>OU342735.1:391277336-392477336 GCA_910589765.1 Avena atlantica
CGGAAATGATATAGATCTTTTTAAACAGTGTTAAAAGTTATCTAAACAGCATATTTTCAATGAAGGACCTAGGTGAAGCGTCATACATATTAGGCATAAAGATCTATAGAGATAGATCTAGGCGCCTAATAGGCTATCTCAAAGTACATACCTTGATAAGTTTTAAAGAAGTTTAAAATGGACGGAAGTAAGAAGGGTTCTACCTTATTGTGCAAGGCAAGACATTGAGTAAGACTCAAAAGTCCGCTTCGCGGGAAGAAAGAAGAGATAATGGACAAAGTCCCTATGCTTCAGCCATAGCTCTATAATGTACGCCATGCTATGTACAAGACCCGATGTGGCACATGCTATTAGTTGACTAGTAGGTACCAATATCGGATCCAGGTTCGGAACACTGGATAGCGGTCAAGAATATCCTTAAGTACTTACGAAGAACTAAGGATATGTTTTCTTGTATACGGAGATGAAGAAGAGCTCGTCGCTAAGTGTTATGTCGACGCTAGCTTTGACACCGATCCGGATGACTCTAAGTCTCAATCCGATACGTTTCTCATGAATGGCGGACGTAGTTGGAGGAGCTCCAAACAACCTGTGGTAGCGGGATCAACAACGGAGGCCGAATATGTTGCTGCTTCAGAAGCGGCTCAGGAAGCAGTTTGGATGAAGGAGTTCATATCCGAACTAGGAGTGTGGCAAAACGCATTGGACCCAATGGTGATCTATTGTGACAACAATGGTGCCATTGCCAATGCCAAACGAGCCAAGGTCTCACAAGCATTCCAAGCATATTAAGCGCCCGGTTTCACTCCATCCGCGAGCATGTCAAGGATGGGAGATATAAAGATTTGTAAAGTACATACGGATCTCAATGTAGCAGATCCGTTGACTAAAACTCTCCCTAGAGAAAATGAAAATCAACACCAGAACTCAATGGGTGTTAGATTATCACTATGTAACTAGATTATTGTCCTCTAGTGCAAGTGGAGACTGAAGGGAATATGCCCTAAAGGCAATAATAAAGTGTTTATTATGTGTATTCCAAGTATATGATAGATGTTATTTTGCATGCTATAATTGTATTAATACGGAACGTTAATACATGTGTGTTTAATAAACAAACAGAAAGTTCCTAGTTATGCTCTCTCATAAACTAGCTCGTTGATTAACAAGATGATCAAGTTTTCCTGATCATGGACATTGGATGTTGTGTAATAACGGGATCACAACATTAGTGTAATGGTGTGATGAACATACATCCGAAGTATAGCATTACGATCAAAGTCATTGAGTTTATATTGCTATAACAACTTACGAAGTGATCCTAATCCTTAGACCATAGATCATGTCAATCACTAACACCGGAAGAGTTTCTTGATAACATCAAACGTCACACCGTAACAGGGTGATTATAAAGATGGATTCAGAACTATATAAAGTGTTATGTTGAGGCTCATGGATCGAGAGTGAATTTGTTCATCCCGATGACGGATAGATATATACTCTGGCCCTCTCGGTGATATCACATTGATTAGCTTGCAAGCAAGTGATTTGATCACTAGAATGTTATATCACAGGAACAAGAAAAGAGTGCATGTTGGTAACGAGATCAAACTAGGTATGGAGATACAGATGATCGAATCTCGGACATGTAATATATCGTGAAACAAAGGGATTAAGATACTAGCGTAAAAGGTTCCGACGATCACAAGAAAGTCATCGTTGAATGTGTGGGAGTCAGTATGGTCTCCCAGATCCCGCTTCTGATTATTGATCCGAGAGGGGTCTCGATCATGTCCGCATTATTCACGAACCGTAGGGTGACACACTTAAGAGACACCGACATCCAATTGGAGCAAATGCTTCATGCCGAAAGAATGAACAAGCGTAGGAATTTATTTCACTAGATACCGAAACAGGTTTTCGGGTGAAATTGCATAAAGTGGTTATGCATGTGAAATAGAATTCTAGCAAGGGGTTATTTTTGAATGTTTGTCATTAAAGTAATTGACAAAATTCTGAATAAAATAAAAGAGTTTTATTTAATGATAGTTTGCATTAAATTTGGTGGAAATTTAATGGGAATTTGAGTGGACTTTTGAGTGGAGGAAATTTAAAGGGCATTTTGTGAGTGGAGTGTCCACCCACATGAATGAAGGAGGGGAGGGGCAGCCCCCATGGCGCGGCCACCCCCTTGGGTGCCCCCCCCCTCCTATATAAAGGAGCCCCCCTCCTCCCTGTCTCTCACACCTCCTCGTGAAGGATCTTCTCTCCCCTCTGAATTTATCCCCCCTGGTCTCGGACTAGCGAGATACATGTTCCCGGTGGCTATTCGGCAAGAAAGAGTTGTGCTTCCGCTGCATCGCTGGAGCGAGGAGGCGGAGGTTTTGTTTCTCGTGCCTCGAACGTGTGTGCGAGCACGATGCGCTGCTGATTTGCGGCGCTGGACTTCCTCTCAATCTTGAGATCGGCAAGAGATCGTCTACATCAACCACGAGTTGAACTCGTTAAGCTTTGTCGGTCTTCAAGGGTAGTTTCTCTACGGATATACATCCGCCCGTTGTTTGTATCTAGTAGATGGATCTTGGTATATAGTTCACATCGTAGGAAAATTTTTGTTTCTATGCTGCGAACCACTACAGTGGTATCAGAGCCGGATCTATGCGTAGATACTTTACACGGGTAGTACACATATAGTATGTGGGCGATGATGATCATGTTGTTGCTCCTTTGTTGTAATTTTGGATATTGGTGGCATAGTGGGATGAAGCGGCCCGGACAAACTTTACATGTCCTCGCACATGATACCTGTTCCACGCTTGACATGCAACTAGTTTGCATAGGTGGCTAGCGGGTGTCTGTCTCTCCTATTATAGTCAATATCTATTTTGCAAGCGAGTTGTCAACAATTTGATTATCCTCGTTGTGGTTCATGTTCGTAGGTAAGAACGGTTCTATCTCGAAAGCCCTAAGCCACGTAAAACTTGCAATGATAAATTAGAGGCGTCTAGTTTAGATTGTTGCTGGGCTAGTGTTATGATATGGTAGTGTTGTAAGTAGAAGTATGAGATGATACTCTTACAACACACATAGCGTGTAAAATCCATAGACCTTGGATTTACACATATAGGTATGATAATGATCATACCACGATGCACATGATAGAGATCATCTGCGGGAACCATATAATTTCACTAATAAACATATGATGTTTGATAGCATCTTATATTGCTTGTTTAGCGCTTTGTTAGCATAATAAGATGATCCCTCATTTAAATATCAAGATAAGAATGTTTCTTCCTTTAGTATGCACCGATTATGTTTTCGTCGCTCCAAGACATCACGTGATGATCGGGTGTTCTTGGATCCACGACCATATTTCGGGTGTTAAAACAGTTACACATGCGAATACTAAGGTTCTAAACTTGGCGAGCCTAGCATGTACAGACATGGCCTCGGAACACGGACCGAAAGGTTAAGCATGAGTCATATAGTTGATATGATGCCCATTTTGATGCTCGCCTTTGAAGCTATACCGACTCACGTGATGATCGGACTTGGTGTAGTGGATTTGGTCATGTAATCACCAAAAAGGCACGAGGATGTCATTTTTGAGTGGGAGTTCATTCGTAATAAAGATTAGTTGAACTCAATCTATCATACACTTAGTCTAAACTTTACAAATTCTGTTGTAGATGGCACCACATGCTTTTAATTTCAATGTTCATGGAGAAAGAGAAACTAGCAACGAACGGTAGCAACTTTACCGAATGGGCCATGAATTTGAGGATTCTCCTCTCTGCTGCACAAAAGCAATATGTGCTAGAAGCGCCGTTAGGCCCCCACCTTTTGATGATGCCCCTGACGAGGAGAAGAATGTCTATCAGACTCGTCAGGAGGACCACAACTTAGTTCATTGCGGCATATTGTATGGGCTAGAGCCAGAACTTCGAAAGCGTTTCGAAAACGGCAATGCATTTGATACAATGGGTGAGTTGAAAATGATTTTCGACACACATGCTGCTGTAGAGAGCTACAACGCTTCAGAAAAGTTCTTTAGCTGCATGATGGAAGAGCACAGCTCCGTTAGTGAGCATGTACTCAAGATGTCGGGTTACGCCGATAAGCTTGTGTCCTTGGGAATATCGATTCCCATTGACTTAGGCATCCATCGTGTTCTGCAGTCTCTGCCACCTAGCTATAAGAGCTTTGTGATGAACTATAATATGCAAGGCATGAAGAAGTCTCTCCTCGAGCTTCTGTCAATGCTTAAAAACTGCAGAAGTGGAGATCAAAAAGGAACATCAAGTGTTGATGATCAATAGGAACACTGGTTTCAAGAAAGACAAGAAGGGAAAACGGAAGGGAAGTAAGGGCGGCAAGCCGGTTGCCGCGCCTGAAAAGAAACCCGAGTTGGACCTAAGTCTGATTCCGAGTGCTACTATTGTAAGGGGACTGGCCATTGGAAGCACAACTGCCCCAAGTATCTGGCAGACAAGAAAGCCGGCAAGGCAAACAAGGTATATATGATATACATGTTATTGATGTGTACTTGACTAGTGCTCGCAGTAGCACCTGGGTATTTGATACCGGTTCAGTTGCTAATATTTGTAACTCGAATCAGGGGCTGCGGAACAAGCGACCGCTAGCAAGGGGTGAGGTCAAGATGCGTGTCGGCAATGGATCAAGTGTTGATGTGATCGCCGTCGGAACGCTGCCTCTCCACTTACCATCGGGATTAGTTATAAAACTTGAATAAATGTTATCTGGTGCCTGCACTGAGCATGAACATTGTATCTGGATCGTGTTTGATGCGAAGTGGTTATTCATTTAAATCCGAGAACAATGGTTGTTCCATTTATATGAATGAAATCTTTTATGGTCATGCACCGATGATGAATGGTTTATTTCTATTAGATCTCGATGATAATGTTACACATATTCATAATGTTGATGCTAAAAGGATTAAACTTAATGATGATATATCCGCATATATGTGGCACTGCCGTCTAGGTCATATTGGCGTTAAACGCATGAAGAAGCTCCATTCGGATGGACTTTTGGAATCACTTGATTATGAATCATTTGATACATGTGAGCCATGCCTTATGGGCAAGATGACTAGAACGCCGTTTTCCGGTTTTATGGAACGGGCGACAGATTTATTGGAAATCATACATTCTGATGTATGTGGTCCAATGAGTGTGTCGGCGCGAGGTGGATATCGTTATTTTGTTACTTTTCACGGATGATTTGAGTAGATACGGTTATATCTACTTGATGAAACACAAGTCTGAAACCTTTGAAAAGTTCAAGGAATTTCAGAATGAAGTGGAAAATCATCGTAATAGAAAGATCAAATTTCTACGGTCCGACCGTGGAGGTGAGTATCTAAGTTACGAGTTTAGCACTCACATGAAAGAGTGTGGAATTGTTTCACAACTCACACCTGCCGGAACACCACAGCGAAATGGTGTGTCGGAACGTCGTAATCGTACTTTATTAGATATGGTTCGATCTATGATGTCTCTGACGGACTTGCCGTTGTCATTTTGGGGATATGCACTAGAAACTGCTGCATTCACTTTAAATCGGGCACCATCTAAATCCGTTGAAAAGACACCGTATGAATTGTGGTTTGGAAACAAACCTAAGCTGTCATTTCTTAAAGTTTGGGGATGCGATGTTTATGTGAAGAAACTTCAACCGGATAAACTCGAACCCAAAGCGGAAAATTCGTCTTCATAGGATACCCTAAAGAAACTATTGGGTATTCCTTCTATCACAGATCTGAGGGCAAGGTTTTTTGTTGCCAAGAATGGATCCTTTCTAGAGAAAGAGTTTCTCGCGAAAGGTGTGAGTAGTCGGAAGGTAGAACTCGAAGAGGTTGTGGAACCTTCTCTTCAAAGTATGGCGAGTAGCGCAGCGCCGGAAGTTGTTCCGGAGTTGGCTCCACCTGTTGAAGAGGGAACTAATGATAATGATCATGAAACTCCGAAAGAGAGTACTACCGAACCTCGCAGGTCAAACAGGACGCGTGCAGCTCCCGAGCTGTACGGAAATCCTGTCATGAATTTCATGGTTGATGAAAATGATGACCCTGTGACGTATGAAGAAGCGATGATGAGCCCGGATTCCAACAAATGGTTAGAAGCCATGAAATCCGAGATGGAATCCATGTATGAAAATCAAGTTTGGAACTTGGTGGAACTACCTCACGGCCGAAAGGCCGTGGAGAACAAATGGATTTTCAAAAAGAAAACTGATGCTGATGGTAATGTGACCGTCTATAAAGCTCGACTTGTCGCAAAGGGGTTTCGACAAATTCAAGGAGTTGACTACGATGAGACTTTCTCTCCCGTAGCGATGCTAAAGTCAGTTAGGATTATGTTAGCAATTGCTGCATATTTCGATTATGAGATATGGCAGATGGATGTCAAAACCGCGTTTCTCAATGGGAATATTGAAGAAGAGTTGTATATGATACAACCAAAGGGTTTTGTCGATCCTAAGGATGCTAACAAGGTGTGCAAGCTTCAGCGATCCATCTATGGATTGAAGCAAGCATCACGAAGTTGGAATCTCCGCTTTGATGAGGTGATCAAAGAGTTTGGATTTGTCCAAACTTATGGAGAAGCTTGTATTTACAAGAAAGTGAGTGGGAGCAATGTGGCATTTCTGATATTATATGTGGATGACATATTATTGATCGGAAATGATATAGATCTTTTAAACAGTGTTAAAAGTTATCTAAACAGCATATTTTCAATGAAGGACCTAGGTGAAGCGTCATACATATTAGGCATAAAGATCTATAGAGATAGATCTAGGCGCCTAATAGGGCTATCGCAAAGTACATACCTTGATAAGATTTTAAAGAAGTTTAAAATGGACGGAAGTAAGAAGGGGTTCTTACCTATGTTGCAAGGCAAGACATTGAGTAAGACTCAAAGTCCGGCTTCGGCGGAAGAAAGAGAGATAATGGACAAAGTCCCCTATGCTTCAGCCATAGGCTCTATAATGTACGCCATGCTATGTACAAGACCGGATGTGGCACATGCTATTAGTTTGACTAGTAGGTACCAATCGGATCCAGGTTCGGAACACTGGATAGCGGTCAAGAATATCCTTAAGTACTTACGAAGAACTAAGGATATGTTTCTTGTATACGGAGATGAAGAAGAGCTCGTCGCTAAGTGTTATGTCGATGCTAGCTTTGACACCGATCCGGATGACTCTAAGTCTCAATCCGGATACGTATTTCTCATGAATGGCGGAGCGGTTAGTTGGAGGAGCTCCAAACAACCTGTGGTAGCGGGATCAACAACGGAGGCCGAATATGTTGCTGCTTCAGAAGCGGCTCAGGAAGCAGTTTGGATGAAGGAGTTCATATCCGAACTAGGAGTGGTGGCAAAACGCATTGGACCCAATGGTGATCTATTGTGACAACAATGGTGCCATTGCCAATGCCAAAGAGCCAAGGTCTCACAAGCATTCCAAGCATATTAAGCGCCGGTTTCACTCCATCCGCGAGCATGTCAAGGATGGAGATATAAAGATTTGTAAAGTACATACGGATCTCAATGTAGCAGATCCGTTGACTAAAACTCTCCCTAGAGAAAAACATGATCAACACCAGAACTCAATGGGTGTTAGATTTATCACTATGTAACTAGATTATTGTCTCTAGTGCAAGTGGGAGACTGAAGGGAATATGCCCTGAGAGGCAATAATAAAGTGTTTATTATGTGTATTCCAAGTATATGATAGATGTTTATTTTGCATGCTATAATTGTATTAATACGGAAATGTTAATACATGTGTGTTTAATAAACAAACAGAAAGTTCCTAGTTATGCCTCTCTCATAAACTAGCTCGTTGATTAACAAGATGATCAAGGTTCCTGATCATGGACATTGGATGTTGTTAATAACGGGATCACAACATTAGTGTAATGGTGTGATGAACATACATCCGAAGTATAGCATTACGATCAAAGTCATTGAGTTTATATTGCTATAACAACTTACGAAGTGATCCTAATCCTTAGACCATGAGATCATGTCAATCACTAACACCGGAAGAGTTTCTTGATAACATCAAACGTCACACCGTAACAGGGTGATTATAAAGATGGATTCAGAACTAATAAAGTGTTATGTTGAGGCTCATGGATCGAGAGTGGAATTTGTTCATCCCGATGACGGATAGATATACTCTGGGCCCTCTCGGTGATATCACATTGATTAGCTTGCAAGCAAGTGATTTGATCACTAGAATGTTATATCACAGGAACAAGAAAAGAGTGCATGTCGGTAACGAGATCAAACTAGGTATGGAGATACCGATGATCGAATCTCGGACATGTAATATATCGTGAAACAAAGGGATTAAGATACTAGCGTAAAAGGTTCCGACGATCACAAGAAAGTCATCGTTGAATGTGTGGGAGTCAGTATGGGTCTCCAGATCCCGCTTCTGATTATTGATCCGAGAGGGGTCTCGATCATGTCCGCATTATTCACGAACCGTAGGGTGACACACTTAAGAGACACCGACATCCAATTGGAGCAAATGTTTCATGCCGAAAGAATGAACAAGCGCAGGAATTTATTTCACTAGATACCGAAACAGGTTTTCGGGTGAAATTGCATAAAGTGGTTATGCATGTGAAATAGAATTCTAGCAAGGGGTTATTTGTGAATGTTTTTCATTAAAGTAATTGACAAAATTCTGAATAAAATAAAAGAGTTTTATTTAATGAGAGTTTGCATTAAATTTGGTGGAAATTTAATGGGAATTTGAGTGGACTTTTGAGTGGAGGAAATTTAAAGGGCATTTTGTGAGTGGAGTGTCCACCCACATGAATGAAGGAGGGGAGGGGGCAGCCCCCATGGCCGGCGGCCACCCCCTTGGGTGCCCCCCCTCCTCCTATAAAAGGAGCCCCCTCCTCACTTGTCTCTCACACCTCCTCGTGAAGGATCTCTCTCCCCCTCTAGAATTTATCCCCCATGGTCTCGGACTAGCGAGATACATGTTCCCGGTGGCTATTCGGCAAGAAAGAGTTGTGCTTCCGCTGCATCGCTGGAGCGAGGAGGCGGAGGTTGCTCGGTGCCTCGAACGTGTGTGCGAGCACGGATGCGCTGCTGATTTGCGGCGCTAGGACTTCCTCTCGATCTTGAGATCGGCAAGAGATCGTCTACATCAACCACGAGTTGAACTCGTTAAGCTTTGTCGGTCTTCAAGGGTATGTTCTCTACGGATATACATCCGCCCGTTGTTTGTATCTAGTAGATGGATCTTGGTATATAGTTCACATCGTAGGAAATTTTTTGTTTTATATGCTGCGAACCCTACAATATTGCTATAACAACTTACGAAGTGATCTTAATCCTTAGACCATGAGATCATGTCAATCACTAACACCGGAAGATTTTCTCGATGACATCAAACGTCACACCGTAACTGGGTGATTATAAAGATGGCTTCAGAACTACTAAAGTGTTATGTTGAGACCCATGGATCGAGAGTGGAATTTGTTCATCCCGATGACGGATAGATATGCTCTGGGCCCTCTCGGTGATATCACATTGATTAGCTTGCAAGCAAGTGATTTGATCACTAGAATGTTATATCACGGGAACGAGAAAAGCGTGCAATGTTGGTAACGAAATCAAACTAGGTATGGAGATACTGATGATCGAATCTCGGACATGTAATATATCGTGAAACAAAGGGATTAAGATACTAGCGTAAAAGGTTCACACGATCACAAAAGTGGCTAGCGGGTGTCTGTCTCTCCTACTATAGTCAATATCTAATTTGCAACGAGTTGTCAACAAATTGGTTATCCTCGCTGTGGTTCATGTTCGTAGGTAAGAACGGTTCTATCTTCAAAAGCCCTAAGCCACGTAAAACTTGCAATGGATAAATTAGAGGCGTCTAGTTTAGATTGTTGCTAGGCTAGTGTTATGATATGGTGATGTTGTAAGTAGAAGTATGAGATGATACTCTTACAACACACATAGCGTGTAAGTTCCATAGACCTTGGACTTACACATAAAGGTATGCTAGAGATCATACCATGGTGAACATGATGGAGATCATATGCGGGAACCATATCATTTCACTTATAAACATGTGATGTTTTGATTGCATCTTATATTGCTTGTTTGGCGTTTTATTAGCATAATAAGATGATCCCTCATTTAGATATCAAGATAAGAATGTGTTCTTCCGTAAGTATGCACCGACAATGTTTCGTCGCTTCAAGGCATCACGTGATGATCGGGTGTACTTGAATCCACGAGCATATCTCGGGTGTAAGACAGTTACACACGCGAATACTAAGGTTCTTACTTGGCGATCCTAGAATGTACAGACATGGCCTCGGAACACGGACCGAAAGGTTAAGCATGAGTCATATAGTAGATATGATGCTCATTTGATGCTCGCCTTTGAAGCTACGCCGACTCACGTGATGATCGGACTTGGTGTAGTGGATTTGGTTCATGTAATCACCAAAAAGACACGAGGGATGTCATTTTTGAGTGGGAGTTCATTTCTAATTTGGATTAGTAGAACTCAATTTATCATAAATTAAATCAAAGTGAATTTGCATAATTTGTTGTAGTCATTGGCATTCGTTCACCACCTTATGCATAGTTGTGATTGAGATAATAGAACTATAGAATTCTGGATATATACTTTACGAACTGGTATCGTATTGTGTTGAGTGTCAATCTAAAGTTTAAAGTCCTATTGCAAACTTTCAGCAAACTCTATTTACTCCATGAAATTTAATAATTGGTATTAAATTGAGAGTAACAATTCTAGTGTTAGTATCTTAAGTATCATGTTTGCCTCCATGATTCTTGATTGTTTTAATATCAAGTTTATCTAGGAGCTGAAAGAATTGTTTCAAAAACCATCATATGTGGCAGATATAACGATATCTGAAACAATGTTTTGGTTGCAATATGATAGAGTATAATATATGTTCTCATATTGGATGAGAATTTACAAAGGTTGGATATGCTAGACATCCTAGTCATCCAAAAGGGTTTTGGAAAGCAACATTATACTCACGATTCTCCTTATAAGCTACATTAGCTTGATCATGAAAGTCGTCATGATAAGGATGAATAGAAGATGTATGTAAAGTGTTTACTACACTAAAAGATTACTAAAGAATAGATTTTGAAAGAATACCGATCATTTTGATGATGGTGATCTACATCAAAGTGCAAGTCCAAAGGTATTATTATTTGAATATACACGCTTTGGACTATATGTCATGTATATGGCGCCACTGTTGATGTTGATAGATTATTTTAAAAGGAAAAGGAAATGCTGGAAGAGAATCTATAAAATATACTTGGCATAAAAGAAAAGATTGGAAATATCCAATTAGGTATATATATGATATACATGTTATGGTTGTATTCTTTGCTTGTTAAACAATGTGGTTCTTGGGTATTGGATACCGAATTGGTTGGTATGAAATTTCATACGGAACGGCGCAATTCATAAACCACAATGGCCTAAATAACTAGCAAGAGAATATGTGATGATGTTCATCGAAAACAAACAAACCGTTGTTTGTATTTCTCGTTGACATCAAAGCTTGACTTCAAGATTTGTTTTAATAATTGTTATTTGAATCAGGTATTATGAGAACAAAGGTTGTTCAAATAATTACCGTATTCCATATAAGATGGATGATTTACAAATCTAGTTGGAGAAATCACATCCATAAAACCTAATGCTAAAATGTTGCAAGACAAATGATT
Organism: Avena atlantica; assembly: GCA_910589765.1. NCBI lineage: Eukaryota > Viridiplantae > Streptophyta > Magnoliopsida > Poales > Poaceae > Avena > Avena atlantica. The sequence continues at coordinate 391,289,126 of OU342735.1, forward strand.
GAAAGATCACTTACGAAGTGACATCGCTGTTTAAATTATATTGGAAAGAAAACATGAAGAATCTCCATATTCATGGATTTTTTGAGTCTTTGATTTGATCAAGTGATGCTTGTGAGACTTTCCTCGGGATAATTAAAAACTTCGTTCAAAGGCCAAAGAAGAACGAACGACTAAAATATTGGAATTTATACATATCGATGTATGTAGTCCATTATTTATAGTCGTAAGCGATGGGTTTCAACTTCATATACTTTCTCCGGAAATTTGAGTGAATGTTCACTTAATGAGAATGAAGTATGAAATATTTTAAAATGTTTCAAAGACTTTCAAGATGAAGTGGAAAATCATTGTAACAAGAAAATAAATGAATTATGATTTTATCATAAAGGGATTTATTTGAGTTGCAAGTTTAGCAAAACACCTAGATTTACGTCTCCCGAAACACCATAGGAGTATGGAGTGTTTGAGATTTGTAATGAAACCTTGTTTGACATGGTTGGATCAAAGGTGTTATTTATAAAACTGCCATTATGTTTTAAAAGATTAAAGCTTTAGAGACTTCCGCTTTTACACTGAAAAGAGCTCCATCTTGATCCGTTGAAATGACACCATATGAGTTATGGTTTGGGGTAAAACCCAAGTTGTCATTTCTTAAATTTTGGTATGCTAAACATAAGTAAGATGTTTACAACCAAAGTAGGATGAGCATGTCTTTGTAGGTTATTTCGAATAACAATTGGTTATTCCTCCATAACACCGAGGACAAAAGGGTTTGTCGCTTGAAACGTGAAGTTTCTTGAAAAAGGAATTTTTTCGTAAAAGTTAAGTGGGAGGACAATAGAACTTTGATAAGGTTAACGAACCTTAGCTAAATGTGCTGAGTTGCGCAGTGCCGGAAATGGTTCCGGAGGCTGCCATAATGCTCATAGCTTATGTGCCTCAAAGGTTGTGGTCACGGAGATCTAAGTTCTTATTGAACCAAGTCGGTCGGATAAACAAATCAAATGCTAAGATTTGAGAGTAAATCATTATTGTTTGACAACGATGAACCGACTACATACAAAGAAGCGATGATGGCCCCTGACTCCGTCAAATGGCTTGAAGCCATAAAATCCGTGATAGTTTCATACACGAGAAATCAAGTTTTGAACTTGGAAGACCCTCCGGAAAGGTGTAAAAACCTATCGGTCGTATTTGGATCTATAAAGAAACAGACATGGATGTTTCACATCTATGAAATAGTCGACATGTCGTAAGGTATTTTATGACAATGTTCAAAGAGTTGACTATGACAAGATTTGATCTTTCCTAACGATATTTAGTCTGGACGGATTAAAGTAGCAACCACTACATATAATTTGGTATATGGTAGATGAATAAACAAAACAAAGTTCTTCTAATAGAATGGTTACCTAGGACGTGAACATGACACGGTCCAAAGGGTTTTTTTAAATTCAAAGGATGCTAAAAGGGAACGCAAACTTCAATGGTTGAAGTAAGCATCGTGGAGTTGGAATCTTCACCGTGATGAAAAGGAGTTTTCATCAGGAGACGATGAAGATGCTTGCATTTGCAAGAAATTAAGTGGGAGCGCTAAGACATATTTCTAATACATTTTGTGGAGGACATCTTGTTGATTAGAAATGATGTATCTTTTATTGACAAAGGTTAATAATTTCATTTCGATGAAATACTTAGGCAAAACCCGAATATTTAGCATGAATGTCTATAGTGGATAGACTGTGACGCTAATATGGTTGTGCCAAACGTACATATATGAGATATTGAAGGAGTTCAATATAGAAACAACAAGAAATGGTTCTTGTCGCATGGAAAGGAATTGAATCAAGATTCAAGTGCTTTGACACTTGATGAGTGAAATCACGAGAATGTTTTGATCAATCATACCATGATATGTACACATCCAGATATGTCCTATGCTCTAAGTGTTATGAGCATATACCAGAATGAATCATAAAATGATCATTGGACGATAGTAAGGATATTCTTATGATCTTTTGTAAGAACTAAGAATATATTTGTGTAGAGGTGAAAAACAATTACAAATAGTTCATTGTAAAGAGTTGCATTGATACTAGTTTTTTCACAAGATACAAATTAAGTTTACCTCAATTTAAACTATGGGTGGAACAATGTAATGGAAAGGAGATTCCATGATGGATTTGGAAGAGTTCCAAAGTTAAGACATTGTGACGAATACTACAACAAAAGGCTAAGTATATGACTGCTATAGTAGCGGCAAAGGAGGGAATTTGTGTCAAGTAGTTTGTTATCAAACTAAGGTGTGGTTCGCAATGGGCTAACACTAAAGATATATTGTGTGACAATAGTATCGACGTGTTTTAACCCCAAGGAACTAAAGGTCTCACCGAAAGACCAAATTTATATAATGCCATCTCATTGGAGAATGAGTGATGCGTGAAGACGCAAAGACATGCAAATACACACGGACCTGAAAGTGCCAGATCCGTAGATTATGTTAACCACTTGCAGTTGCGTATATGGAACACCAGAAAGCCATATGTGTTCAATACGCAAAGTTTTCAAACTAGATTATTGTCTCTAGTGCAAGTGGGAGACTCAAGGGAATATGCCCGAGAGGCAATAATAAAGTGGTTATTATCATATTCCTTATTATGATAAATGTTTATTTTACATGCTATAATTGTATCAATACGGAAACGTTAATACATGTGTGTTTAATAAACAAAAAGGAAGTTCCTAGTTATGCCTCTCTTATAAACTAGCTCGTTGATTAACATGATGATCAAAGTTTCCTGATCATGGACATTGGATGTTGTTAATAACGAGGTCACAACATTAGTGTAATGATGTGATGAACATTCATCCGAAGTATAGCATTACGATCAAAGTCATTGAGTTTATATTGCTATAACAACTTACGAAGTGATCCTAATCCTTAGACCATGAGATCATGTCAATCACTAACACCGGAAGAGTTTCTCGATGACATCAAACGTCACACCGTAACTAGGTGATTATAAAGATGGCTTCAGAACTACTAAAGTGTTATGTTGAGACCCATGGATCGAGAGTGGAATTTTTTCATCCCGATGACGGATAGATATGCTCTGGGCCCTCTCGGTGATATCACATTAATTAGCTTGCAAGCAAGTGATTTGATCACTAGAATGTTATATCACGGGAACGAGAAAAGCGTGCAATGTTGGTAACGAAATCAAACTAGGTATGGAGATACTGATGATCGAATCTCGGACATGTAATAAATCGTGAAACAAAGGGATTAAGATACTAGCGTAAAAGGTTCACACGATCACAAAAGTCATCGTTGAATGTGTGGGAGTCAGTACGGATCTCCAGGTCCCGCTGCTGATTATTGATCGGAGAGGGGTCTCGATCATGTCTGCATTATTCGCGAACCGTAGGGTGACACACTTAAGGGATACCGACACCATTCGGAGAAAATGATATGCCAGAGAAAGAAAAAGGAATGCGCAGGAATTTATTTCACTAGAAACCAGAACTGTTTCGATTGAAATTGCTGAAACTGGTTCTGCATGTGAAATTGAAATGTTGTAAGGGGTTTTATGTGAATGTTTGTTAATTAAAGTAATTAACAAAATTCTGAATAAATAAATAAAAGAGTTTTATTTAAATGAGAGCTTGCATTAAATTTGGTGGAAATTTAATGCATGTGAGTGGATTTTTGAGTGGAGGCTTTTTAATGGGAGTGGAGGCTTTTCATTTTGAGTGGGAGCTCCACCCACATGAATGTGGAAGAGGTGGGGGAAGCCCCCATGGCTGGGCGCCATGCCCCTTGGGTGCCCCCCCTCTCCTCCTCTCAAATCACACCTCCTCGCGAAGGATCTCTCTCCCCCCTTTAGAATTCCCCCATGGTCTCGGATCAGCGAGATAAATGTTCCCGGTGGATTTTTCTGGAAGGATTTGTTGCTTCCGCTGCTTCGCTGGAGCGAGGGCGCGGAGGTTGTCGGGGTACGCGTACGTGTGTGCGATCACGGATGCACCACTGCTTTGAGGTGCTGGACTTGATCGTGCTGGACCGGCTGGACCAGATGGACTTCATCATGATCTTGAGATCGGCAAGCGTTCGTCTACATCAACCACGAGTACAACCCCGTTAACGCTATTCGGTCTTCGAGGGTATGTATTCTATGGATGTATATCCACCCGTTGCTTGTATCTAGTAGATAGATCTTGGTACTTAGTTGTTCCCATCGTAGGAAATTTTTTGTTTTCTATGCTGCGAACCCTACAATCCTTTCGGTTGTTTCTAGTATTTTGATGGGTTTTTCCTTATAGGTAAGGTCATTCTCCAATTGAATCTCCTCTAGGGGAACTGTATCTCTTAGCGGTGTTTTAGCCATCTCCGGGTGACATTTCTTTAGTTGTGACACATGAAACACATAATGCATAGTCAGTCCTTCCGGTAACTCCAACTGATAAGCAACTTCTCCTCTACGGGCTAGAACCTTATATGGTCCTATGAATCGTCGGGCTAACTTACCCTTGATTCTGAACCTCTTAACTCCTTGCAGTGGTGAAACTCGGAGATACACACGGTCCCCTATTTTATAAGCCACATCTCTGTGTTTGGAATCAGCATAACTCTTTTGTCTGGATTGGGCTATCTTTAGCCGATCCTGAATCTGTCGTACCTTTTCTTCGGCATCCTTTATCAATTCAGGCCCAAAAAGACTATGTTCACCAACACCATTCCATAACAGCGGAGTCCTACACTTCCTTCCATACAGAACTTCAAACGGAGCCATCTTGATACTTGTCTAGTAGTTGTTGTTGTAGGAGAACTCCGCATATGGCAGGTTATCGTCCCAACTAGACCCATAGTCTAGTGCGCAAGCTCTCAACATATCTTCCAGAATTTGGTTCACCCTTTCCGTTTGGCCATCTGTCTGAGGGTGGAAGGCAGTTGAATTCTAGTCGGGTTCCAAGAGACTCATGTAGCTGTTGCCAAAACTTCGAAGTAAACTAGGTGCCTCTATCTGACACAATTCCCTTTGGAACACCATGCAGACTTACAATCCTTGACATGTATATCTTAGCAAGCTTAGCACTTGTATATGTGGTCTTTACGGGAATGAAGTGAGCCATCTTGGTAAAGTGGTCCACCACTACCCAGATAGAATCAAATCCAGAACGAGTCCGGGGCAACCCCGTGATAAAATCCATGCCTACCTTATCCCACTTCCAGTCGGGTATAGGTAGTGGTTGAAGTAATCCGGCCGGTTTCTGATGCTCGGCCTTAACTCTATTGCATACGTCACATAGAGAAATATATTCGGCAATTTCTCTTTTTAGGTTATTCCACCAAAATCTATCCTTCACATCCATGTACATCTTCATGTTACCTGGATGAATTGAGTATGGTGAATCATGAGCTTCTTGTAAAATCAACTTCCTGATATCGGGGTCATTGGGAACGCACAAACGCTTCCCATACCAAAGGGTTCCTTGTTCGTCCAGACGAAACTCTTTTGTCTTTCCTTCACTTATTTTGACTCTTATTTCTTCCAACTCTTTATCTCCCTTTTGTGCTCCCTTGATTCTCTCTTGGAAAGTAGACACTATTTCCATAGTCGCTACGTGTCCTTTCGGAACTATTTCTAGCCTGAGATCCTTGAATTGCTTGCATAAATCCTCTAGAAGTTCCCCTGCGGTAAGTCCATTCACATAAACCTTACGACTTAAGGAATCCGCCACCACGTTTGCCTTTCCGGGGTGGTACTGTAAATCCAAGTCATAATCCTTAATTAGTTCAAGCCATCTTCTTTGTCTCATATCCAACTCCTTTTGGGTGAATATGTACTTCAAACTCTTATGATCTGTGAACACATCATAATGTTTGCCCATGAGGTAGTGTCTCCATACCTTGAGTGCATGTACCACAGACGCAAGTTCCAAATCATGTGTGGGGTAGTTGTGTTCGTGGTTCTTAAGTTGTCGAGAGGCATAGGATACCACTTTCCCATCTTGCATCAATACACTTCCAAGTCCCTGTCGAGAAGCGTCACAATAGACTTGAAAATCCTTTTGGATATCAGGCAGACATAGAACTAGTGTTGTTACAAGGCGTTTCTTCAACTCTTGAAAACTTGCTTCACATGCCTCGGTCCATAGGAATTTCTTTTCCTTATTCAATAGTTCCGTCATTGGTTTTGCTATTTTGGAAAAGTTTTAAATGAACCTCCGGTAATATCCTGCGAGGCCCAAGAAACTCCTAATATCTCCCACATTCTTGGGTGAATCCCATTCCATTACAGAAGCTACTTTACTTGGATCTACGGCAACTCCTTTTGCCGACACAACATGACCAAGGAATCCCACTTCCTTTAACCAGAATTCGCATTTGCTGAATTTGGCATACAACTTGTGTTCTCTTAGTTTCTCCATAATTAGGCGCAGATGTTTCTCATGTTCCTTCTCATCCTTGGAGTATATGAGTATATCATCTATGAATACCACGATAAACTTGTCCAAATATTCCATGAACACCTTGTTCATCATGGTCATGAAGTATGCCGGAGCATTGGTTAGACCAAACGACATAACGCTATATTCATACAATCCGTATCTTGTGGTGAAGGCTGTTTTGGGCACATCCTATTCTCGAATTTTTAGCTGAAAATAGCCTGATCGCAGATCGATCTTTGAGAACACACTGGCTCCCTTTAACTGGTCAAACAAGTCATTGATGTTGGGCAGAGGGTACTTGTTCTTGATTGTCACTTCGTTCAAGGAGTGGTAGTCCACAACCAGCCTCTTGGTTTTATCCTTCTTTTCCACGAACAGGACAGGTGCTCCCCAAGATGACGCGCTGGGTTGAATGAATCCCTTGTCCAATTGTTCCCTAAGCTGTTTCTTGAGTTCCTTCAACTCGTCCACATACATTTTGTACGGTCTCTTAGCTATCGGCCCTATGCCCGGCATCAAGTCAATGAGGAACTCCATATCACGGTCGGGAGGCATTCCGGGTAGCTCCTCCGGAAAGACATCTGGGTATTCCTTTACAATAGGTACATCCTCCAAGCTAACCCCCTTAAGAGAGTTCACCATGACTTCCTTGAGTGCGAAATTTGACTTGATACGAATCCTCTTCCCTTCTGGCGTTGTGAGTGTGACAGTCCTTTTGGCACAATCTATGACTCCTTCATATTCGGTCATCCAATTCATGCCCAAGATTATGTCTAATCCTTGTGATTCTAGTACTACTAGACTTGTGGGAAAGATGTGTGTCCCAATCCTTAGTTCTAATCCCCGGCAACCAGAGTTTGCCACTATTTCTCCTCCAGGAGAACTTACCCTTAGAGGAGAATTTATAGACTCTAGGTATATTGCCTTTATCCACAAATACCCTTGATATGAATGAATGCGATGCACCGGTATCAAAAAGAACAACCGCGGAAATAGAATTGAGATTGAACTTACCAATCACTGAGTCTGGTGCGTCACAAGCATCCTCCATAGAGACATGATTCACCGTGGCTTTGACAAACGGATTCGGCTTCTTCCCGTTTCCATTGCCATGGTTGTGTCCATTTCCATTCCCATTGCCATTGCCATTCTTCTTCTTGGGGCAAGTGGTTGCATAGTGCCCTGTCTTGTTGCACTTAAAGCATGTCACCTCACTGAGATCCTTTCCATTGCTTCCATTCGCATTGTGGTTTTTATGCCCATTGTGTTTGTGGCCACCATGGTGATGACCGTTATGGTTGTGTCCATTATTGTTATAAGGTGGTTGAAAGAGCATTTTTCTAATCCCTCTGATTTTGATGTTTGATAACAATACATTTATCGATTTAACCGTGTACTAAGTTTATCACAGGATTGACAAAAGAAGGCACAAGTCATGGCATAACAGTTTTCCCCTTGCAAAACTTCTGTGTCAACCGGTAGTACCGGACCTGCAACCGGTACTACCGCTTGACACCGGTACTACCGGTTCTAGTACCGGTTGGCGTAGATCAAAAGAGAGAAGGGTGAGTACTAGTCAGTACCCACCGGTACCACGGAGTGGCACTACCGGTCCAACCGGTAGTACCGCTTGGTACAAGCGGTACTACCGCTTGAGGCGGTCGTACCGCTCATCGGTACCGCTGCATACTGACTAGCACCCTCCCCTCTCCACTTTGGTCAGTACCAAGCGGTACTTGGGACCGGTACTACCGCTCGAACCGGTAGTACCGCTGACAATGTCCGGTACTACCGCTTGGGGGTAGTACCGCAAGGGGGTACCGCCCAAGACTGAAGATTTCACACAAGGGCAAGGTCTCCACTGGTACTTGGTCCGGTACTGGACCGGTAGTACCGCTTGCAAGCGGTACTACCGCTTGAGTACCGGTACTACCGGTCATTTATTGCTCCAACGGCCACCTGTTTCGTGGAGGGGTATAAATACTCCTCCACCTACCTTGGGACAAATTGCTCAGCACATTAAAGTCATTTCCCACCATTGGAGTCCATTGGAGCCACTCAAATTCGCAAGATCTCATCATCCAACCATCCAAAGTCCTTGATCTTTTGGGATTCGAAGGAGGAGTCCCCGATCTACTACTTCACTAAACAAGATCTTCATTTCCCCCTCATTTCATTGAGGCCCCCCTTTGCTCTAGTGTTTGTTGGAAACCCTAGCTCAAGTTTTTGTTCTTACAAGCTTGTCTTTGTTTGCTTTGACAGCTTGCTTGTATTTGGGAGCCTCCGATTAAGTTGTGGATGTGTGCCCCAAACTTGTAACGGTGCCGGCTTCCACCTTGAAGGTTGTCGATATAGTGGAAGGTGAATCGATCCCATTGGGGTGACATTCATCGGAGAACAAGGGAGGCCTCTTGTGGCGTTGGTGGTTTGTAACCACCCCCTCTCCAAACGTAGACGTACTTCCCCTCAAAAGGAAGGAACTACGGGAAACAAATCCTTGTGTCTCCGTGTCCACTTTTCGGTTACCTCTATCCTTTACCGCACCTTACTTGTTTCTTCTTTGTGTTGTGGTAGCTCTTGCATTTTGTCATATAGGTAAATTCACCGTAGTTGCATTATCTAGAGAATTTACCTTATTGTCAAACCTTAATTTGAAAAAGAAGAAAATTTGAAGTAGCACCTATTCACCCCCCCTCTAGGTGCCCATACGATCCTTTCAATTGGTATCAGAGCCTCGGCTCTTTATTCGGGCTTTACCGCCTAAGAGAATATGGGTAGCCAAGAAGGGGAAGGTGGTAGTGAGTCAACTCCGGTGACCATGGAAGATCTCAGAAACTTGGAAACAAGATTGAGCTCTTCCTTGGTCAACGAAGTCAAGAATATGCTTGATAAACTTCTTAAAGACAAAGATGGCTCATCCCCCTTCCCCTCAAGAGGAACTACCATCCGCACCTAAAGGGAATACTCCAGTATCCCCCGAAGGTATGGTGGTAGGGGATAAACTAGACACTACTATTTCCTCCACACGACCTGATGGAGGGAGGGCGAGCACCGTGACACTTAGTACTCTCCCGATCCTCCCATCCCTCACCCTCATGTGTACAATAGAGGTGACCCACCTAAGCTTGAAGAGTCTGCTACTTTTGCTCAATGGCAATCACTAATGAGAACTCATATGCGCAGCTCTTGCATTGAACTATGGAACATCATCGAGCATGGACTCTTTATTGGGGATCCAAACAACTTGACAAGAAGAGAGGTTGTCAACAGTCAACTCAATGCCACTGCTTTGCATATGATTCAACAAGGATTGGGAACAAAGGATTATCCACACATTGAGCACTTTAGCATTGCCAAGGAAGCCTGGGATGCTCTCACTGTGTTGTTTGTTGGAAATGAGAGTATGAGGAGGAACAGATATGATGCTCTAAGCAATGAAGCCGAAGGTTTCTACATGAAAGAAGGTGAAGATCACGAAGACATGTATCGAAGGCTCAAGACCACCGCCACCGCTTTTAGAAATGTGGGTGCCTCTCATGTGGATGATGCATGGATAAAAAGGAAATATGTGAGTGCACTCATGCCTTTTGAGCCCACCGACTTGAAGAGCCTACAAGGAAGACACAACTACCATCTCATGACCTCAAACGAAGTTATGCAAGAGATGGCCGCTTTCAAGGTAGCCGCCAAGAACGCCAAAGATGCCCGTGCTCGTGCCCTCGGTATGAGCAATGTGGTCAATGTGGCTTTAAAGGCCAAAGTTGTGAACTTTGAAGATGAAGATGATAGTGATGAAGGCCTCTCCTTGGACCATCCCGATGATGTCAAGATTGCTCATAGTCAATATATGGCTTTCTATGCAAAGAACTTTTGGAAGAATCCCGCCAAGGCCAAGATGGAAATGCAACGGAGAAGCAATCCAAATGGGAAAAGAGAGAATGCCACTAGATTGAGAACTTGCTTCAATTGTGGTGACCGCTACCACTTTGTGGCAAGCTGCCCCTATGAGAAGAGAGAAGATAATGGTGGGAAGCTTGTGTTGAATAAGACTCTCAAGGCACCCTACAAGAAACCTTTCGTCAAAAAGAACCCCATCAACAAAAAATCGGGAGAAATTGTCTTGATCACTCATGAAGAATACTCCTCCGATATTGACGATGATGAAGATGAGGAAGAAGAAGAAACCTCACATGGTATGGCTGCTCTAGCCACCACCTCTACTCCGACACTCTCACTCTTCGACTCTCCAAATGAGAACTCCTCCTCCAAGGATGTCACTTGCCTTATGGCAAGAGGAACGGAGGTATCCTCATCATCCCACTCTACTCAATTAGATAATGATGAAATTGATGATGAAATGTCTCTTGATGTTAAAAAGGAATTAATTGCCTTTGATGAGTTCATGACTAACCTAGAAGGTGATGCTAAACTACATTTTGGGAACATCTTAGATCAACTCTCCCACACTCAAGAGCTTCTAGATGTTAGATGTAAACTTGGGCATGAACATATGATTGAACTAGAGGCGTTAAGCAATGCTCTATAAGAAGAACAAGAGACTAGGTTATCCCTTGAGTCAAAACTTGAAGGGCTTGATGAGGCCAATGACATTATTGTTAACAAACTCATTAAAGAGCGTGATCATGCTATTGCCAAATACAAAAGAGCTAAAAAGGACAAGGTTGAGTTTGGTGTGGTTCATGAAAAACTTGTCGAGGACTTTAGCTTGCTTAACAAGGCCCACAAAGCCTTGGAGAGTGAACTCTTGTCTCTCACAAAGTCCCATGAAACGCTTCAAACTCAATTGGCCAATATTCCTTCACCTAGTAACTTCATTCCATCAAGTAGCACGACTATCCTTGAAGAGAATGCTAGGTTGAAGGGGGAGCTTGCAAAGACCACATTTCCACAAGGTAACAAGTCCATTGATGATCTTTTGAGCAAGCAAATGCGTAGTGGAGATAAAGGTGGCATTGGTTTTGTCTCCAAAACAAAGAAGAAGAAGGACAAGCCCGCACAAGAGACCAACAAGACCATTGTGGGAAGTAAGACCACAATTGGCAAAACTATGTCTCATGACGATTTTGCGGGAAGTGCTAACCCTCACTATGTTCTAATGCGTGATTACTATGGTGATGTGTATGCACAATATGTTGGTCCGTATGATGGTTATATTGCTTGGTCTATTTGGGTTCCCAAGACCCTTGTTGCTAACAAAAGAGGACCCATTGAAAAATGGGTACCTAAAAACTAGCTTGATCTTTTGTAGACCTATGCTTCCGGAGGTTTAAAATGGGTGCTTGATAGTGGCTGCACTTGTCATATGACCGGAAGCTCGTCTATTGTCAAGGACTTGGTGTCAAATGAAGATCAAATCACCGTCACATATGCCGACAAGTCAAAATCTACGGTAATGGGTTTCGGCAAGGTAGTGGTGGCTCACGACATTACACTCGTGTCATGCTTGTCGAAACCCTTGGTTACAATTTACATTCTGTCTGTGCACTTGGAAAGATGGGCTTTGCCGTCTTTATTGATAATGATATTGCGGTCCTCTTGTGGAGCAAGTCTCTCAAGGTCGCTTTCGTTGGGTACGTCGAAAATGACTTGTATGTGGTGGACTTTTCGGGGCAAGCCACTGCAGGTCCGATGTGCTTATACGGAAAGGCCAATGTGGGCTGGCTATGGCACCGCCGACTAGCCCATGTCAATATGAGAACTTTGCAAAGTCTCCATAAAGAGGGCCATATTGTTGGACTAAAAGAAAATGTTTCCTTTGCCAAAGATCGTGTTTGCAGGGCATGTGTTCTAGGGAAGATGCATGACGCTCCTCATAAGCCCACGAACCAAATCAAGTCTAACAAGATCTTGGAACTTCTTCATGTGGACCTATTTGGTCCTCCATCTCATGCAAGCCTTGGTGGGAAGAAATATTGTTTGGTGATTGTTGACGACTTTTCAAGATACTCTTGGGTTTATTTCTTCAAGTTGAAGAGTGAAACTCAAAGGACTTTTATCGACTTCATCAACTTGGTTCAACGGCAACACAATGTTTCCGTGTTGATTATAAGAAGTGACAACGGCACCGAGTTCAAAAACTACACCTTGAATGACTTTCTTAGTGATGAGGGGATTAAGCATCAATATTCCGCCGCATACACCCCTCAACAAAATGGTGTGGCCAAAAGGAAGAATCGGACTCTTATTGAGATGGCTAGGACCATGTTGGCGGAGTTTAAATCTCCATACAACTTCTGGGCCGAAGCCGTCTCCACTGCTTGCCATGCTTCAAACCGGCTCTACCTCCGCAAGAAAATCAACAAGACTCCATATGAGATACTTACCGGTAACAACACCAACATATCTTATTTCCGGGTGTTCGGTTGTAAGTGTTTCTATCTCATCAAAGGTGTTCGTTTGTCCAAATTCGAATCAAAAGCATTAGAGGGTATTTTTGTTGGCTATGGTCTCGAATCTCACACTTATAGAATCTATGACAAGCTCTCCGGAGCCGTCATAGAATCTTGTAGTGTGACCTTCGAAGAATATGATGGTCCCCAAGGGGGGTGTGTTGATGCTTGTGATGCAGATGTTGAAATGCCTCAGGATGCCATAGGAAGAATGGGTGTGGGTTATATCCGCCCCATTGAGGAACCCCTTATGGCGGATCGAGAAGAACTATGCTCCACTCGAGTGGATCCCTCATCTTTACAACCTCAACAAGCTCCATCTACCCAGGAGGACGTTGACTCAAGACAAAGACAAGATGTGGACCCTCAACATAGTGATCAATGTGTGAACTCTAGTCAAAGGGAACATGATTCATCTGATGGGGTGTCAAGTGGATTCAAGTCAATTTGCCAAGGAAGATCCATCCAAGCTGCTTTGAGGGATGCTCAAGTTGAGACTAGAAGAACACTTGATCAAGACCAAGGTCAATCCGTGCCTCCCAATATAGAGGATGAATCCAATAATGATCAAGGTCAAGTTGATGGTCAAGACGAGGATCAAAATGATGAAGAGGGTCCTCCAAGAAACAACAAGGAGATCCACGCTCGTCGCGAAGCTAGAAAGGAAAGAATGTTGGAAATAAGAGACCACTCCCTCCAAAATGTTGTTGGAGATTTAAGGAAAGGTATTTCCACACGAGCACAATTGAAGAGGTTCAGTGAACATCAAGCTCATATTTCCATGATTGAACCAAAGAAAGTGTGGGAAGCTCTTGAAGATTCGGATTGGTTAGAAGCTATGCACAAAGAGCTCAACAATTTTGAGAGAAACAAAGTGTGGAAGTTAGTTGAGAAGCCAAAAGATTGCCGCAATGTTATTGGAACAAAGTGGATATTCAAGAACAAGCAAGATGAGCATGGGATTATTGTAAGGAACAAGGCTAGATTGGTTGCAGAAGGTTATTCCCAAATTGAAGGCATTGATTATGGAGAGACTTATGCACCCGTGGCTCGTCTTGAGTCCATACGTATCCTTCTTGCTTATGCGGCACATCATAACTTTAAGTTACAACAAATGGATGTAGAAAGTGCATTCCTTTATGGTCCCTTGAATGAATTGGTATATGTCAAGCAACCCCCGGGATTTGAGGACCCCAACTTCCCAAACCATGTCTACAAACTTGATAAGGCGCTCTATGGGCTCAAGCAAGCCCCACGCACGTGGTATGAGCACCTTAGAGAGTTATTGTTTGACCGTGGCTTTGAGGTTGGGAAAATCGATCCCACTCTTTTTACTAAGAGAGTTAATGGGGAGCTTTTCGTATGCCAAATCTATGTTGATGATATTATCTTTGGATCTTCTAACGAAGCTTTTAATGATGAATTCTCAAAGCTTATGACTATTAGGTTCCGGATGTCCTTGATGGGGGAGTTGAAAGTATTCCTTGGGTTTGAGATAAAGCAAGTTAGAGGAGGAACCTTCTTCAATCAAGCCAAGTATACCCAAGATATGCTCAAGAGATTCAAAATGCAAGATTTGAATGGAGCCCCAACTCCCATGGCAACAAAGACTCATCTAGAACAAAATCCAAATGGTAAAGATGTGGATCAAAAGGTATACCGGTCTATGATTGGTTCTTTGCTTTACCTTTGTGCATCTAGACCCGATATTGTGTTGAGTGTAGGTGTGTGTGCAAGATATCAAGCGGCTCCTAAGGAAAGCCATTTAATGGCGGTCAAGAGAATCTTTCGATATTTAGTTCATACCCCATTTTATGGTCTTTGGTACCCTCAAGGCTCAACATTCGCTCTTTGTGGATACACGGACTCGGATTGGGCGGGAGACAAGGATGATAGAAAATCAACATCCAGAGCTTGCCAATTCCTTGGTAGGTCCTTGGTATGTTGGTCTTCTAAGAAGCAAAATTGTATTTCTCTCTCCACCGCCGAAGCCGAGTATGTTGCTGCTGCTAGTGCGTGCACCCAATTGCTATGGATGAGGCAAACTTTAAAGGAATACGGTGTCCATTGTGACAAAGTGCCTCTTCTATGTGACAATGAAAGTGCCATCAAGATTGCATACAACCCGGTGGATCACACAAGGACAAAGCATATTGAGATTCGACATCACTTTATTAGAGATCATGTTCCTAGAGGTGATATTGATCTATCCTATGTATCAACCAAAGATCAACTTGCCGATATCTTCACGAAGCCTCTTGATGAAGCAAGGTTCTGCTACTTGAGGAATGAACTAAATATCGTAGATTCTAGGAGTTTGACTTGATTATCTTGCACTCTCACCTAATTCTCGACCCATGTTTGGTTTAGGTGTAGGCATGGAAATAGGGGGAGTGCGGTCCTAATTGATTGGACTATCCCTCCCCCCATTATGCGCAAATTAAACAAAAATCATTCCTCTTAATATCATTTTGTGATATGTGAGCTCAATGATGAGTTTCGGTAATGGACCCAAGATATATCTTCGTGGTGCCAAGCCGAGTATACTCAAATATGGTGGCCTAGGCAACCGCCCCCTCTCAATCGAGAGGTTGGATGTGCTTACTCATGTTTGTCACTTGGTTGTTATGGTCTTCACTCTTATTTGCCATCTATTTGAAGTGTCTTCTTCCTTCTTAGTCTCGTGCACTCTAGTTTGGTTTTTAGTTGTTTCCTCCATTTGGTTTTAGAGTGCATGTGCTTCTCAGCTCTCGTGTCTTAACCCAAGCCTCCATACTCCCTCATGAAAACCCTCTCTCTTCCCGCACAAGAATCATCCTTGATCCCTGGCTTTGGACTCAGATGGAACCGGTACTACCGGATGTGAGAGCGGTACTACCGCACCTGGGAAGTTCCCAGGTCATGGCCTGGCAAACTTCTCCAGGAACGGTACTACCGCCCGCGTGTCCGGCCCTACCGGTAACCGGTACTACCGGTCGTAGAACCGGTACTACCGCTTCCAAATGGAGGTAGTACCGTTCCAACAACCGGTACTACCGGTTGATGGTTCCAGGTATATAAGGGGCGCATGGGGAGAGGCACCCCTCAGTGCCTCATTATTTTCCACTTCCCCCTGTCTTACCTGCGCCGCCACCGGAGATCTTGAAGGCCCCGGAGCTCTGCCGCGCCCTCCTCCCTCCGGATTCCCTTTGGATTCGGCCTCCGGGCAAGCTCCAACTCCCTTCCACCGCCATGGATCCCGGTACAACCGCCCCTCCTCTTCTTGTTTGATTTCCCCATTAGATCTAGGTTTTGGCTTAGATCCGTGGAGAAATTGAATACTTGCAAGGTTGTACTGCCATATTATTCCTTGTTACCGCGTAGAATCTTCAATTTAACAGTATATATTGTCAATTTGGGCCGTTCCTTCAAATCTGACCACCTGTGTGCCGCTCAACCGGTAGTACCGGAACTTTTTCCGGTACTACCGCTTGCAAGCGGTACTACCGGTTGTCAGGTCCGGTAGTACCGGTCCACCCTGACCACTATGTTCTGCTCAAACTTGTAGATTCTCTCGGTATTGCCTTCCTGATTCTTGTGTCCTTATCTCCATGCTTTCCTCCCTTGTGCTTTCACAGATGCAGGTGGTTCTCGGGGTGCACGGAAGCGCTCCAAGTCTGACCGTGAGATTGTTGAGGAAGAGAATGAGTCTGAGGAAGAAGTTATGCCTCAGCCTAGACGCCGTTCCAAGTTGCCTACCACTCGAGGTGGTCGTGGGGGTCGCGAAGGGGCTACCAAGCGCTCAGCTGGGCATGGCAGAGCCCCTCCCCCTCGCCCCCCTTCCACTGGGCGTACCAAGAGTCTCAGCTCTGGGCCATCTGGGCCAAAGACACTCTCTGACATCTCTGAGGCAGAGTTTAGGGCTCTCCGTCTGGACAATGCATACTCTCACAGTAGGAGCGCGTTAAGGGCGGACGGTCTTTTCTATGATGACTTCCAAGAGCGTGTGTACCATGAGGTTCTGATGACCAATACCCAGCTGGTGGTGCCTCAGCAGTGGATTGACTTGGTCCACATTGACAAGAACTCTGACTATTTTGGTGAAGCTAAGGAAATCTGCTCAAACCTTGGTATGCTCCCCATTATGCAGTTTCAGCATGACTATGATCCCCTGCTCATCTGCCAGTTTTATGCCACTGCTCACTTCCACACTGGCCGCACTCGGAAGATTACATGGATGACTCAAGGTGCTGTCAAGGAGGCTACGCTTGCGGAGTTTGCTGCCATTTTGGGGTATGAGGATCGCGGTCGGGACGTTCCTTGTGGTTTCCGCTGCCACATGCGGGAGAATCCCTCCAAAAAGGATGTTCTCCGACCATTGTATATTCGAGGCCGTGGGATTGCTGGTAAAATCAAGGACCTCCTCCCCACTTATGACATTCTCCATCGCATTTTCCGTGAGATTGTGGCTCCTCGCGCGGGCAACAAGGACGAGATACATGGCTTCTCCGTTGACTTGCTGTTCAACACCTTCCTCAACAGAGAAACCGGTCAACCTCTTGATGTGACAGACTACATTTGGAATGAGATGGTTGCGGCTGCACACACTCGGAGGGTTCCACCTTTTGCGCCTTACATTATGGCCCTCATTGTGTCCAAGTGCCCTGTCGTTGCTCGGACGCTCTCCACTCGCTCTCTTGTTGTGCACAAGCCCAAGGCCCTTAAGATCAAGGTTCATGCCAAACCTCGCGCTGCACCAGGTGAGGAGGATGAGGATGAGGATGACTCTAAGCATGCTGACAGTGGTCATGACGATGACTTTGAGATCTCTCGCCGCAAGCACGCCAAGCCCTCTTGGGCCAAAAGGATGGAGGTCAAGCTCAAGAAGATCTTCTGCTTCCAGGTTGACAACCAGAAGCGTATGTATGAGGCGCACGTGTCTTCAAAGAAAGCCTGTGCTCGTCAGAAGGAGCTCATGTCTGCTCAAGGGTTGACCATCTCTGAGGGATCCGAGAACAATATCACTCCAGAGGATCAGTGGATTTCTCAGCACAGCCGTTGGGACGATGATGTCTCTTCCTCGCACCGCGCCCCACCTACATATGAAGATGAGGAGGATCTTGAGGATGAGGAGGAAGAGGAGGAGGAGGAGTATGATGATTGATCTTTGGGGCGTTAGCTCTGCACTTGTGTCACATCCCAAGATTTTCCAAATCTTGTAATGTGAAAATAAATGAATAAAATAAAACTTTGTTTGATTTTCAGAGCCAGAAGAAACTTTTTGAATTCAATTGGAACTTCAAACCCAATTGAATTAAAATAAATCCTAAAGAGATCTATAAAGATAAACATTTATTAAAGGAAATTAAAATGTTTTAAAGTTATTATTTTGGATCTGTTAATAAAAGATTTGGTATTCAAAAGAAAAGATGGATTTATAAATAAAGATTATTTTACAGAACCAAACCTTTGATTTAAACATTTTATTTTGAACGAAAACAAGGGTTTTATTTAAATAAATTAGTAAGGATTTGATATCCAACTTTGTTTAAATAAAAGGTTTTATCATTTAATTAAAATATCAATCTTATTAAACTATTTTAAATAAGTTTTCCAAGTATTTCATTTTCTTAAATACAACCTACTAAAGTGTTTTAGCTTTATTTTAGATTTCAAAATAAACATCTCAAATAGAACAAACCCTATTTGATTTAATAATGGAAGTCTATTATAATAATTAATAATGGACACTAAAATAAAAGGTTAGTTTGTTTTAAAACAAATTTCCCAATATTATATATTTCCCAAATTAAACCTACTAATTTGATTTTGAAAATATTTAGGTTTCAAATAAAGATTTTATTAATAAAATCAAACTCTATTTGATTTCATAACTAAGACCCATTTTATTTAATTATTAATGGACCCTAAAGTAAAAGGATTATATTATTTTAAACAAGTTTTCAAAATATTCTTTATTAAACAAATAAAACCTACTGATTTGGATTGAAAACATTTGGATTTCAAATGGAAATTTTATTTAAATAAATCAAACCCTATTTTAACTAAAGATCCATTTTTCTTTAATTATTAAATGGATCCTAAATTAAATATAAAAATAATATTTTATTCTGGAATTTGGGTATGTTGATAAACAAAATCAAATTCAAAATTACAAAGCTGAATGATTGTTTGAATTGATTTGGGTGTGATTTATTTGTTTGGAAATTCAAAACAGAATTCAGAAATATAAAAAGGAAAGGATACAGAATAAAAAAAATGAAAGTGGACAGACCCAACTACCCCGGCCCAAACAGCCCACTTAGCCCAGCTTCCTCCCTCCCCGAAGAAAACGGTTTGCACCCATAATCTGACCCGCGGAGCAACAGACAAGTGGACCCCGTTCCCTTTTCCTTTCCCACTGACCAGTGGACCCCTTTCCACTGTTTGTCCTCCCCACCCGCACGACCTTCTCCCCCACCCCTCGCCGGCCGTTGCAGGCGGATTAACTCCGGCGTAATACGCCTTAATCACGCAATGAATCTGCCCCTTGACCACGCAGGATAAATCGCCAGCACCCCTTCTTCATTTTCCCCCTGACTCCTTCCCCGAGCACGCCTCCAGGCCGTCGCAATTTGTCCTCGAACAGCTCCGTCTCCGACGAGCTTCCACCGACGAATCCGGCAGCCCCGCACCACCCCTTGCCTCCCCGACCATGCTCCTGTGATCCCTACCTCCTGGCGATCATCACCGTAGCGCCAGCTCGCCCCCGAGCGCTCCAGAACGTCAGCAATATCTCCACCTGCACGCCACCGACGACCCCGCAACTCCGGTGAGCTCTGGCACTCGACTCCGTTCGCGCCTTGATCAGTGAGGCATGCCACTTGATTAGTCTATGTCCTCTGCCTCTCCAGGTACTCGCCAAACACTCGCGCGTGGTCTGCAACCCCGTCCCCGTCGACGAGCAGAAGCTCCTGGCGCCAGTAGAAGCTCCGGCGAGCAATTCCCCAGGAAACCGTGCGCCCCTTCACCAGCCAGTGCCTCCTTGAGCTTCCCCAGGCATCTGCGAACACGGTTAACATCCTCTCCCTCCTTCTCGCTTCCTGTAACGTCGGCGACACCACTGACAAGCCGCCGCCGCCGCGCGTCAGAGCCCAGCGCCGCCAGCTTATGGTCGGGGCACTGAGAGCCGTCCGATTTTGATCCGTTAGATAAGATAGAAGGTAGAGCGAAGGGGTATGCATCGATCTGAGCCGCGTGTTGATAGTTAGATCCAACGGCCAGCGTCGCCCGATCCGGCCGAACCGGTATCGGCTAGTAAGAACACGCCGCGTGTCACCTGTTCGATTTAAAAACAGATTTGAAATCTGATTTAGATAGGATTTTCAAACCCTTGTAACTTTCAAACCACACGTCCAAATTTAACAAATTTTATATCAATGAGTTCAGGAGAACAAGCCCTAGCCAACCCTACCCTTAGTTTTGAAAATAGTATCTGTTAGCTTGTTTGAATTTACAGAAACATTTGTGTACTTGCTTAGAGTATAAAAAGTGTTTAAAATTGATTTTAGGATTAAATATTTAGCAAAATGGATTTGTGTGACCTTACTGACCCTAGGAACCAACCCATAGTGTTAAAAATGATTTTTGTGAAATTTAAGTTGAATTAGTTAACTTAATCATTTTCTAGCCAAATAAACTCATTAAATTGTATTATGGAAAAGTTTTTACAAGGAAAACTTTGGGAAAATGTTATGGACCAAGCTTACTGACCCAAAACACCAAGCCTTGCCAAGGGCAACTCACTTGGTGAAAAACATAAAGTTTTGCTTTGAAAAGAATAATTTTCACCACATAAAATGTTGAATGGATTTTAAAATAGATTTTTGAACAAACCCTCTAACTAAAGACTTTGCCATTTTGGTAAATGACCAATGTGGACCTTACAAAGTTTATAAACCTAGTAGAGACCAACCTTGCAATAGAACCCTCTTTTTACAAGACTTAGGATCCATTGCTTTGTGTATGTAAAATATTGATTGAATGTTGGTTTGGAATGTTACTTGATACTATGCTTGTTTGATTGTAGTAAAATTAGCAAAGTGTGAGACTAGAAAGATCAAGAAGTGACTATCATTCCCTAACAAAAAGGCAAGTGACACTACCATCTAAAGTCCCACTATTTTTATTACACTTAGTGGATTTTGTATACATGCATGAAAATGTTTTATACTTATGCTATGCTAATCCTAGTAGGATTCCCTATACACTCCTTAGTAAAAATATTGAAGTTGTACATGCTTAGCCATGCTATGTTTTGAAAAGAGATACATGTTGAGATTTTACAAAGGTTGTGAAAAAGACTTGTGTTTTGTATAATAAAACAAGGACTCAATGAACCACCTAGGTGGTGGACACTTTATGTTTTGGAGAAGGTGGCAACAAAAGGGAACCATGTCTATGGCAATCACTTTGCGTTGTGCTCCAAATGAAAACCACCTAGGAAACTTAGAGATTGAACATGTTTCTCCAAATTGTGGCTTTCGTGTACAACCACATGCTATTATGGCTCTGGCTTAGTCAACTACATTAGGGAGATCCATACATTGTCTTTAGTTACCGGACATGGGGATCTGGAATGCTTCATGGGGGCTGAAGACAAGCTAGCAATGATGTATGGAAGGACCTTTTGGAAAGACTTCGTCACATTCCCAGTCTGCCAGTACTCCATCTTGGTGAGCACTAATCCAGTAGGCCACTGGTGGCAACAAGATGGGATTGTGTCATGTGGGTAAAGTGTACTCCTTCTGCAGAAGTTAACAAAATCTAAGTACTTAGCCGTGTCCCCGGTTATGGACAATACTGAGCAACTAAAGTTTGAACCATGGGAGATCTCGACATTCCAACTTCTAATATAAAAACTTGATGCACTTGGGGGTACCAAGGAATTCAAAGAGATTTTGTTAAGCTTGTTGCACTTGGGGTTACCAAGGTGCTCAAGAGCATGATGTACTTGGGGTTACCAAGGGACTCATGAGATTTTGATAAGAACTTGATGCACTTGGGGTTACCAAGTAGCTCAAGGGAATTTTTGACAAGGACTTGAACACTTGTGTATCTACCAAGGAGTTCAAGGAACTTGGAAAAGAGAAATGACAAAGGATCAAAACCATTTTGAAATGATAGGATAAATGTTGCTTTATGCAAAAAAAAAGCCTTAAACTCTACTCAGCCAAATATGCATGTGTTGATAGGATCCACTCATATTGTACATAAAAGTGAAGCTTTCCAATACAATTCAAATGTATTGACCCTTGTGGCTGTAACTTGTAATGTTGCAGGTTGATTGTTTTGTTATATGAAGATTGTTTGATTGACTAGGACTACAAAGTCTACAACCAACATCTGCCTGTGGCACTTTGAAGATAAAGGACCCATGACTATATTTATTCCGCTGCAATGGATTGTAATAGTCATATGAGCTATGTATGATGTAATAAAATTATATTATTCCTGGTTATAAAGTTATATTTTGACCTTGTTTCTTGATATTACATCTTACTGTGGATGCTAGCTATTGATCCAGGGACTAGCATTGTAAAACACAGGAGGGTTCTACCTTATTGGGTAGGGACCTCTACAGATGGTATCAGAGCATTGTGTTGCCTGTAGGATTTGTAAACCCTAGGATTGGACAAAAACCCTTAGAAGAATAGGAGTTGTTTTGTTCCAAAACTTATTTACAAAACAAGATTGTAAATTCTTTCCTTAACCATTTTGGTTTCAACTCTACATCTCTTCTACTTCAACTTGATGGAAAAACCTACCCTTGACCAAGGACTACACCATGTGCAAAGAACTTCTTCAACATCTTCAACTCTAATGACTTCAACATCTTCAACTCTAATGACTTCAACATCTTCAGCATATTCCCCAAGGACTTCCAACTTGAAAACTATTAAGGACCACAAGTGAAACAAGGAAATCTTGCTCAAGAGTTAGAGATTGAGGAAATGCAAAAGTTAGAAAGAGCCTACATCCCTTGAAGTTTTGACCAAGAAATTCTCCTAAGAAAGCCATGATCTCATGTAGTAAGAAGCAACCAAGAAGGATGGAAAGATCAAAAGTGAACCATATAGATGGACCACCATAATATAGTTAAGTCAAAAACACACCAACCTGAGAGGTGTAACAAAAATGTTTTGTTGACTAAGTATGTGCTTGAACCTTGTTTGAGTAAAATGTTTGGTTTTTGTGTTTGCATGCACATTGTTTGTGTGAATTGTGATGTGTGTGAGTAGAAATATTTCCTTAGAGACATCTTGCCCATTCTAATCTTTCTTCAACCCCAAACAGATGACTACCCCAAAGGACTCCAAGGTTGATGACACCAACATCAACCAAGCTGACAGCCTGGGAGAGCTCATAGCAACCCAACATCAGTTGAACCAATTGACAGCTCAGTTCCTAGCCAACAATAGTAATGAAGATCCAGCACTTCAAAAGTTTTTGGAGGAACAATCTCAACTAATGCTTAAAGTGACTAATCAAATGATTAGCATGGAAGAAAATTTTCCTAGAAGAGAGTATGATAGCAAGGATGACAAGAATGTTGTTCTAGATGGAGCCCCAGCTTGCATTATTTGTGGAGACAAGGAACATACTTCCAAGGAGCATGAAGGACAATGCCCCAATTGTGATGAAGACCATTCTGTTGGAGAATGCCCTACCTCTCAAGCTACTTGCTACCTTTGTGAGGGAAGTGATCATACTCCTGGCCTATGTCCTATCTATGCCATGGTAGAACAAAGGAAACAAGAAGGATCCAAGTCTACTAAAGGAAAAGGACCACTTATACCTCCAAGCAAGACAACCCAATTCAAAGGATCTAGAAAAATCAAGAAGCCCAAGCAAGACATGAGCCTTGTACAATGTCGTAAATGTAAGGAAATGGGACACTACTCCAGTGGATGCCCAGGGAACATAAAGAATAAAGGAATTGACCAAGTATGGTGTAACAACTGTAACGAACCAGGTCACTTTGTAGCAACTTGCCCTCAAGAGCCACGTAAAGAACTCAATGACATTCATTGCTTCAACTGCAAGAATCCGGGACACTATGCAAGCAACTGTCCAGAAAGGATGAAAAACAAGTTGAACAAGCCTATGGAGAAGCTCAATCTTGGCCCATGAGTCAAGTATGGAAACCTAGGAAACCATGCAAATGTTTGCAATAAGAAAATTTTATCCAGGACCCAAGAAGGCCAACATGTAATTTTTGTTTGAAAATTTTTAAGGGTGGTAGAACCTTAGTTGTTTTGAACTTGTTTGTACCCCAGCCTCCCCAAATCTCGAGACGAGATTTATTTTAAGGGTGGTAGCCTGTCACATCCCAAGATTTTCCAAATCTTGTAATGTGAAAATAAATGAATAAAATAAAACTTTGTTTGATTTTCAGAGCCAGAAGAAACTTTTTGAATTCAATTGGAACTTCAAACCCAATTGAATTAAAATAAATCCTAAAGAGATCTATAAAGATAAACATTTATTAAAGGAAATTAAAATGTTTTAAAGTTATTATTTTGGATCTGTTAATAAAAGATTTGGTATTCAAAAGAAAAGATGGATTTATAAATAAAGATTATTTTACAGAACCAAACCTTTGATTTAAACATTTTGTTTTGAACGAAAACAAGGGTTTTATTTAAATAAATTAGTAAGGATTTGATATCCAACTTTGTTTAAATAAAAGGTTTTATCATTTAATTAAAATATCAAACTTATTAAACTATTTTAAATAAGTTTTCCAAGTATTTCATTTTCTTAAATACAACCTACTAAAGTGTTTTAGCTTTATTTTAGATTTCAAAATAAACATCTCAAATAGAACAAACCCTATTTGATTTAATAATGGAAGTCTATTATAATAATTAATAATGGACACTAAAATAAAAGGTTAGTTTGTTTTAAAACAAATTTCCCAATATTATATATTTCCCAAATTAAACCTACTAATTTGATTTTGAAAATATTTAGGTTTCAAATAAAGATTTTATTAATAAAATCAAACTCTATTTGATTTCATAACTAAGACCCATTTTATTTAATTATTAATGGACCCTAAAGTAAAAGGATTATATTATTTTAAACAAGTTTTCAAAATATTCTTTATTAAACAAATAAAACCTACTCATTTGGATTGAAAACATTTGGATTTCAAATGGAAATTTTATTTAAATAAATCAAACCCTATTTTAACTAAAGATCCATTTTTCTTTAATTATTAAATGGATCCTAAATTAAATATAAAAATAATATTTTATTCTGGAATTTGGGTATGTTGATAAACAGAATCAAATTCAAAATTACAAAGCTGAATGATTGTTTGAATTGATTTGGGTGTGATTTATTTGTTTGGAAATTCAAAACAGAATTCAGAAATATAAAAAGGAAAGGATACAAAATAAAAAAAAATGAAAGTGGACAGACCCAACTACCCCGGCCCAAACAGCCCACTTAGCCCAGCTTCCTCCCTCCCCGAAGAAAACGGTTTGCACCCATAATCTGACCCGCGGAGCAACAGACAAGTGGACCCCGTTCCCTTTTGCTTTCCCACTGACCAGTGGACCCCTTTCCACTGTTTGTCCTCCCCACCCGCACGACCTTCTCCCCCACCCCTCGCCGGCCGTTGCAGGCGGATTAACTCCGGCGTAATACGCCTTAATCACGCAATGAATCTGCCCCTTGACCACGCAGGATAAATCGCCAGCACCCCTTCTTCATTTTCCCCCTGACTCCTTCCCCGAGCACGCCTCCAGGCCGTCGCAATTTGTCCTCGAACAGCTCCGTCTCCGACGAGCTTCCACCGACGAATCCGGCAGCCCCGCACCACCCCTTGCCTCCCCGACCATGCTCCTGTGATCCCTACCTCCTGGCGATCATCACCGTAGCGCCAGCTCGCCCTCGAGCGCTCCAGAACGTCAGCAATATCTCCACCTGCACGCCACCGACGACCCCGCAACTCCGGTGAGCTCTGGCACTCGACTCCGTTCGCGCCTTGATCAGTGAGGCATGCCACTTGATTAGTCTATGTCCTCTGCCTCTCCAGGTACTCGCCAAACACTCGCGCATGGTCTGCAACCCCGTCCCCGTCGACGAGCAGAAGCTCCTGGCGCCAGTAGAAGCTCCGGCGAGCAATTCCCCAGGAAACCGTGCGCCCCTTCACCAGCCAGTGCCTCCTTGAGCTTCCCCAGGCATCTGCGAACACGGTTAACATCCTCTCCCTCCTTCTCGCTTCCTGTAACGCCGGCGACACCACTGACAAGCCGCCGCCGCCGCGCGTCAGAGCCCAGCACCGCCAGCTTATGGTCGGGGCACTGAGAGCCGTCCGATTTTGATCCGTTGGATAAGATAGAAGGTAGAGCGAAGGGGTATGCATCGATCTGAGCCGCGTGTTGATAGTTAGATCCAACGGCCAGCGTCGCCAGATCCGGCCGAACCGGTATCGGCTAGTAAGAACACGCCGCGTGTCACCTATTCGATTTAAAAACAGATTTGAAATCTGATTTAGATAGGATTTTCAAACCCTTGTAACTTTCAAACCACACGTCCAAATTTAACAAATTTTATATCAATGAGTTCAGGAGAACAAGCCCTAGCCAACCCTACCCTTAGTTTTGAAAATAGTATCTGTTAGCTTGTTTGAATTTACAGAAACATTTGTGTACTTGCTTAGAGTATAAAAAGTGTTTAAAATTGATTTTAGGATTAAATCTTTAGCAAAATGGATTTGTGTGACCTTACTGACCCTAGGAACCAACCCATAGTGTTAAAAATGAGTTTTGTGAAATTTAAGTTGAATTAGTTAACTTAATCATTTTCTAGCCAAATAAACTCATTAAATTGTATTATGGAAAAGTTTTTACAAGGAAAACTTTGGGAAAATGTTATGGACCAAGCTTACTGACCCAAAACACCAAGCCTTGCCAAGGGCAACTCACTTGGTGAAAAACATAAAGTTTTGCTTTGAAAAGAATAATTTTCACCACATAAAATGTTGAATGGATTTTAAAATAGATTTTTGAACAAACCCTCTAACTAAAGACTTTGCCATTTTGGTAAATGACCAATGTGGACCTTACAAAGTTTATAAACCTAGTAGAGACCAACCTTGCAATAGAACCCTCTTTTTACAAGACTTAGGATCCATTGCTTTGTGTATGTAAAATATTGATTGAATGTTGGTTTGGAATGTTACTTGATACTATGCTTGTTTGATTGTAGTAAAATTAGCAAAGTGTGAGACTAGAAAGATCAAGAAGTGACTATCATTCCCTAACAAAAAGGCAAGTGACACTACCATCTAAAGTCCCACTATTTTTATTACACTTAGTGGATTTTGTATACATGCATGAAAATGTTTTATACTTATGCTATGCTAATCCTAGTAGGATTCCCTATACACTCCTTAGTAAAAATATTGAAGTTGTACATGCTTAGCCATGCTATGTTTTGAAAAGAGATACATGTTGAGATTTTACAAAGGTTGTGAAAAAGACTTGTGTTTTGTATAATAAAACAAGGACTCAATGAACCACCTAGGTGGTGGACACTTTATGTTTTGGAGAAGGTGGCAACAAAAGGGAACCATGTCTATGGCAATCACTTTGCGTTGTGCTCCAAATGAAAACCACCTAGGAAACTTAGAGATTGAACATGTTTCTCCAAATTGTGGCTTTCATGTACAACCACATGCTATTATGGCTCTGGCTTAGTCAACTACATTAGGGAGATCCATACATTGTCTTTAGTTACCGGACATGGGGATCTGGAATGCTTCATGGGGGCTGAAGACAAGCTAGCAATGATGTATGGAAGGACCTTTTGGAAAGACTTCGTCACATTCCCAGTCTGCCAGTACTCCATCTTGGTGAGCACTAATCCAGTAGGCCACTGGTGGCAACAAGATGGGATTGTGTCATGTGGGTAAAGTGTACTCCTTCTGCAGAAGTTAACAAAATCTAAGTACTTAGCCGTGTCCCCGGTTATGGACAATACTGAGCAACTAAAGTTTGAACCATGGGAGATCTCGACATTCCAACTTCTAATATAAAAACTTGATGCACTTGGGGGTACCAAGGAATTCAAAGAGATTTTGTTAAGCTTGTTGCACTTGGGGTTACCAAGGTGCTCAAGAGCATGATGTACTTGGGGTTACCAAGGGACTCATGAGATTTTGATAAGAACTTGATGCACTTGGGGTTACCAAGTAGCTCAAGGGAATTTTTGACAAGGACTTGAACACTTGTGTATCTACCAAGGAGTTCAAGGAACTTGGAAAAGAGAAATGACAAAGGATCAAAACCATTTTGAAATGATAGGATAAATGTTGCTTTATGCAAAAAAAGCCTTAAACTCTACTCAGCCAAATATGCATGTGTTGATAGGATCCACTCATATTGTACATAAAAGTGAAGCTTGCCAATACAATTCAAATGTATTGACCCTTGTGGCTGTAACTTGTAATGTTGCAGGTTGATTGTTTTGTTATATGAAGATTGTTTGATTGACTAGGACTACAAAGTCTACAACCAACATCTGCCTGTGGCACTTTGAAGATAAAGGACCCATGACTATATTTATTCCGCTGCAATGGATTGTAATAGTCATATGAGCTATGTATGATGTAATAAAATTATATTATTCCTGGTTATAAAGTTATATTTTGACCTTGTTTCTTGATATTACATCTTACTGTGGATGCTAGCTATTGATCCAGGGACTAGCATTGTAAAACACATGAGGGTTCTACCTTATTGGGTAGGGACCTCTACAACTTGTCCCTTTTTGGCGTCTTGATGCCAAAGGGGGAGAAGTTGCACTTTAGGCACGGGTGTTGCATGGGAAGTCACAAGCTCGCTCTTCTCTTGATCTTTTGTATATTGCTTGTGAACTTTGTGGTCTACTATGTGTTTATGTCGTGTGTGAAACTTTGTGGTTGGATCCATCTTATGCGACTATGTGTTTTATGTCTGTGGATCCATCTTGTGATGTTATGCAACACCTATTGTCTATTTATTACTCATCACATGTTTTGGGCAAAGGTATGTCTTCAATTGCTAGTTTCCATACTTGTGCACCCATGTTGGGTTTGTAAATTAGAGGGGGAGATTTGTCTCTACACATCTAGCGGGAGTATCTTCTCTAGTTTACAAATCTCAGTTGCCTATTGTTAAAATCATCCTGCAAAAGTGTATTGTCATCAAACACCAAAAAGGGGGAGATTGAAAGAGCATTTTTCTAATCCCTCTGATTTTGATGTTTGATAACAATACATTTATCGATTTAACCGTGTACTAAGTTTATCACAGGATTGACAAAAGAAGGCACAAGTCATGGCATAGCAGTTTTCCCCTTGCAAAACTTCTGTGTCAACCGGTAGTACTGGACCTGCAACCGGTACTACCGCTTGACACCGGTACTACCGGTTCTAGTACCGGTTGGCGCAGATCAAAAGAGAGAAGGGTGAGTACTAGTCAGTACCCACCGGTACCACGGAGCGGCACTACCGGTCCAACCGGTAGTACCGCTTAGTACAAGCGGTACTACCGCTTGAGGCGGTCATACCGCTCATCGGTACCGCTGCATACTGACTAGCACCCTCCCCTCTCCACTTTGGTCAGTACCAAGCGGTACTTGGGACCGATACTACCGCTCGAACCGGTAGTACCGCTGACAATGTCTGGTACTACCGCTTGGGGGTAGTACCGCAAGGGGGTACCGCCCAAGACTGAAGATTTCACACAAGGGCAAGGTCTCCACCGGTACTTGGTCCGGTACTGGACCGGTAGTACTGCTTGCAAGCGGTACTACCGCTTGAGTATCGGTACTACCTGTCATTTATTGCTCCAACGGCCACCTGTTTCGTGGAGGGGTATAAATACTCCTCCACCTACCTTGGGACAAATTGCTCAGCACATTAAAGTCATTGCCCACCATTGGAGTCCATTGGAGCCACTCAAATTCGCAAGATCTCATCATCCAACCATCCAAAGTCCTTGATCTTTTGGGATTCGAAGGAGGAGTCCCCGATCTACTACTTCACCAAACAAGATCTTCATTTCCCCCTCATTTCATTGAGGCCCCCCTTTGCTCTAGTGTTTGTTGGAAACCCTAGCTCAAGTTTTTGTTCTTACAAGCTTGTCTTTGTTTGCTTTGACAGCTTGCTTGTATTTGGGAGCCTCCGATTAAGTTGTGGATGTGTGCCCCAAACTTGTAACGGTGCCGGCTTCCACCTTGAAGGTTGCCGATATAGTGGAAGGTGAATCGATCCCATTGGGGTGAGATTCATCGGAGAACAAGGGAGGCCTCTTGTGGCGTTGGTGGTTTGTAACCACCCCCTCTCCAAACGTAGACGTACTTCCCCTCAAAAGGAAGGAACTACGGGAAACAAATCCTTGTGTCTCCGTGTCCACTTTTCGGTTACCTCTATCCTTTACCGCACCTTACTTACTTGTTTCTTCTTTGTGTTGTGGTAGCTCTTGCATTTTGTCATATAGGTAAATTCACCGTAGTTGCATTATCTAGAGAATTTACCTTATTGTCAAACCTTAATTTGAAAAAGAAGAAAATTTGAAGTAGCACCTATTCACCCCCCCCCCCTCTAGGTGCCCATACGATCCTTTCAGTGGTGGTGAGGAAGTGCGCTGCTTCTGGTACGGAACAGAGTTCTTGTGAGGGTTAGACTTCCTCTTGCGGTTTTCTATGCTCTTTCTTTTGGATTCAACCACAATGGCTCTGTCCAGGAGTTCCTGAAAATTGTCAAATTTCTGCGCCACAAGCTGAATAGATATCTCGTCATTGAGTCCTCTTAAGAATTCCTCCTCCCTCTTGGCATCAGTGGAGACATCATCGGGTGCATAACGGGCTTGCTTATTGAAAAGCTCTCCATACTCGGTGACAGAACGATGCAGCTGGTGTAGGTCGCGAAACTCGCGCCTTTTCAGAGTCATGACACCAGCAACCACATGATGAGTGCGAAAATCTAACTCGAACTGATCCCAAGTGATAGCATCAATATCCGGGTGGGTGACTTGGTAGTTATCCCACCATTCTACAGCAGGTCCTTCAAGCTGGTGCGCGGCATAACGTACCCTGTCGGCTCCGTCAGCTTGCACGGTGTCTAGCTTCTTGTTAATTGTACGGAGCCAGTCATCTGCGATGATTGGTTCAGCGCTGCTAGTAAAGGTAGGTGGGTTCAACCTCAAAAACCGAGTCAAGCGATCCTGTTGAGGTGGTGGTGGAGGTGGCGGTGGTGAAGGTGGCGCATTGTTGTTGTTGTTTTGCATGTTCTGAGTGAGCAGTTGGATCAGCTGGTTCTGAGTGGCCAGAAGTTGTGCAATTTCTGGAGGAATTTCGGTGTTCGCACGCCTTGGCGGCATCTGTGGGGTTTGAGAGACAAGTTAAGAAATAGACAGAAAGACTAAGTAGTAAACTCCTACCCTTATGAAAACACACCAAGCACACAAGGCGCACAAGACACATTAACACAAACTTAACACAGAAATCATCCAAGTTTAACTAAACCAAAAATGTCTTGGTATTTATTACAATCGTGAATAACATTCTACTATAGAATTTAAAGGTGGTCCAACTACTACACATCTTCCACGCCTTCCTCTTCCTCGTCCTCGAACGAGTAGCCTTCCTGCTCTAGGGTTGTCTTGTACAGCTCCATCTCCTTCGTGGTGGCTTCAAGCTTCTCTTCGAGGTTCTTTATCTCATCCTGCAGCTTCTTGGTAGTGGCTTCTAGCTGCTCCTGAAGTCCCTCCTTCTCGCTTTGTAGCTCCTCCACTAGACTTGACTTCTTCGTGGCTTCAAGTTGCTTTGCCAAGTCCCTCTTGGAAGCACGCACATCATTGATTATCTTGCAAAGGCCTTCGGTTTGCACTTCAGTTCCATCGATCTCCTGCTTGAGTTCCCTAATCCTTATGTTTTTATTTATCACCCTCTTCTCTTGGTTAGCGAACTTCTTCTCTTGGTCCTGCAACTTTATCTCATGGAGCTTCATTGCCTCCTCCTACTTCTTGATCATTTCCTCCTTCTCCTTGATGAGGGCACATAGCTCATCGTTCCTTAACATCTCGAGGAAGCTACCTTTTTCAAGGTCATGGATGTGACACTCCAAGTCTTGATATTGGGTACTTCGGCGCTTGGTAGAAGTCCTTTCCTCAAAAGTTAACTCCATGGGAATTCCTTCCTCATCTCGTCTTCCAAAGAGGCCGCCGCAGTGTCCTTGGAGAGCCACATGATGGCGTCCACATAGGCGACCAATGAGCTGTTGCAAGCTGATGCTAAGGGCCTTCTCCTTGGAATCGCTAACAATGTGGATTGCTATGTCTTCCTCCGGGTTCTTGCCTCTCTCTTGTCCTGGCTGGATGACTTTGACTCCCCAACAGCCGTCCTTGTGGAGTTTCTTCATTGTGCTTCCCTGGATTGTTGGCAGGGGAAGGTCCAAACGCGTGAGGAGATCCATGAGGCATCCACCAAAGTGAAGGGGCTCGATGTCTGTGACGGTGTCGTAGAGGAAACTTGTCATATTTAAGTTAGAAGAATGAAAATTAGATACTTAATCAAGTAAAGGAAAGAAGATACTAGAAGTGTGGAAAATAACTTAGTATAAAAACAAGTAACGTACATAAGTTATAGGTGGTTCCAATCCTAGGGTCGCGTCCTACAGGCAACGATGTGCTCTGATACAATCTGTAGTGACCTTGGAATCAGTAAAGATCCTAAGTCCCTGTGATTTACATGCTAGTCCCTGGATCAATAGCTAGCACTCACAGTCGATGAATATCATGTAAAACACAAAGTCTTTATTACACGGAGAATCCATACTATGAATTTATTACAAATTTGCTTAGCATTAATGTAGGGGTCCCAATCTCTAATAAGATAGAGCCTCCTGTGTTTACAATGCTAGTCCCTGGATCAATAGCTAGCATCCACAGTTAAGATGTAATATCAAGAAACAAAGGTCATAATATAGCTTTATAACCAGGAATAACATATTTTTATTACATCAAACATAGCTCATTTGGCTATTACATTACATTGCAACGGAATAACTATGGTCAAGTGGTCCTTCATCTTCAAAGTGCCACAGGCAGATGTTGGTTGTAGACTTTGTAATCCTAAACAATCAATCTTCACTAAACAATCAAACCTGCAACATACAAGTTACATCCACAAAGGGTCAATACATTTGAATTGTATTGGCAAGTTATACTATAATAGTATAGTGGAGTCTATCATCTATATGCATTTGGCTAAGTGGAGTTGAGGCTTGCATTGCTCAAAATAGGTTTTTCCTTAACATTTGAAAATACTAAGTTTTTGCTTAACAAAATCATTTTTCTCAATCAAAGATTGAAGATCCTTTCCAAGGCATCTACCAACCAAAGATTGAAGATTTCAAACAACCCTTGTTCAAACCACAAGATTTTAACTTAGAGAAATTAGAATGATGAGATTCTTGATTGCTCCCATGTCTTTATACTCAAATTGTCCTTTACCAGGGACATGGCTAATTACTTAGATTCTACACTCTGCAGAGGTGGTGCACTTTCCCCACAAGACTTGGTTTCCCAAGACAAGATCTTTCAGAAGCCTTCCCTTAGACCAAAATGGACGCGTTCCAACCTATCAAACACTACCACCCTCTGTCCATATGGCTAAGTTCTTGAAACCTATATGATCATGGCAGAGCCCATATTGCCAAGTGGTTGCACTTGAAGCTTCTCAACATTTGACATCTCAAATCTCTTTGTTCCTGGGTGGCATACCACAAGTGAGATACACAAGCCAAGTCCATGGCCTTGTGAACCACTCAACCAAAAACCACCAAGCAAGCCCATTCCACCCAGGTGATTCATTAACTTAGTTGTTTTATTAAACAAAAACATAAGTCCTCAGACTTAGAGATTTTTCCATAGTGTGAATATATTTCCACCCATGTTTTCTATTAGCTAGGCTAAGCTTGATAGTAGTAGGAATCTTAACTTAGGAAAATCCTACTAAGGATTCATCTACTAGGTTTTCCTATAGCAAGGTTTATACTTAGCAAAATCCATGCAAGTTTTACTTAGCAAAATCACTAATGCATAGTGAAAGTAATGGGACAAAAAGTATGAAGCATCACTTGCCTTTTTGGTAGAGTATAGGTTCACTCCTTGTTCTTGCTAGTCTCACACTTCTCTAACTTCACTACAAGTCAATCAAGCAAACACAAGATCAACTAACATTCCAAAACAAAGTCAAACAAACAATTTCACACTCACAAAGCAATGGAATCTAAGTCATGCATAACTATGCAAAGGATGGTTTTATTGCAAGGATGGTCTCCACTAGGTTTCTAAACTTTGTAAGGTCCAAATTGTTCATTTACCAAAATGGTAAAGTCATTAGTTAGAGGGTTTTGCCCAAAAACTATTTTAAAATACATTCAACATTTTATGTGATGGAAAATGGTTTTATCAAATCAAAATCTTTAAGTTTCTCACCAAAAGTTTCTAACTCTCAAGACTTGGTGTTTTGGGTCAGTAGTTTTGAATCAAAATATTTTCTCAAAGTTTTTATTCCAAAATCCTTTTTCATACTAAATACATTATCTTTACTTAGCTAGAAATAGACTAATTCAATTAATCTATTCTAAATCTTTCCAATTTCATTTTCAAAACCATGGGTTGGTTCCTAGGGTCAGTAAGGTCACAACAAACCATTTTGCAGAAATTTTAATCCAAAAATCATTTTCAAACAATTTTTCTAATCTTAACAAGCACACAAAAGTTTCTGCAAATTCAAACAAGCTAACAAATACTATTTGCTAAACTAAGGGCATGGTTGGCTAGGGCTTGTTCCACTGAATCCAATGACATAAAATTTGTAATTTTTGGACGTGTGGATCCAAAGTTATAAGGGTTTGAAGTTTGCAAATAAATCTGATTCAAAAATTCTTTTAAACGGATCTAGTGCCACGCGGCAGGATTTCACTGGACGGTACCGCTTCGCGTGGATCAGCGTTGTGGTGCGTTGGATCTAATCGATCGTGTGGTCCAGAGTGCATACCTCTTCGCGACTTAAATGATCTATCGTAAGCGTCGGATTAAGATCCTACGGTCTGCAGCACTCGACCAAAGTTTGGCGGCGCTCGGCGGCTGCGCGCAGCGGCGATGGCCAGGCAGTGGCGGTGTCAGCGATACAGGACGCAAGGAGGGAAGTGAAGAGGCTCACCAGGTGCAGGAGGTCGTGGTGAAGCTCGAGGAGGCGTTGGTCGGGCGAGGGGCGTTCTGGTCTTAGCAGGATTGCTCGCCGGAGTGGAGGACAACGTTGGGTGGTCTCAGTCGTGGTCGGAGACGTCGCTACAGGTCACGAGAAGAACAACCGAGGGTATGGTTAGACGCAGGAGATCATGGAGGTGTTGTGTGCGTGAACGAGAAGAAGAGGGGCGGTCTGATTTACCTGGGGGACGTCGTCAGAGAAGAACCAGTCGCGGCGGCGTTCAGTGTTGGAGACGGCGTTCTGGGGCGCCCGCGGGTAAATGGAAAGCGCCGGGAGATGCTCCTGGGAGTGGGGAAGGTGTGAGCTTAGTCGGGGAGGAGAGGGGCGGCGAGGGGCTGCCGGAATCGGCGTCGGAGCATCGTCAGACAGAGGCGGTGTTCGAGTAAAATTCGACGGCCTGGGGGCGGGATTGGGGAAGGAGTCAGGGGGAAACGAGAGAGGAGAGGAAGACAATTTATCGTGCGTGATCACTGCAGGTTTTACTCGCGGAATTAAGGCGAATTAAGCCGGAGAAATCAAAGCCTGCAACGGTGACGAGGGAGGAAGAACAGGTCATGGGGGTGGGGAGGAAGAACAGTGGAATGTGGGCCTACCGGTCAGTGGGAAAAGAAAGGAGGGTAGGGTCCACTGGTCATACTTTGTGTGGGTCAGAATCTGGGTGCTAAACGTTTTCTTTCGGGGTGTGGAAAAGCTGGGCTGCTGGGCTTAGTTGGGCTTGGCCAGTTGGGTCAGGTCCATTTCATATTTTTTCTTCTGAATTCTTTTTCCTTTTCTATTTCTATTTTTCTGTTTTGAATTTGAATCAATTATTCATTCACTCAAACCATTCAAACAATTCAAACTTATAATGTGTTTTTGGTTCTGTTTTTCAACATAAACCAAATCCCAAAAATAAAATAATATTTTTATTCTTTTTAGGACCATTCATTAATTAAATAAAATGGTTCATTAGTTATTTAATAAAATAGGGTTTGATTTAATTAATAGAATCTCCATTTGAAATCCAAATATTTTCAAAAACAAAAACAGTAGGTTTTATTTGGAAATAAAGAATATTTGGAAAACTTGTTTAAAATAAAATAACATCTTTATTTTTGGTCCATTAACAATTAAATAAATTGGGTCTTATTCATTTACTTCAAATAAGATTTGTTTTATTAGAATATTTATTTTGAAATCTAAAATAAAACCAAAACACTTCAGTAAGTTTTATTTGAGAATATAAAATATTTAGAAAACTTATTTAAACTAAATAAATAAGTTTTAGTGTTTTATTCAAAATGGGAAAAGCCTTTACTTTAATAAAATTTGGATATTAAATCCTTATTAATTTATTTAGATAAACCTTTGTTATTTTTATTCAAAACAAAATGGTTTAATTCAAATGTTTGGCCAAGGTTTAATTGAACTTTATAAAATAATCTTTATCTATAAAACTTTTATTTCAATTGAAAACTAAATCCTTTTATTTTAAAGATCCAAAATAGTATTTCCAAAATATTTTAATTTCCTTTATTTAAAATGTTTATCTTTTTAAATCCCTTTAGGATTTTATTTAATTCAAATGGGTTTGAGGTTCCAATTGAATTCAAAAAGTTTCTTCTGGCCCTGAAAATCAAACAAAGTTTCATTTTATTCAATAATTTTCACATTACAAGATTTGGAAAATCTTGGGATGTGACAGGCTACCACCCTTAAAGTAAATCTCGTCCCGAGATTTTGGGAGGCTAGGGTTACAAGCAGGTTCAAAACAACTAGGGTACTACCACCCTTAAAATTTTTCAAACAAAAATTACATATTGGCCTTCTTGGGATCCTGGGAAAACTTCTCTAAGCAACATTTTCATTGTGTCCTTTGATTCCATACTTGACTCATGGGCCAAGGTTGAGATCCTTCATAGACTTATTTAACTTGTTCTTCATCTTTTCTGGACAATTGCTTGCATAATGTCCTAGTTCCTTGCATTTGAAACACATCACTTGGCTGATATCTTTCTTTTCCTTTGGTATCATTGCCTCTTGTTTGTTTCCTTGGTTATTCTTCTTTTCTGGGCAATCACTGGCATAGTGTCCCTTCTCTTTGCAATTGTAACATTGCAACTGGCTTATGTCTTTCTTCTTCTTTTTGGGTCTCTCCAAAGCTAGGAGTTCTTATAGTTCATATTCTTCATAGGTGGGAGATCTTTCTCTCTTCGTGGGGCATTGATCTTCATGCTCCTTGGATGCATGATCCTTGTCCTTACAAATATTGCTAGCTTGGGTTCCTTCTAGAGTTACATCTTTGTCATCCTTGTTGTCATTAGCTCTTTGGGAAAAGTTTTCTCCCATGTTGGTCATTTGAGTAACCAATCCTTGCAACAATTGGGATTGAAGTTTCAAAATTATTTGTATGGCTGGGTCTAGTCCATTGTTGTTGGCTAAAAGCTGAGTTGTCTCTTGGATCAACTGGTTTTGGGTTGCTATAAGTTCTCTCATGTTGTCCTCTTGGTTGTTGTTGTTGTCACCATCCTTGATGTTGGAGTCTCTTGGAATAGTCATCTGTTTGGGTTGAAGGGAGATTAGAATAGGCAAGATATTTCTAAGGAGTCAATTCTAGTCACACACATCACAATTCACACAAGCAATGTGCATGCAATCACAAACCAAACATTTCACTCTAACAAGGTTCAAGCACATACTTAGTCAACAAAATATTTTTGTAACACCACATAAGTTGGTATGTTTGACTTAACTAAAATATGGTGGTCCATCTATATGGTTCACTTGTGATTTTTCCTTCCTTCTTGATTCTTCTTGTATGAGATCATGGTTTCCTTGGGAAAAACTCTTGGTTACAATACTTCAAGTGAAGTGAACTCCTTCTAATTTTGCATTTCCTTAGTCTCCACATCTTGAGCAAGATTTCCTTGTCTAACTTGTAGTCCTTAGTGGTATCCAAGTTGGAAGTCCTTGGAGAACATGCTGAAGATGTTGAAGTCATTAGAGTTGAATAAGTTGAAGTCATTAGAGTTGAAAGTGTTGAAGAAGTCCTTTGCACATGGTGTAGTCTTTGGCCATAGGGTAGGCTTTTCCATCAAGTTGAAGTAGAAGAGATGTAGAGTTGAAACCAAAAATGGTTGAGGAAAGAGTTTACAAGATTTGTTTGTAAATAAGTTTTTGAACAAAACAACTCCTATTTTTCTAAGGGTTTTTGTCCAATCCTAGGGTTACAAATCCTACAGGCAACACAATGCTCTGATACCATCTGTAGGGGTCCCAATCTTTAATAAGATAGAGCCTCCTGTGTTTACAATGCTAGTCCCTGGATCAATAGCTAGCATCCACAGTTAAGATGTAATATCAAGAAACAAAGGTCATAATATAGCTTTATAACCAGGAATAACATATTTTTATTACATCAAACATAGCTCATTTGGCTATTACATTACATTGCAACGGAATAACTATGGTCAAGTGGTCCTTCATCTTCAAAGTGCCACAGGCAGATGTTGGTTGTAGACTTTGTAATCCTAAACAATCAATCTTCACTAAACAATCAAACCTGCAACATACAAGTTACAGCCACAAAGGGTCAATACATTTGAATTGTATTGGCAAGTGATACTATAATAGTATAGTGGAGTCTATCATCTATATGCATTTGGCTAAGTGGAGTTGAGGCTTGCATTGCTCAAAATAGGTTTTTCCTTAACATTTGAAAATACTAAGTTTTTGCTTAACAAAATCATGTTTCTCAATCAAAGATTGAAGATCCTTTCCAAGTCATCTACCAACCAAAGATTGAAGATTTCAAACAACCCTTGTTCAAACCACAAGATTTTAACTTAGAGAAATTAGAATGATGAGATTCTTGATTGCTTCCATGTCTTGATACTCAAATTGTCCTTTACCAGGGACATGGCTAAGTACTTAGATTCTACACTCTGCAGAGGTGGTGCACTTTCCCCACAAGACTTGGTTTCCCAAGACAAGATCTTTCAGAAGCCTTCCCTTAGACCAAAATGGACGCGTTCCAACCTATCAAACACTACCACCCTCTGTCCATATGGCTAAGTTCTTGCAACCTATATGATCATGGCAGAGCCCATATTGCCAAGTGGTTGCACTTGAAGCTTCTCAACATTTGACATCTCAAATCTCTTTGTTCCTGGGTGGCATACCACAAGTGAGATACACAAGCCAAGTCCATGGCCTTGTGAACCACTCAACCAAAAACCACCAAGCAAGCCCATTCCACCCAGGTGATTCATTAACTTAGTTGTTTTATTAAACAAAAACATAAGTCCTCAGACTTAGAGATTTTTCCATAGTGTGAATATATTTCCACCCATGTTTTCTATTAGCTAGGCTAATCTTGATAATAGTAGGAATCTTAACTTAGGAAAATCCTACTAAGGATTCATCTACTAGGTTTTCCTATAGCAAGGTTTATACTTAGCAAAATCCATGCAAGTTTTACTTAGCAAAATCACTAATGCAGAGTGAAAGTAATGGGACAAAAAGTATGAAGCATCACTTGCCTTTTTGGTAGAGTATAGGTTCACTCCTTGTTCTTGCTAGTCTCACACTTCTCTAACTTCACTACAAGTCAATCAAGCAAACACAAGATCAACTAACATTCCAAAACAAAGTCAAACAAACAATTTCACACTCACAAAGCAATGGAATCTAAGTCATGCATAACTATGCAAAGGATGGTTTTATTGCAAGGATGGTCTCCACTAGGTTTCTAAACTTTGTAAGGTCCAAATTGGTCATTTACCAAAATGGCAAAGTCATTAGTTAGAGGGTTTTGCCCAAAAACTATTTTAAAATACATTCAACATTTTATGTGATGGAAAATGGTTTTATCAAATCAAAATCTTTAAGTTTCTCACCAAAAGTTTCTAACTCTCAAGACTTGGTGTTTTGGGTCAGTAGTTTTGAATCAAAATATTTTCTCAAAGTTTTTATTCCAAAATCCTTTTTCATACTAAATCCATTATCTTTACTTAGCTAGAAATAGACTAATTCAATTAATCTATTCTAAATCTTTCCAATTTCATTTTCAAAACCATGGGTTGGTTCCTAGGGTCAGTAAGGTCACAACAAACCATTTTGCAGAAATTTTAATCCAAAAATCATTTTCAAACAATTTTTCTAATCTTAACAAGCACACAAAAGTTTCTGCAAATTCAAACAAGCTAACAAATACTATTTGCTAAACTAAGGGCATGGTTGGCTAGGGCTTGTTCCACTGAATCCAACGACATAAAATTTGTAATTTTTGGACGTGTGGATCCAAAGTTATAAGGGTTTGAAGTTTGCAAATAAATCTGATTCAAAAATTCTTTTAAACAGATCTAGTGCCACGCGGCAGGATTTCACTGGACGGTACCGCTTCGCGTGGATCAGCGTTGCGGTGCGTTGGATCTAATCGATCGTGTGGTCCAGAGTGCATACCTCTTCGCGACTTAAATGATCTATCGTAAGCGTCGGATTAAGATCCTACGGTCTGCAGCACTCGACCAAAGTTTCGCGGCGCTCGGCGGCTGCGCGCAGCGGCGATGGCCAGGCAGTGGCGGTGCCAGAGATACAGGACGCAAGGAGGGAAGTGAAGAGGCTCACCAGGTGCAGGAGGTCGTGGTGAAGCTCGAGGAGGCGTTGGTCGGGCGAGGGGCGTTCTGGTCTTAGCAGGATTGCTCCCCGGAGTGGAGGACAACGTTGGGTGGTCACAGTCGTGGTCGGAGACGTCGCTACAGGTCACGAGAAGAACAACCGAGGGTATGGTTAGACGCAGGAGATCATGGAGGTACTGTGTGCGTGAACGAGAAGAAGAGGGGCGGTCTGATTTACCTGGGGGACGTCGTCGGAGAAGAACCAGTCGCGGCGGCGTTCAGTGGTTTGTTGGAGACGGCGTTCTGGGGCGCCCGCGGATAAATGGAAAGCGCCGGGAGATGCTCCTGGGAGTGGGGAAGGTGTGAGCTTGGTCGGGGAGGAGAGGGGCGGCGAGGGGCTGCCGGAATCGTCGTCGGAGCGTCGTCGGACAGAGGCGGTGTTCGAGTAAAATTCGACGGCCTGGGGGCGGGATTGGGGGAGGAGTCAGGGGGAAACGAGAGAGGAGAGGAAGACAATTTATCGTGCGTGATCACTGCAGGTTTTACTCGCGGAATTAAGGCGAATTAAGCCGGAGAAATCAAAGCCTGCAACGGTGACGAGGGAGGAAGAACATGTCGTGGGGGTGGGGAGGAAGAACAGTGGAATGTGGGCCTACCGGTCAGTGGGAAAAGAAAGGAGGGTAGGGTCCACTGGTCATACTCTGTGTGGGTCAGAATCTGGGTGCTAAACGTTTTCTTTCGGGGTGTGGAAAAGCTGGGCTGCTGGGCTTAGTTGGGCTTGGCCAGTTGGGTCAGGTCCATTTCATATTTTTTCTTCTGAATTCTTTTTCCTTTTCTATTTCTATTTTTCTGTTTTGAATTTGAATCAATTATTCATTCACTCAAACCATTCAAACAATTCAAACTTATAATGTGTTTTTGGTTCTGTTTTTCAACATAAACCAAATCCCAAAAATAAAATAATATTTTTATTCTTTTTAGGACCATTCATTAATTAAATAAAATGGTTCATTAGTTATTTAATAAAATAGGGTTTGATTTAATTAATAGAATCTCCATT
The DNA here is from genome assembly GCA_910589765.1 of Avena atlantica. Classification (NCBI taxonomy): domain Eukaryota; kingdom Viridiplantae; phylum Streptophyta; class Magnoliopsida; order Poales; family Poaceae; genus Avena; species Avena atlantica. The sequence goes on from OU342735.1 coordinate 391,330,963, forward strand.
TGAAATCCAAATATTTTCAAAAACAAAAACAGTAGGTTTTATTTGGTAATAAAGAATATTTGGAAAACTTGTTTAAAATAAAATAACATCTTTATTTTTGGTCCATTAACAATTAAATAAATTGGGTCTTATTCATTTACTTCAAATAAGATTTGTTTTATTAGAATATTTATTTTGAAATCTAAAATAAAACCAAAACACTTCAGTAAGTTTTATTTGAGAATATAAAATATTTAGAAAACTTATTTAAACTAAATAATAAGTTTTAGTGTTTTATTCAAAATGGGAAAAGCCTTTACTTTAATAATTTGGATATTAAATCCTTATTAATTTATTTAGATAAACCTTTGTTATTTTTATTCAAAACAAAATGGTTTAATTCAAATGTTTGGCCAAGGTTTAATTGAACTTTATAAAATAATCTTTATCTATAAAACTTTTATTTCAATTGAAAACTAAATCCTTTTATTTTAAAGATCCAAAATAGTATTTCCAAAATATTTTAATTTCCTTTATTTAAAATGTTTATCTTTTTAAATCCCTTTAGGATTTTATTTAATTCAAATGGGTTTGAGGTTCCAATTGAATTCAAAAAGTTTCTTCTGGCCCTGAAAATCAAACAAAGTTTTATTTTATTCAATAATTTTCACATTACAAGATTTGGAAAATCTTGGGATGTGACAATTAAGCTAGCTCAAATAACAGCGGAAACATAAAAGCAGTTTAAGTCCATCAACGCCCCAGTCTTGTCGAGTGTAGACTTGCGATCCCTACACACCTTTCAATCTTCGGATTCTGCACATAAGACGTGCAGCCAACAAGTTGGGTCAATACTTTGAATGTATTGGCAAATTACACCAAGGAAAGAAAAGACTATCTCTACATGCAAGGCTAGTTTAGGTTGTAGAGTTCATTTGCTCAAAGCTAGTTTTCTTAAGTATAGAGAAGAAGAGAAGATTTTCCCTACATTGTAAACTTTTGTTCAAGTAATATATGGTCGAATGGCACACGAGGATATTACTCACCAAGTGTCCAACCAAACTAACACTTGGATATTACTCACCAAGTTCCCAACACCCTCCCAATAGCGATATGACTCACGCCTTGGGCTTTTTTTTAGAAAACTTTAAGTTTTAAAGGGGAGAGAGAGGAAGATCCTTCAGAGGCTCCATCCTTTAGATGCTCAAAATTGTTCTATTTCCGTGAACACGGCTGATCGATCAGATTGCAATACTCTCGAGAGTTTGTGCACTTTACCCACAATCCATGATCAAGTCCTTTTACAGACAAGACCATGGCGAGGCTTTCCCTTAGTAGCCCCTCTACCTTCTGGATCCAACCGTGCCAAGAACCTCCAAATGTTGGTACCCAGGTGTAGTGACCTTGGATCGGTAAGGATCCTAAGTCCCTGTGATTAACATGCTAGTCCCTGGATCAATAGCTAGCACTCACAGACGATGGAATATCATGTAAAACACAAGTCTTTATTACATGAATCGAATAATCCAGAGTTTACATTATTACAACAGAAGCGATATAAATTCAACTTGGAGTCCCATCAATGCCACAGGCAGGTTGAGTGAAGACCCGCGATCCTAGCGCACCTTTCAACGATCTCTGAAATTCTGCACATGAAACGTGCAGCCAACAAGTTGGGTCAATACTTTGAATGTATTGGCAAATTACACCAAGGAAAGAAAAAAAACTATCTCTACATGCAAGGCTAGTTTAGGCTGTAGAGTTCATTTGCTCAAAGCTAGTTTTCTTAAGTAGAGAGAAGAAGAGAGGATTGTCCTACTTTGTAAACATTTGCTTGGATAAAATAAGGTCGAGTGGCACACGAGGATATTACGCACCAAGTGTCCAAACAACCAAACACTTGGATATTACGCACCAAGCGTCACTTGGATATCACACACCAAGTTCCCCAAATTCCCACCCATTAGCGATATTACGCACGTCATGGGGTTTCAAAACTTTGTTTTAGAAAAGAGAGAGGAAGATCCTTCAGAGGCTCCATCCTTCAGATGCTCATTGTTGTTCTATTACCGTGAACACGGCTGATCGATCAGATTGCAATACTCTCGAGAGTTTGTGCACTTTACCCACAATCCACGATCAAGTCCTTTAACAGACAAGACCATGGCGAGGCTTTCCCTTAGTAGCCCCTCTACCTTCCGGATCCAACCGTGCCAAGAACCTCCAAATGTTGGTACCCAGGTGAGGTTTACCACTAAGTACTAGGCCAAGACAGAGCCCATAATGTATTGTGGTTGCACTAGAAGCTTCTGAATTCTGAAACATGGCAGACTTCTTTGATTCCTGGGCGGACGTCCTCCACCAAAATCTCACTCGTTGACCCGACAACCATTCCGCCCAGAAGAAAACTTAGTTTTATTTTGAAGTGGATTTGAGAAGAAAAGTTTGCTCAAGAGAGCTTTTATACTTAGAAAACTTCATTGTCTTTTGAACCCCCCAACTATACTTTGCATATATAGCATAGCAAGCAATACTTAGCAAAAATAGGGGTAACCTATTAGGATGGGAAATCCTAAGTATAGAGCTACTCATGGCATACTACAAAATCATCACACTTGCAAAATAATACTAAGGAAAATTCTACTAGATCATCCTACACATGCATACTACAGAATTTTGAAGATCACATGCATAGAATCAAAACTGGGACAAAATTATGAACAAGTGGTGTAACTTGCCTTATGTTGATAATATGGGTGTTAGATTGTATTTCTCCGCAGCAATCGCAATCTCTGAACAATCTAATACGAGGACAAAGTAGTTCCAATCAAAACAATTGCACACATAGCAAACACAACAAGGATGATCAAAAACATGCATGATGGTTTAATAAGTCATAATGGTTGTAATTAGTTCTCTGAACAATACTACAACACATGATGCATGCAGGAGATCATTTAATGCAATAGGATATCTATTATTAATACTTGATTGCCAATCTAGGGGTTTTAATAGTTCTGTTGAAACTTCTGTACTAATTGCCGTATTAAATTTGTATCTAAAGTGTACTGGATAGAGGGCATTAATACGAACCAGTAGCAATTGGATTCAACTTAATCGGAGTTATAAATCTTTTCTTATGATTTAAATAGTGTTTAATGGAGTTTAAATCATTTAAACAATTTCTGTTGTCAAAAATTCAAACTAAATACATATTTGTAATCTACATGATAATGTGATTCCAGAGACATATTATTCATATTTTTCTGAGTTATAAATTATTTACTATGAATTTAATACTCTAAAAGTCCATTAAAACTATTTAAATCACTACAACAATTTTACACTGCAAAATTTGGATCTAACAGCATATTAATGTTTTATATGAAATTATGAATCCATAGACACTTTATTTGTATTTTTAGGATCTACAGATAATTTACTATGATTTATTATGTCTAAAAAGCTCATTAAACCATTTAATTTATTACAGTAAATATGTACTATAAAAGTTATATCTAATCTTGTATTATTGTTCTACACAATTTTATGAAACCAACCATATATTATTTATAATTTTTGGACATGTATTCAATTTTATATGAATTTTACAAGATTGGACATAATTCTGGCTATTTTAAATATTAAAATCAAATAACTCGCGCTGACTGGGCTCTGACCTGCTGACCTGGCAGATGACGAGGCGATGACGCAGCGACGACGTGGCGCCACACGGTTGGCCCGTATCGGTTCAAGCTTGGTCTAATCAGGGATGTCCAGATCAGATCCGACGGTGTCCGTTGAGCAGGACGTTAGCGGTGGCGACAATGGCGACGGGCAGTCGTCGAAGGTGGTGGCGGTTCAGATCCCGACGGAGGGGGTTATTCCGGTGGACACCGGCGATGTCTAGATAGCCCACGAGATGAAGAAGAGGACGGGGGTCTCGATAGAATGCTCGGTGGCTTCCTTTGCTTCCTGTAGCGATGAGGGCGGTCAGACGGAGCAGGGCGGCGTCGGCGAGCTCCGACGAGAAATCCCGGGCGTTTTAGTGCTCTGTACAAGGTGGAAAAACACATGGTGAAGTGGTATTTAGTGGGGGGGGAAAGACCAGAGGAAAAATAAGGCTCGGGAACAATGGGATCGAGCTCACCTCGAGCTCCTGGTAATGGCGGCGGCGGCGCTGAGATCCGAATCGGCTAGGGCTAGGGTTTTCGAGGTATTTTCGAAAGGGAAAAAGACTACAGGGTCAGGGGATAAGTATGCCGTGGAAACGTGGGCGAGGGGGGCACAAAATCGACGGAATCGGTCACGATTTTCTCGGGCAGTTCGGCATCGTGAAGAACACGGTCACCTGGCGAGAGGTTGAAGGAGGCGAGGGTGGGTCCCGCGTGTCGGTGACAGATAGAGAGGAGCAGGCTGGGGTGCTCCACTTGCTGGGCTGCTGGCGGGCCACAGCCATTGTGTGCGCTGCATGGCGCGGTAGATAGGAGAGAAGGGTTGGGCCAGGAGCGATGCTGCGGGCCGTCTGCAGGCTCGCTGCGCGCTGCTCGTGTGCAGGAGAGAAGGGGAGGAGGGATAGATGGGCTAGGCTGACTCGGGCCGGGGTAGTTTAGTTAGGTTAGGCTTTTTTTTATTCTTTTCATTTTTATTTTCTATTTTCTGTTTTTGTATTTATTTTAGAACTTTTTCATAGTAACTCCAAAAGGAGTAATTTTATTTCCAAAACTTTGTAAATTCAAAATACACCTATTAGTGTGTATAGGTAATTTTTGTGTGCAAGTTTTTAAAATGTCAAAAATGCCATTTGCATATATTGTATTGTTTGAAATCTTTGGAGTATTTAAAATAGGGTTTGGGGTTTGATAATTTACAAAATATTTTGAGGGAACCTCAAGAACAATATTCTTTTCCTTATTCAAAATGTATCTCTCTTATAGGAACCTTCATGAGTGATTCTGGGGATTTAATGTGGGTTTTTGACACGAGATTTCTTTTTGAATGAGGGTTTGCATGTGATGCCATGATGCAATGCAACACAATGTTTTTATGGATTTTTACCATTCAAATTACTTTGAATGTGGAATATGATAGTTTGAACAATCCCTAAAAGTTTATTTTAAGACAAATTCCAACAAGGTCAACCATTCAATCAACTTATTAATTTTTATTTTTTTAACATTCCAAAATTAGGATAATTTTGGGATGTTACAGACTACCACCCTTAAAAGGAATCCCGTCCTCGAGATTCGAGAAAGCTAGCAAGAAATAGGTTTGGTTCACACTAGGGTACTACCACCGTTAAAAGATTGTAATTGTTGGGTTCTCCTGGTAACCTGGTCTGTAAGCTTAACTCATACTAACATAATTCATCGTAGCCTAATGGACGGATTGGGCTTCTTTCCATTGACATTTCCTTTGCCATTCCCTTTTCTAAGGACAATTTTACGGGTAATGCCCTGTTTCGCCGCACTTGTATCATGTCACCTGGCTAGGATCCTTCTTGGGCTTCTTGTTGCTTCATCTATTACCATTACCATCGTTGTTTTTATCCTTTCCGGCTACATTCACATGTTTTGGAAAATTATCAGCATAATGCCCATGATTGTGACACTGGAAGCATAGGACTTTGCTTAGATCCTTCCTCCTTTTTGGATGAAGATGTACTTCAAACTCTTATGATCTGTGAACACATCACAATGTTTTCCCATGAGGTAGTGTCTCCATACCTTGAGTGCATGAACCACAGACGCAAGTTCCAAATCATGTGTGGGGTAGTTGTGTTCGTGGTTCTTAAGTTGTCGGGAGGCATAGGATACCACTTTCCCATCCTGCATCAATACACTTCCAAGTCCTTGTCGAGAAGCATCACAATAGACTTGAAAATCCTTTTGGATATCAGGCAGACACAGAACCGACGCCGTTACAAGGCGTTTCTTCAACTCTTGAAAACTTGCTTCACATGCCTCGGTCCATAGGAATTTCTTTTCCTTCTTCAATAGTTCCGTCATGGGTTTTGCTATTTTGGAAAAGTTTTCAATGAACCTCCGGTAATATCCTACGAGGCCCAAGAAACTCCTAATATCTCCCACATTCTTGGGTGACTCCTATTCCGTCACGGAAGCTACCTTACTAGGATCTATGACAACTCCTTTTGCCGACACAACATGACCAAGGAATCCCACTTCCTTTAACCAGAATTCGCATTTGCTGAATTTGGCGTATGGAAAGAATGGAGTATGGAAAGAAGAAGAATAACCCATATAAGAAATTTTATTTAGAAAATAGGTTTTCATTATCTATGGTAATAAACCATACAAGATAGCAAACAAATTGTCGTATCTATATTTAGCGAAATCTTATCCGGGTTTGGTTCCTAATAGGTCACTTGGAATCTTCGAGGCTTCGAGTCTCCAAAAGTCTTCGTGCTCTTGATAGTCTTCATGTTCTTCATAATCTTCAATCTTTCGAGTTCTTTAGTTAATAACATTGACTTAAGGCCTTTGAAGTCTTTAATCTCGTAGCTTCAGTCTTGGAACATCTTTCATGGAGTTCTTCAATCTTGACTTAATCGAAACATTGAGATGATCTTCTTTGAAAAGGTAATCTTCAGAAAAGTTTCTTCTTGAAGTGTGTAGTGGTCATTTTCTAATGTTGAAAAGAAGAGACTTAAGAAATTTTAATACCCCAAAGGTAGATGATGAGAAGTATGAGAGTTTTCTAAAATAACTTAGAAAATATTTGTCCTAATGTTTTTCCATGTCTAGGGTCACGATCTACAGTCAACTTATGCTCTGATACCATCTGTAGTGACCTCGGATCGGTAAGGATCCTAAGTCCCTGTGATTAACATGCTAGTCCCTGGATCAATAGCTAGCACTCACAGACGATGGAATATCATGTAAAACACAAGTCTTTATTACATGAATCAAATAATCCAGAGTTTACATTATTACAACAGAAGCGATATAAATTCAACTTGGGTCTTCACTCAACCTTCCTGTGGCATTGATGGGACTCCAAGTTGAATTTATATCGCTTCTGTTGTAATAATGTAAACTCTGGATTATTCAATTCATGTAATAAAGACTTGTGTTTTACATGATATTCCATCATCTGTGAGTGCTAGCTATTGATCCAGGGACTAGCATGCTAATCACAGGGACTTAGGAACCTTACCGATCCGAGGTCACTACACCAGGTGAGGTTTCCCACTAAGTACTAGGTGTCACATCCCAAGATTTTCCAAATCTTGTAATGTGAAAATAAATGAATAAAATAAAACTTTGTTTGATTTTCAGAGCCAGAAGAAACTTTTTGAATTAAAATGGAACCTCAAACCCATTTGAATTAAATAAAATCCTAAAAGGATTTAAAAGGAAACAATTGGAAATTATTATTTTAAAACATTTGTTTTTAAATGAAATAAATAAAGATTATATTATAAAGCCAAATTAATCCTTGGCCAAGCTTTGAGAATTAAAAACATTTTATTTTAAATAAAGTAGCAAAGGTCATTTAAAAATAATAAAGGATTGTTAAAATAAAATAATAAGGATTTAATATCCAAATTTTATTAAAGTAAAGGCTTTTTCCATTTTAAATAAACACTAAAACCTATTTATTTATTTCAAATGAGTTTACCAAATAATTTATACTCTCAAATAAAACTTACTAAAGTGTTTTGGTTTATTTTAGATTCAAAATAAATATTCTAATAAAACAAAATCCTATGGGAAATAAATGAATAAGGTCTATTCATATAATTAATAATAGACCCTAAAATAAAATGGTAATTTAATTTAAACAAGTTTCCAAGTATTCTTGATTTACAAATAAACCTACTGATTGGGGTTTGAAAAATATTTGGATTTAAATTGAGTTTGAAATAAATCAAACCCTAAGTTGATAATTAGCAATGGTCATTTATTTTAATTAATAATGGACTTTATTATTTAAAAAAAAATTGTGGAGTTTAGATTTAGGTTCAGACTACTGAACAGAACCAAGTCAAATTTACAAAGTATGGGTGTTGTTTGAATTTATTTGAACCATGTTTGTTTGATAGAGAATTCAAACAGAAATTCAGAAATAGAAAAGAAAAGAACACAGAATAAAAAAATGGAAAAGGGCCAACCCAACCCAGGCAGCCCACTAAGCCCACCAACTAGCCCAGCTTCTTTCCCCGCAGAAAACGATTCGCACCCCGTTTCAGACCCGCGCAGTGTATGACCAGTGGACCCTTCCCTCATTTCGTTTTTCCACTAACAGGTAGACCCACCGCCACTATTCATCGTCCACACCCGCGCGACCCCTTCCTCCCCAAACCGCGCTGCCGTTCTCTGTCATTCAACCGCGCGTTCAATTCACGAGTAATGGCTGTGTTAATCTCGCCTCTGACCTTGCGTACTTAAGCGCCAGCGCCTTCCCCTCCTTTCCCCTCAGTCGCCACACCCTCTCTGCCTCCAGGCCGCCCCAATTTCTCTCTGCACCGCCGCCGTCTCTGACGAGCTTAACCCTCAATTCCGGCAGCCCCTCGACGCCCCTTGCCTCCTCGACCATGCTCTCGTGATCCACACCTCCTGGCGATCATCCCCGTAGCACCAGATTGCCCCCGAGTGACCCAAAGCGTCGGCAACCACCTCGACCACCGTCACCACCGTCTGCCTCATTCTCCGACGAGCCCCACAGGTAGATTCCAGTCACCCTCTCCTCCCCGAGAACATGATGATGATCTCCAAGCTCAGACGAACCTAACAGCATTTTCCGTTTGTCTTAGGGCGCCTCCAATCTTCGCCTTCGTCAAGCACAGAGCGCCGTCGTGTCTGCTTCTTCTCCGACGCCGTTCCCCGGTAAACCTCGACCGCCCCGAACCCTCTTGATCACGCTCACAGCTCCGTCATGATCTCCTGCGTCTAACCCTGCCTTCGGTCTGTCTTCTCTTGACCTGTAGCGTCGTCTTCAACCGCGGACAGAGCCGCCCGTCGTCGTTCTCAACTCCGGCGAGGAATTACGACTTCCCCTGAGCGCCCCTTGCCAAGCCAGCAGTACCTTGAGCACTACCTCGACCACGCGAACCCGGTGAGCATCCTCCCCCTCTTTTTCGCGCCCTGTTTCGCTAGCGCCGCCGCCAACTAGTCGTTCCGCCGCTCGCCGTCGACCTAGCTCCGCCAGTTCGTGACTGTTAGATAGGAGCCGTCCGATATCAATTGAGTGGATGAGATAGAATGACTTAAACGCGAAGGGGTACTCGATCTGAGCCACTCGATATAACTAGATCTAACGTTCCACAGAGCCGATCCGGCCGAACCGGTATCGACCAATGAAACAGCGCCGCGTGTCACCTATTTGGTTAAAAACAGATTTGAAATCTAATTTAGATAGGATTTTCAAACCCTTGTAACTTTCAAACCACACGTCCAAATTTAGCAAATTTTATATCAATGGATTCAGGAGAACAAGCCCTAACCAACCATGGCCTTAGTTTGGAAAATAGTATCCATTTGTTTGCTTGTTTTTGCAGATTCCTTTGTGAGCATGTTTAGAGTATAAAAAATGTTTAAAAATTGAATTTAAGGATAAAACCTTTGAAAAACGATTTGTAGTGACCATACTGACCCTAGGAACCAACCCATAGTGTTAAAAATGATTTTTGTGAAATTTAAGTTGAATTATTTAACTTAGCCATTTTCTATCCAAATAAACTCATTGATTTTATGATAGAAAATATTTTTGCAAGGAAAACTTTGTGAAAATGTTTTGGACCAAACTTACTGACCCAAAAACACCAAGTTTTACAATAACAACTCACTTAGTGAAAAACATAAAGTTTTGCTTTGATAAGAAAATAATTTCATCACATAAAATGATGAATGGGTTTTAAAAGGGTTTTGAGATAAAAGCTTTTTGCAAATAACTTTGCCATCTTGGTAAATTACCAATGTGGACCCTACAAAGTTAAAAGCCTAGTGGATACCTCCCTTGTGAATTGAACCATCTTAAGCATGTTCCCATGCATGACTTAGAATCCATTGCTTTGAGTGTGTGAAATATTGATTGAATATTGGTTTGGAATGCTACTTGATACTATGCTTATGATTGTAGTGGAATTAGCAAAGTGTGAGACTAACAAGATCAAGGAGTAAATCCTCATTCCTTACCAAAAAGGCAAGTTACACTATCATACAAAAGACCTACTATTTTCATTATACTTAGTGGATTTTGTCAACATGCATGAAAATGTTTTATACTTATGCTATGCTAATCCTAATAGGATCCCCTATACACTCCTTAGTAAAATATTGTAGTTGTACATGCTTAGCCATGCTATGTTTTGAAAAGAGATACATGTTGAGATTTTACAAAGGTTGAGAAAAGGACTTGTGTTTTACATAATAAAACAAGGACTCAATGAACCACCTAGGTGGTGGACACTTTATGTATTGGAGAAGGTGACAACAAAAGGAACCATGTCTATGGTAATCACTTTGTGTTGTGCTCCAAATGAAAACCACCTAGGAAACTTAGAGATTGAACATGTTTCTCCAATTGTGGCTTTCGTGTGCAACCACATGCTACTATGGCCCTGGCTTAGTCAACTACATTAGGAAGACCCATACATTGTCTTTAGTTACCGGACATGGGGATCTGGAATGCTTCATGGGGGCTGAAGACAAGCTAGCAAGGATGTATGGGAGGACCTTTTGGAAAGACTTCGTCACACTCTCAATCTGCCAGTACTCCATCTTGGTGAGCACTAATCCAGTAGGCCACTGGTGGCAACAAGATGGGATTGTGTCATGTGGGTAAAGTGTACTCCTTCTGCAGAAGTTAATAAAATCTAAGTACTTAGCCGTGTCCCCGGTTATGGACAATACTGAGCAACTAAAGTTTGAACCATGGGAGATATCGACATTCCAACTTCTAATATAAAAAAACTTGATGCACTTGGGGGTACCAAGGAATTCAAAGAGATTTGATAAAGCTTGTTGCACTTGGGGTTACCAAGGTGCTCAAGAGCATGATGTACTTGGGGTTACCAAGGGACTCATGAGATTTTGATAAAACTTGAAGCACTTGGGGTTGCCAAGTAGCTCAAGGGATTTTGACAAGGACTTGAACACTTGAGTTTCTACCAAGGAGTTCAAGGAACTTGGAAAAGAGATTTGACAAAGGACCAAAACCATTTTGAAAAGATAGGATAAATATTGCTTTAAGAAAATAAGCCCTAAAATCTACTTAGCCAAATATGCATATATTGATAGGATCCACTCATACTTTCATAAAAGTGAAACTTGCCAATACAAATCAAAATGTATTGACCCTTGTGGCTGTAACTTGTAATGTTGCAGGTTGATTGTTTTGTTATATGAAGATTGTTTGATTGACTAGGACTACAAAGTCTACAACCAACATCTGCCTGTGGCACTTTGAAGATGAAGGACCCATGACTATATTTATTCCGCTGCAATGTAATGTAATAGCCAAATGAGCTATGTATGATGTAATAAAATTATGTTATTCCTGGTTATATAGTTATAATATGACCTTTGTATCTTGATATTACATCTTAACCGTGGATGCTAGCTATTGATCCAGGGACTAGCATTGTAAAACACAGGAGGGATCTACCATATTGGGTAGGGACCCCTACAGATGGTATCAGAGCATTGTGTTGCCTGTAGGATTTGTAAATCTAGGATTGGACAAAAACCTTAGAAAAATAGGAGTTGTATTTGTTCAAAAACTTATTTACAAAAACACTTGTAAACTCTTTCCTCAACCACTTTGGTTTAACTCTACACCTCTTCTACTTCAACTTGATGGAAAACCTACCCATGGCCAAAGACAACACCATGTGCAAAGGACCTCTTCAACATCTTCAACTCTAATGACTTCAACATCTTCAGCTCTAATGACTTCAACATCTTCAGCATGTTCACCAAGGACTTCCAACATGGGAACTACTAAGGACCACAAGTGAGACAAGGAAATCTTACTTAAGAATTTAGAGACTGAGGGAATGCAAAATAAGAAGAAACCATCAACAACTTTGAAGTATTGTGACCATGGAGTTTTTCTCAAGGAACCATGATCTCATGTAAGAGGAAGAAACCAAGAAAGAAGGAAGACCACAAGTGAACCATATAGATGGACCACCATAATTTAGTTAAGTCAAACCACCAACATATGTGGTGTAACAAAAATATTTTGTCGCCTAAGTAAGTGTTTGAACCTTGTTTGAGTGAAATGTTTGCTTGTAATTGCATGCACATTGTTTGTGTGAATTGTAATGTGTGTGATTAGAAATATTTCCTTAGAAAATAACTTGCCTATTCTAACCTCCCTGCAACCCCAACAGATGACTACTCCAAAAGACTCCAAGGTTGATGACACCAACACCAACCAAGCTGCCAACATGAAGGAGCTCATAGCAACCCAACACCAGTTGAACCAACTGACAGCTCAGTTCATAGTCAACAATAGTGATAAGGATCCAGCACTACAAAGGTTTTTGGAAGAGCAGTCTCAACTAATGCTTAAGGTGACCAACCAAATGATCAGCATGGAGGAAAACTACCCCAAAGAAGTCTATGATAACAAGGCTGACAAGAATGTTATTTTAGATGGAGCCCCAGCTTGCACTATATGTGGAGACAAGGATCATACTTCCAAGGAGCATGAAGGACAATGCCCCAATTGTGAAGAAGATCATCCTGTTGGACAATGCCCCACCCATCAAGCTACTTGCTACCTTTGTGAGGGAAGTGATCATACTCCTGGCCAATGTCCCATCTATGCCATGGTGGAACAAAGGAAACAAGAAGGATCCAAGTCTACCAAAGGAAAAGGACCACTCCTACCTCCTAACAAGACAACCCAATTCAAAGGACTAAAGAAGTTTAAGAAACAAAAGCAAGACATGAGCCTTGCACAATGTCGTAGATGTAAGGAAACGGGACACTACTCCAGTGGATGCCCAGAGAACAAGAAGAATAAAGAGATTGACCAAGTGTGGTGCAACAATTGCAAAGAACCAGGCCATTATGTAGCCACTTGTCCACAAGAACAACGCAAAGAACTCAAGGACATTCATTGTTTCAACTGCAAGAATCCAGGGCATTATGCAAGCAACTGTCCAGAAAGGATGAAGAACAAGTTGAACATGCCTATGGAGAAACTCAACCTTGGACCATGAGTCAAGTATAGAAATAAAGCAAAAGTTTTGCTTAGAGAAATTTCCAGGAACCAAGAAGGCCAATATGTAATTTTTGTTTGAAAATTTTTAAGGGTGGTAGTACCCTAGTTGTTTGAACTTGCTTGAAACCCTAGCTTTCCCAAATCTCGGGACGAGATTTATTTTAAGGGTGGTAGCCTGTCACATCCCAAGATTTTCTAAATCTTGTAATGTGAAAATAAATGAATAAAATAAAACTTTGTTTGATTTTCAGAGCCAGAAGAAACTTTTTGAATTAAAATGGAACCTCAAACCCATTTGAATTAAATAAAATCCTAAAAGGATTTAAAAGGAAACAATTGGAAATTATTATTTTAAAACATTTGTTTTTAAATGAAATAAATAAAGATTATATTATAAAGCCAAATTAATCCTTGGCCAAGCTTTGAGAATTAAAAACATTTTATTTTAAATAAAGTAGCAAAGTTCATTTAAAAATAATAAAGGATTGTTAAAATAAAATAATAAGGATTTAATATCCAAATTTTCTTAAAGTAAAGGCTTTTTCCATTTTAAATAAACACTAAAAACTATTTATTTATTTCAAATAAGTTTACCAAATAATTTATACTCTCAAATAAAACTTACTAAAGTGTTTTGGTTTATTTTAGATTCAAAATAAATATTCTAATAAAACAAAATCCTAGGGAAATAAATGAATAGGGTCTATTCATATAATTAATAATAGACCCTAAAATAAAATGGTATTTTAATTTAAACAAGTTTCCAAGTATTCTTGATTTACAAATAAACCTACTGATTGGGGTTTGAAAAATATTTGGATTTAAATTGAGTTTGAAATAAATCAAACCCTAAGTTGATAATTAGCAATGGTCATTTATTTTAATTAATAATGGACTTTATTATTTAAAAAAAATTGTGGAGTTTAGATTTAGGTTCAGACTACTGAACAGAACCAAGTAAAATTTACAAAGTATGGGTGTTGTTTGAATTTATTTGAACCATGTTTGTTTGATAGAGAATTCAAACAGAAATTCAGAAATAGAAAAGAAAAGAACACAGAATAAAAAAAATGGAAAAGGGCCAACCCAACCCAGGCAGCCCACTAAGCCCACTAACCAGCCCAGCTTCTTTCCCCGCAGAAAACGATTCGCACCCCGTTTCAGACCCGCGCAGTGTATGACCAGTGGACCCTTCCCTCATTTCGTTTTTCCACTGACAGGTAGACCCACCGCCACTGTTCATCGTCCACACCCGCGCGACCCCTTCCTCCCCAAACCGCGCTGCCGTTCTCTGTCATTCAACCGCGCGTTCAATTCACGAGTAATGGCTGCGTTAATCTCGCCTCTGACCTTGCGTACTTAAGCGCCAGCGCCTTCCCCTCCTTTCCCCTCAGTCGCCACACCCTCTCTGCCTCCAGGCCGCCCCAATTTCTCTCTGCACCGCCGCCGTCTCCGACGAGCTTAACCCTCAATTCCGGCAGCCCCTCGCCGCCCCTTGCGTCCTCGACCATGCTCTCGTGATCCACACCTCCTGGCGATCATCCCCGTAGCACCAGATTGCCCCCGAGTGACCCAAAGCGTCGGCAACCACCTCGACCACCGTCACCACCGTCTGCCTCATTCTCCGACGATCCCCACAGGTAGATTCCAGTCACCCCTCTCCTCCCCGAGAACACGATGATGATCTCCAAGCTCAGACGAACCTAACAGCATTTTCCGTTTGTCTTAGGGCGCCTCCAATCTTCGCCTTCGTCAAGCACAGAGCGCCGCCGTGTCTGCTTCTTCTCCGACGTCGTTCCCCGGTAAACCTCTACCGCCCCGAACCCTCTTGATCACGCTCACAGCTCCGTCATGATCTCCTGCGTCTAACCCTGCCTTCGGTCTGTCTTATCTTGACCTGTAGCGTCGTCTTCAACCGCGGACAGAGCCGCCCATCGCCGTTCTCAACTCCGGCGAGGAATTACGACTTCCCCTGAGCGCCCCTTGCCAAGACAGCAGTACCTTGAGCACTACCTCGACCACGCGAACCCGGTGAGCATCCTCCCCCTCTTTTTCGCGCCCTGTTTCGCTAGCGCCGCCGCCAACTAGCCGTTCCGCCGCTCGCCATCGACCTAGCGCCGCCAGTTCGTGACTGTTAGATAGGAGCCGTCCGATATCAATCGAGTGGATGAGATAGAATGACTTAAATGCGAAGGGGTACTCGATCTGAGCCACTCGATCTAACTATATCTAACGTTCCACAGAGCCGATCCGGCCGAACCGGTATCGACCAATGAAACAGCGCCGCGTGTCACCTATTTGGTTAAAAACAGATTTGAAATCTGATTTAGATAGGATTTTCAAACCCTTGTAACTTTCAAACCACACGTCCAAATTTAGCAAATTTTATATCAATGGATTCAGGAGAACAAGCCCTAACCAACCATGGCCTTAGTTTGGAAAATATTATCCATTTGTTTGCTTGTTTTTGCAGATTCCTTTGTGAGCATGTTTAGAGTATAAAAATTGTTTAAAAATTGAATTTAAGGATAAAACCTTTGCAAAATGATTTGTAGTGACCATACTGACCCTAGGAACCAACCCATAGTGTTAAAAATGATTTTTGTGAAATTTAAGTTGAATTATTTAACTTAGCCATTTTCTAGCCAAATAAACTCATTGATTTTATGATAGAAAATATTTTTGCAAGGAAAACTTTGTGAAAATGTTTTGGACCAAACTTACTGACCCAAAAACACCAAGTTTTACAATAACAACTCACTTAGTGAAAAACATAAAGTTTTGCTTTGATAAGAAAATAATTTCATCACATAAAATGATGAATGAGTTTTAAAAGGGTTTTGAGATAAAAGCTTTTGCAAATAACTTTGCCATCTTGGTAAATGACCAATGTGGACCCTACAAAGTTAAAAGCCTAGTGGATACCTCCCTTGTGAATTAAACCATCTTAAGCATGTTCCCATGCATGACTTAGAATCCATTGCTTTGAGTGTGTGAAATATTGATTGAATATTGGTTTGGAATGCTACTTGATACTATGCTTATGATTGTAGTGGAATTAGCAAAGTGTGAGACTAACAAGATCA
Organism: Avena atlantica; assembly: GCA_910589765.1. Taxonomy (NCBI): domain Eukaryota; kingdom Viridiplantae; phylum Streptophyta; class Magnoliopsida; order Poales; family Poaceae; genus Avena; species Avena atlantica. The sequence goes on from OU342735.1 coordinate 391,347,225, forward strand.
AGGAGTAAATCCTCATTCCTTACCAAAAAGGCAAGTTACACTATCATACAAAAGACCTACTATTTTCATTATACTTAGTGGATTTTGTCAACATGCATGAAAATGTTTTATACTTATGCTATGCTAATCCTAATAGGATCCCCTATACACTCCTTAGTAAAATATTGTAGTTGTACATGCTTAGCCATGCTATGTTTTGAAAAGAGATACATGTTGAGATTTTACAAAGGTTGAGAAAAGGACTTGTGTTTTACATAATAAAACAAGGACTCAATGAACCATCTAGGTGGTGGACACTTTATGTATTGGAGAAGGTGACAACAAAAGGAACCATGTCTATGGCAATCACTTTGTGTTGTGCTCCAAATGAAAACCACCTAGGAAACTTAGAGATTGAACATGTTTCTCCAATTGTGGCTTTCGTGTGCAACCACATGCTACTATGGCCCTGGCTTAGTCAACTACATTAGGAAGACCCATACATTGTCTTTAGTTACCGGACATGGGGATCTGGAATGCTTCATGGGGGCTGAAGACAAGCTAGCAAGGATGTATGGGAGGACCTTTTGGAAAGACTTCGTCACACTCTCAATCTGCCAGTACTCCATCTTGGTGAGCACTAATCCAGTAGGCCACTGGTGGCAACAAGATGGGATTGTGTCATGTGGGTAAAGTGTACTCCTTCTGCAGAAGTTAATAAAATCTAAGTACTTAGCCGTGTCCCCGGTTATGGACAATACTGAGCAACTAAAGTTTGAACCATGGGAGATCTCGACATTCCAACTTCTAATATAAAAAAACTTGATGCACTTGGGGGTACCAAGGAATTCAAAGAGATTTGATAAAGCTTGTTGCACTTGGGGTTACCAAGGTGCTCAAGAGCATGATGTACTTGGGGTTACCAAGGGACTCATGAGATTTTGATAAAACTTGAAGCACTTGGGGTTGCCAAGTAGCTCAAGGGATTTTGACAAGGACTTGAACACTTGAGTTTCTACCAAGGAGTTCAAGGAACTTGGAAAAGAGATTTGACAAAGGACCAAAACCATTTTGAAAAGATAGGATAAATATTGCTTTAAGAAAATAAGCCCTAAAATCTACTTAGCCAAATATGCATATATTGATAGGATCCACTCATACTTTCATAAAAGTGAAACTTGCCAATACAAATCAAAATGTATTGACCCTTGTGGCTGTAACTTGTAATGTTGCAGGTTGATTGTTTTGTTATATGAAGATTGTTTGATTGACTAGGACTACAAAGTCTACAACCAACATCTGCCTGTGGCACTTTGAATATGAAGGACCCATGACTATATTTATTCCGCTGCAATGTAATGTAATAGCCAAATGAGCTATGTATGATGTAATAAAATTATGTTATTCCTGGTTATATAGTTATAATATGACCTTTGTATCTTGATATTACATCTTAACCGTGGATGCTAGCTATTGATCCAGGGACTAGCATTGTAAAACACAGGAGGGATCTACCATATTGGGTAGGGACCCCTACACTAGGCCAAGACAGAGCCCATATGTATTGTGGTTGCATTGGAAGCTTCTGAATTCTGAAACATGGCAGACTTCTTTGATTCCTGGGCGGCCGTCCTCCACAAAAATCTCATTCGTTGTCCCGACAACCATTCCGCCCAGAAGAAAACTTAGTTTTATTTTGAAGTGGATTTGAGAAGAAAAGTTTGCTCAAGAGAGCCTTTATACTTAGAAAAATTCATTGTCTTTCGAACCCCCCAACGGTACTTTACATATATATAGCATAGCAAGCAATACTTAGCAAAATAGGGGAACCTATTAGGAGGGAAAATCCTAAGTATAGAGCTACTCACAGCATACTACAAAATAATCGCACATGCAAAATAATACTAAGGAAAAATTCTACTAGAACATCCTACACATGCATACTACAGAATTTTGAAGATCACATGCATAGAATCAAAACTGGGAAAAAAGTTATAAACAAGTGGTGTAACTTGCCTTGATCCGAGCAACACTCTACACAATAGCACTCCTCAGCGCACTCCAAACATTCTAACGAAACACAAACATAGATCTAATCACAACTTGCACAAAATATGCCACAGAGATAACCTGCATGCATGCAACATGGTACTTATGCAAGATTTGTTTTCTAAATTTACCAAGGTAGTCTAATTGGATTGCAATTGTGTTAGGGATGTTATTAGTATTGATTTCTCACAGGTTTATACAAATTTGGTTCTTATTCTAATTCTTGGGCTCACTGGAAGATCCAACCATCTAATTAGCCCCAATTTAGATCTAATGCTCTTAAGCAAGGTGTTATAATTTTGTTCAGTAGGTGTTGTGACAACAAAGTCATCACAACAAGAATCAACTAAATCAGAGTTTTAATTATTTTTCTATAGATTAAACACTCTAATCTAGAGATTAAATTCTACACCGAAAATCCTACTGTAAACTTGAAATTTTATTGCAGATCTGTGTTCTACATAATTTTGTGAATCCAACGGTATATTATATGATAAATTTGGCCCAGTATTTAATTTTCTATGAATTTCGCAAGAATTTAACATCAATCTGCCAAATAAACCTAGCCCCGATAACACGACGTGTGGCAGCATCTGGTTGGGCCAGCTAAGCAGGCGGTGCTGACGCGGCGCGCTGATGCGGCGTGCTGACCCGGCGGCCACGCAGCGCAATGCGATAGGCGCATACCCTTTAGATTTTTTCTTCCAATCTGAGCCGCAGCTCGCAGATCTAACAGACGGGAATAAGACGGCACTCACCGCGGCGGCGTCGATGGCGGACGGCGGCGGCGCTGTCGGTCGTGGTCGTCGGCGGCGGTACGGTGGCTCTTCGAGGCAGCGGAGAAGACGACGGTGCGAGGCTCCTCCTTGCGGTCCCGTGTGCGAGATCGGCTTCGGCCTTCTCTTCCTCTTCCAGACGCACGGCTCCGCCGGTCCCCGCGAGCTCCGGTGATACGTCGGCGAGCAATTCCCGACGATTGGCTGCAGTAGAGAGAGGGAAAAGTATACGCGGCGAATCAGTAGTGGATGGGGGAGAGTTCCAGAGGAAGAAAAGAGCAAGGGGGGCTCCGAACCGTCTCGGCGAGGTTAGCCCGACGGCGGCCGGCGCGAGAGATCAATCGAGCTAGGGTTTAGGGAAAAGAGAAGAGAGGGGGTCGAGGCGGGCTACTTAAGGAGGGTATGTCGTGGGTAAGGGGGCAGGGCGCGGAAGAATCGCGGAGTTCGGCTCGGGTTGGTCCCGTGTCCGCCAGGGACTCGCCGTCGTCACGGAAGGGACGGCTGACGGGTGGGTCCCGCGTGTCGACGAGCGGAGGGGCAGCGCGGGTTGGCTTTGGCGCTGGCGGGCTGGGGTGACTGGCGCTGGAAAGCTAGGTACCGCGCGGGCGTGGGTGGGCTGGCGCAGCCGGCCCAGCTTAGTTAGGCCACCGTTTCTTTTTTTATACTTTTATCTTTTCTATTTCTGTTTCGCTAAAAGTTTAATATCTTTTGCATATCAAGTCCAAAAGGGATGAAACCTATTTCTAAATTTTTGTAAAAAGGGGGTGGTCAACATAGAACCATGGTTTATTATTTTTACATAATTTTAGAAGGGTCAAGCATGACTACAACAAAATAGCTCACACAGGGAATATTTATTAGGGTTTTGGTAAGTTTAGATGTTAGGGTTTTGTTGCAAATTCATTTGTAGGATGCAATGATGCAAGGATGATGCATGCCACTAATGACATCCTATTATAAAATCTGGGATGTTACATACGGTGATGCTTATTGTCATGATGGCGGTTGTGGTTGTGGTGGCTGTTGTACTCATCATAATGGGAACGCTTGTGAGACGATCCCGAGCTGTGCTTGTCAGAGTTGTGCTTCCTCTTTATACTTTCAACCTGTTTCATCTTGTTCTCCAAGATGGTAGCCTTGTCACAAAGGGATTGGTAGGTGGGGACATAGGCCACAGATAACTGCAGATTCAGTTCATCGTTCAGTCCTTCGAGGAACTTCTCTTTCCTCTTGGCATCATTATCTACTTCATCCGGTGCATAACGCGCCCGATTGTTGAACTCCTCAATATATTCAGCCACGCTGTGGTGGCGCTGCTTCAGGTTATGGAACTCCTTCTTCTTCAAACTCATCACTCCGGATGAGATGTGAGCTGTACGGAAACCATCTTCAAAGATAGCCCATGTCACATCCTTAATGGGAGTGGTGATCTGGAAGTTATCCCACCAAGTAGTTGTTGGTCCTTCCAACAGGTGTGCTGCAAACCTGACTTTCTCCTCGTCGGTACAGACGACAGTCACCAAATCTTTGTTCAACGAATGTAACCAATCATTGGCCACCATGGGATTAGTGGTTCCTGAGAACTTTGCAGGCCTCAGTCTTAGGAATCTGGTGAGCATGTCAAATCCTGGTGGATTGTTCTGATTGTTGTTGTTGTTGTTGTTATTCTGATTCTGCATGAAAGTGGTCATCATCTGCGTGAGCTGTGCCTGTGCTATCATCAACTGCTGCATCTCGGGGTGACATTGTTGTTGTTCGGGTTGGGTTGGCATGTCGAGGAGGCATCTGTGGTTTTCAGTAAGGATAAGAATGAGATACCCATAGATGCTTAACATGCACAATACATCACATAGACAATCACCAAAACAAGCATCAAAATAACATAAAGTTAAACGACATAAACAACAAGTTTGAAAATCAAACACACCAATAGCAAGCCATCGACATGTTGGATGGTCATTGCGACTCAATAATCATAAGCATATCATTGGAAAACACACAATTCATGGCATACATAAATTCATTACAAGCATTCCAAGGTTCAACATAACTTAGACAAAAAATTTAGAAATAAAACGATAAGTGTGGTGGTCCAACTAACGAAGTACATTACAACTCTCACTCACTAGACAAAATGGCTATCAAAGCATCCTTAGTAGCCATCTGTCTATCTTGTTCATAAGATTCCCAAATCAAGTCTATGATGTCTTCCCTTAGTTGTTGGTTGGTAGTCTCCAACTCTTGGGTATGCTTCTTTTCTTCGCTAAGGTCATTTTGGGTGTTAAGCATTCTGCACTTGAGTCTATCACCAAGCTCCTTGATGGCCTTCCAAGTTGCATCTCTTGCAGAGTCAAAGGATGTGGTCTGCATTACTGAGTTGGTGACCATGTAGAATCTTGATTCATTGTGGTTGTCTTCCTTGTTTTTATACAAGTGGAGTTGCACCCACCAGTATTCTACTCCTTCATCCATCACGGGAAATCCTTTATACACAGCTGCACCATGTATTCCCATGGAAACCATGAGGTCCTTGAGGGCTTTGGGGAATTCTGTCTCACACTCCAAGGTCATGGTCATGAGTTGTCCCTTCCTCACGGCTTTGTTGATGGAGTTCATCTACAAATAGAGATGAGAAAGAAGATTAGAAAAGTTTACGAGAAGAAGACAAGTGTGGAAATTGTTGAAAAATTTTCCTTAGTGGTTTCTAATCCAAATCTAGGGTCATAAACCTACAGGCAACACAGTGCTCTGATACCATCTGTAAGATCCCTCCCTTATAAAGGTAAGGATCCCTGTGATTGCAATGCTAGTCCCTGGATCAATTGCTAGCATCCATAGTTTAAGATGAAGTACACAGAAACAAAGGTCATTATTACATCGTCATTCCAGAGATAACATAGTCTTTTACAACTCCATGCATAGGCCTAATACAAGAGTTCATTCATAACAATATAAATAAAGTCTTCATCTTCATGTGTCACATGCAAGCATGTTGAGTGTAGACTCATAACCCCTATTCATCATTAGAGTAACCTGCAACATCACAAGTTACGGCCACAGTGGGTCAATACATTGGAATAGTATTGCCAAGTGATACCTTAGTAAATATTAGCATCTAGTTACTACATGAATTTGGCTAAGTGTAGTTTAGGCTTGCTTTGATCAAAATAGGTTGTACCTATTAGTTGAAAACACTAAGTTTTTATTTGACAAAACTTTCCCAAGGAACCACCAATAGAAATTGGTGAACCTTCACCCTTGTTCAACCACAAGTTTTAACTTAGAAAATTGGGATGAGGAGATTCTTGATAGCTTCCATGTCTTGATGCTCAAATTGTCCAATACCAGGGACATGGCTAAGTACTTAGATTCTTCCATCTGCAGAGGTTCTGCACTTTCCCCACAAGACTTGATTTTCACCAAGACAGGACCTTTCAGAAGCCTTCCCTTAGACCAAATGGACGCGTTCCAACCTATCATCCCACTACCACCAACTGTCCAAATGGCTAAGTTATTGCAACCTATATGATCCAGGCAGAGCCCATAATGCCATGTTGCTGCACTAGAAGCTTCTTAACATTTGGCATCTCAAATCCCTTTGTTCCTGGGTGGCATTCCACAAGTGAGATACACAAGGTAAACCATAGAAATGGGCCTTGTGTAACCACTCAACACAAACCATTCTTTCCATTCCACCTAGGTGTTTCATTCACTTAGTTGTTTTATTAAGCAAAAGATAAGTCAAAGACTTAGAAATATTTCTCATAGCATGAATATATAATCCACCCTTGGTTTCTACTAGCTAGGCTAATCATGGCAATATCAAGTATCTTAACTTAGAGGAAATTCTAACATTACTACAACTACTAGGATTTCCCAAGCATAGCATAAAGAAACTTAGCAAAATAATCATGCAAGTCCTATACAAAATATTACTAATGCATAGGTAAAGAAATATTGGGATAAAAACATGAATCACCACTTGCCTTGGTAGTTTGGGGAGTAGCAACAATCTTCACAACCACAATCACTATTAGCACCAAAATCTACACATAAAATATTGGAACCAAAATCACATATCAAAATATACAAGCAAAAATATATGAATGCATGAAAATGCTATGTGATGATTTTTTTTCCAAATCAAACAAGACAAGTGAAACAGTACTGAATCATAAACAAGACAAATACACACTAAACAAACCTTATTTATACTCTAAATCATTTTTCAAATAATTTTTAAACTCAAAATAAGCCTATAAATGTCTCTGCAAAAATAATCAATTTTACAGAAGCAAAACATTAAACACATTGCATAAATGGATAGAATTCTTTCTCCTGATTCCAATGATATATAATTTGCAAAATTTTAACGTGTGGATCAAAAGTTATGAATTTTGCAAGTTTGAATCACTAATAGATCTAATTCAGATTTTTAAAACGAATAACAGGCCACGCGTCACGTCCTGATTCGTCCATACCGCTTCGCACGGATCGGCCGATGCGGTGCGTTGGATCTAAAGTGGATCGCACGGATCAGATCAAAAGATACCCCTTCGGGTTATGTTCTATCGTAGCCACTGGATCAAGATCCTACGGCCGTTGATCAAACGACCAACAACTGGCAGCGCGCGGCGACGGTGAGCGGCGGCGCGCTCGGTCTATGGAGTTGCAGCGGCTACTGGAAGCGAGGAAGAGATTGGGGAGGCTCACCAGACTCGCGGAGACGTGCTGGAGCTCAACGTGGCAGTAGCTTGTCAAGGGGCGCACGGACACAGCGGCAGGACCTCATCGAAGTTGCTGGCGGTGTCGGGTGCTTGCAGATGAAGATGTTGCCGAGGCTCTGGATCGCCCTAGAACGAATCAGATGGGTCATGAGGTGCGCAAGGCCATGGCGAACAAGATAGCATCAAAGGGAAAGCAAGGGGCGGTCGTGTTTTACCTGGATTGCACGTCAGAGTCGAGCGGTGGTTCTGCCGCTTGCGGACACGCACGGGGTCGGCGGCCTGGGTCACGAGAAGGCAAATGAAAGGCATCAGGGGATGCACAAGGATATGCTGGTCACGCTCGTTTGAATTAGAGACAGGGGCGGCACACCGGAGTTCGTCGGGCAGCGGCGGTTTGAGTTTGAATGCGCGCATCCTCGTGGCGGAGTGAGCGGGGAAAGTGAGGGGAAATTATCGCGACGGTGTGGGGTTTAAGTAGCAGGTGAGGTCTGGGCGAATTACTGGCAAAATCAAAGGAATTGATTCGGTTTAAATTCGTGAGGTAACGGCGGCGATGACGTGTTCATCGCGCGGATTCTGGGGAGGACGATGACGACGTGGCGATGGGGCCATTGATCAGTATCTGGTTGGTTGGTTCGGCGCATGTGAGAGGGAGAGGGGGAGGGAAATGGCCCGGGTGGGATTCACGGGCTGCAACTGCTGTTGGGCTGAAAGAGTGGCGCCGACCCTTTTTCTATTCTTTATCCTTTTTCTTTTTCTGTTTGAATTTCCAGGAACTAAATTCAAATGAGTTTAAACCAAGTTAAATTCAAATTTGTTATGGATTTTTGTAGAGTGAAACCTGTGCATACTTAGGTATAAAATCATGCTGATTCACCAAACTTTCCTTGGTCCTTTGGAGTCTTAAAATAAAACATTGCCTTTACCCAAGATTTAATAAAGATATAAAAATGGTTTTAAAGTCATATTTTGTTTTGAAATTTTTGTCCAAGCTTTGGAATACAACCATCAACCATAGGACTAAATACATTTGGTTTAAAACAAGAAATCTCATATTAGAGAGTAGCTTTGGGTCAAAGTTAGCTCACATAAAATAACAGACACTCAAATACTTCTGTTTTTGAAATGACCATGAAAATGATCCTAAAATGATTATGAATGCATGGATGATATTCACACTTTGAAAACATGATTTTAGGGATGTTACATTAAGCATGAGTCATATGGAAGATATGATGCCCATTTTATGCTCGCGTTTGAAGCTACACCGACTCACGTGATGATCGGACTTGGTGTAGTGGATTTGGTTCATGTAATTACCAAAAGGGCACGGGGGATGTTGTTTTTGAGTGGGAGTTCATTCCTAATTTGGATTAGTAGAACTCATTTTATCATAAATTAAATCAAAGTGAATTTGCATAATTTGTTGTAGTCATTGGCATTCGTTCACCACCTTATGCATAGTTGTAATTGAGATAATAGAACTATATAATTCTGGATATATACTTTACGAACTGGTATTGTATTGTGTTGAGTGTCAATCTAAAGTTTAAAGTCATATTGTAAACTTTCAGCAAACTCTGTTTACTTAGTGAAATTTCATAATTAGTATTAAATTAAGAGTAACAATTCCAGTGTTAGTATCTTAAGTATCATGCTTGCCTCCATGATTCTTGATTTAAATATCGAGATTATCTAGGAGCTGAAAGAATTGTTTCAAAAACCATCATGTGTGGCAGATATAACGATATCTGAAACAATGTTTTGGTTGCAATATGATAGAGTATAATATATGTTCTCATATTGTATGAGAATTTGCAAAGGTTGGATATGCTAGACATCCTAATCATCCAAAAGGGTTTTGGAAAGTAATGTTATACTCATGACTCGCCTTTATAAGCTACAGTAGCTTGATCATGAAAGTCCTCATGATAAATATGAATAGAAGATGTATGTAAAGTGTTTACTACACTAAAAGATTACTAAAGAATGGATTTTGAAAGAACGTCGATCATTTGATGATGGTGATCTACTTCAAATTGCGAGTCCAAAGGTATTATTATTTGAATATACATGCTTTGGACTATGTGTCATGTATATGGCTCCACTGTTGATGTTGATAGATTCTTTTAAAAGTAAAAGGAAATGCTGAAAGAGAATCTATAAAATACATTTGGCAGAAAATAAAGATTGGAAATATCCAATTTAGGTATATGGATGATATACATGTTATGGTTATATTCTTTGCTTGTTAAATAATGTGGTTCTTGGGTATTGGATACCGAATTGGTTGGTATGAAATTTCATACAGAATGACACAATTCATGAACCACAATGGCCTAAGTAACTAGCAAGAGAATATGTGATGATGTTCATCAAAAACAAACAAACTATTGTTTGTATTTCTCGTTGACATCAATGATTGCCTTCAAGATTTGTTTTAATAATAGTTATTTAAATCAGGTACTATGAGAACAAAGATTGTTCAAATAATTACCGTATTCCATATAAGATGAATGATTTACAAATCTAGTTAGAGAAATCACATCCATAAAAACTAATGCTAAAATGTCGCAAAACAAATGATTGAAAGATCACTTACGAAGTGATATCGCCGTTTAAATTATATTGGAAAGAAAACATGAAGAATCTCCATATTCATGGATTTTGGAGTCTTTGATTTGATCAAGTGACGCTTCTGAGACTTTCCTCGGGATAATTAAAACTTTGTTCAAAGGCCAAAGACGAACGAACGACTAAAATATTGGAATTTATACATATCGATGTATGTACTCCATTATGGATAGTCGTAAGCGCGATGGATTTCAACTTCATATGCTTTCTCCGGATATTCGAGTGAATATTCACTTAATGAGAAAGAAGTATGAAATATTTGAAAACGTTCAAAGACTTTCAAGATGAAGTGGAAAATCATTGTAACAAGAAAATAAATGGTTTATGATTTTGTCGTAAGGGTTTTATTTGAGTTGCACGTGTAACAAGAAAATAAATGATTAATGATTTTATCATAAAGGGATTTATTTGAGTTACAAGTTTAGCAAAAACACCTAGATTTGCATCTCCCTAAACACCATAGGAATATGGAGTGTTTGAGATTTGTAATGAAAACTTGTGTGAAATTGTTGGATCAAAGGTGTTATTTATAAAACTACCATTATGTTTTAAAAGATTAAAGCTTTAGAGACTACCGCTTTTACACTAAAAAGAGCTCCATCTTGATCTGTTGAAATGACACCATATGAGTTATGGTTTGGGGTAAAACCCAAGTTGTCCTTTCTTAAATTTTGGTATGCTAAGCATAAGAAAGATGTTTACAACCAAAGTCGGCTGAGCATGTCTTTGTAGGTTATTTCGAATAACAATTGGTTATTCCTCCATAACACCGAGGACAAAAGGTTTTGTCTCTTGAAACGTGAAGTTTCTTGAAAAAGGATTTTTTGTAAAAGTTAAGTGGGAGGACAACAGAACTTTGATAAGGTTAACGAACCTTAGCTAAATGTCCTAAGTTTCTCAGCGCTGGAAATCGTTCCGGAGGCAGCCATAATGCTCATAGCTTATGTGCCTCAAAGGTTGTGGTCCCGGAGATCTAAGTTTCTATTGAACCAAGTAGGTCGGCTAAACAATCAAATGCTCAGATTTGAGAGTAAATCATTATTGTTTGACAATGATGAACCGACTATATGCAAAGAAGCAATGATGGGCCCTGACTCCGTCAAATGGCTTGAAGCCATACAATCCGTGATAGTTCCATAAACGAGAAATCAAGTTTTTTGAACTTGGAAGACCCTCCGAAAAGGTGTAAAAACCTATCAGTCGTATTTGGATCTATAAAGAAATAGACATGGATGTTTCACATCTATGAAATAGTCGACATGTCGTAAAGTATTTTATGAAAATGTTTAAGGAGTTAACTATGACAAGATTTGATCTTTCATCGCGATATTTAGTCTGGACGGATTAAAGTAGCAACCACTACATATAATTTGGTATATGGTAGATGAATAAACAAAACAAAATTCTTCTAATAGAATGGTTACCTAGGACGTGTACAAGACACGGTCCAAAGGATTTTGTTAAATTCAAAGGATGCAAAAAGGGCATGCAAAATTCAATGGTTGAAGTAAGCATTGCGGAGTTGGAATCTTCACCGTGATGAAAAAGGAGTTTTCATCTAGAGACGAAGAAGATGCTTGCATTTGCAAGAAATTAAGTGGGAGCACTAAGACATATTTCTAATATATTATGTGGAGGACATCTTGTTGATTGGAAATGATGTATCTTTTATTGACAAAGGTTAATAATTTCATTTCGATGAAAGACTTAGGCAAACCCCAAATATTTAGCATCAATGTCTACATGGATAGACTGTGACGCTAATATGGTTATGACAAACGTACATATATGAGATATTGAAGGAGTTCAACATAGAAACGATGAGAAAAGGTTCTTGTCGCATGGAAAAGAATTGAATCAAGAATCAAGTGTATCGACACTTGATAAGTGAAATAAGATTCAAGTGCTTTTTCACTTGATGAGTGAAATCACAAGCATGTTTTGATCAATCATACCATGATATGTACACATCCAGATATGTCCTATGCTCTAAGTGTTATGAGCATATACCAGAATGAATCATAAAATGTCATTGGACGATAGTAAGGATATTCTTATGATCTTTTGGAAGAGCTAAGAATATATTTATGTAGAGGTGACAAACAATTACAAATATTTCATTGTAAAGCGGTTACATTGATACTAGTTTTGTCACAAGATACAAATTAAGTTTATCTCAATTTAAACTATGGGTGGCACAATGAAATGGAAAGAAAGTTTCCATGATGTATTAGGATGAATTCCAAAGTTCAAACATTTTGACGGATACTACAACAAAAGGCTAAGTATATAACTGCTATAGTAGCAGCAAAGGAGGGTATTTGTGTCAAGTAGTTTGTTATCAAACTAAGGTGTGGTACGCAACGGGCTAACACTAAATATATATTGTACGACAATAGTATCAACATGATTTATCCCCAAGGAACTATAGGTCTCACCAAGAGACCAAATTTATATAATGCGATCTCATTGGAGAATGAGTGATGCGTGGAGACGCAAAGACATATAAATACACACGGACCTGAAAGCGTCAGATCCGTAGATTATGTTAACCACTTGCAATTGCGTATATGGAACACTGGAAAGCCATAGGTGTTCAATACGCAAAGTTTTCAGACTAGATTATTGTCTCTAGTGCAAGTGGGAGACTGAAGGGAATATGCCCGAGAGGCAATAATAAAGTGGTTATTATCGTATTTCTTATTTATGATAAATATTTATTTTGCATGATATAATTGTATTAATATGGAAACGTTAATATATGTGTGATTAATAAACAAATAGAAAGTTCCTAGTTATGCCTCTCTTATAAACTAGCTCGTTGATTAACAAGATGGTCAAAGGTTTCCTGATCATGGACATTGGATGTTGTTAATAACGAGGTCACAACATTACTGGAATGATGTGATGAACATTCATCCGAAGTATAGCATTACGATCAAGTTCATTCTGTTTATATTTCTACAACATCATACGAAGTAATCTTAGTCCTTAGACCATGAGATCATGTCAATCACTAACACCGGAAGAGTATCTTGATAACATCAAACGTCACACCGTAACAAGGTGATTATAAAGATGGGTTCAGTGCTAAAAAGGTGTTATATTGAGGCTCATGGATCAAGAGTAGAATTTGTCCATCCCGATGACGGAGAGATATACTCTGGGCCCTCTCGGTGATATCACATTGGTTAGCTTGCAAGCAAGTGATTTGATCACTAGAACGTTATATCACGGGAACGAGAAAAAAAAAGTACATGTTGGTAACGAGATCAAACTAGGTATGGAGATACCGATGATCGAATCTCGGACATGTAATATATCGCGAGACAAAGGGATTGAGTTACATGCGTATAAGGTTCACACGATCACAGAAGTCATCGTTGAATATGTGGGAGTCAGTACGGATCTCCAGGTCCCGCTGCTAATTATTGATCGAAGAGGGGTCTCGATCATGTATACATTATTAGAGAACCGTAGGGTGACACACTTAAGGGATACCGACACCATTTGGAGCAAATAATATGCCAGATAAAGAAAAATGAAAGCACATGAATTTATTTCACTAGACACGAGAATTGTTTTGGTTGAAATTGCTGAAACTGGTTCTGCATGTGAAATTGAAATGTTGTAAGGGGTTTTATGTGAATGTTTGTTAATTAGAGTAATTAAAAAAATTCTGAATAAATAAATAAAAGAGTTTTATTTAAATGAGAGCTTGCATTATGTGAGTGGATTTTTGAATGGAGGCATGTTTATGTGAGTGGGGGCTTTTCATTTTGAGTGGGAGCTCCACCCACATGAATGTGGAAGAGGTGGGGGCAGCCACCATGGCTGGGCGCCATGCCCCTTGGGGTGCCCCCTCTCCCTATAAAAGGCCCCCCTCTCATCCTCTCAAAGCACACCTCCTCGCGAAGGATCTCTCCCCCCCTTTAGAATGTCCCCATGGTCTCGGATTAGCGAGATACATGTTCCCGATGGCTTTTTCTAGAAGGATTTGTTGCTTCCGCTACTTCGTTGGAGCGAGCGAGCGGAGGTTGTCGGGGTACCCGGACGTGTGTGCGATCACGGATGCACCACTGCTTTACGGTGCTGGACTTGATGGTGCTGGACCGGCTGGACCAGATGGACTTCATCACGATCTTGAGATCGGCAAGCGTTCGAGTACATCATCCATGAGTACAACCTAGTTAATGCTATTCGATCTTCGAGGGTATGTATTCTATGGATGTATATCGACCCGTTGCTTGTATCTAGTAGATAGATCTTGGTACATAGTTGTTCCCATCGAAGGAATTTTTTGTTTTCTATGATGTGAACCCTACATATTTTGCTAGCATATCTCTGGCAACCATTGCATCTTGCTACCAATTATTTTGCTTCCTTTAGTGCACTTGGCCAATAGAATCCGTGTCGGAATTCTTTGTCCACAAGGGCTCTGGATGAGGCATGCTGCCCGCATTCCCCTTGATGTATGTCCAAAAGGATTTCTTGTCCTTCCGCCGGGCTAACACGTCTTTGCAGCACATTTGTTACACTTCTCTTATAAATTTCATTGTTTATTATCGTGTAAGCCTTTGCCCTTCTTACTATTTTCCTAGAGAGAACCTCATCATTCGGTAGGGTCTCATCTTTAAGGAATAGAAATATCGGTTGTGCCCATTCTGGAATTTCGTGTGCTAGGGCAACTGTTTCATAAATTTCCATCACTTCTCCCGACATGATTTTTGCCGAATTTCTTGGATCAGTCCCCGGGTTCGCCGAGTCAGTCCCCAGGTTATTTGGCTCATTTCTCTTATCAACTTCCATTGGGACAATCTCGGATTTTTGATCTGACGAGAGACTAATTGATTTGGACTTTGGGGAAGGTATGATTGATGGATTTCTTAGGTGTTCTAAGGCGATACTGGGTGGAATCTACTGTCTGGTCGATCCGAGCTTTGACAGGGTATTTGCAGCGTCGTTTTCCGCTAGAGGTACATGATGAAATTCACACCCATCGAAATAACCGCTAATCTTTTGTACATGAAACCTATATAAGGCCATGTTTGCATCCAATGCATCCCAATTTCCTAATACTTGCTGGACTACGAGATCCGAATCACCGAAGCATAAAATCCGACGTACGCCAATTTCCGTCGCCATTTTTAGGCTATGGACAAGCGCCTCATATTAGGCTACATTGTTTGATGCAGCAAAGTGTATTTGTAACACATACTTCGGTTGTTCTTTCTTCGGAGAGGTTAATACTATCCCTGCTCCAAGCCCATTTATTAGTTTGGATCCATCAAAATGCATTGTCCAATAATTCGGATCAGGCAGTGGGGGTTCATACTGAGATTTGATTGCATCTCGTCTATCAAATTGTGGAGCATAGGGGGGTAACTCAACTGCCCATTTTGCTATTCGGCCGCTTGAATCCTTATTGCTCATTATCTCGGCTATTGGTGCCTCACAAATCACATTGATGGGGTGTTCTTCAAAATAATGCTTTAGTTTTTTAGCCGACATATACACTCCATAGGCCATTTTCTGGTAATGTGGATAATTTTGCTTCGAGGCTGACAGTACCTCGCTTAGGTAATAAACTGGCCTTTGTACCGATTTACCTTCCTCATATCGCTCGACAACTATCACAACGCTTACCACTCGGTTTTTTGCTGCTACATAGAGCAACATAGGATCTTTTGATAGCGGCGAGGAAAATTGGCGCTTTGGCCAATATCTTTTTTAACTCATGGAAGGCATTATAAGCCCAATGTGTCCAGGTAAATTTATCGGATTTTTTCATCAATTGATACAAAGGTAATGCTTTCTTACCTAGCCGACTCATAAACCGACTTAAAGATGCGAGGCATCCAGTAAATTTGTGTACATCATTAAGGCACTTTGGCAGTTCCATCCTTTCTACTGCCCGAATTTTAGTCGGATTTGCCTCTATGCCCCGGCTAGATACAAGGAAACTGAGTAACTTTCCGGCTGGTACACCAAAGGTACATTTTTTCGGGTTAAGCTTCATTCAGAATCTTCTTAGATTCGCGAATGTCTGCCGGATATCTTCTAGGAGCGTATGGCTCTCTTTGGTTTTTATCACCACATGATCAACATATACTTGGACATTTTTCCAATCTAATCATGTAAATTTTTGCATACACCTTTGGTATGTGGCTTCTGCATTGCGTAGGCCAAATGGCATGATACGATAGCAATAAGCCCCATACGGGATGATAAACACAGTTTTTATTTGATCAGCCGGGTTTAACGGTATCTGGTGGAAGCCAGAATACGCGTCTACGAATGATAACAGTTCACAACTTGCAGTTGAATCAATAACCTGGTCTATCCTAGGCAAGGGAAAGGGATCTTTGGGACACACCTTGTTAAGGTTCGTGTAATCGATGCACATGCGCCAAACGACAGCTATGTTTGGATCATCCTTCTTCTTCTCAACCAACACCGGATTAGATAGCCAATCCGGATGAAGCACTTCCATAATAAACCCGGCTGCAAGGAGCCGAGCTATTTCATCCCCTATGATTTTTCTCCTGTCTTCGGCGAAGCGGCGGAGAGGTTGCTTCACCGGCCTTGCTCCTGGCCTTACATGCAAAGAGTGCTCAGCCAACTCCCTCAGTACTCCTTGCAGATCTTGCATAGACAATGCAAAGATATCCCGATTCTCACGGAGGAAGTAGGTGAGCTCGCTTTCCTATTTATCATTCAAGCCGGCACCAATGGTGATGGTGTGCTCTGGGAATTTATCATCAATCTGGATTTTATTTGTCTCCTTAGTCGGCTGGAAGGACACACTTCCATGTGTGTTACCAAGCTCCAGCATGTTAAGTTGTGCCGACTGAGCCAAAGCTGCGACCTCCTGAATTCTCTTTTTCTCCCTTGCGATCACCAAGGACTCGACCAGATTTGATCCGGCTGAGGCACACTCCATTGATCTCCTATAATCTCTGGCTATTGTGATTACTCCTTGTGGTCCTGGCATCTTCATCTTCAAGTAACCAATGTGACAGCTGGCCATGAATTTTGACAATGCTGATCGTCGGAGTAATGCGTGATAACAACTCTCTAGATCTACCCCCTCAAATTCCAAATTCTCTGCTCTGCAATTCTCCCTTGTGCCGAATAAGATGTCTACTCTGACTTTCCCAATGGTCTCGCAGGACAGTCCTAGGACTGTTCCATGAAAGGTTATCTTGGTTGACTATTGTGGCATCCCGCAAAACCACTACTAGAAAATCGCGTCGAATTTGTGCATTGCATCGTCATCATCGTGCATTGTTTGCATAAAACTATTTTTCGCAAAGCCGTTTTGTTTGTAAACGCCCCATCTTTTATTCAAACGCCAACCCCGGGTCTCCGGATTATTTTGTTTTGTTGCTATCGGGTTGCAAACGGCCAACTAAATCACATAAAACATTTAATTAATTTTGGCGGGGCAGTCGAGCGGGCCGAATCGACCCGAACGACCACCCCAGATTAACAATCGGTCCAACTCCCAAATCCTAAGTCTACCCAGAAAGTTACCCAATCCATCCCTCCACCTCACTCCCACCAATCCAGACCCGCCACCTCACTTTTCCCTCACCCCTCACCCACTCAGCATCTGCCACGTCAGCCAGCCCTCCCCCTCTCTCTCCATCTGTCCTCACCCGCACACCCCCAGGCCCCACACTCACGCGCCATCCCCTGCCTCACTGGCCACGCAAGCACGCACGCGCTACACCCCACACGCACACATGCATCGCGCGCCCCCCCTGGGCCCCGCGGGACCCACCACCACCACCGCTGCCTCCTCCCAGCCTCCTTTCTTCCTCCTCCCCGCGCGCGCGGCAGCTTCCTCTGCTTCCCTCCTTGCCGCCTGAGCCCCGCTAGCTCCGGCCTGCCCGCTCACCTCTCCGGCGACCCCTCCTTCTCTTCGCCGCCGGCGCGTACCCCCGCAGTCGCGCCCCGTGACGCCAAGCTCCGCCCTCGCCTCGAGCCTCCCCGGTCCGCTCCTCTCGCCCCCTTCTGCCCGACGCGAGCGTCGTCCCGCGCTGCCTCGCTCGGCGCTGCGCCGCCGGTTCCCCCCAACCGCCCGTCTCCGCTCCTCTCTGGCCGCCTCCGCGCGCTCGCCCGCAAGCCGGCGCGCCGCCTCGCCGGCGTGGGCTCCGCCGCCAGCGGGAGCCCCTCCGCGCGACCGTGCCCCGCCTCGCCGAGCTCGCGAGCCCCGGCGCCGGTCCCTTCTTCTCCTCTGCAGACGCCGCCTCGACCCCGCCCCCCTGCACCGCCGCTTCCGCCGGCGCCCCGTCGCGCCCCCTCCGCCCAGCGCGCGCCGCCGTTCGCCCTCGCCGTCCGCGTCGCCGGCGACCGCGCCCCGTTGCTCCCCCTCCGGCCCGTGTCGCCTCCGACCACCAAGTCCGGCCTCCGCCGCCTCTCCCCGGCTCTGCGTCCCCGCTGCGGAGCTCGCCGGCGCGCGACCCCACCCCTGCCGCCAGCCATCCTCCGCTCGGGCGACGGCGCCGCACCTCTGCCCTGGTGTTGTGACCATGTGGCCACCAAGGGCGGCTCTGCAGGCCAAGTCTGACGCGGGCAGTTCAAGTTGGAGCCCCAGGACCATCAACCACGATCCAAGTTCACCTTCGGCCAACGTTGTGGGGACGACAAGAGGTATTGGAAGATGTCCTGAAGCCGTAATACAAGAACACCAACAGAGAGCAGATGTCCGAGGTCCTGGACCCGCAAGACCATCGACGCGTACCCCAAGACCTCCTTCTCGAACCCCGGACATCGATACCCTGGAGACCCGTTTCCGGGGCGAAGTCTGTACCCGATGAACCACTGGCATGGGACCCGAGCAGGCACCTCGGCAACACATAAGTGACCCAGGACCGACATCGCCACCGAGAACTCCCCCGGAACGCCAAGTTCGTCATCACGGATGCGACAATTACTCCTCGAGGACGCCAAGTTCTTCGCCTCGGACACCGAGACCCGGGATCGTCAAGTTCTCCTTCCGGAAGCATCGACGCCCGTGCGACAAGGTCTACTTCACGGATCCGAAGACCCTAACCCCGGATGTCGAGATCGACCCGACCCATGAATGCGACAAGATCCGCATGCGACAAGAACGACACCGACCCAAGTTCTGCTCCCCGGATATCGAGACCCCGATGCGACAAGATCTGCCCCGTGACAGAGAACGTTTTCGCCGAACCCTGAACTCCGAGAACGATCCCGCCAAGACCGAACCCGCCGGACCCTGGACCCTGTCGACCCCCGAACCCCGGAACCCCAAGATCGTCGAGACCCCTCAATGTGTGACCCTTTTCCTCGAACCCTATTTTATAACATAACAACTTGTTGCATGTTTAATTGTCATCTCGCATGCATATCTGTGGTTTGGGGGCCTTAGGCCGATTCACCTAATAATTAAATATGGGGCCCATATGCGGGCAAATCTAGCCTTATATTGGCCTCATTTAAAACTTGTGTAGCGAACCGGTGATATATTCTGCCTTGTTAAACAACATTCAAATTGCGGGGGTTCTAAATAACTTGAACCATCTAATTAATGTCGGGACCCCGGTTCCGCTTAATATGACCTAATTGCACCGCACCTTTGCCATGTCATGCATCATACATGCATCATGCCGATCTTATGCCGTTGTATTAAATATTGCATCCGGTGTTTCTTCTAGCGTTTTGCTTCTTCGCGGATAAGGCCGTTGAGTTGATGTGAGCATCGCCCCGATCTTCGGTTGAACCCTTCGACAATGTTTTCAGGCGAGCATCTCCCTCTTTCTACCCATCTTATTTTTCTAGTATTTATTTCCCTCCTGTTGATCTTTGCTATCTGTGTTGCGATGCTCTAGTTTCGTACCCGTGATATCCCTTGCAGCCATATATAGCCCTGGACACATCCTATTACCTGTTGTTTGGTAGATAGTGGGCCCGCGTGTCGTAGTCGCTTGCTCTAGTGTTTCGCTTGTCGTCAAGTAACACCTTTGTTGGAGAATTGCCGCATGTTGACGTTGGAGATGATCATGGCTTTAATTATTGTTCACTTTAATTACTGTTTAACAACTAAAATTGAATTAAGCAGAGGCATCGGTGGGTGATAGGTAAGATTTGGTTTCCGACCGCCCACTTGTGTCCCGTAGGACCCGAGTTCTTGACACCTGTTCCGAGATCGAGCGCGCCAACCACAGGTGGGGAGATATGGGCCCCCCATTGATAATTACCTGATTCCAAAGTACTGTACTGGGGGCCACAAAGTAGTTTGGGGCTTTATTACTATCCTGTACTTATGCCATGCTTTACTGCTTTATTTACGATTGTGCGAGGTACTGCACACTGTACTGTTTAGGATCGGGACACGTTTTCGCGGTGTCGACAGTCCCCGTTTGGGGATTTGCTGTCGCTCACTGCCGTCTACCCAAACCCTGAGACCGTCTCGGAGACCGGCCGACTCCGTTGCGGGTGTCGACTCGGTGGGGTGGCCCCCACGTACTTGCTTTGTGTCTGGGAACGTCGTGACTTAGGCCCCGCCGACATACCGATGGGTGTATGTTAACTGATCTGGCAAAAAGGGTCGAAGTGCCTGTGGATACTTTGGTGCACCCCTGCAGGGTTAAATCTTTTCGAGAAGCCGTGTCCGCGGTTATGGACGACTTGGAGCACAGTGTCTGATCATAGACAACTATAACTAAAGTTTACTGTTTTAAATTGACTTGTTTCCGATATGACTAGTAATCAGCTTCACTACAACGGAATGGCTAAGTAAAAGTACCAACAACTGCTGGGTTTTGGGTTATCTCATGCTAATCGAATCTGACTAGTAAGTGATGCCACTATAACGGAATGATTAACTAAAAGTGCCCACTGCTTACTTTATCAGGACGATTATCTAAACCTGACTAGTAAAGTGCAGCAACTATAACTGAATAAGTAAAACTGCCAACTGTGTGAGTTCCTCGGTTGACTTCCTCGATGGTCTCGAGGGGAAAACGCCAGGATGGGTTTGATTGATGATAGTATCAGGTTGGATCCGAATAGGTCTTTCTCACCCCTCTCTGATAGCCGCCAGTTGTATCGAGTCTC
This sequence comes from Avena atlantica, assembly GCA_910589765.1. NCBI lineage: Eukaryota > Viridiplantae > Streptophyta > Magnoliopsida > Poales > Poaceae > Avena > Avena atlantica. The sequence continues at coordinate 391,368,481 of OU342735.1, forward strand.
TATAGATTGTTTAGTGCTCGCTGCCGCTGCCGCTCAGTCCACCATACCTATGTAGGCGAGGACCGCCGAATTCTAGCCTCGCCGTGTACTGGCCTCAGTACTGACGCTCCTTCTTTGTTTTCTGCTTTGCCCTTTGTCGGCACCCCCTTTTGTTAAGCAGGTTTTGAGATCGACGCCGTTAGCAGGGTTACCCTTCCGGCTTGGCCTGGGCAGGGTTATGGACACCATTGGTTATTCTTCAGGGCTCTTAGCCCCATTTGCTTCTTGTCCGTAGCTGGACGCTCTATCGTTTCAAGGTGATTTGGATCTTTGTATATTATACCTGTATTCTTGACTCCTGGAGTCGCTGTTATATATATCTGTTCTGTGGGTCCCATCGAGGACTGTTGTGTGATGTTATTACTTCGTTTTCCACCCGCACGAAAGTGCCTGGTGGGCACCTTTGAATCGTTTCTATGCGGGTTTGGCGAATTTTGCTCAAACTTGCATAGGTCCGATTCTGAGGGTGTTACAACTATAGCATATTCGGAGAAATTCCGAGTTTGTGCATCGTATATTTGTACATAATGTTGATGCTGATGTCGTTATCTATCATCACCTTTGAAATTTAACATTAATACTAGGTCTGAAGAACGTCGGGTCAAGAATTAAAGCATATGACCCAGGATTTGGCATGATCTTGGGATGATCCCTGATGCTCCAAGTTATCTCTTGATCTGACCAGTGCATATACCTCAGAACTGTCGGCATAACTGCATTCACTTCCATATGTCGGCGCTGGAGGCTTTGTCTGTCTTGATGTTCCGTGGTGAATACGCAGTACGATTGATGGTGCTCTCGGTACTCACTGCGCCCATTTTTACCGAGGTTGTCTTTGCCATCTTGGCCTTGATTTTCCACATGGTGAACCGCATATCTTCGGTCTTTACTCTCATACCTCAGAGGTGGTGGGGGTAGCATCAATTGTTGTGCATTTCCTCCTGTAAGCTGCGGTTGTGGTGAGTGGTGCGGTTGTTGTTGTGGCGCCTGCATCACTGCTGAGTTTCCCATTGCATTCTTCATCCATGCACACTGACGAGTTGTGTGGTTGGCTAGTTTTTCCGGGTTTGGCGTGTGGAACTTACACGGCTGATCCAGCATCGACTCAAACGTGTACTTTGGGCTCTCCTGCCATTGTTTATTTTGTTCAGGAGTCCATTGCTTTTTTCCATCATTCCTCGGTGTCCATTACCGAGGACCATTTTTCTGGCGCTGATTGCTCCCTACACCTGGCTGATCCTGAGTCACGGCTACTACCTGGTTTGAACTGTACCTATAATCCGGTATGTCCTCTCTTCTTCTAGCTCGGAATTCATTCTGCCTGGATGATCCAGTGCCATCACGAGCGTAATGGTCATGCCGCTCATGATGCTCTGCCGACATAAGCCCGGGTTGAGTCGGATCACCTAGTGCATATGAGTCGGCTATTCTGATTGTCTCGGCCAATGTAGTTGGCATATCTCTTTGTAGCCTTTGCCATAACACACTTGCATATCTGCAACCTTGTGCAAACCAAGCAATCTCTTGTGATTCGATCACTCCTTCACAAGAGTTTTTGAGGTTACACCACCGTGTCGGGAATTCTCTATCGGTCTCTTCTTACACATTGCCAGCTGTTGAGGCCTATTCTGCCTCTTGTATGTGCTAGTGAAGTTACTAACAAACATATCCTCAAAGTACAACCAACAATTAATATTGTCTGCTGGCAAGTTGTTCAGCCATACCCTGGCCGACCCCTCCAACATTTGGGGCACATATCTTACAGCCCATCTCAAGTTTACTCCTGCAACTTTCACTGCAATGGCATAATCGATCAACCAGTCTTGTGGCTTGGTACTTCCGTTGTATTTTTTTGTGCCTCTCGCCAGCTGGAAGTTCGGGACAGGTGGTTCGCTCATAATTCGGGGCCCAAAACAAGCTAGACCAGGAGGACCTTGTTCTTCGAATAATTCAGAACGATATATCCTATCAAGTTTCATCCTCGCATCATTCGGCCACAAATTTCTATATGTAGCTCTTTCGTCCACCATATGATGGTTTTGCCTAGAAAATCCGGCATTCTCCATTTCCAAATAACCATCATTGTATCTGTTTTGCACCGGATTATGTGGAACATGCCCTACATCTCTTCCTTGTCGGGGTTCTTGCCTCGGCTGATGATCTTGCGGGTGGTAATGCCTCCCTTCAGCCTGGTTATTATTCTCAGGATTTCCTCTTCCGAGGTTCCCATGTTCTCTATTGACACGGCTGAGGTTTCTATCCCCACTATTACCTCGGCTTCCATTACCTATGTTCTCATTTGCTTTTCCGACCACTACCGGATCATAGGTAACAATCTGTTTGTTTCTTTTCCCCAAGGTTACTGCCTTATCCTTTCGAAATCCATTTCCGGGTAAAGATTCCGCGGAAGCTAACAATGTCGGGGCATCTCCAGCCGAATGAACCAAACGCGAACCTCCCGGCTTTGCCGGATTAGCCATGAGTATCTACTTATTTTGCTGGTTCGCCATGCGCACCAGCTCATTCACTCTTGTTGCTTTTGTCAGGCCTCACCGGTTAATCCCTCCAACTCTAAGGCTGCGGCATTTGCCGCCCTGAGGTTCTTTGCCGGGGTACTATACCTCGGCAGCCCTGGGTCAACCGAATCACCCTGTTGAGACTCATGCTCCTTGTTAATATCACTAAAGAGGTTCTTTCCTTTCATTCTCAGATCATCCATCCGAGTAGGAGCAGTGTCTAGCTTGTTAGCCCTAGCATATTCTCGCAAGGTCCTATTAAAGGACTCCTGCAATGCAGATACTTTCTTAGCCTCTTCTAACATTATCAACCTAGTCTCTTCTAACTCGGCCTGTGCATTTGCCGGGTTTACAATAGGTGCTACAGGTGTTGTTCGGTTATCTATGGCTGCCTGCAAGATATTCTCTGGCCTTTCTAGAGGTGGCCACCTTACTCTAGCTACCTTGGGAGGTTACCTCGTGCACTTCGGGTGCATTTGCTGCTGACGGATCTGCTGCTACCTGCTTTGCGGTTGCCGGCTTAGCCATTGCCGGATTTGCCGTCGCCGGGTTATTGCTTGGTCCGACTCCTGCTCCCGCTGCCGGTGCTGGTGCTATCATCATCACCTCGACGCTGCCTGCGGGGCGAGCGTTACGTGGGCCCCTAGCAACATTGAGGGAAGGATCTCCCGCGAGGATGACTCGGCATGGGAAGACGCGAGACATGTCGACGCCGACGTAGATCTTGTGGGCGCCAAGGTTGATGAAGACGCTATTGCGCGGGGGTGGACTTGCTCCGAAGCTGCCAGCGTTGTCGCTGACGTAGTCCCAGATGTCGAATATCTAGACTAAGCCGGATACGATGCTCTCGCCTATGTCGATGAAGTTTCCCGTCCGGATCTTGGCTCCAGCTAGCACCGTTGCTGGCCCCACGGTGGATGCCAACTGTCGTGGTGGTGGCACGGTAGATGCCATGGGTAGGCTTAAGTTGGGGGCCAATGGATGCTAGTGGGATCCAGGGAGGGAAGATGTAGTGATTTCTACACTCAGAACTCTAAAACTCAATCTTTATTCAACACCATTGGAGATACACTTGCTCCTCGAGTTGTTTGAGCGAGAGGAAGAAGAAGCTACTTCTAGTGCTAAGTAAAAATGAATCGATCCCCTTCTCAGGAATCCCTGCCCCTCCTTATAAAGGAGTGGCCTGGTTCCTTCTAGGGCTGACGTGGACAAGCATATTCGTGGAATATGCTTGTCCCAAAATAGTAACTCGACGGGCTTCTTTCCGTGTCCCCCTTCTATCGATGGCAAAGACACAAAGTCTACCACATGTGAGCCTCGGGCTTGTGGACTGTCACCTCCGTGACCTTCTTCCGCTCCTCTATCGCTCTGTCTCTTATCTGTAGCGCTTGGCATTGTGCAGATTCCTGAGGAGAGACAGTGCATGGTGTTGACTTCGGGGTTCGCCTTCTCCTTCTCGAGCAAGCTTCCCATGACTCGGCCTCTCCCTGCATGACTCGGCCTAACCTTAACCTGCATGTATGATGAGTAATAGCTATAGGCCGACATAATTCATACGTCGGCCAAATCAGGTTTTAGCAACCTGACTCGGAATAAGTCAGACCTTATTCGGCCGACCTCTATATGACTCATTCGGATCATTCTTTGATCCGGTTTAATTCCATGAGGGTTTTTCCCCTTTTTACTTATCTTGACCCTACCCGAGGTCATCCCCCCAACATGCAGTTTATATTATTAATCTCTCACCAAGTTATCAATTGCAGGGAGATGTTCCAAACAGGGTCTTTTATGACAAGGACATCTCGTATGAGCACCTGAAGGTTTTTGGGTGCAAGGCCTTTGTTCATATCCCTCAAGATGAAAGGTCAAATCTTGATTCAAAGACACGACAGTGTATATTTCTTGGCTATGGAGGTGATCAGTTCGGCTATAAGTTGTATGATCCAATAGCAAGAAAGGTTGTGAGAAGCCGTGATGTTGTGTTTGTTGAAGACCAAACAATTGAGGATATTATGAAGACAAAGGTGCATGTTCTGGAGCAAGTTTTGGTACATGTTTCTGCTCGAAATCAGCAGCAAGACAGATCTGATTCTGACCCAGTTCCTGCAGATTTAGCTTAACAAGAAGCTGAAGATGATGATGCAAAAGATGTGCAAGATGATGCACATAGTGGTACAGGTGAGTATGCTCCCCAGCAGCAAGAGTATGATGCTGAAGAAAATTATCATGATCAGTAAGCACCTGAACTAGATAGTCCACCAGCTGCTCCACTTAGACGGTACAACCGAGGTTGTGTTCCTTCCACTAGGTATGACTCAGACCAATAGGTGGTGTCATAGTCTGATGGTTCAGAACCTGAGTGCTTTCAAGATGCAATGAAAGATGAGAACAAGAAGGATTGGAATAAGGCTATGCAATAAGAGATGGATTCCTTGCATAAAAATCATATTTATAAGCTGGTGAAGTTGCCCAAGGGCAAGAAAGTTTTAAAGAACAAGTGGGTCTACAAAATCAAGCAAGAAGATGTAGAGGTCCCAACCTTTAATAAGGTAGAGATCCCTGTGTTTACAATGCTAGTCCCTGGATCAATAGCTAGCATCCACAGTTAAGATGTAATATCAAGAAACAAAGGTCATAATACAACTTTATAACCAGGAATAAAATAATTCATTACATCTTACATAGCTCATTTGGCTATCTCATTACAATGCAGCAGAAATAACTATAGCATGGAGTCCTTCATCTTCAGAGTGCCACAGGCAATCATGTTGGTTGTAGACTTGTAATCCTAATCAACACACTACACTAACATCAAGCAAACCTGCAACATAATAAGTTACAGCCACAAGGGTCAATACATTTGAATTGTATTGGCAAGTGATACTATGGTAGTATAGTGGAGTCTATCATCTATATGCTTTTGTCTAGGTGGAGCTTAGGCTTGCTTTGCTCAAAATAGATTTTTCCTTATCATTTGAAAACACTAAGTTTTTGCTTGTCAAAACACCCAAGGAACCACCAATAGAAATTGGTGAACCTTCACCCCTGTTCAAACACAAGTTTTTAACTTAGAAATTGGGATGAGGAGATTCTTGATACCTTCCATGTCTTGATGCTCAAATTGTCCTTTGCCAGGGACATGGCTAAGTACTTAGATTTTACACTCTGCAGAGGTGGTGCACTTTCCCCACAAGACTTGATTTTCACCAAGACAAGATCTTTCAGAAGCCTTCCCTTATACCAAAATGGACGCGCTCCAACCTATCATCCCCTACCACCAACTGTCCATTTGGCTAAGTTATTGCAACTTATATGATCCAGGCAGAGCCCATAATGCCAAGTGGCTGCACTTGAAGCTTCTCAACATTTGATATCTCAAATCTCTTTGTTCCTGGGTGGCATTCCACAAGTGAGATACCAAGTTTTCCCCATTATACTGGACTTGGTGATGCCCAAGTTTTCCCCAGTATACTGGACTTGTGTAACCACTCAACACAAAACTTTCTTTCCATTCCACCCAGGTGATTCATTCACTTAGTTGTTTTATTAAACAAAACACAAGTCCTTGACTTAGAAATATTCCATAGCATGAATATAATCCACCCTTGTTTTCTACTAGCTAAGCTAAGCATGATGGTAGTAGGAATCTTAACTTAGGAAAATTCTACTAAGGTTTCATCTACTAGGATTTCCCATGGCATAGTTTATACTTAGCAAAAATTCCATGCAAGTCCTACTTAGAAATATCACTAATGCATAGTGAAAATAATGGGACAAAAGTATGAAGCATAGCAAAAATTCCATGCAAGTCCTACTTAGAAATATCACTAATGCATAATGAAAATAATGGGACAAAAGTATGAATCACCACTTGCCTTTTTGGTAGAGATTATAAGTTCACTCCTTGATCTTGAAATAGTCACACTCTTCAAATGACACTACAATTCAATCAAGCAAGGCACAAATTCAATCTACATTCAAGCAATCAACACATAGAATAATAAAAACAAAGCAATGCATGCAAGCATGTCAAAGATTGTTTTATTTTGAAAAGTGTTTTCTATTAGGTCATAAACATTTGAAAACACCCATTGGTCATTTGTAAAAGTGGTAAAACCATTTGATATCAAGTTAGTGAAAAGGCCACTTAAAACATTTTTGTTTTGCTAGAAATGATTTAAATCCAAAGAATATTTCTAGTGTTTACCAAACATATTTTTAACACAGATGTTAGTGTTTTAAGGTCAAGTGTTTAATATTGAAACCATTTGCAAAACGTTTTACCTATAAACCATTTTTATACCAAAGTAATATTTTATGTTGTTGAAAATGCTTTTTAGCAAAGTAATAATTTATAGGGTTCATCAAATATATTTTTAAATCTCAAAACTTGGTGTTTAGGGTCAAAAAATTTAAATAAAATCATTTTCCAAAGGTTTTTTCTCAAAAAATCTTTTTCAAACCATAATAAATATTTTTATTTGGCTAGAAATGCTTTTATTCAAAGATTTATTCTTTAGCTTCACAAAATATGTTTTTAAATCCATAAGTTGGTTTATATGGTCGTTAGGTTCAAAACAATCCATTTGCCACATATGTTACCATAAAAATATTTCTAGAATAATTTTTATATTCAATTTATGCCTACACAAGTTCCTGCAGAAACAACCAATTTAACAGAAGAAATTTACTAAACAAAGCACATGGTTGGAAAGTACTTGTTCTTCCGATTCCAATGATATAAAATTTACAAAATTTGGACGTGTAGAATAAAAGTTATGAATTTTACAAAATATAATCACTAATAGATCAAATTTATGTTTTAAAACCAGAGTCTGGCTACGTGTCACGTTCTTATTGGACAATACCGGTTTGTGCGGATCGGCTGCTGTGGTGCGTTGGATCTAAGTGAAATCGTGCGACACAGAATACTCGATACCCTTTTGTTAAGTCAATCTATCGTAGACACTGGATCTAAATCGAACGGCTCACAGTGCATTGCCAAGAACTGGCGGCGCTGGGCGACAGCGAGCGGCGGCGCACTCGGCCTGCGATGGTCCGGTGTTATCAGGAAGCAAAGGAGAGATGGGGGATGCTCACCGGGTTCGCAGAACATTGCTGATGCTCACCTTGCTTGCGGGAAGTCAGGGGGCGCACGGGGTTGACTAAAATTGCTCGTCGGAGTTGTCCACTGACTCGGGCTTGCACGGTTGTCGACGGGGGCGAGGCTACAAGGCACGGAAGAGCGAAGCATAGGGTCTGTTAGATGCGCGAGAGAGAGGAGAGCGTAGGGGTATCATCCAGAGAGTAGGGGACGATCGGGATTACCGGGGAGAGGTTAACGAAGCGGAGGCAGTCGGCGGCGACGCTCAGACGTGGTCGTTGCCGAGCATATGGCGCGCGCGGGGGTGATATGAGGGTGCTGGCAGGTGCGCATGGGAGAGGGGAGTAAGCTCGTGGTATCTAGGGGCAGTGGGGAGGTTGCGGTTCGCCGGAATTCGTCGATACTCTCGTCGGAGCAGAGGGGGCTCGAGCTTGCAATTGTAGCAGCCGTGTGGCGGAGAGGGTGGGGTGAGCGAGGGGAAAGAGAGGGGAGAGGCAGGCGCTTAAGATGGCATGGTCGCGGGGCTGATTTACTGGCGCGTTTACGCGAATTGAAACGAGCCATCAATGGCCAGAAACGGCCGGCGAGGTCAGCGGGAGGGGCTGAAGACGACGATTGACGGGTGGGGCTACGGCGTCAGCGTAAGAGAGAGGGGAGTGGTGGGGTCCAGCGGTCAATTGCTACGCGGGTCTGAGTCTGAGTAGAAAAGAAACGTTTCGGGGAGGGGAGAGGTGGGCTGCTCGGCTGGACTGGGCTAGCTGGGCCTGGTCTGGTTGGGTTGGGTTGTTTCATTTTTTTTGTTCTGTTTCTTTTTCTTTTTCTATTTTGATTTTCTGTTTTCAAATTCAAACTCTTATTTCATTTAGATTTATTTATCAAATCTTTTCAAAACTTTTCAGTAGTTTCTATAATGTTTAAACATGTATTTTAAATACCATTTTGGGAATAATTCCTTTATTCTTCTTATGATTTTATATTTTATTTAAAATAGGCACTTTCCTTTATTAAATAAGTTTTAATTAATTTTTCAAACCCTTAATTGAAATCAAAATTTCACTAAACCTTTTTGGTAGGTTTCATTAATTTAAAAGGGTGTTAAATAATTCACTTTGAATTAGAATTTAAAATACTTTAATAAGTTTTAATGTTCATTTAAATTGGGAAATGTCTTTACTTAAATAAAAATGGATATTAATAAATCCTTATGATTTTATTTAAATAATCCTTTACTCTTTTTACTAAACAAAAATATTTTATTTCATTTGCTTGGCCATGTTTTAATTTGGCTTTTTAAAATAGTCCTTGTTTATTTATTTCTTCCTTTGTTTTATAAAATCCATATCTTTTTATTTAAAGATCCAAAAATGGTGATTCCAACTTTTAAAATTTTATTCAATATTTGTTTATCTTTTAAATCCCTTTTCATTCAACGTTTGTTCAAGATGGGTCTTTGATGTTTCCATTTGGAATCAAAAAGTTCCTTTTCACCCTAAATTTCAACAATTATTTATTTTATTTATTTATTTTTCACATTGCAAAATTTGGAAAATTTTGGGATGTGACAGAAGAGCACATGTTTCACATCTAAGGTACAAGGCCAAGCTAGTTGTAAAAGGATTTAGCCAGAGAAAAGAAATTGACTTTGATGAAATATTTTCTCCGGTGGTGAAGATGACATCAATCCGAATGATCCTTGGCTAGCAGCAAGTCTTAACTTGGAGGTTGAGCAAATGGATGTGAAGACAGCTTTCCTTCATAGAGAGTTGGAGGAGTAAATCTACATGCAGCAGCCTAAGGGGTTTCTTGTTAAAGGAAAAGAGACTATGTGTGCAAATTGAAGAAACGTCTCTATGGCCTGAAACAAGCACCGAGACAATGGTACATGAAGTTTGAATCTTTCATGGAGGAGCAAGGCTACAAGAGGTGAAGCTCAGACCATTGTGTGTTTATTCAGAGGTTCTCAGGTAATGATTTTATCATGTTATTGCTCTATGTTGATGATATCTTGATTGTTGAAAAGAATATCCGTAGGATTGCTAGACTAAAGAAAGAGTTGAGCAAAAGTTTTGCCATGAAAGACTTGTGTCCAACAATGTGTATTTTCGGCATGAGAATTGAGAGAGATAGAAAATCCAACAAGTTATACTTGTCTCAAGAGAAATATATTGAGAAGGTACTCCACAAGTTCAAGATGGACAAGGCTAGGAAGTGAGCTGTCCACTCGTAGCTCATTTCAAGTTGAGTAAAATGCAATGTCCCTCCACTGATGATATGGAAAAGGAAATGCAAAAAGTTCCTTATGCTTCCGCTGTTGGGAGTTTGATGTATGCTATGGTGTGCACACGACCTGACATTGCTCAAGCGGTTAGTACTGTGAGCAGATTTATGTCGAATCCAGGAAGACCATATTGGGAAGCCGTAAAGTGGATTTTCAGGTATCTCCGGGGCAACACTAATATGAAGCTTTGCTTTGGTGGTAGTGAGTCCAAGCTGATTGGATATTCAGATTCAGACTTGGTTGGATATGTCGATGGAAGGAAGTCTACTTCAGGTTACAGGGAGAGCAATGGCATGGCAAAGTAGGTTGCAAAAGTGTGTGTCGATGAACACAACTGAGGCCAAGTTCATTGCAGTAACTGAGGCGGACAAGGAGCTATTGTGGCTGAAACGATTGGCTTGTGAGATTGGTTTTGAGTAAGACAAGTATGTGTTGTTTTGTGATAACCAAAGTGCCACTCACCTAAGTAAGAATGCAAGTTTTCATTCGAGGTCGAAGCATATTTATGTTTGCTATCATTGGATTCGAGATGTGTTGAATTCCAAGCAAATGCAAATTGAGAAGGTGCACACAGATGACAATGGGGATGATATGTTGACCAAGGTGGTGACAAGAGGAAAGCTCGAGGTATGCCGTTGGCTCGCCGGCATGACAGCCGGTTGGCAGTGAGACCCTCCATGATGTCGGGAGGGGGAGTTTATTGGGCCATGTCCATCCACATGGAGGTGTGTTGGCAGCCCAACATCAGCCCATGAAAGTCTAACACATTTCAACCATTGATCAATGTTCGTATCCAACGGCTGAGGTGTTCCTTGGGAGAGGAATAGAAAAGAAAACCCTAGCCACCCTTGGTGGCTGTGTCTCAATCAGAGAGCGAGCAAGTGAGAGAAGCAAGTCATTGTGGCTGCTGCTGAGAGAGGGTGAGAGAACACACAAGAACACCACAACCTAGTGAGTAGAGAGTAAGAAGAAGAAGAAGAAGAAAAGGTGATTTCTGTCCAGTTTTCTAAGATCTGACCGGTGGCTCCAAACTTGGTAAGAATGTTCCTTGCTTTGAATACTTTGATCTGGTTATATGGTTTGAGATTTGGGTCAGTGTTGCATCAGATTTGGAAGCGGTTTAGTCAATTCGGATTGCTGAAGTTTCAGCACAGAGCAGTTTTGGTAGACGAAAAGTTTGGGCAGGCAAACGGTGTCCGATTGGCCTGAAATTTGGTATGTATGTTGGGTACTCGTATGTAAGCTTGTCTACAAAGTTTGGTGCTGATTGGATCTTAGGTTTAAGAGAAGTTTGCTGATTACCGAATGGGACAAAAACTAAGATACTTTGCTTTGCTGTAATCTTTCTCTCAAGTGGTTATTGTTGTTGCCGGTTGGCAACATGCTGAGTGTGTTGTATATCTCTAGATGTTTTAGAGAAGACTCTGTACCCAGATTTCTCATAGTGAAGCTCGCGTGGACCGGTTGGTCCACACCCGTGGTTTTTTCCTTCTCACCTTAAGAAGGTTTTTCCACGTAAATCCTTGGGTCACCTGTGCATGTGCTCATTGTTTTATTTCCGCTGCATATCTGTTGATTGAAACTATCCTTGAGGTTCATCGCAAGCGTCGGGGGTTGTGTATCCTCCCCCAACACAATAATCCAACCGGAATCAATATGCCCTTATAACTCATGCGGATATCCCGTGTAGTGAATTCCTAATTATAGTGTACCTTGCTAAGTGTCACCCAATGATTATCTTCAAGGATTGCTACCTCCGTTTTAAAATATAAGATATTTTGATGGATCATTTTGCCTACCAAAACATCTTGTATTTTGGAAAGGATGTAGTAGAGCCCACTTAATTTTATCATAATAAAAAAAGATGGCATCCAAAAGACAATGCAGGTAGTCAATCACTTGGCATCCTCTTCCTTCCTCGCTCTCACCCCCTCCCCCCACCTAGAGGGCGGTTGTGAACCCTAGCGCCCACGCCCTACAACCACCTCATCCTCTTCCCTCTCCCTCGCCGCCGCCGCATACATGGTTTGTCGGGCTTCTTTCACACGGGGCTGGCGGGGCGGTTTCTTCCCATGCGCGCGTTAGGGGGCGGGTCCTCTTACCAGTGGTAGAGTTATTCGGCAGACGACGGCCCGATGCGTCAGAGTGAGTTCCCATGGCTGATGGGATGCATGACGGCGTGAATTGTTGGTCGATGGGGTCCTGGCGTCCAGTGCGTGGCCGGCGACTCAGCTCAGATATGGGCACTATGGGCCCGATCTGGACCTGGGCGGGCTGCTCCAGGTGTAGTGGCATTTCCTCTGGTGGACTCAGGGGAAGATCTGGTGATGTCTTGGAGGTGTCAATGGTGCTCCTACTGCAGTGTGGTGGCGAGACTTCACGGACCCTCTCGGGCTCGGCCAGGCTGGTAAGGGCCTAGTTTGTCCTGCTGTGGCACCCGGTCGGCTACCACCACCCGACGGTGGAGGCAGTCCCCTCCCATGTGCCACTGTACCGATGACCCCCACTAGAGTTTCTGCTTCTCGGTACCGGCCTCGCTTAGTGGAGCACTATGAGATGTTGGTGATGACTGCAAGAACGTGGTGGCGTGTTCTTGTGGGTGGCAAGTTTGGTGGAGCGATCCAGAGTGTCCGGGGTCTAAACGTGAGTGATCAGGAGAAATCCTTGTCGTCGGCTCCGATGTGGTGACGCATGCAGGTATCGCCGTCCTTCCTAGAGGGCGTCAGATGTACCTCTCCACCATCCCCTGTAGTGTATCAGGGGAAACCTTAGAACTCGTTCCAGGGCTCTCCTTGGATTGTCTTGGGCAGCAGTGTCGTCGTCGTTGCTTCCTTTGTTTGAGGTGGTGTTTGATATGCAACTCTTTGGTGTGCTAGGAGCGGGGTGGGATTTCTTCTGAGAGCGTAGTGGTGACGAGAACCAACCGGTGCAAGCATTTTTTCTCTCTTCATTTTCTTTCTTGTTTCTGTAGGGTTAGATTTGTGTTGTTCGTCCTAGTACTGATATCTCTATTATATCAGTTGATTGCTATATTAATACAGTGGGACGCAAGACCGTTTTGAGGAAAGACACAACGTAATCCCTCAAACAATATCTTTTAAGGTGGCGCTTTTAAAAGTTATAGTTGTACGGGCATATTTGTGGTTCTCCGCATTGTAATTTTGCATTTGACTAAGAACTTGGCCGGTCTCTTGACATCCGTCACATTTCTCTTTTACAAAGATCAAATGGGAAAATAGCACATATTTTTAGAAATATAGATGCCACAGCTATCTTAATTTACATGTGAGATGAGGTTAGGGAACAAGAAAACGGCAAATGAACTCTTGGAATTATCGACGTACTCGGCACGCTTCGTTAAGCCGATATACTAGTTTCTCTTGTGAGCTAACGCGTCAAGAAAACACGACCGAAAGATTCTGCTCCTCCGAAGAAACGACATGCATGCATATACCTGCATCCTGCTGTTCTGCATTGCAGGGTTTCATTTCGTAGTATTTGCGAAACAAGACGCCCGCCTACGTACGTAGTTTAATAGTACTCCTGTCTGTCATCGTTCTTAAAGCTATTTTCTCAAGTCGTGTCCCCCTTCATGTCCTCGGCCCCTCAATCGCCTATATAAACCTCCCCAACACTGCCACTGTTTCAGCGTCGCGCGCGGTAGCTATCACGAAGCGGTCGTAGGCTAGCTGCAAGTTACACAGATCGAGCAGCTTCCGCGCGCGTGGTGCAAGTAGAGCTATAAGTATATAGCTTGCGTTTGCCGACCATGGGGTTTCTCTCCGGCGAGGAGCTCGTGGTGACGCTGGCGCCGGTGGCCGCGTACTGGGTCTACTCTGGCATGTACGAGGCACTGGGGAGCAGCAAGGCTCTGGACAGGTACAGGCTGCACTCGAGGAGGGACGAGGTGACCAAGAACATGGCGTCCAAGAAGGACGTGGTCAAGGGCGTGCTTCTGCAGCAGGCCATCCAGGCCGCCATCTCAGTTGCGGTGCTCAAGGTTAGTCTCGACTCTCGATCGAGTACGTCGTCTGAGGCTGAGCTGCATTGCATACACACGCACGCGAGACTTTCTTCTGATCTAGCTAATTAACCAACCTATCGGCTACCACCTTCGGTTCCTGTCTTTGTCTTCCTGTTTTGCGCACGGTTTGTCACTCGAAACTTGCATCAGACATGCATGTTCCTTCTCTACCACTTCAGCGCTTATCTGATGAAGAATCTACCTACGTGCTATATACCTCTTGTAGTGCATGGTTTCATTTTATGATTGGAACATTGACCAAAGATACACGTACAGTTCTTTATTTCTTCCTCCCGGCCGGAGATGTGTTATCTTGCGCGCATGCATACTGCTGCCAGCGTTCCCAGCGACGAAGAATCTGAGCTTGGCTAACGCATGACAGACTGACAGGCGACTAGCTGAGGGAATTGATGTGATCAGACGTTGAAAAATGAAGGTACGCGCGTGCAGCCAATTCTGAAACCAATTTCACACCCGCCGTACCATGGTTCACAGCTGCTGGTGCTGGGCATGCTGGCGAATAGCTTCTCTCTTGCAGGCTTGCACTAGGATCGCTCGAGGATTTCTAAACGGACTATAAATAATTAGCCTCTTTAGAGGACTTCCTCTAGGTAGGATAATGTCAAAATTCAAAAAAGAAGTATGATAATGTCATACTTATGTGATTGTGTGAACGTGTATTCTAGAAAACGAACATGACATCAGGCTATGCATATCAAGATGGAGTAGTACGAAAGTGACAACGCCTGCTTATTCTTAAAAAAAAAGGCTTCGCCTGCTCCTGTTAGCCTGACAAACCGTTGACATCAGGCTATGCATATCACTCCTACTTCCTTCTTCACGGTTTGCATAGCGCCTAATCAAATTTAGGTTTTTTTCTAAAACCGTAATATTTCTAGGGGCATAAGAATTAATAATTAATTAATGTGACAACTTTTCTTCCAACTTCCTATGCATGTAACAGTCTCTCACCACTGCATATGTTTACGCCGCCTAGGTTCATAAAATTTTTATAAAGCATCCTGAAAACCGTGAAGGAGTGAGTAGTATTGATTACAGTAAAATTGAAATCTGCACAGAATGCCACGCCAAAAAAGAAAACTCCGCGCATTTACTCTGGTAGCTGGCCGCCTACCAGGCTGCCACATTGAGAGCCACCTGTGCGAAGTCCTGTCGACTGTGCTGCATGCATGCACCACGCGGGCGGCCCTGATCACAGCTTTCCCAGCCGACCGACAGGTCCGACACGAACCGGCATGTGCTCAACTGAACCAGCCGCTCTCATTTACGAGTCTCTGCATTACCTACGTATGGACTAATCTGTGTCAGTTCTTATACTTTCAGCTGACAGGCAGCGAGCAGGACGGCGGCATCGACAACGTCAAGTCGCCGTCGTCGGCGGCGTCTTTCCTGGAGACGGCGGCCCGGTTCGGCGTGGCGATGTTCGTGCTTGACGCGTGGCAGTACTTCATGCACCGGCTGATGCACTCGAGCCGGTACATGTACCGCCGGTTCCACTCGTGGCACCACCGCGTGGTGGCACCCTACGCGTTCGCGGCGCAGTACAACCACCCGGTGGACGGCGTGCTCACGGAGACGCTGTCGGGCGCGGCCGCGTTCCTTGCCTCCGGGATGAGTCCCCGTGCCGCCGCCGTATTCTTCATGTTCGCCACCGTGAAAGGCATCGATGACCACTGCGGGGTGCTGGCGCCGTGGAACCCGCTGCACGCTGTGTTCCGGGACAACAACACGGCGTACCACGACGTGCACCACCAGTTAGGCGGTGGACGACGCAACTTCTCGCAGCCCTTCTTCGTGGTTTGGGACCGTCTACTGGGCACCTACGTGGGGTACACCGTGGAGGAGCGCCAGGGTGGCGGGCTCCACATCAAGATCACCAAAGATCATGTCTAGTAGTATAGGAGTACTCGCTAAGGCGGGTCTACTCTTTCACATGTTGCTTGTTTAGGTGTCTGTCACTGTTGAATATAGTATGTATGCATCTGCCGTGTGTACACTAATAACGCACGCTATCATGCGTACAAAGAAAAAAAGTGGTTTTGTTTGGAAAACTCGTGGGTTTTATTAATTCAAAAACCATAGCGTTACAATCAGTCCTCAGACTATGAGCTAAAAAAGCTAGTGGTTCAAGAGAGTGGATTTCCCCAGCGTAGAAGGGGCTCCCGGCACCATCTGTACCGTCTATTTGTTGGAGATTCATACGGAGTCAACTCGGTCATCGTCCGCTAAATATTTGTATTTAGGCCTTCCTGTTATTTCGAATTTAACCCTCTGTCCATGAGAGAGCATGACCATCCAGCCCCAAACCAAAGTCACAGGAACACGTCGTTCTCCTCCCGATCTGGATCAGGGACCTCTCCACCCTTTTCTCTAGGAGCTTGCGCTGTCTCCCTCTACTCCCTCCCACTCTCCTGATGTTCTTCCCCGATCTCTCGCTCCATGGCCCTCCCCTGCTTGATCTATTTTTTCTTTCCACGAGGCAGCCATGAAAGGCATGATCTGACCATGGAGGTCACTGATCTATGCCTCAATCTGAGCAAGATTGATAGGGGCACCACAAGGAGGAAGGTGTGATCTAGGCATGGAAGCCCGGATCTGAGCTGGACCGCCTCCAATCCAATTTTTCCTTTCGTGTTCCTTCAAGTTTGTTAGTGATTCTTTTTATTTCTCTGAAGTTTTTTAGTGATCTATTTTTTCTTGACATTTTGAGTTGAATCTATGATTTATTTTTTGAGGTAAGAGTTGAATCTGTGTTGATACGGTTATGAATCACTATATTATCTGTGATACCTCTAGAAAACTACTATGAATCTGAGTTGAATCTATGTTTATACACTTGATAATCTGATGTGCTTCTCGAATAAAACAGAGGAGATTGAGTACATAGTTGAATATACTTGATAATTGTGATTTTTGTAGTTTCTTGCTCCAGATCCGCGGGTTTCTTTGTTGTTTCTCTCTTATGAATCTTGTGGATCTTTCAAGTTGAGTGCAAACTTGTTGCCTACGAAATTTGTATGGATCTTTCATGTTTAGTGCAAACAAATTTTTGGATTCTTGGATCTGGGTATGAATCTGCTATGAAATTGCTATGTACTTGCTGATGCATTCTTGGATCTAGGTATGAATCTGCTATGAAACTTCTATGTACTTCATGTTCTTCAATGGGTTTCCTCTGCTGAAGTAATGCTCAACCAATAATGTGTGTAATATCAGATTCCTTGAATGATTCTTGTATGAAATGTGTATGATTCCTTGAATGATTCTTAATATCAGATTAATGTCATGAGACTACTTGTTTTATCTTGACAGGTGACACATGTAGGAAACTGTTGTTTGATCTTGCTTGTATCTTGACTAAATCATGTGTGTAATAATCTACTAAAAGTTGTATGGATCTTTGAAGTTTTGTTGGATCTTGTATGTATGATTAGTTCTCTTAATATTTGTGTATGATTATTTGATGAATCCTATATGAAACCATGTTGAGTCTATGGATTAGATCTGATCTGATGTATTAGCTTGATTCAAACAGAAACATATGTAGATTGGAATTTGTTTAAAAAAATAATCAAGTTTGATTGTTGTTAGTAGTTTCAAAAAATTCTATTGAAGATTCATTTGAGTTTCGGTGTTGCCCATGTATCTTAAAAACATTATCTTGAAAAAAGTATGAAACTTGTACGAATATTTCTAGAAAAATTCTTAAAAAAAGTTCTATGAAACATTATTGAAAAAATAATTATGTAAGAAATTGTTGATTAAATTATATGACTATCTATTGGCAGAAACAAGTTTGTAAAACGTGTGAATCTTGTATGAAACTTCTGAATCTAGGATAAAACAAATTAAGAGTGTCTAAAAATTGTTAAATAAAAGTACAAAAATAAAATTTATCAAATGAAATTGTTGAAAAAACAAATTATGGATATTTCATTTTCAGAATAAAAAATGTACATAAAAAGTTGAATATTCCTGAAATTTTACAAGAAAAAATAAGGTGAAAAAGAAACAGACGTGATGCAGATTGTTTGAAGAAACATGTTCTCAGTATAACATGTGTAGGGTTTCATATAGCAACGAAATATGTATAAAATATGAAAACAGTAGGGGCCAAGAAGCAAAACTGTGATTGGCTCAAAAAGTAAGGTGAAAGGGGTGTTCTGTAAAAATGTTAGCACGAATCTCCAATATATGGAGAGCACAGATGGTGCCGGAGGGCCCTCCTACGGGGGGATTGTATTGTCCGGTTGTTCAGCATCCCAAGAAAACAACACCTCCTATAAACTTACAGATTCCACAAGTGTTGTTTTCCCTTATATGTGAGTCCTATAATCTGGTAAAATACCTTGAAGAACTCGCCACCCCACTGGAAGCTTCCATAGACGCTTCCAAACTTCCCTGTCATTCTTAGAAGATGACGGAACATTATCATGTCTCGGCGGCTTCCTCCTCCTGATTCTTCCCCATAAAAGATCTATACGCTGAACGAACCGAGTAAATGCCCGATTTTTCCTTAGCCCAAGCAGTCCAGTCTTCTCCAGCTGATTTTTTTGAGAAACCGGCAAGAGTTGTGCCTTTTCAAATAGATAGAGGGAAAGCGAACCACACAGTACAGGGGCATGTTTTGGTCATGCAGAAAAACACCGCAAAAACAAACAAAAACCAAAGAACGCCTAATCACGCAGGAATGGTAGGCCCGAAGGCCACAAAAGTCTGGGCGCGTTGCTTGATGTCCTCCCTCGTGATCTCAGCCACCTCGACATAAGTCAGCCGCCGGCCGGTGAAGATTCGTCTGTTTTTCTCTTTCCATGCATTCCAAAGTATAACAACCGATCACTTAATGTTCTTTTTGCGTTCGATGGTCTTCCGGCAATCAGATTGTCTCACCATTCTGTGAGGGAATGGAAGTCGTGGCCATGAACACCCCCCCACCGCGGTGTTGTCCCAGACTTGGGTTAGGTTCCGGACTGCTGTAGTGAAAGTGAAGTCTTTGCAGGGATGATCGTCCATTTCAAGCGCGCTAAGGCAAAGAGCGCATATGGAGTCGTGCGTCCACCCCCCGGTAGCTAAGTTATCTGATGTAAGGAGCTTGCCATGCATGGCTAGCCAGCCAAAAATCTTGCATTTGGGTTCGGTGTGGGTAGTCCACAACTTTTGGGCAATGAACTTGGGGTGGCTACATGGAATTACGCAAGGTATGCAGAGGTAGCACTATAGTTTCCATCCAACGTCAAAGTCCAAACTATCCCATCTTTTTATCCTGGAGTCAGCTGCGTGCTCTCAACCACGTCCCAAACTTTGATATACTGGGCAAGCTGCACCGGAGTGGTCATGATAGAAATGGCACGTATCCAGTTTCCGTCAGGTAGCTCTTTGGCCACGCTCCTGGTTTTTCTCGAAGCAATGTTGAAAAGGTCCTGCGCCCAAAGGCATATGGGGCCATGTTGAGACCAGTTGTCATGCTAGAATGAGGCTGTCTCCCCATCTCCCAGAGAGATATCCGTGGAAGCTCTAAAGAGGTCCATGTAGGCATCATCACAAGGGACTTAGAACCTGCCCAAGTGCATTGAGGGTTAGTCCACTGTAGCCAAGGCCATCAGAGTCCGAGGGCCCTTCATGTATGTTGCAGGTGAGGCATCCCAAGCCCGCCCAAATATTTTGGTATGTAGAGCGTCGTCCAGCTAACCAATGCTTTTCCTCTTGCCACGTGCTCGCCTTCGTCCCTAGCCCAGACGAAATTCCTTGCAATGCGAGTAATCTTATCTCTAGCCCATTTGGATAGGGGGATGACGGTAGCATGGTACACGGCGATAGCCATGAGGACGGACTTGGCAAGGGCAATTCTTCTAGGTCGAGCAAGAAACTTAACTTTCCACCCAGGAAGCTTTCCTGCAATCTTGTCGATGAGGGGTTCGATATCGACTTTACGAAGCCGCCTAAAATGCAGGGGCAGACCCAAGTATTTCCCTGGGAACGTAGCAATCTTTGTCGGAAAGCTGAAAGGACATTCAAAATGTCGATATTATCGCATCTAATAGGGAATACCCCCATCTTATTTAGGTCGGTGATGAGGCCAATGGCCTTTCCGAAGCAGTCGAGAATGTCAGAGATAGCCTGGAGCTCTTCTTTTACAGGGTTGACAAAAATTCCGGCATCATCCGCATAAATGGAGATTCTGCATTGAGGCTTGCGCGATCGAATGGAACTAAGGATACCGCGTTGACTTGCAAGTGAGAGGATACGCTATAAGGGGTCAATGGAGAGGATGAATAGCATGGGAGAGAGAAGATCACCCTGTCTTAGACCCCTGGCGTGCCGAAATGGCTTTACTGGATCTACATTAAGAAGCACTCTGGATGAAGCCAAAGATAAAGACAGTCAGACCCAGTCTCGCCATAATTGTCCGAAGCCCAGGGCCGTCATTACCTCGATGAGATAAGACCATCCCACGGAGTCAAAGGCTTTTGAGATGTCAAAATTTAGGAAAAGGCTAGGTGTTCTTGAAGAATGTAGCTCTTTGATGAGATTTTGCAGGTGTAAGAAGTTATCATGGATGCTCCTTTTCATCATGAAGGCCCTTTGGTTGAAGGCTGGTGGTTGAAGGCACTGCTGGGTCTGCAGCTACGATCTTGTTAGTAGCCTTCTTCTTGATTTTCTTGAATTGCTGATGATGCTAACGGTCCACTGAGGAACAGCTGGTGGAAAGCCACCTGCGAGGCGTCGTCGAAGGAGGCCAAAGGAGCTAGTATGCCACAAGAATGGGCGATGATCTCCTGAATGGCTTCCATGCCCTCCGCTAGCGCGTCTTCTTCTTGATGGCGATTCGTCCACTGTTCCTAGGGGAAACAGCACGCAGGAACGCCTTCTTTTTCTTCTTGGTCACCGGCGTGCTCAGAAGAGCGGCTGCACAAGAGCAGCGATGTCAGATAGGATGATGGTTAGAGCATCATGATCTTTCAAGCCAGCGGGAGAGGATGGCGGAGCGGAGGTAGAGTCACTCACCACAGTAAATTGGAGATGCGGTGCACCCGATGGAGTAGAGGAGGGCGTCTTGTGCAAGATCTGAGGCGGTGAAGCCGCCTGTGGCGATAGAATACAGAAGCAACATCCTACGCTTCATTCTGAGGCTCAATGACCAGCTGGGTCAGAAGCTCAGCCGCATCCTCGAACCCATCCTGGAGACCTGCTGCTTCAGGAGGGCACAGCAACACATCGGCCATGGACGAAAAGTGCAGAACCTCATTGTGGTGGCCAGACGGCGAGGCCGCATGATCCCGCAGCGATGAAGGCACCCCATCTTCGAGGCCCGAAGAAGGCAGCTGGGTGCCATGCCCACCTACACCCTTGGTCAGGTTGCTGTCCACAAAGGTGGCATCAGCTCTCACGAGCCGCCCTCACGAATGGAGCAACACAGGGGAGGTGCACAGTGCAGGCATAGACACAACACGGTGGAAGTCGACGGCCCTTGCAAGCCAGTTGCGTAGCTTGTTGGATTCCTCCAGGACAGGCTTGATCATTCCACCGACACACTCCAGCAACTCCCTCTTGAGCAACGCTGGTTGATCAACCAGCATAGCCCGGAGCACCTCTGCCGAAGGGATCATCTGGCTTCCTGCCTCAGTAGTCGGACCATGATCGATGTAGTCGATGACCATCGCATCGGGTCCAGCCTCATGATGACGGCCATGGTTGCTATTAGCATGCTCGCGGCACCATGGCGAGCGCGTCCGCTCATGCCTGATGGATCCTTGGGCATCCCATCTGTCAGCAGTGCCGCAGCGGCCAGCGCGCGCATCATCCCTGTCATGGTCGTCTTCGCGGTCGTCTCAGCGGCAATGCTGCAGACAAGGATGGTCATCGTGAGGCCCCAACCTGTCCCGCCGCGTGGGTAGCCGCCTCACCGTCGTCTTCAACCATCCCTGGATCTGGTGGCATGCCATCCACCATCAGGAAGTGCCATGCGAAGGAGATAGGCATCAGCTTGAAGGCGTTGGCATCGTTGCTTGACCCGAAGAAATCCAGCAGCGCCATGGAGTAGTTCTCCATCTTGTCCAGGTTCACGATCACCTGGAAGGTAGCTCCCCTCTTGCAGCCAGTAGGCTGCACGTCGTTGACCAACACCCCGCCGGCAAGGCTGTTCCCCTCCTTGTGAACGTGAGCCACACCACCTTTGGGATCGAGCTCGGGTTGGCCGTCCATGCCCAATAGTCGAGCGAACGCGTGGAGGGTAGGAGCGCAGAGGCATCGTCGAGGAGGTCGAGCACCTGCGCGCGATGATCCTATCGGCGACAAAAGGCGTGTGGCCATAGACCGGCACACCCTCTAGGAAGATCTTGATGCGGAAAGACATGGCAACACCGAAAGCATTTTTCAGGGGCCGCCACGACCCCAGCTGCAGAAGAGCACCGTCGTCCATGACCCGACCACGGCTCAGCGCATCGGCAAAGTGAACCTTATGCTCTAACTTTAGCAGGAACTGGACCAGCTGGTTCGGACATACGCTGACGTCGCGCTGGCTCAGCTTGAAGTCCTTCCTGATGGCGCGGTCGATGGAGAGTGCCTCCACCTTGCGGTTGCCGCTAATTACCTAGGCAATGGCAGCTGTCGCCTCCCATCTCTTGATGTCTTGGTCGATATCGAAGGAGGTGGTGATGATGACGGTGTCCTCCTCAGGGCGCATCGCGGCGAAGCCAATTCCATTCAGGTTGGCCATGGCAGGAGGCGGAGGCATCACGGGCTCAGTGGACGACGGAGCGGGCAGAGGCGCGGCTTGGTGAAGCGGACGACTGACGTTGATGGCCGCCCAGGAGCGAGCACCCGGAGCGGAGGGAGAAGTAGGAGTTGGCCAGCGCTGAGTCGAGGGAGGAAGCACGCCGCTCTTCTTCGAGGCCTTGGCATCAAGACTGAGGGGGCACTCTATTTCTTTATGGCCGGAGAGGTTGCAGGTAAGGCACCTGAAGGGGTCGCGGCAAGTAGCAGCACTGTGGTGGTGAGCAGGGGCAAGGCAGCAGGCGCACAAGCCCTCCGTGCGCCTTTTGAAGAGAAGAGTAGCCTTCTCGGCCTGGGCGGAGCGCATCGAGGGGACATCCCCGCTGTCGCATCGCATTGAAGCCCCGTCTTGTCGCGGGCGGCGTGGACCTATTGTAATCCACCCCACATCGTCGCGAGGTATACTCAATATTGCATCAACATCTGGTGCGAAAAACTACTAGTTTTAGGCTTGAACAACACATTGATCTCTGTGTTGGTTGCGTGTTAAATATATCAAGACATACAAAGAGATATGCAAAGAGAAACCGGTTGAAGTACTACTTCATACCGGGTGTACATATGAAAAGATATATCTCTAATATCGTTAACAGCCCCCCTTAATCACAACCTTTAGAAAGGTTGAGATTAAGCTTAAATTCATGAAGATCTCGAACTGGCAATGCCTTTGTAAATCCATCAGCTATTTGATCTTTACTTGAGATAAACCTGATGTCTAGCATTTTGCTTGCAACTCTTTCTCTGACAAAGTGAAAATCAATCTCAATGTGTTTTGTTCTGGCATGAAAGACAGGATTAGCAGATAAATATGTTGCTCCAAGATTGTCACACCACAAACATGGTTTCTCCTTTAATGTGACACCAATCTCACCAAATAGTGCTTCAACCCATATTATCTCAACAGTAGCATTTGCTAGAGACTTGTACTCAGCTTCAGTGCTTGACCTTGAGACTATAGCTTGTTTTTGAGCACTCCAAGAGATTAGATTTGGTCCAAAAAACACAGCAAAACCTCCTGTAGACCTTCTATCATCAAGACAACATGCCCAGTCAGCATCAGAATAAGCACTGAGCAAGGTAGAAGAAGACTTCTGAAAAGTAAGACCAATCTTTAAAGTACCCTGCACATATCTCAATATTCTTTTGGCAGCTGTCCAATGAGAGGTTGTGGGAGCATGTAAACACTGACACACTTTATTCACAGAGAAGGAAATATCAGGTCTTGTCAGTGTTAAATATTGCAGAGCACCAACAATACTTCTGTACTCAGTCATGTCATCAGGACCAAGAGGCGTCCCTTCATAGAGAGACAACTTCTCAGTGGCGGATAAAGGTGTAGGGCATGGTGTACACTGCTTCATGCCAACTTTTGCAAGCAAGTCAGTAGCATATTTCTCCTATGTAAGAAGTAAGCCATCATTCACCTTTTTTTACTTCAATACCCAAAAATAAGTGTAGATCTCCGAGGTCCTTCAAGGCAAATTCACCCTTGAGGTCACGCAATAGGAGGGAAACAGCATGATCAGATGAGCTAGTGATTATAATATCATCAACATAAATCAACACAAACATCATGACACCTGACTTTTTGTAAATAAAAAGTGAGGTGGCAGCTATAGAGGGAACAAATCCAAGAGCTTGTAATTTGGAACTTAGCTTGGAATACCATGCTCGAGGGGCTTGCTTGAGACCATAGAGAGCTTTATCAAGTTTGCATATAAAATGTGGAGTTTGGGAATCTTCAACACCTGGTGGTTGTTTCATATAAACCTCCTCTTCCAGAACACCATGAAGAAACGCGTTCTTGACATCTAGCTGTCTTAAACTCCAACCTCTGGAAACAAATACAGATAGAACTAGTCTGATGGTAGTTGCCTTGACAATAGGGCTAAAAGTATCCTCATAATCAATTCCATATCTCTGTTTAAAACCTTTTGCAACTAGGCGAGCCTTATACCTGTTAACTGTACCATCTGCATTTCTCTTAACACGGTATACCCATTTACAATCAATAAGGTTTTTGGTAGAGTTTGGAGGAACAAGTCTCCAAGTTTTATTTTCTATGAGAGCCGGATACTCTTCTGTCATAGCCTGATGCCAGCGATCATCTGAAAGAGCTTCGGCTAGGGTGCAAGGTTCTCCTGTAGATGTAAAAAAACCATAGCGGATGGTGCCATCAGTGTACTGTTTAGGTTGTCGAATACCTTTTTGAAGATGTGTACGAGGTTCAGCAGGTGTCGGTATAGGAGACAAAGACGGAGAGGCAGCCACAGAGGATTCAGAACGACCTGATGCATTATTGCTAGTATCAGTACGAGTTTCAACAGTGGAAGTGGTGTCTTGATCTGAACCAGCACTACCATCATCTGTAGCAGCCCCATCATTTGCATCATCATGGCTGACAGGCTGCATGTGTTGGGTCAGCCCCGTCTGCTGCGTGTCTCTTCTTGCAGCACTGCATGCAGGGCTGCTATCGGCACCTGCAAAGGATAGAGACAGGCTGACCGGTGTTGAATGATGTGGCAGACTGGGTGGTCCAGAGGACAGCCTAGGGGAGCGTGCAGAGCGGGAAGAGGCGCGACTGGCTGAGCGCGGTGAAGACTCCAGGGAATCTTCATCGGGATTGATGGGCACATGTTCCAATACCGACAGAGAATCGACGTCGTGTTTAGATCCAGTGCTATTTGCGGATACTGTTTCTGCACTGTTGCTGCTCGTTTCTTCAGCATTTAAATCCAAATTTCTGCTAGTGTCATTCTGCCCATTAGTATTATCTGCAACCACAACATGATCTATAGGAGCACTGTTATGGGTAACGTCAGGTATAACATGCAAATTCATATGATCATCAATGTGTGCTTCCCCATTATGTGTAGGAATTAAAAGAATGTCTTGTTTAAGACGACGCCCAGCATTTGGATGAAGGGTGGAAAAAGGAAAAACATTCTCATCAAACACCACATCTCTAGAGATATAAACACGACCAGTTTTAGTGTCAAGACACTTAACACCTTTGTGGCGAGGGCTATAGCCTAAAAAAAATACACTGAGTTGAACGGAAAGCAAGTTTCCTTTTATTGTATGGACGAAGATTAGGCCAACAGGCACAGCCAAAAACTCGAAGAGATTCATAATTAGGCTTTGTATGAAGAAGACGCTCAACAGGGGTATCAAAATTTATGACCTTACTTGGAAGCAAGTTAATAAGGAAGGTGGCAGTGAGAAATGCTTCATCCCAAAACTTGAGGGGCATAGATGCATTTGCAAGAAGAGCAAGTCCAACTTCAACAATGTGACGATGTTTACGTTCTGCAGACCCATTCTGTTGGTGTGCATGTGGGCAAGATACGTGATGAGTGATGCCTACTTTTTGAAAGAAGCTATGGAGTTTTTCATATTCACCACCCCAATCAGTTTGCATAGTAATAATTTTCCTATCAAACTTTCTCTCAATAAGCTGCTGAAAATTGAGGAACACTTGATAAACCTCAGAACGATTCTTAAGCAAGTATATCCATGTGAATTTACTAAAATCATCAATAAAGCTTACATAATAAGAATGTTTGCCAACAGAAGCAGGTGCTGGCCCCCATACATCAGCCAAAACTTGTTCCAAAGGAAAAGTGGAAACACTAGTAGAGACAGGGTATGGTAGGTGATGACTCTCAGCTAGTTGACAAGAATCACAAATGTATGGATTTATTTCAGGAGTATGAGGGATGTGATGTTTCCTAAGAACTTGTTGAACCACAAAAGAAGACGGATGTCCTAAACGACGATGCCATGTGGAAGACGACGGCTTGATGGTGATGAAGGCTTGCTTGCAAGACCCAGCAGACAGTGGCACTAGAGGGTAGAGACCATCATGACACGGGCCCTTAAAGAGAGTTCTCCTTGTGGCCTGATCCTTAATCAAGAAAAAGTATGGGTGAAATTCAAGGAAGACATCATTATCTAGTGTAAGTTTGTGAACTGAAAGAAGATTTTTTGAGGCATCTGGAACATGAAGGATATTTCTAAGATGTAGAGAATTATGAGGAGTATGCAACATTGAATGACCAATATGAGTAATTTGCATACCTTTACCATTTGCTGTGTGAACTTGATCATGGCATGTGTACTTTTCCTGAAAAGAGAGCTTGCTCATCTCATTTGCAATATGATTTGTGGCACCAGTGTCAGAATACCAGTTGGTGTCAACCCCATAAGAAATCATGTTAGCACCTTTTTCACCACGGTCACTGTCATCACGGCGATCACGGTTACCTTGGAACCTCCACCAACATTCACTGGCAGGATAACCATGAATCTTGCATATCTGACAGGTGACATTGACATAAGGAGTGGGAGCGCGGCCACGGCGACGCCCATCATCACGACGACCACCATCTTCACGACCTCTCCCACCATCCTCACGCCGAGGGCGGTCATCATAACTACAATGATCATCATAGCCTCCACGGCGAGCACGGTCCTCATAGCGAGCACTATCATCATAGCCACGACGGCGGTCCTCATCATAACCACGGCGCCTATCCTCCTGATGACCACGGTCATCCTGGCGACACCTATCCTCCTGATAGGCACGGTCATCCTGACGACGCCTATCCTCCTGATAGGCACGGTCATCTGGGCGCCTATCCTCCTGGCGCACATGTGTGGGCAGGGCAGTGCCACAACGCGCCATGTTGGCAGATGAGACGAACGCATCTTGACCACCATCTATCCTGTGGAGTTGATCAAAAGCTTGCACCTGGCTAAATAGATCACTAAGAGTGGTATTGGGATTGGCATTAACAGCAGTTTTCAGAGTGTTGTAAGCATCACCAAGACCATGCAATATGGACCAAATTAGCTCATCATCATCAAGAGGCTTGCCAGCAGCAGCAAGTTCAGAGGCTATGTTTTTTATTTTGGCAAAGTGCTTTTCAGCTGAGAGATCATCCTTTTTCATGTCATTCAGAGAATATCTGAGCTGTTGAGTTCTAGAACGTGACGAGGTGGTGGTGAGAGATTCAAGTGCCTTCCATACTTCCGCAGATGTGTCAAGACCGATTACATGAGACAAGATATCTGGGGAAACGGAGTTTAGAATATACCGTAGAACTTGCTGATCACGGGTGATCCATGTAGCATACTCAGGGCTTTCCACTTTAATTTTCTTCCCATCGGTGTCGTCAACTTCGATCTCCTCAGCTGGGGCAGGCTCTAATCCCTTCACCAGATTCAGCACGCGAGTACCACGAAGGGCTGGAATAACAAGAGCTTTCCAGATCAGCGCATTATCCCGTGTGAGGAGCTGGGAGGGCGGCGCACCAAGCGCGGCAGCCAGCGCAGTCACGGAGGAGGCAGAGGCAGACGTCATCGGGGAGGCAGCCGAGGCGAGGAACGACAACTGTTTGTAGAGATTTTGACGCAGCAATCGGGGATTACGACAGTTTTGGGATTTGTTGAAGATTTGTTGTGGGGTTTTTGGTATGTGGGTTTTGGATCTCAAGCGGCAGCAGCAGGGGTTTGCAGCAGCAGCAAGGACTTAAGGAGGCTGTGCGATGTCTAAGCGGCGGCAAGATGCGGCGGCGGCGGCGAGGTTTTTTTGTGCGGTGTCTAAGCGGCGGCGGCGGCAATATGCGGCGGCGGCGGCGAGGTTTTTCTTCCGAGAACAGCTAGGTCAGGAAGAGGATTGGCTCTGATACATACTAGTTTTAGACTTGAACAACACATTGATCTCTGTGTTGGTTGCGTGTTAAATATATCAAGACATACAAAGAGTCCATATGCAAAGAGATATGCAAGAGATATGCAAAGAGAAACCGGTTGAAGTACTACTTCATACCGGGTGTACATATGAAAAGATATATCTCTAATATCGTTAACAAAAACAAACCATGAATCATTAGAATATTCCACTGATGATCAATCATTAACTCATGAACATTGGTCAGGTGGGTATCAACCTTCGCAGAATTCGGAATCCAAAAATCTTCCTAGATGGAAATAGTCTCTCCTGATCCCACTCTCTTAATCAAACCCAACTTCAAAGCTTCTCTTCCCACCAACACTGGATTCCGCGCTCTTGATGTTGCACATGGTTAGAGCAACTCTAACATATACGGTAAAAAGGCCCTTTAAAAACGTTGATAAGGTGCACTCATACATAGGATCATTTTTAGAGTTTTTTACAATGGATTATACACAAACTGAAGCAAAAGAAGTTTCTGCCGCGAGCCTAACCCTAATCTACCAAAATGTGACTTAATTGCAAAAAACCACCACATATGCCCCGGAAGTTCGAAAATTCACCGGATTTCGCTAATTTTGCAAAAAATCACCAGCATTGCGTAGGTTCTTTTTAAATAGCACTGATTCGTTGATTTGGCCTTGATAACCATTGTTTTGACATACGGTCCCACAGTCAATGTCCATGTGGTAGAGATAGAGAGGAGACGACCACTGCGGACAGACGTTAACGGTGCGTGGGGCCTACCATTAAGGCCATGTCCTAACCCACCGTTCAGGTCCACCACATTACTCTGTCCCAGACCCATCGCTCTTTGTATGCCACAGTCCCTCGCCGCCACCACGGCCATTGCTGTCGTTTGTGCTACCCGCCAGAGACCAACGCCATGCCAAGCTGGCATGATGGCTCCTCTTCGAGCGAGGACTGTCTAAGGATAAGTTCCATCTCGAATACTAGCATATTTTTCTAGGGTTTCGTCAAGGGAATCACTAAAATTCTTCGATTTGGAGTGGATGTAATGTAATATCTTGCTATATCTTGTTGATTAGAACATAACCGAACTAGACCATGCTACTGCCACCTGTGAAGACCCAAAATTGAGGGCATAGCGGTGGGATGCGGCGAACTACGCCATCTTCACAAGAAAGAGGCGCGCAAATGCATTGCATTTGAAGGCACAAACACTGGGCACCGATTCTACCTATGCCCCATAGAGAATGTGAGTAAATTTTTAATTGTGTCAATTTAATTTCCCGGTCAATTGTGAGTAGTACTTGTAGCTCTATTAAATGTAGTTGTTTTACATATTGTGTCAATTATATCTATGTCCATATTCATGTCAATTTAAACTCTACAAGTGCTCTTTGATGTTCCCAGTCAACCATGAGTAGTACTTGTAGCTGTGTTAAATATAGTTGTTTTACATAAGTAAATTTCATGGATGATCTGTAGTAAATGTAATTTGCGGGTAGTAGATTACTTTAGTGTCTTAATTTTATCTCCAGGAAGTGCTCTTTGGACAACTTTATCTGCAACAACTTCTAATTTAGCTTTTACTGAACCCAATTGCCATTCTTAATTTGTAGCAAGTAATGAATTGTGAGTTCCATTTTTGGTTAGATAAAGAGTGGCCTGACACCCTGAAGAATGCACTATCCAAGCTATGGCCAATGTACAATGAGACCAATAGTGCTTATATTGATGAGAGATATCAAAGCTCAAAGATGCTAAAGGAGCTTGCTGATGAGAAAGAGAAAATTGAGAAGAAGCATGCATGTCTATTGGAAGGTCGCAAGTGGTTGGATTCCACTGAGAACAAGGTACAAATGCACAACCTTGATAGGATGAACAGAGAGAAGCTGGAGGATGAGCAGAGGGAGAATCATATGGAAGCCATGAATAAGGAAGTTTAGGTAATGAAGAATGAAAAAGAACAAATGAAGAATGTGCTAAAATCTCAGGCTAAGGTGTTTAAAGTTAAACATAATAGGTTAGTGGATGAAAGAGATGTCCTGCTTGTAGCACACCGGATAAACCCTAATTATAATATTGCCATTTGATTTAATTTTGTTGCATCATCATGGCATCATGCATCTTTGTCTCTCAAAATATTTTAACTAAAAACTATTTTGTTTGCTACAATACCCTCCTCTTATTCAAAACAAAATCCTATAATTGTCTGCTAAACTATTTGCTTAAAAATTATTTACCAAAAAGATTTTTAAACAAAACAAAAGAGAATATTTTATAAAATAATAAACCTAAACCGGCCAGGCCCAAAGGCCCAGCCGGCTGGACCCAGCCCAAATCCTAGCCTACCCTAGAAACCCTAACCCTAAATCCCACCTACCTATTCCCCTGCTGCCGCCACACCCAATCAAACCAAACACGCACACATGCCTGGCCTGAACCACCCGACGTACGCGTACCCGACGCGTTGCTACCCCGCGTGAGCCACCCCCCATGGGCCCCACCCCGCATCGCCAACCTCCCCCGCACTCACACCTTCCTCGATCCCCACCGCCTCCAGGAGCCCCGCCACCATCCCGCGCCCTTCCTCCGCCCCCACCTACGCCCCTCCTTCTCGAGGAGGACCCGCCGCAGGAAGCCTCCCGCTGGTGCCGCCGGTGAGCGCCACCACCTTGCTGTTCATGGCTGCCAGCAAGCCGTGTCGCCGCGCCATCCCAAGATCCTCCACACGCCGTCCTCCTTCTGGCCACCTCATCGTCCCTCGCCGCCCTGCAGCCGACCAGGGCACGACCCTCCTCTGCCCCGTTCTGCTAGCCGCCGGCCCCATCCACCCGGGCCACGGCACCGCCGCCTCCCCGTTGTCAGCGAGCGGCGCCTCCCTCGTCAACCTCGCAGCTCCTCATCGCCTGGCGCCGCCGCTGGCTATCTTCCGTGTCAAGCCGACGCCGCCGTGAAGCCCCTGTGAGCTCAACGACCTCTAGCAGTGCCTCTGATAGTAGCCACCATCATTGATTCAACGCCAAGACCACATGTTTCCTGCAGTGAGTGCTCCTGATGTGCTGCTACCAAAAGAGTTGGTGGATGTCGTATCTGTGTTTTTGTGATAAGTCGTTTTCGAATATCTGCTAGAGGATATACTGATGTGGTGTGGCATGGTGATTGTGCAATCCACAACAAGAACTTCAGAGCATATCGACAACAAGATTGACACCCACCCGGACGTAACCAATGAACCACCCGGCGCCGGCAAACCAAGATGGAACCACAAGACCATCGACACGTATACGATGACCGACACCCTGGACGCCAAGATCGCCTCACGGATTCCTAAGACCGATCCCGGAGTCCGAATCTCGAGACCGAACCCGAACCCCTCGGAACCTCAAGATCGCCGAAGCCCATGTGTGACCCTTCTGCGACCCCTATTTTTATAATATGGTATTTGACTTGTTGCATATAAAATTGTCATGCTTACATTCATATCATATGGTTTGGGGGCATTATACGATTCACCTCATAATTAAATATGGAGTCCATACGCAGACAAATCTAGTCTTATATTGGCCCATTAAAATTTGTGCATCGAACCGATACCATATTTTTCCATGTTAATACAACATTTAAATTATGGGGTATCTAAATAACATGAACCTAGTAATTAATTGTCGGGACCCCGGTTTCGCTTAATATTGCCTAATTGCATCGCACCTTTTCCATGTCATACATCATACATGCATCATGTCCGATCTTCTGCCGTAGTAATAAATAGTGTATCCAGTGTTTCTTTTAGTGCTTTGCTTCTTCACGGATTAGGCCGATGAGTTGAGCTGAGTGTCGACCCGATCTTTGGATGAACCTTCGGCGATGGTTTCAGGCGAGCATTCTCCCCCTTTCTACCTATTTTATATTTCTAGTATTGGTTTCCTCCTATTGATCTATTGCTATTCGTGTTGTGATGCTTTAGTTTCCGTATCCCTGTTATATTACTTGCAGCCTCTATATTGCCTTGGACACCTCCTAGTGCCTGTTGATTGACAGACAGTCGGCCTTGCGAGTCGTAGTTGCTTGTTCAGGTGCTGTTTTGCGTCTTCGATGTTCCACCGTTGTTGGGTGGTTGGCACATGCTGAATGGTGGAGATGATCATAGCTTTAATTACCGTTTAATCACTAAAATTGAAAGTAGTTAATTAATAAAGAGGCACAGGTGGGCAATAGATGTTATTTGGTTTTTAACCATCCACTTGTGTCCCGTAGGACCCCGAGTACTTGATACCTGTTATTTGAATATTCGCACTATCCGCATGTGGGACCGTGAATCCCCTTATCCAGATCTTGAGTCATATATTATTTCTTGGGGCCACAAAGTAGTTTGGGGATTTATTACTATCATGTACTTATGCCATGCTTTACTGCTTTATTTACTATTGCGCGTGGAGCGCCTGTACTATTTTGGATCCTGGCACGATTACGCGGTATCAACAAGCCTAGTCACACTTTCGGGTTCCCAGTCATTTACAACCGTTCTCGCAAACCTCTAGGTCCGTCTCGGAGCCGGACAACTTCGTCACGGGTAGCTTGGTGGGATGGCCCCCTGAAATATTATATGAATCTTGCAATTGCTCTGTCGTGATGTCTCGTTGGGTTTTCATTTGGTTTTTTCGAGGTTGATCATGCGTGTGTTGCTATTTGTGCCCCCCTGCAGGGTAAAACTTTCTGAAAGCCGTGTCCGCGGTTATGGACGACTTGGAGCACAGTATCTCGATCATAGACAACTATAACTAAAGTAGTGCGATAAATTTGACTTTATAATGACTAGTAATCAGCTTCACTACAATGGAATGGCTAAATAAAAGTACCGACAACAGCTGGTTTTGGGATGCCTCATGCTATATGTATCTGACTAGTAAGTATTGCAACTACAACGGAATGGTTAACTAAAACTGCCACTCTTTATAATATCAGAATGACTCATGCTATTTGTATCTGACTAGTAATTGCCGCAACTGTAACGGAATGAATAAAAATGCCAACTGTGTGAGTTCCTCGGTTGACTTCCTTTTTTGGTCTCGAGGGGGAAATACCAGGATGGGTATGCTTGGTGATAGTTCCAGGTTGGATCCGAATAGGTCTTTCTTATCCCTATCTGATAGCCTCCAGTTGTATTGAGTCTCTATAGGTTGTTTCGTGCATGCTTCGCTGCCGCTTCAGTCCACCATACCTATGTAGGCGAGGACCGCTGAATTCTAGTCTCGCCGTGTACTGGCCTCAGTATTGGCCGCTCTCTTTTTCCTTTGCCCTTTGCTGGCACCCCTTTTGTTTAGCAGGTTTTGAGATCGATGTCGTTAGCAGGGTTAC
This sequence comes from Avena atlantica, assembly GCA_910589765.1. Classification (NCBI taxonomy): domain Eukaryota; kingdom Viridiplantae; phylum Streptophyta; class Magnoliopsida; order Poales; family Poaceae; genus Avena; species Avena atlantica. The sequence goes on from OU342735.1 coordinate 391,402,297, forward strand.
CCTTCCGGCTTGGCCTAGGCAGGGTTATGGACGCCATTGGTTATTCTTCAGGGCTCTTAGCCCCATTTGCATCTTCTCCGTACTCGGACATTGTATCATATTCAAGGTGATTTGGATCTTTGTATTGTATATCTCTATTCTTGACTCTTTGAGTCGTTGATGGATATATCTGTTCTGTGGGTTCCATCGTGGACTATTGTGTAATGATATTACTTCGTTTTCCACCCGCACACAAGTGCCTAGTGGGCACCTTTGAATCGTTTCTATGCGGGTTTGGCGAGAATCGCTAAAACTTGCATAGGGCCGATCCGAGGGTGTTACACTGCTAGAAGAGAAGAAGAAGTGGGAGGCTGACAGAGATGTCCTGATGGAAGAGAAGAAGAAGTGGGAGGCTAAAAGAGATGATCTGATGGAAGAGAAGAAGATATGAGAGGCTGAAAGAGTGGCCACAAAGGAAGAAAATAAGAAACTGGAGTATACCATGTTTGATATGTTCTAGGATAGTCATGTGCACAAGGAAAAGCTGAATAAAATCAAAGATATTTGTGATGAGTGATCCTTTAGTTGGTTGATTACTATAATGTTTGTAGTTGCTAAACCATTTTACTATTGTAGTGTTTGTAGTTGAACCATTCCTTTAGTTGAATCATCTATCTAATGTTTGTAGTTGAACCATTCCTGTTGTTGAATCATTTGTGTACTTCCTATTTGTACTTCCTATTGTTTAATCATTTTTTGTTGAACCGTTCAAAAATCAAAAATGACAATTCCATAGTACTTCAAACATAGTTCCATAGACATGAATAAATTAGGGCAAGGACAGAGTTTCAGCACATCACACACATTGTTCAAACACTAATAGTTCCAGCACATCACACACAATGTTTAAGCACACATTGTTCAAGAACACATAGTTGCATCACACATAGTTCCATAACATCACACACATTGTTCAAGAACACGTGAGAAGACAAATTAAAGACACTTCTGGCAATTACTTCTTATAGCTGCCATACTTCCCAACATTTAAATATCCTAGCATCTTTGCAATCATCTTGACAGTACTACCACTGGTTCTTGGTCCTTGTTCACCAGTATTTACACTCCTTGGTGCATGAAAAGGCCTTGGAGTAGTTGGTGGTGTAAGATCCCTTGCAACTGGTGATGGGTGTGGAGTAGGTGCAATAGGCTTCTTGGCGGGCCTGCCTGTTGGGATAGGAGCAGAAGCAGTCCTTTTAGCACTTGGTGCAGCAGATGCAGTTGTCATTGTTGGGGAAGTTGATGGTGGAGCCTTTGTAGCTGGTTCTATTGGTGGAGTAGGTGCAGCAGGCTTCTTGGCGAGCCTGCTTGTTGGGATAGTAGCAGATGCAACCCTGAAGGATGTTGGTGGTGGTGTAGGAGTCCTGGAGGATGCTGGTGATGGTGAAGGAGCCATGGAAGATGAAGCAGTTGCACTCTCCTCAGATGCCTGCACACAGAACATTTTTTGAGATCAAGAAAAGGTGAAGAAACAACAAGAAGTGACTAAAAAATGCATGAATATAAAATAGAGGATGTACTTGGTGTTGATTCCTTATTAGTTGCAATCCAGGCTTCAAAGGTTGACTGCAATTAGTGTATCTGTGGCCACTTAACTTGTAGTTATTGTAGGTAATAGTGCCCATTATGGTTGCAAATTTTGGCTAGGGTGGCTCAAATTTGCCTTTCCTTCTCTTGTACTGCTTCCTATCCTCCCTAGGTCTACTCAAAGGACATTTATTGTATTAATCAGTTTTGGTGTTCGTTAACAACTTGTAGATTATTTTACAGTGTGTTACTATCTATAGGATGAAATTATGAAAAGTTAAAAGGTCTTTTCCCTGTGAAATTGTTCCTACAAGTATCTACATATTTTAGGGTTTCCATACCGGAGTCTCCGGTGTGGCCAGACCAGAGTCTCTGGTGTGGACCGGAGTTTCCCCTGGAGTCTCCGGAGGGGCCTCTATAAACCTGTGTGGGACAATCTGTATAGGGGTCCGGAGATGGACCGGAGACGTTCCGGATACTCCGGTGCCAGCACTCATACCGGAGTCTCCGGTGCGGCTAGACTGGAGTCTCCGGTGTACAAGGGTCTGGAGTCTTTGAAGAGTCTCTGGAGGAAGTTTTCCCAAGTCTATTGGGACAACCTGGATGGTGGTCTGGAGACGGACCGGAGATGGTCCGGAGTCTCCGGTGTGACTATTTGCCCAACGGTCAGAAAATGGTTCAGGATGGGGCAGGCTATCAATAACCCCTTCTTCTACATTGGTAAGCTGCTCGACCCACTCAAGAACACCACCTCCATTTTATCCACCAAATCGCCAATATCTCTTCATCCAACCATCCAAAGTCTTTGATCTTTGGAGAATCGAAGGAGGAGGCCTTGATCTATAGCTTCACCAAGAGAGATCTTCATTTCCCCCTCATTCACTTGAGGGACCCTTGCTAGAGCGTTTCTTTGGAAACCCTAGCTCTTGATTTGGTTCTTACAAGCTAGTCTTTGATTTTTTTGACAGCTTGCTTGTATTCGGGAGCCTCCAATTCAGTTGTGGATGTGTGCCTCGAACTTTTTGTAAAGGTGTTGGCTTCCACCTCGAAGGTTGTCTATATAGTGGAAGAGGTGAATCTAACCCGTTGTGGTAAGGTTCATCGGAGAACAAGGGAGGCCTCTCGTGGCGTTGGTGGTTTGAAACCACCCCCTCTCCAAACGCAGACGTACTTCCCCTCAAAATGAAGGAACTACAGGGAACAAATCCGTGTGCCTCCGTGTGCACCACTTTGGTGACTTCTATCCTTTACCGCATTTTACTTATCTTGTTCTTGCTTAGTGTTGTGCTAGGTTGACATATAGGTAAATTCATCATAGTTGCATAATCTAGAGAATTTACCTTTTGTGTCAAACCCTAATTTGTAAAAGAGTAAAATTTGAAGTAGCACCTATTCACCCCCCCTCTAGGTGCCCATACGATCCTGTAATTTGGTATCAGAGCCTCGGCTATTTATTCGGGCTTTACCACCTAAGAGTATATGGGTAGCCACGAGGGAGTGAGGCTAGTAACACGATGTCCATGGAGGATCTCAAGAAATTGGAATCAAGTTTGAGCTCCTCCCTGGGCAACGAAATCAAATAGTTGTGTGACTTGGTTGAGCAACTTGTTAAGGATAAATTGGCCTCACCTCCTCCTCCTACCCTAGAGGAAGATCCATCATTACCAAAGGTGAATTCCTCAGCATCACCCGTGGTTGTGGTGGTGGGGGATAATCAAGACAACACTAATCCCTCCACCAAAAAGGATAATGGGAAGGGAGAGCACCATGAGGTTCCCAATTGGTACTCTCCCGACCCACCTATCCCTCACCCACATATCAACAATAGAGGTGACCCACCTAAGCTAGCTTAAACCTCATTTGCTCAATGGCAATCATTAATGAAATCTCATGTCGCAGCTCTTGCATTGAATTGTGGAGAATCAATGAAGAAGGACTACGAATTGTGGATCCAACCAACTTGACAAGAAGAGAAGTTGTCAATAGCCAACTCAATGCCACCGCTTTGCACATGATTCAACAAGGTTTGGGTACAAAATATTACCCGCACATTGAACACCTCAACACCGCCAAGGAAGCTTGGGATGCTCTCACTGAGCTATATGTTGGAAATGAGAGCATGAGAAGAAACCGGTATGATGCACTGAGCAATGAAGCCGAAGGCTTCTATATGAAGGATGGTGAAGATCATGAAGAGATGTATCGAAGGCTCAAGTCCATTGCACCTCCTTTAGGAATGTGGGTGCCTCACATGTGGATGATGCTTGGATAAAAAGGAAATACGTGAGTGCACTCATGCCCTTTGAGCCCACTGACTTGAAGAGTATACAAGGAAGACACAACTACCATCTCATGACCTCCAATGAAGTTATGCAAGAGATGGACGCTTTCAAGGTTGCTGCCAAAAATGCCAAAGATGCCCATGCTCGAGCGATTGGAATGAGCAGTGGGGGTAACCTTGCCTTAAAGGCCAAAGTTGTGCAGTATGTGGATGAAGAAGAAGGTGATGAAGGCTTGTCTATGAGCCACCCCGATGATGTCAAGGTTTCTCATGGTGAGTATATGGCCTTCTATGCAAGAAACTTTTGGAAAGACCCCGCCAAGGCCAAGATGGATATGCAACGAAGAAGCAACCCCAATGGGAGAAGAGACAATTGCTCAAAATTGAGAACTTGCTTCAATTGTGGTGATCGCTACCATTTTGTATCCGGATGTTCCTATGAAAAAATAGAATATCACGGGGGTAAACTTGTGTTAAAGAAAAACTCCAAGGCTCCATTCAATAAACCATTCATCAAGAAGAATCCCACCAACAAGAAGTCGGGTGAAATTGTTTTGATAACACATGAAGAATTCTCCTCTGACAATTAAGATGATGAAGATGATGAAGAGGAAACATCAAGTGGTGTGGATGCTCTTTCTACTACTTCTACTCCCACTTTCTCCCTCTTCGACTCTCCAAATGAGAATATTTCCAACAATAACGTCACTTGCCTTATGGCAAGAGGAATGGAGCTATCATCTTCTCCTCACACCTCCTCTTTGATTGCTGAGGAAATATCACTTGAGGTCAAATAGGAATTAGTTGCTTTTGATGTATTTATGACTAACTTACAAGGGGAACACAAAGAGCATTTTGTGAACCTCTTGAGCCAACTCTCTCACACACAAGAGCTTCTTGATGAAAGATGTAAACTAGGAAGAGAGCACATGATTGAGGTGGAGGCACTAAATAATGCTCTAGAAGAAGAGCAAGAGACTAGGATGTCTCTTGAAACAAAACTTGAAGGACTTGATGAGGCAAATGATCTAATTATTAATAAACTCATCAGTGAACATGACCATGGCATTGCTAAATATAAAAAGGCTAAAAGGACAAGATTGAGTTTGGTGTTGTTCATGAAAAACTTGCTGAGGACTTTAGGAAGCTTGACAAGGCTCACAAGGCCTTGGAAAGTGAGCTATTGTTACTCATAAAGTCTCATGAAAAACTTCAAACTCAATTGACTAATATTGCTTCACCTAGTACTTTCATTTACTCTGGTAGTACAATTACTCTTGAAGAAAATTCTAGGTTGAAGGGGGAGCTTGCTAATTACACCTTTCCAAAAGGAAACAAGTCCATTGATGACCTTTTGAGTAAGCAAAGGCCAAATGGTGAGAAAGGGGGAATTGGCTTCATCTCCAAAGCCAATAAGAAGAACAAGAAGAAGAAGAAGGCCAAGCTCACACAAGAAAAAGACAATTCCATTATGGATAGTAAGACCACAAGTGGAAAAACTATGTCACATGATGATTTTGCGGGAAGTGCTAACCCTCACTATGTCTTAATGCATGATTATTATGGTGATGTTTATGCACAATATGTTGTCCCACGTTATGGTTATATTTCTTGGTTCATTTAGGTTCCCAAGACCCTTGTTGCTAACAAAAGAGGACCCATTGAAAAATGGGTACCTAAAAACTAGTTTGATCTTTTGTAGACCTCTGCTTCCGGAGGGTCAAAGTGGGTGCTTGATAGTGGATGCACAAGTCATATGACCAGAAGAAAATCTATTGTCTAGGATTTGAGACCAAATGAAATATCCGTGACATATGCCGAAAAGTCAAAGTCTAAGGTAATGGGTTTCGACAAGGTTGTGGTTGCCCATGATATTACACTTGTGGACGTCATGCTTGTTGAGACCCTTGGCTATAATTTAATTTAGTATGTGCTCTTGGAAAGATGGGCTTTGCCATATTTATTGATAATGATATTGTGGTCCTCATGTGGAGCAAGTCTCTAAAGGTTTCTTTCATTGGGTACGTCAAAAATGACTTGTATGTGGTGGACTTTTCCGGGAAAACCACTACAAGTGTGATGTCCTTATCTGGAAAGGCCGATGTGGGTTGATTATGGCATCGCCGTCTAGCCCATGTCAACATGAGAACTTTGCAAAGTCTCCACAAGGATGGCCATATTGTTGGACTAAAATAAAATGATTGTTTTGCGAAATATCGTGTATGCAGGGCTTGTGTTGAAAGAAAGATGCATGATTCTCCCCACAAGCCGAAGAACTACATCAAATCCAAGAGGATCTTGGAGATCCTTCATGTGCATCTCTTTGATTCTTCGTCTCATGCAAGTCTTGGTAGGGAGAAATATTGTTTGGTGATCGTTGATGCCTTGTCAAGATATACATGGGTATATTTCTTCAAGCTGAAAAGTGACACCCAAGGAAACTACATAGACTTCATCAACATGTCACAACATCAACACAATGTCCCTGTGTTAATAATAAGGAGTGACAATTGCATCGAGTTCAAGAACTACACCTTGAATGGATTTCTTAGTGATGAGGGTATAAAACACCAATATTCTGCTACATATACCCCTCAACAAAATGGTGTAGCTGGGAGGAAGAACCGGAATCTTATTGATATGGCTAGGACCATGTTGGCGGAGTTTAAATCTCCATACAATTTTTGGGCCGAAGCAATCTCCACTTCATGCCATGCATCAAACCGGCTCTACATCTGCAAAGAATTGATCAAGACTCCATATAAAATACTTACCGGTAACAAGCCCAATGTTTCATACTTCCGGATGTTTGGTTGTAAGTGTTTCTATCACATAAAGGGTGTTCGTTTGTCCAAATTTGATTCCAAAGCATTAGAGGGTATTTTTGTTGGTTATGGTCTCGAATCACACACTTATAGAATCTATGATAAGCTCTCTAGAACTATCATAGAATCTTGTAGTGTGGTTTTCGAAGAATATGATGGTCCCCAAGGGGGGCGTGTTGATGTTTGTGATGTAGATGATGAAATGCCTTAGGATGACATAGGAAGAATGTGTGCGAGATTCATTCGCCCCGTTGAGGAACCCCTTGTGGAAGATCGAGAAGAACTATGCTATACTCAAGTGGAGCCCTAATCTTCACAACATCAACAAGCTCCTTCTGTTGAGGAGGACAATGACCCAAGCCAAATACAAGTTGTGGACCCTCAACAAGTTGATCCGAGAGAAACCTCTAGCCAGGAGGATCATGAGTCTCCATTTACCAGATTGTCCAGCGCTGCTCAGTCCATTGTACAAGGAAAATTTGTATAATCAGCCATAAGATCAACTCAACACCTGTCTAGAAGTGTGCCTGATCAAGAACAAGGTCAATATTTGCCTATTGATGAAGAGAATGATTCCAATGATTATCAAGGTCAAGTTAATGGTCAAGACGAGGACCAAAATGATGAAGAGATCCCCACAAGAAACAACAAGGAGATTGAAACTCGTCGCAAGCTAGAGTGGATAGAATGTTGGAATTAAGAGACCACACCCTTGATAATGTGGTTGGGGATCTAAGAAGAGAAATGTCCACTAGAGCTCAATTGAAGAGTTTTGGTGAACACCAAGCTCACATTTCCATGGTGGATCCAAAGAAAGTATGGGAAGCTCTTGAAGATTCGGTTTGGTTGGAAGAAATGCATAAAGCGCTCAAAATTTTTGAGAGAAACAAAGTTTGGAAGTTAGTGGAAAAGCCAAAAGGTTGCCGCAATGTTATAGGAACCAAGTGGATATTCAAGAACAAGCAAGATGAACATGGAATTGTTGTGAGGAACAAGGCAATATTGGTTGCACAAGGGTTCTCTCAAATTGAAGGCATTGATTATGGAGAGACATATGCACCTGTGGCTCGCCTTGAGTCCATCTGTATCCTTCTTGCTTATGCGGCACATCATAACTTTAAATTATAACAAATGGATGTAGAAAGTGCATTTATTAATGGTCCATTGCATGAGTTGGTATATGTAAAGCAACCCCAGGGGTTTGAGGATCCAAACTTCCCAAACCATGTCTACAAACTTGATAAGGAGCTCTATGGGCTCAAACAAGCCCCACGTTCATGTTATGAGAACCTTAGAGAGTTGCTGTTAGACCGTGGGTTTGAGGTTGGGAAAATCGATCCCACTCTTTTTACTAAGAAGGTCAATGGGGAGCTTTTCGTATGCCAAATATATGTTGATGATATTATCTTTGGCTCATCTAACAAAGCTTTTAATGATGAATTCTCAAAGCTTATGACTAATAGGTTCCGGATGTCTGATGGGAGAATTGGGAGTATTTCTTGCTTTTGAGATCAAGCAAATAAGAGGAGGAACTTTCTTCAACCAAGCCAAGTATACACAAGATATGCTCAAGAGATTCAACATGAAAGATCTAAATGGAGCTCCTACTCCCATGGCAACCAAGACTCATCTTGAACTAAATCCAAATGGTAAAGATGTGGATCAAAAGGTATACCGGTCTATGATTGGTTCTTTGCTTTACCTTTGTGCATCTAGACCCGATATTGTGTTGATTGTAGGTGTCACATCCCAAGATTTTCCAAATCTTGTAATGTGAAAATAAATTAATAAAATAAAACTTTGTTTGATTTTCAGAGCCAGAAGAAACTTTTTGAATTCAATTGGAACTTCAAACCCATTTGTATTAAATAAAATCCTAAAGGGATTTAAAAAGATAAAAATTTAATAAAAGGAAAAATAAAAACATTTGGAAATATTATTTCGAAACAATTAAAATGAAAAGATTGTTTTCAAATGAAATAGAAGTTTATAAATAAAGATTATTTTATAAAACCAAATTAATCCTTGGCCAAGCTTTCGAATTAAAACATTTTGTTTTGAATAAAAATAGCAAGGGTTTATTAATAAAATTAATAAGGATTTAATATCCAACTTTATTTAAATAAAAGGTTTTATAAATTTAATTGAAACATCAAAACTTATTAAATTGTTTAAAATAAGTTTTTCCAAATATGTGATATTCACAAATAAAACCTACTAAAGAGTTTTGGCTTTATTTTTAGATTTCAAAATAAATATCTCAATAAAGCAAATCCTACTTGATTTAATAATGAAAGTCTATTATGTTTAATTAATAATGGACTCTAAAATAAAAGGTTATTTTGTTTTAAACAAATTCCCAAGTAATCAATATTTTCAAATAAAACCTACTAATTTGGTTTTGAAAATATTTGGTTTTCAAATGAATATTTTATTAAATAAATCAAACCATATTTGATTAAATGACTATGGTCTATTTTATTTAATTATTAAATAGATCTTAAAAATGAATAAAAATATAATTTTATTGTGAGATTTGGTTTATGTTGATAAACAGAACCAAAAACTCATTACAATTGTTTGAGTTGTTTGAATTATTTGAATGCTTGAATAGTTGGATGAAATTCAAATCAGTAAATAGAAATAGAAAAGGCAAAAGTTACTGTACAAAAAAAAAGAAACAACAGCAGCCCAACAAGGCCCAGCCCAACAGTCCAACAGCCCAGCTTCCCCTCACCCCGAAAGAAACGATTCGCACCAAATAATTAACCCGCAGTGACACTGACCGGTGGACCTCCCCCTCGTTTCATTTCCCACTGACCAGCGGACCCCACTCCTCCTGTTCTTCCTCTTCACCCCGCTCGACCGTTCCTCCCCGTTCCTGGCATTGATTTCACGTCGTCAATTTGACTTAATGCCACGATTAAACCTCGCAGTGATCACGCGTGATAAATCCCCTCTTCCTCCTCTTTCATTCCCCCCAAACCCCATGCCTCGAGAGCCACCAAGCTGTCGCCAATCTTTTCTGCACCGTCGCCGTCTCCGACGAGTTCTCGGCCAAATTCCGGCGGCATCACATCGCCTTGACTTCCCGAGCAAGCAGGCAGGTTCGCCAGACTCAGGAGCACCGCTCTGTAACCTCAGCTCACCCGCGGGCACCCCTGAGCTTCGCCAACGACAACCCCAGCACCGCCACCGTCTGGCTCTACTCCGGCGGAACCTCTCTGGTAAATCAGACTACCCCGACTCCTCTTGTTCACGCACACGTCTTCGTCATGTCCTTGCGCTCCTGACAGTGTGTTTAGTTTGTCTCCGGGTGATTCCTAGCGTCGTCCTCGACCTCGACCGCACGCGTCCGTTGCCAGAACCAACTCCGGCGAAGAATACTGCCCGTCCTCGTGCGTCCCTTGCCACGACGACCACACGACCAGCATCACCTCATCCTCGCGACCTCGGTGAGCTTACTCTCTCCTTGCTTCGCTTCTTGCCTCGCCAGCGCCGCCGCCAACTGGCCGCTCCGCCGCTCGCCGGTAATATCTCGCCGCCAGTTCCTGGCAAACACGTTGTAGCCGTAGGATGTGTTTTGACTGGCTAGGATTAGATCACCTCGAAAGGGTACGCGACCATCTGAGCCGCACACGCTCCTTTTAATCCTGTGGCCGGTATCACGCGATCCACACGAAACGGTATCACCCAATCAAAAACTGCCACGTGGACTGGATTCGTTTTAAAACAGAATTTTGATCTGATTAGAATGCAAATTTGTAATTGGTGTAACTTTCAAACCACACGTCCAAAAATTACAAATTTTATGTAGTTGGATTCAGGAGAACAAACCCTAGCCAACCATGCCCTTAGTTTAGTAAATAGTATCTGTTATCTTGTTTGTTTTTGCAGATTCTTTTGTGAGCTTGTTTAGAGTATAAAAATTGTTTAAAATTGAATTTAAGGATAAAACCTTTGCAAATTGGATTGTTGTGACCTTACTGACCCTAGGAACCAACCCTTGGTGTTAAAAATAATTTTGGAAAGATTTAGGTTGGATTACTTGACTTAGCCATTTTCTAGTCAAATAAAAAGAATGGTTTTTGTTATAACTTTAAGAAAATGGTTTGATCAAACCCACTGACCCAAAACACCAAGTTTTACAAATTAGCAACCCATTTGGTGAACAACTTAAGAGTTTTGCCTTAATAAAAACATTTTTCACCACATGAAATGATGAATGGATTTAAAGATAGTTTTTGGACAAAACCCTCTAACTAATGGCTTTGCCACTTTGGTAAATGACCAATTTGGAACTTACAAAGTTTAGAAACCCAATAGAGGCCCTCTTTGCAAAATAAAACTATCTTGTGCATGCTCCCATGCATGACTTAGATTCCATTACTTTGTGTGTGTGAAGAATTGTTTGTTTGACTTTGGTTTGGAATGTGAATTGAATTTGTGTTTGCTTGATTGATTTGTAGTGAAGTGTGAGACTAGAAAGATCAAGGAGTGAACTACCATTCCCTTCCAAAAGGCAAGTGATGCTTCATACTTTTATCCCATTACTTTCACTATGCATTAGTGATTTTGCTAAGTAAAATTGCATGGATTTTGCTAAGTATAGACCTTGCTATAGAAAAACCTAGTAGATGAATCCTTAGAAGGATTTTCCTAAGTTAAGATTCCTATTACTATCAAGCTTAGCCTAGCTAATAGAAAGCATGGGTGGAAAATATAATCACACTATGGAAAAATATTCTAAGTCTGAGGACTTATGTTTTGTTTAATAAAACAACTAAGTTAATGAATCACTTGGGTGGAATGGAAAGATTGGGATATGTTGAGTGGTTACACAAGGCCAGGGGACTGGTGAACCTTGTGTATCACACTTGTGGATGGCCACCCAGGAAACAAAGGGATTTGAGATGTCAAATGTTGAGAAGCTTCAAGTGCAACCACTTGGCAATATGGGCTCTGCCATGATCATATAGGTTGCAAGAACTTAGCCATATGGACAGTTGGTGGTAGTGTTTGATAGGTTGGAACGCATCCATTTTGGTCTAAGGGAAGCCTTCTGAAAGATCTTGTCTTGGGAAACCAAGTCTTGTGGGGAAAGTGCACCACCTCTGCAGAGTGTAAAATCTAAGTACTTAGCCATGTCCCTGGTAAAGGACAATTTGAGCATCAAGACATGGAAGCAATCAAGAATCTCATCATTCAAATTTCTAAATTAAAATCTTGTGGTTTGAACAAGGGTTGTTTGAATTCTTCAATCATTGATGGAGAGATGGCTTGGTACAAGGATCTTGAAATCTTTGATTGAGAAAAATGATTTTGACAAGCAAAAACTTGATATTTTCAAAATGATAAGAAAAATCTATTTTAAGCAATGCAAGCCTCAACTCCACTTAGCCAAATGCATATAGATGATAGACTCCACCATAATACCATAATATCACTTGCCAATACAATTCAAATGTATTGACCCTTTGTGGCTGTAACTTGTATGTTGCAGGTTTGATTGTTTTAGAGAAGATTAATTGAATAGGATTACAAAGTCTACAACCAACATCTGCCTGTGGCACTTTGAAGATGAAGGACCCATGCTTATAGTTATTCCGATGCAATGTAATGTAATAGCCTAATGAGCTATGTTTGATGTAATAAACTTATGTTATTCCTGGTTATAAAGTTATAGTATGACCTTTGTTTCTTGATATTATATCTTAACTGTGGATGCTAGCTATTGATCCAGGGACTAGCATTGTAAAACACAGGGGGCTCTATCTTATCTAAGATTGGGACCCTACAGATGGTATCAGAGCATTGTGTTGCCTGTAGGATTTGTAAACCCTAGGATTGGACAAAAACCCTTAGAAGAATAGGAGATATGTTTTAATCCAAAACTTATTTACAAAAACACTTGTAAACTCTTTCCTCAACCATTTTGGTTTCAACTCTACTTCTCTTCTATTTCAAACTTGATGGAAAAACCTACCCATGGCCAAAGACTACACCTTATGCAAAGGACTTCTTCAACTTCTTCAACTCTAATGACTTCAACACCTTCAACTCTAATGACTTCAACATCTTCAGCATGTTCTCCAAAGACTTCCAACATGGATAACACCAAGTACTACAAGTGAGACAAGGAAATCTTAGTCAAGATTTAGAGACTGAGGGAATGCAAAATAAGAAGGAGCCATCAACAAATTTGAAGTATTGTGACCAAAAGTTTTTCCAAGGAAACCATGATCTCATACAAGAAGAATCATGAAGGATGGAAAGATCACAAGTGAACCATATAGATGGACCACCATATTTTGGTTAAGACAAAAACACCAACTTATGTGGTGTAACAAAAATATTTTGTTGCCTAAGTATGTGCTTGAACCTTGTTTGAGTGAATTGTTGTTTGCTTGCACATTGCTTGTGTGAATTGTGATGTGTGTGATTAGAACTAATTCCTTAGAAATATTTTGCCTATTCTAATCCCAATCCAACCCAAAAAGATGACTACTCCAAGAGACACCAACACCAACCAAGAAGACAACATGAGAGAACTTATAGCAACCCAAAACCAGTTGAGCCAAGAGACAACTCAGCTTTTAGCCAACAACAATGGACTAGACCCAGCCATACAAAGGATTTTGAAACTTCAATCCCAATTGTTGCAAGGACTCATTACTCAAATGATCAACATGAGAGAAAACTTTCTCCCAAGAGCCAATGACAACAAGAATGACAAGGATGTTAATCTAGAAGGAATCCAAGCTAGCAATATTTGTGGAGACAAGGATCATGCATCCAAGGAATATGAAGATCAATGGCCCAAGAAGAGAGAAAGATCTCTAACCTATGAAGAACATGAACTAGAAGAACTCCTAGCTTTGGAGAGACCCAAAAAGAAGAAAAAGGACATAAGCCAATTGCAGTGTTACAATTGCAAAGAGATGGGACACTATGCCAGTGAATGCCCAGAAAAGAAGAAGAACCAAAGAATCAAACAAAAGGAAATGATACTAAAGGAAAAGAAAGATATCAGCCAAGTGATGTGTTCCAAATGCAAGGAACTAGGTCACTATGCAACCAATTGTCCAAGAAAGATAAAGAACAAGTTAAACAAGTCTATGGAGAAACTCAATCTTGGCCCATGAGTCAAATATGGAAACCAAGGACACATGCAAAGTTGGCTTAGAGAAATTTTCAAGAAGGACAATATGTAATTTTTGTTTAAAATTTTTTAAGGGTGGTAGTACCCTAGTTGTTTTAAACTTGCTTGTAACCCCAGCCTTCCCAAATCTCGGGACGAGATTTATTTTAAGGGTGGTAGCCTGTCACATCCCACGATTTTCCAAATCTTGTAATGTGAAAATAAATGAATAAAATAAAACTTTGTTTGATTTTTAGAGCCAGAAGAAACTTTTTGAATTCAATTGGAACTTCAAACCCATTTGTATTAAATAAAATCCTAAAGGGATTTAAAAAGATAAACATTTAATAAAAGGAAAAATAAAAACATTTGGAAATATTATTTCGAAACAATTAAAATGAAAAGATTGTTTTCAAATGAAATAGAAGTTTATAAATAAAGATTATTTTATAAAACCAAATTAATCCTTGGCCAAGCTTTCGAATTAAAACATTTTGTTTTGAATAAAAATAGCAAGGGTTTATTAATAAAATTAATAAGGATTTAATATCCAACTTTATTTAAATAAAAGGTTTTATCAATTTAATTGAAACATCAAAACTTATTAAATTGTTTAAAATAAGTTTTTCCAAATATGTGATATTCACAAATAAAACCTACTAAAGAGTTTTGGCTTTATTTTTAGATTTCAAAATAAATATCTCAATAAAGCAAATCCTACTTGATTTAATAATGAAAGTCTATTATGTTTAATTAATAATGGACTCTAAAATAAAAGGTTATTTTGTTTTAAACAAATTCCCAAGTAATCAATATTTTCAAATAAAACCTACTGATTTGGTTTTGAAAATATTTGGTTTTCAAATGAATATTTTATTAAATAAATCAAACCATATTTGATTAAATGACTATCGTCTATTTTATTTAATTATTAAATAGATCTTAAAAATGAATAAAAATATAATTTTATTGTGAGATTTGGTTTATGTTGATAAACAGAACAAAAACTCATTACAATTGTTTGAGTTGTTTGAATTATTTGAATGCTTGAATAGTTGGATGAAATTCAAATCAGTAAATAGAAATAGAAAAGGCAAAAGTTACTGTACAAAAAAAAGAAACAACAGCAGCCCAACAAGGCCCAGCCCAACAGTCCAACAGCCCAGCTTCCCCTCACCCCGAAAGAAACGATTCCCACCAAATAATTAACCCGCAGTGACACTGACCGGTGGACCTCCCCCTCGTTTCATTTCCCACTGACCAGCGGACCCCACTCCTCCTGTTCTTCCTCTTCACCCCGCTCGACCGTTCCTCCCCGTTCCTGGCATTGATTTCACGTCGTCAATTTGACTTAATGCCACGATTAAACCTCGCAGTGATCACGCGTGATAAATCCCCTCTTCCTCCTCTTTCATTCCCCCCAAACCCCATGCCTCGAGAGCCACCAGGCTGTCGCCAATCTTTTCTGCACCGTCGCCGTCTCCGACGAGTTCTCGGCCAAATTCCGGCGGCATCACATCGCCCTTGACTTCCCGACCAAGAAGGCAGGTTCGCCAGACTCAGGAGCACCGCTCTGTAACCTCAGCTCACTCGCGGGCACCCCTGAGCTTCGCCAACGACAACCCCAGCACCGCCATCGTCTGGCTCTACTCCGGCGGAACCTCTCTGGTAAATCAGACTACCCTGACTCCTCTTGTTCACGCACACGTCTTCGTCGTGTCCTTGCGCTCCTGACAGTGTGTTTAGTTTGTCTCCGGGTGATTCCTAGCATCGTCCTCGAATTCGACCGCACGCGTCCGTCGCCAGAACCAACTCCGGCGAAGAATCCCGCCCGTCCTCGTGCGTCCCTTGCCACGACGACCACACGACCAGCATCACCTCATCCTCGCGACCTCGGTGAGCTTACTCTCTCCTTGCTTCGCTTCCTGCCTCGCCAGCTCCGCCGCCAACTGGCCGCTCCGCCGCTCGCCGGTAATATCTCGCCGCCAGTTCCTGGCAAACACGCTGTAGTCGTAGGATGTGTTTTGACTGGCTAGGATTAGATCCCCTCGAAAGGGTACGCGACCATCTGAGCCGCACACGCTCCTTTTAATCCTGTGGCCGGTATCACGCGATCCACACGAAACGGTATCACCCAATCAAAAACTGCCACGTGGACTGGATTCGTTTTAAAACAGAATTTTGATCTGATTAGAATGCAAATTTGTAATTGGTGTAACTTTCAAACCACATGTCCAAAAATTACAAATTTTAT
Organism: Avena atlantica; assembly: GCA_910589765.1. Taxonomy (NCBI): domain Eukaryota; kingdom Viridiplantae; phylum Streptophyta; class Magnoliopsida; order Poales; family Poaceae; genus Avena; species Avena atlantica. The sequence continues at coordinate 391,418,364 of OU342735.1, forward strand.
GTCGTTGGATTCAGGAGAACAAACCCTAGCCAACCATGCCCTTAGTTTAGTAAATAGTATCTGTTATCTTGTTTGTTTTTGCAGATTCTTTTGTGAGCTTGTTTAGAGTATAAAAATTGTTTAAAATTGAATTTAAGGATAAAACCTTTGAAAATTGGATTGTTGTGACCTTCCTGACCCTAGGAACCAACCCTTGGTGTTAAAAATAATTTTGGAAAGATTTAGGTTGGATTACTTGACTTAGCCATTTTCTAGTCAAATAAAAAGAATGGTTTTTGTTATAAAAATATTTATGGAAATAAAACTTTAAGAAAATGGTTTGATCAAACCCACTGACCCAAAACACCAAGTTTTACAAATTAGCAACCCATTTGGTGAACAACTTAAGAGTGTTGCCTTAATAAAAACATTTTTCACCACATGAAATGATGAATGGATTTAAAGATAGTTTTTGGACAAAACCCTCTAACTAATGGCTTTGCCACTTTGGTAAATGACCAATTTGGAACTTACAAAGTTTAGAAACCCAATAGAGGCCCTCTTTGCAAAATAAAACTATCTTGTGCATGCTCCCATGCATGACTTAGATTCCATTACTTTGTGTGTGTGAAGAATTGTTTGTTTGACTTGGGTTTGGAATGTGAATTGAATTTGTGTTTTCTTGATTGATTTTTAGTGAAGTGTGAGAGTAGAAAGATCAAGGAGTGAACTACCATTCCCTTCCAAAAGGCAAGTGATGCTTCATACTTTTATCCCATTACTTTCACTATGCATTAGTGATTTTGCTAAGTAAAATTGCATGGATTTTGCTAAGTATAGACCTTGCTATAGAAAAACCTAGTATATGAATCCTTAGAAGGATTTTCCTAAGTTAAGATTCCTATTACTATCAAGCTTAGCCTAGCTAATAGAAAGCATGGGTGGAAAATATAATCACACTATGGAAAAATATTCTAAGTCTGAGGACTTATGTTTTGTTTAATAAAACAACTAAGTTAATGAATCACTTAGGTGGAATGGAAAGATTGGGATATGTTGAGTGGTTACACAAGGCCAGGGGACTGGTGAACCTTGTGTATCACACTTGTGGATGGCCACCCAGGAAACAAAGGGATTTGAGATGTCAAATGTTGAGAAGCTTCAAGTGCAACCACTTGGCAATATGGGCTCTGCCATGATCATATAGGTTGCAAGAACTTAGCCATATGGACAGTTGGTGGTAGTGTTTGATAGGTTGGAACGCGTCCATTTTGGTCTAAGGGAAGGCTTCTGAAAGATCTTGTCTTGGGAAACCAAGTCTTGTGGGGAAAGTGCACCACCTCTGCAGAGTGTAAAATCTAAGTACTTAGCCATGTCCCTGGTAAAGGACAATTTGAGCATCAAGACATGGAAGCAATCAAGAATCTCATCATTCAAATTTCTAAATTAAAATCTTGTGGTTTGAACAAGGGTTGTTTGAATTCTTCAATCATTGATGGAGAGATGGCTTGGTACAAGGATCTTGAAATCTTTGATTGAGAAAAATGATTTTGACAAGAAAAAACTTGGTATTTTCAAAATGATAAGAAAAATCTATTTTAAGCAATGCAAGCCTCAACTCCACTTAGCCAAATGCATATAGATGATAGACTCCACCATAATACCATAGTATCACTTGCCAATACAATTCAAATGTATTGACCCTTTGTGGCTGTAACTTGTATGTTGCAGGTGTGATTGTTTTAGAGAAGATTAATTGAATAGGATTACAAAGTCTACAACCAACATCTGCCTGTGGCACTTTGAAGATGAAGGACCCATGCTTATAGTTATTCCGCTGCAATGTAATGTAATAGCCTAATGAGCTATGTTTGATGTAATAAACTTATGTTATTCCTGGTTATAAAGTTATAGTATGACCTTTGTTTCTTGATATTACATCTTAACTGTGGATGCTAGCTATTGATCCAGGGACTAGCATTGTAAAACACAGGGGGCTCTATCTTATCTAAGATTGGGACCCTACAGTAGGAGTGTGTGCAAGATATTTAGCGGCTCCTAAAGAAAGCCATTTGATGGTGGTCAAAAGAATCTTTCTGTAGAGGTCCCAATCTTTAATAAGTGTTAGACCCCTCCTTTATAAAGGAAAGGATCCCTGTGATTGCAATGCTAGTCCCTGGATCAATGCTAGCATCCACAGTTTAAGATGAAGTACACAGATACAAAGGTCGTTTATTACATTCATTCCAGAGATAAAACATAGTCTTTTACAACTCAGGGCCAAAGGCCTAATACAAGAGTTTGTGGAATAAGTAAATAAACATAAGTCTTCATCTTCATGTGCCACAGGCAAGCATGTTGAGTGTAGACTCATGACTCCTATTCATCATCGGAGTAACCTGCAACATCACAAGTTACAGCCACAGAGGGTCAATACTTTGGAATAGTATTGGCAAGTGATACCTTAGTATATTTTAAGTGGACTATATTACTATATGCATTTTGGCTAAGTGTAGTTTGGCTTGCTTTGCTTGAAACTAGGTTTTTCCTATTAGTTGAAAACTCTAAGTTTCTTCTTTGTCAAAAACATTCCCAAGGAACCACCAATAGACATTGGGGTCCTTTACCCTTGTTCACCCACAAATTTTTATTGTAGAAGTTGGAGTGATGAGATTCTTGTAGCTTCCATGTCTTGATGCTCAAAAATGTCCATTTCCTTGGACTAGGCTAAGTACTTAGGTTTTCCATCTGCAGAGGTTGTGCACTTTCCCCACCAGACTTGGTTTCCCAAGACAGGACCTTTCAGAAGCTTTTCCTTAGTCAAATGGACGCGTTCCATCCTAATATCCCATCTACCACCAACTGTCCAAAAGACTAAGTTCTAGCAACCTATATGATCAAGGCAGAGCCCATTTTGCCAAGTGGTTGCACTGTAAGCTTTCTCAACACTTGGCCTCCAAATCCCTTTGTGCCTGGGTGGCATACCACAAGTGAGATACACAACCCAAGTCCATGGCCTTGTGTAACCACTCAACATAACCCAACATTCCATTCCACCTAGGAGGTTCATTTAACTTGGTTGTTTTATTAAGAAAACATAAGTCTCTTGACTTAGAATATTTTACCATAAACTATATAGATGTCACCACCCTTGTTTGCTAAGTAGCTAGACTAAGCAGAATATGGCAACCTACCTTAGGATAATTTCCTTAGCATTTCTACTATTTCATTCTACTTAGGATTTCCCATATTAGCACTTGGCAAAAATATCATGCAATAAATTCTAACAAAATAACTAATGCTAGTACAAAACATAGGACAGAAATGTTGATGAAAATATCACTTGCCTTGGTAGTGGGGAGAGTAGCACTCTTCACAATCACAATCACTAGCAAAATCTACACAAGAAATCATAGCATACAATTACACACAATTTATATACATACAAAAATAATATGAATGCATGCATGCAAGAATATACCAAGTGTGATTTCTTTGAAAATTCCACCAAGTATGCTCATGAGTTCAGAAACTTAACCTAACACAAAATTTTGCCAACTAAATTCATTTGGCATCCACATAATTTACCAACATAATTTCCATTTAAAATGGTCCTAAAACATGTTCTATAAATAAAATCATTTTTAATTGTTAGTATATGCTAAATAAAGTGGATATTCTGAAAGGCCTTATTTCACTGAATTCAACGATATAAAGTTTGCAAAAATCTAACGTGGCATTCAAAAGTTATAAGCATTTGAAGTTTGAATCTAAATCAGGTTTTAAATTCTGTTTTTAGTTTAAACCTTGCCACGCGTCGCGTTATTACTGGCGCGTACCGGTTCGCACCGGATCACCCTTCTGTGCCGTTGGATCTAACTAACGCTGCGCGGCTCAGATCCGTCCATACCCCTTCGTTAAGTGAAGTGTTTCTACGCGTAGGATTCAGATCTAACGGCTAAAATTCTCCTAACCAAAAACGAGCGGCGCTACCGGCGGTGATGGGCGGCGGCGCGTCAGTCAGTGACGGTGCCGGCGTTCTAGATCGCCCGGGGAAGGGAGGAGATGCTTACCAGAACCGCAGAAGGCTACTGATGCTCAAGGTGGCAATGGCTTGGGAAGGGGCGTACGGATTCGTCGGAGATTTCTCGCCGGAGTTCGCGAATGCGTCAGCCACGATCAGTCGTCGACGTTGGCGAGGTTCCTCGTCGTGCTAAGCCAAAACAGGGGTACTGTCAGATGCGCAAGACGATGGGGATTCTAGGCGTATCAGTCAGAGGGCAAGGGGCGGTGGCTACTTACGGAGGGCGGTCGCCGGAGTTCGTGCAGGAGACGGTGGCGGCCAGTCGTCGACGTTGCCAAAGCTAGGGGTCATGCGAAGGCAAACAGAGAGTGTCAGAAGATGCACAGCGGTTCACTGAACAAGATAGCGTGAACGCGAGACTGGGGGAAACTCGAGACTCACCGGAATTCGCCGGCGCAGTCGTCGGAGACGGCGGGGTTGCAGAGAGAAATGCGCGCAGCCTGGGGGCGTTCTGTGCTTGGGGTTGGGGGGAAAAGAGAGAGGGAACAAAGGGGGTTTATATAGCCTGGCTAAGCGCGAGAATTACTCGGCCATTGATTCGAATTGACGTCGCGATTATCACTCAGGAAACGGCAGCGTTGATTGGGGACGAACAGGTCGTGCGGGTGGAGACGACGCTGGCGTGGAGATGGCCCGCTTGTCAGCGAGGTGCGCGGAGTTTGGGTGGGGTCTGCCTGTCAGCGTCTGCTTGCGTGTGCTCGCGCGTGTGAGAAGGAAAGGAGATCCCCGGGTGGGCTTGCTGGGCTTGATCAGCTGCTGGGCCAGATTCTGGCCGCGTGGCCCTTTTCTATTGAAGTGCTCTTTTCTTTTTCTATATTCATTTTCTGGTATGAATTTTGATATGAATTCAAATCCTTTTGAAATCAAACTGCCTTGGGAATTTTGCAGGGTTTTGTGGATTCAAAAACAGTCATAAAACTAAGTGGTTACTTTGCAAGGCTTGGTCCAGCTTGGTTTCTATATTAATTAAAGATTTGTTCCTGTTTGCAAATATTTGAAAGGGACTTTGAAAACTACTTCTAAATTTGAAATCTTGGGGTTTAAAAGTTTCACCTAAACTTTCCATCAATGAAGGCAAGCAAACAAGTACTTTAACTTTCAATTTTCAAAGGGTGACAGTTATTTGGGATAATTTGATCACATGAAATCATAGCTCCTATTCTATCACTAAGTGATTTTTGAGAAAACCCTAAATGAAAGAATGATGCAAAGTGATATGAATGAGTTTTGAAGTTATGATTTTTGGGATGTTACAAATCTAACCCCCTTAAGATGAATCTCGCCCTCGAGATTCGGGTTGGCTAGCAAATAGGTGAGGGTGGTCTTTGCGAAGATCATCTTCTCTTTCCCATGTTGCTTCCTCTTCGGTGTGGTGGTTCCATTGCACTTTACAAAACTTGATGGTCTTGGTCCTGGTAACTCTTTCTGCGGTCTCTAGTATCTTGACAGGCTTTTCCTCATAAGTGAGATCACTTTCTAACTGAACTTCTTCCAAAGGTATGGTATCCTTCAAAGAAGACTCTTCCATTTCTGGGTGACATTTCTTAAGCTGACTCACATGAAATACGTTATGGACTGCTGACAAAGATCCCGGCAATTCAACTTCATATGCAACTTCTCCTTTGCGACTTAGAATCTTAAATGGTCCAACGTATCTTGGTGCCAATTTTCCCTTGACTCCAAATCTTTTCACTCCACGGAGTGGTGATACCCTGAGATAAGCTCTATCGCCAACTTCTAGATGACTTCTCTACGCTTAGAATCCGCATAGCTTTTCTGTCGGGACTGTGCTATCTTCAATCTGTCCTTAACCAATTTAACTTTCTCTTCGGCGTCCTTGATAAGATCTGGTCCGAATAAACTTCTTTCTCCCACACCATTCCATAACAATGGGGTGGTACACTTCCTTCCGTAGAGTAACTCAAATGGTGCCATTCCAATACTAGATTGGTGACTGTTATTGTAAGAGAACTCTGCGTAGGGCAAACTTTCATCCCAACTTGCTCCATAATCCAGAGCACAGGCTCTCAACATGTCTTCAAGAATTTGGTTGGTTCTTTCTGTTTGTCCATCCGTTTGTGGATGAAAAGCAGTGCTGAATTCCAATCATGTTCCTAAAGATTCATGAAGCTGTCTCCAAAAGTGGGAGGTGAACTGGGTTCCTCTATCTGATACTATACTCTTAGGTACACCGTGAAGGCAAACAATTCTGCTCATGTAAATTTTTCCTAACTTGGCACTTGTATAAGTGGTTTTCACAGGTATGAAATGGGCCACTTTAGTTAGGCGATCCACTACTACCCATATGGAATTATACCCTGACCTGGTCCTTGGTAATCCTATAATGAAATCCATACCAATATTTTCCCACTTCCATTCAGGAATAGGCAGTGGTTGAAGCAAACCTGCTGGTTTTTGGTGTTCCGCTTTGACTCTGCTACACACATCACACAAAGCGATATGTTCCGCGATATCCCTTTTTAGATTGTTCCACCAGAACCTTTCCTTCATGTCCATGTACATCTTGGTATTTCCCGGGTGAATGGAATACGGAGAGTTGTGTCCTTCCTGTAAGATCAGTTTCCGCAACTCTGGGTCTCGTGGAACACATATACGTTTCCCGTGCCATAAAGTACCCTGTTCGTCAACACGGAAACTCTTAGCCTTTCCTAGACTAATATTTTCCTTAATCTTTCCAATTTCCTCATCAGTCTTCTGAACTTCTCGGATTTTGTCCAATAGAGTGGGTTGAACATCTAAGGACGTGAGATGTCCTTCTGGTACAATCTCCAATCTGAGTTCTTTGAATTGCTTACACAAGTCATCTGGCAATTCCCCTTTTGTGAGGCCATTTACAAATGTCTTACGACTTAGAGCATCCGCTACTACATTTGCTTTACCGGGATGGTATTGCAAACTTAAGTCGTAATCCTTGATAAGTTCTAGCCACCTTCTTTGTCTCATGTTGATTTCCTTCTGGGTGAAGATGTACTTCAAGCTCTTATGATCTGTGAACACTTCACACCTCTTTCCCAAAAGATAATGTCTCCATGTTTTGAGTGCATGGACGACAGAGGTAATTCCAAATCATGAGTAGGATAGTTTACTTCATGAGTTTTGAGTTGTCTCGAAGCGTAGGCTACGACTTTACCATCTTGCATAAGTACGACACCCAAACCTTGATGAGAAGCATCACAATATACTTGGAAATCCTTTTCCAAATCTGGCAGACAAAGTACTGGTGCTGTCACAAGTCTCCTCTTTAATTCTTGGAAACTGATTTCACAACCTTCAGTCCAAGCAAACTTCTTATCCTTCTTTAGCAATTCTGTCATTGGCTTAGCAACCTTTGAGAAATTTTCAATAAACCTTCTGTAATAACCTGCTAAGCCGAGAAAACTACGAACTTCTTTCACATTCTTGGGTGATTCCCATTCTGTCACAGCTGAAACCTTAGCAGGGTCAACTGCCACACCATCTTTTGTCATCACATGACCAAGAAAACCAACTTTCTCTAACCAGAACTCACACTTGCTGAATTTGGCATAAAGTTTATGTTCCCTCAGTTTCTCAAGTATCAAGCGCAAGTGTCTTTCATGTTCTTCCTTGCTCTTGGAGTAGACCAAGATATCATCGATGAAAACGACAACAAACTTGTCAAGAAATTCCATGAACACTTTGTTCATCATATTCATGAAGTATGCTGGAGCGTTGGTTAAACCGAAAGGCATCACGGTATACTCATATAATCCATACCTCGTGGTGAATGCTGTTTTTGGTATGTCTTGCTCTCGTATCTTGAGTTGAAAATAACCTGACCTGAGATCAATCTTCGAGAAAACACATGCTCCTTCTAGCTGATCAAATAAGTCGTTGATTCTTGGCAAAGGATATTTGTTCTTGATAGTAACCTCGTTGAGAGAACGGTAGTCAATACATAACCTTTGTGTTCTATCCTTCTTCTCCACGAACAATACTGGGGCTCCCCAAGATGAAGAACTTGGTTGAATAAACCCTTTCTGTAACTGTTCTCCTAGCTGTTTCTTGAGCTCTTTCAATTCATCAACTGACATTTTGTACGGTCTCTTAGCTATTGGTCCTGATCCTGGCACCAAATCTATCAGAAACTCCACATCTCTATCCGGTGGCATTCCTGGTAGCTCTTCCGGAAACACATCCGGATACTCACACACTATTGGTACACTGTCCATGCTAACCCCCTTAAGAGAATTCAGCCTACTTCCTTTGGATTCAAAGTTTGACTTAAATTTTATTCTTTTTCCTTCGGGGGTTGTGAGTGTAATTGTACGATTTGCACAATCTAGTATCCCTTCATACTTAGCCATCCAATCCATTCCCAAAATCACATCCAATCCTTGGGAATTCAGGATTATTAGGTTCATTGGAAACTTATGTTTTCCAAACTCTATGACTAAGTCATGACATCCTGAGTTTACTATCATTTCTCCCCCTGGAGAACTTACTCTTATAGGACACCCAATGGTTTCCACCGGTAGTTCATTTCTTTCAACAAATGATTTTGAGATGAATTAATGTGATGCACCGGTATCAAAGAGTACAAATGCTGAAATTGAATTGAGTCTGAACTTACCAGCCACGGCATCAGGCTCCTCATAGACCTCCTCCACATTTATGTGGTTAACCTGTCCTTTCTGGAAAGGGTTTGGTTTGTTAGGTCCTTCAACTTTCTTCTCAGGGCACTCATTTGCATAATGCCCCAGCTTTTTGCATTTGAAGCATTCAAACTGACTGATGTCCTTTTTAGGAGGTTGGCCTCCACTTCCACTACCATTTCCACCATAGTGGCTCTTATGTCCACCCTTGTGGTTCTTGTACTTGTCCTTGTCATGACTGCGGTGATGCTTGTTGTCATGACGGTTGTGGTTGTGCTTGCTGAATTTCCCATTTTTATGGGATCCTGAGCTGCCACTGTCATCATAGTGAGATTGTTTGTGAGACGATCCCGAGCTGTGCTTGTCGGAGTGTTTCCTCTTTCTACTCTCGACTTGCTTTATTTTACTCTCCAAAATAGCAGCCTTGTCACACAATGACTGATAGGTTGGAACATATGCTACAGCCAACTGCAGATTCAGCTCATCATTCAAGCCTTCCAGAAATTTCTCCTTTCTTTTGGCATCTGTGTCAACCTCATCCGGTGCATAGCGCGCCAGATTGTTGAACTCCTCTATATATTCTGCCACGCTGCGGTGGCGCTGTTTCAGGTTGTGAAACTCCTTCTTTTTCAGACTCATCATTCCTGATGAGATATGAGCGGTGCGAAAACCATCTTCAAAGATATCCCAAGTCACCTCATCAATAGGAGTGGTGATTTGGAAGTTGTCCCACCATGTGGCGGCTGGTCCTTCCAACAGATGTGCTGCGAACCTGACTTTTTCAGCATCCGTGCAGCCCACGGTCACTAAGTCCTTGTTCACGGAACGTAGCCAGTCATTGGCCACCATGGGATCAGTTGTTCCTGCAAACTTTGCTGGCCTCAAACGCAGAAATCTGGTGAGCATATCGAAACCCGGAGGGTTGTTGTTGTTGTTGTTGTTGTTGTTGTTGTTGGGGTTGTTGTTGTTATTCTGGTTTTGGATGAATGTCGTCATCATTTGCATAAGTTGTGTTTGCGCATTCATCATTTGTTGCATTTCCGGGGTGATGTTGTTGGGGTTGGGGTTTGCGCGACGGGGAGGCATCTGTGGTTTGTTCAAATAGATAAGAATGAGATACCCATAGATGTTTCATGCACAATACAACATAAGCAAACACATAACAAGCAACATAAGAATAAAAGTTCAACATCCGCATAATAGGCTCATGAAGTAAAACACACAAGTGGCAAGCCATCCACATGTCGGATGGTCCAATAACAAGTTCATAATAATAAGTATGAATAAGAAAGGTAAACGAGTAGTCAAGTCTACTCATCAGCGTCAATTTCCTCCTCAACGAAGGTAAGACCTGCGTTCTCCATCGCGGTCTTGTTCTCCTCAATCGTAGTGGTCAAGGAATCGACCTTGGCCTTGAGAGCCCTCTTCTGGGAGCGAAGCCTCTCAATAACCATCTGCTGCTGCTCAAGCTCGAAGTCTTTGGACTTAAGTTCCTCGGTCATGTCCCGGATCTTCTTGTTCCTATCCTGGACGCGTTTCTCTTGACTCTTGAACTTGCGGTCCTGGGCCTCGAACTTTGTCTCCATTTCCTTGATCATCTCATCTTGCTACGCAAAAAGCTTGTCCTTCTCAAGAAGCTGCACCTGAAGCTCGTCATTACCTAGCATAACGTTCGTCCTGTCCGTATCTACGTGCCTGAGAAGAGTCTCTAAGTCCTGAAGATAAAGACGTATCGGCTCCGCAGTGCTCCTGGAGTCGTCCTCAAAGTCGATGGACTCTCCATCAACATCACGTCTCCCAAAGACGTGGAAGTGAGTGCCTCTAACCTGACGGGAATGACGGCCTAACAGTCGTCCTATCAGATCCTGCATGACTACCTCCATGCCTCTCTCCCTGTCATCGTGCATCAGCTTGAAGATGATGGCCTCAGTAGTAGGCTCAGTCTGGCGTCCGGGCTGATTCACCTTGAAGCCCCAGAGGTCCTTCCTCTCGAACTTGGTGAGTGGGTACACCATAATGGTAGGAAGAGGGATATCAAGCAGAGTGGTAAGCTCAATGATACGGGAACCAAAACGAGTAACCCGAAACTCCTCAACAGTGCTGATGGAAATAGGCATCTATTTATAAGAATGAAAAAGTTAGAACAACACAAATCAAGGTAAATCGAGACAAACATTCATACATATCCATGGAATACAATCATCACACAAATCATGCATACATAAGTCTATTACATTAATCAAAGGTCCAAACTTAATTAGAATATATTTTGGAAATAAGGTGATAGGTGGTGGTCCAACTAACGAAGTTTCTTACAATCCAATCTCACGGGATCTATTATTAAACACAATGTTCCGAGAGGAAATCCACCAATCTTGCTCTCTTGACTCTATCACTAAGTCTATAACATCTCCCCTTATCTCTTGGTTGTTGTCTTCCAACTCTTGAGTAAGCTCCTTCTCTTTCTCTAAGTCCTTTTGGAGGTTGAGCATTCTGCACTTGACTCTAGCACTTAGTTCCTTGATAGTCCTCCAAAATGCATCCCTGGCTGACTCAAAGAATGTGGTATGAATTGTTGTGTTGGTGTACATGCAGAATCCCCTTTTTTTGTGGTTGTCTTCCTTGTTTTTGTACAAGTGAAGTTGCACCCACCAATACTCCACTCCTTCATCCATCACCGGAAAACCCTTGTACACGGCTTCACCATGTGCATCCATTGCCTCCATGAGATCCTTGAGAATGTTGGGAAACTCAGTCTCACACTCCAAAGTCATGGTCATGAGTGGTCCCTTCTTCACGGCTTCGTTGATGGAGTTCATCTACAAGGAATTTGAAAGAGATTAGAAAAGCTTTACGAGAAGAATAGACAAGTGTAGAAGTAGTTGAAAAAACTTTTTCCTTAGTGGTTTTCCAATCCTAGGGTCATAATCCTACAGGCAACACAGTGCTCTGATACCATCTGTTAGACCCCTCCTTTATAAAGGAAAGGATCCCTGTGATTGCAATGCTAGTCCCTGGATCAATGCTAGCATCCACAGTTTAAGATGAAGTACACAGATACAAAGGTCGTTTATTACATTCATTCCAGAGATAAAACATAGTCTTTTACAACTCAGGGCCAAAGGCCTAATACAAGAGTTTGTGGAATAAGTAAATAAACATAAGTCTTCATCTTCATGTGCCACAGGCAAGCATGTTGAGTGTAGACTCATGACTCCTATTCATCATCGGAGTAACCTGCAACATCACAAGTTACAGCCACAGAGGGTCAATACTTTGGAATAGTATTGGCAAGTGATACCTTAGTATATTTTAAGTGGACTATATTACTATATGCATTTTGGCTAAGTGTAGTTTGGCTTGCTTTGCTTGAAACTAGGTTTTTCCTATTAGTTGAAAACTCTAAGTTTCTTCTTTGTCAAAAACATTCCCAAGGAACCACCAATAGACATTGGGGTCCTTTACCCTTGTTCACCCACAAATTTTTATTGTAGAAGTTGGAGTGATGAGATTCTTGTAGCTTCCATGTCTTGATGCTCAAAAATGTCCATTTCCTTGGACTAGGCTAAGTACTTAGGTTTTCCATCTGCAGAGGTTGTGCACTTTCCCCACCAGACTTGGTTTCCCAAGACAGGACCTTTCAGAAGCTTTTCCTTAGTCAAATGGACGCGTTCCATCCTAATATCCCATCTACCACCAACTGTCCAAAAGACTAAGTTCTAGCAACCTATATGATCAAGGCAGAGCCCATTTTGCCAAGTGGTTGCACTGTAAGCTTTCTCAACACTTGGCCTCCAAATCCCTTTGTGCCTGGGTGGCATACCACAAGTGAGATACACAACCCAAGTCCATGGCCTTGTGTAACCACTCAACATAACCCAACATTCCATTCCACCTAGGAGGTTCATTTAACTTGGTTGTTTTATTAAGAAAACATAAGTCTCTTGACTTAGAATATTTTACCATAAACTATATAGATGTCACCACCCTTGTTTGCTAAGTAGCTAGACTAAGCAGAATATGGCAACCTACCTTAGGATAATTTCCTTAGCATTTCTACTATTTCATTCTACTTAGGATTTCCCATATTAGCACTTGGCAAAAATATCATGCAATAAATTCTAACAAAATAACTAATGCTAGTACAAAACATAGGACAGAAATGTTGATGAAAATATCACTTGCCTTGGTAGTGGGGAGAGTAGCACTCTTCACAATCACAATCACTAGCAAAATCTACACAAGAAATCATAGCATACAAATACACACAATTTATATACATACAAAAATAATATGAATGCATGCATGCAAGAATATACCAAGTGTGATTTCTTTGAAAATTCCACCAAGTATGCTCATGAGTTCAGAAACTTAACCTAACACAAAATTTTGCCAACTAAATTCATTTGGCATCCACATAATTTACCAACATAATTTCCATTTAAAATGGTCCTAAAACATGTTCTATAAATAAAATCATTTTTAATTGTTACTATATGCTAAATAAAGTGGATATTCTGAAAGGCCTTATTTCACTGAATTCAACGATATAAAGTTTGCAAAAATCTAACGTGGCATTCAAAAGTTATAAGCATTTGAAGTTTGAATCTAAATCAGGTTTTAAATTCTGTTTTTAGTTTAAACCTTGCCACGCGTCGCGTTATTACTGGAGCGTACCGGTTCGCACCGGATCACCCTTCTATGCCGTTGGATCTAACTAACGCTGCGCGGCTCAGATCCGTCCATACCCCTTCGTTAAGTGAAGTGTTTCTACGCGTAGGATTCAGATCTAACGGCTAAAATTCTCCTAACCAAAAACGAGCGGCGCTACCGGCGGTGATGGGCGGCGGCGCGTCAGTCAGTGACGGTGCCGGCGTTCTAGATCGCCCGGGGAAGGGAGGAGATGCTTACCAGAACCGCAGAAGGCTACTGATGCTCAAGGTGGCAATGGCTTGGGAAGGGGCGTACGGAATCATCGGAGATTTCTCGCCGGAGTTCGCGAATGCGTCAGCCACGGTCAGTCGTCGACGTTGGCGAGGTTCCTCGTCGTGCTAAGCCAAAACAGGGGTACTGTCAGATGCGCAAGACGATGGGGATTCTAGGCGTATCAGTCAGAGGGCAAGGGGCGGTGGCTACTTACGGAGGGCGGTCGCCGGAGTTCGTGCAGGAGACGGTGGCGGCCAGTCGTCGACGTTGCCAAAGCTAGGGGTCATGCGAAGGCAAACAGAGAGTGTCAGAAGATGCACAGCGGTTCACTGAACAAGATAGCATGAACGCGAGACTGGGGGAAACTCGAGACTCACCGGAATTCGCCAGCGCAGTCGTCGGAGACGGCGGGGTTGCAGAGAGAAATGCGCGCAGCCTGGGGGCGTTCTGTGCTTGGGGTTTGGGGGAAAAGAGAGAGGGAACATAGGGGGTTTATATAGCCTGGCTAAGCGCGAGAATTACTCGGCCATTGATTCGAATTGACGTCGCGATTATCACTCAGGAAATGGCAGCGTTGATTGGGGACGAACAGGTCGTGCGGGTGGAGACGACGCTGGCGTGGAGATGGCCCGCTTGTCAGCGAGGTGCGCGGAGTTTGGGTGGGGTCTGCCTGTCAGCGTCTGCTTGCGTGTGCTCGCGCGTGTGAGAAGGAAAGGAGATCCCCGGGTGGGCTTGCTGGGCTTGATCAGCTGCTGGGCCAGATTCTGGCCGCGTGGCCCTTTTCTATTGAAGTGCTCTTTTCTTTTTCTATATTCATTTTCTGGTATGAATTTTGATATGAATTCAAATCCTTTTGAAATCAAACTGCCTTGGGAATTTTGCAGGGTTTTGTGGATTCAAAAACAGTCATAAAACTAAGTGGTTACTTTGCAAGGCTTGGTCCAGCTTGGTTTCTATATTAATTAAAGATTTGTTCCTGTTTGCAAATATTTGAAAGGGACTTTGAAAACTACTTCTAAATTTGAAATCTTGGGGTTTAAAAGTTTCACCTAAACTTTCCATCAATGAAGGCAAGCAAACAAGTACTTTAACTTTCAATTTTCAAAGGGTGACAGTTATTTGGGATAGTTTGATCACATGAAATCATAGCTCCTATTCTATCACTAAGTGATTTTTGAGAAAACCCTAAATGAAAGAATGATGCAAAGTGATATGAATGAGTTTTGAAGTTATGATTTTTGGGATGTTACAATAAGATAGAGCCCCCCGTGTTTACAATGCTAGTCCCTGGATCAATAGCTAGCATCCACGGTTAAGATGTAATATCAAGAAACAAAGGTCATAATATAACTTTATGACCAGGAATAACATAATTTTATTACATCTTACATAGCTCATTTGGCTATTACAATACATTGCAGCGGAATAACTATAGTCATGGTTCCTTCATCTTCAAAGTGCCACAGGCAGATGTTGGTTGTAGACTTTGTAATCCTAATCAATCAATCTTCACTAAAATCAATCAAACCTGCAACATACAAGTTACAGCCACAAAGGGTCAATACATTTGAATTGTATTGGCAAGTGATACTATGGTAGTATAGTGGAGTCTATCATCTATATGCATTTGGCTAAGTGGAGTTGAGGCTTGCATTGCTCAAAATAGATTTTTCCTTAACATTTGAAAATACTAGTTTTTGCTTTGATAAATCATTTTTCTCAATCAAAGATTGAAGATCCTTTACAAGGCATCTCTCAATCAAAGATTGAAGATTTCAAACAACCATTGTTCAAACCACAAGATTTTAACTTAGAAATTTGAATGATGAGATTCTGGATTGCTTCCATGTCTTGATGCTCAAATTGTCCTTTACCAGGGACATGGCTAAGTACTTAGATTTTACACTCTGCAGAGGTGGTGCACTTTCCCCACAAGATTTGGTTTCCCAAGACAAGATCTTTCAGAAGCCTTCCCTTAGACCAGAATGGACGCGCTCCAACCTATCAAACACTACCACCCACTGTCCATATGGCTAAGTTCTTGCAACCTATATGATCATGGCAGAGCCCATATTGCCAAGTGGTTGCACTTGAAGCTTCTCAACATTTGACATCTCAATATCTTTGTTCCTGGGTGGCAATCCACAAGTGAGATACACAAGCCAAGTCCATGGCCTTGTGAACCACTCAACCAAAAACCACCAAGCAATCCCATTCCACCCAGGTGATTCATTAACTTAGTTGTTTTATTAAACAAAAACATAAGTCCTCAGACTTAGAGATTTTTCCATAGTGTGAATATATATTCCACCCATGTTTTCTTCTAGATAGGCTAAGCTTGATAGTAATAGGAATCTTAACTTAGGAAAATCCTACTAAGGATTCATCTACTGGGTTTTCCTATAGCAAGGTTCATACTTAGCAAAATTCCATGCAAGTTTTACTTAGCAAAAACACTATTGCATAGTGAAAGTAATGGGACAAAAAGTATGAAGCATCACTTGCCTTTTTGGAAGGTAATGGTGGTTCACTCCTTGATCTTGCTAGTCTCACACTTTCTAACTTCACTACAAGTCAATCAGGTAGACACAAAATCAACTAGCATTCCAAACCAATAAATCAATCAAACAATTTAACACACACAAAACAATGGGATCTAAGTCATGCATGTAAGCATGCAAAGGATGGTTCTATTTTTAAGGATGGTCTCCACTAGGCTTCTAAACTTTGTAAGGTCCAAATTGGTCATTTACCAAAATGGCAAAGTCATTTGCAAATGGGTTTTATCTTAAAACCATTTTAAAATCCATTCATCATTTTATGTGGTGAAAAATGTTTTTATCAAAACAAAACCTTTAAGTTTTTCACCAAATGAGTTTCTATTGCAAAACTTGATGTTTTTGGGTCAGTAGGTTTGGTCCAAACTATTTTCTCAAAGTTTTCTTTCCATAAACATTTTCATAATAAAATTAATAATTTATTTGGCTAGAAATTGGCTAAGTCAAATACTCCAACCTAAATTTTACCAAAATCATTTTTAACACCAAGGGTTGGTTCCTAGGGTTAGTAAGGTCACAAAAAACCATTTTGCAAAAGTTTTAACCCTAAAAACATTTTTAAACAATTTTTTTAATCTAAACAAGCACACAAAAGTTTCTGCAAATTCAAACAAGCTAACAGATACTTTTTGCTAAACTAAGGGCATGGTTGGCTAGGGCTGGTTCTCCTGAATCCATTGATATAAAATTTGTAAAATTTGGACGTGTGGTTTGAAAGTTACAAGGGTTTCAAAATGGCATTTAAATCTGGTTTCTAAATCTGTTTCAATCAAACACTGGCCACGCGTCGCGCCGTGATTGGCCAGTACCGGTTCGTCTGGATCGAGTGACACAGACCACAGGATTAAAAGGGTCATGTGCGGCTCAGATCAAATGTACCCCTTCGTTTTAATGAATCTATCCTAGCCAACGGATCTGCATCTAACGGTTGCTACGTGTTTGACCTAAAATGGGCGGCGCTGACGGCGGCTGTGCGGCGGCGGCGCTCTGACGGCGAGGTTGCCGTCGATGCAGGATGCGAGAAAGAGGGAGGGGGAGCTCACCGAGTTCGCAGCACACTGCTGATGCTCCTCATGGTCTTTGTTGGCCAAGGGGCGCACGGGTTCCTGGGCACCGGAGTTGAGCCGTGCCTCGGGCGTGGTCAGTCGTCGACGGGGGCGAGGTTGCAGGCCACACACAAGTGATTGGCGAGCACCTAGAGATGCAGAAGACGCAGACTAATCAAATGGTATGATTTACTGATCAAGGCGCGCACGGAGTCGAGTGCTAGAGCTCACCGGAGTTGCGGGGTCGTCGGTGGCGTACAGGTGGAGACGTTGCCGACACTCTGGGGCGCTCGGGGGCGAGCTGGCGCTACGGGGATGATCGCCAGGAGGTGGGGATCACGAGAGCATGGTCGAGGAGGCAAGGGGCGGCAAGGGGCTGCCGGAATCGGCCGGGGAAGTCGTCGGAGACAGAGCGGCTCGGGGAGAAATTGGAGCGGCCTGGGGGCGTTCTTGGGGAATGAGACAGAGGGGAAAGGAGGAGGAGTCACTGGCGTTTAAGCGTGCGTGGTCAGGGGGCGTTGATCACGCGGCATTGAAGCGAATTGACGAGGTGCAATCAATCGGCAGTAAATAGCCAGGACGACGAGGTCGTGTTGAAGACGATGAATAGGAGGGGGTGGGGTCGGCTGGTCAGCGAGTGAGTGAGAGGGAGAAGAGGGTCCACATGTCAGTTGCTCCGCAGGTTCAAAATGGAGTGCAAAACGTTTTCTTTCTAGAGGGGAGCTGGGCTGCTTTGCTGGGCTTATTGGGCTGCTGGGTTGGGTCGACAAAAACTCATATTTTTTCTTAATCTGAACCCTTTTCTTTTTCTGAATACAATTTCTGTTTTTGAATTTCAAACAAACACTCATACATTCAAAGAATTCAATCAATTCACCATACTAGTAATGAGTTTTTGGTTCTGTTTATCAACATAAACAAACATTCCAAAATAAAATAATATTTTTATTCATTTTAGGATCCATTCATTATTTAAATAAAATGGACCTTAGTTATTTAATAAAATAGGGTTTGATTTAATTAATAGAATCTCCATTTTAAATCCAAATATTTTCAAAACCAAATCAGTAGGTATTAATTGAAAGTAAAGAATACTTGGAAACCTTGTTTAAAACAAAATAACATTTTTTCTATAGGGTCCATTAATAATTAAGTAAATAGACCAAGGTTTATTAATCAAATAGGGTTTTGTTTTATTTAAAAACCTCTTTTGAAATCTACATATTTTTAAAACCAAATCAGTAGGTATTAATTGAGAATAAAAGATATTTGGAAAACTTGTTTAAAATAAAAATAACCTTTTATTTTAGGATCCATTAATAATTAAATACAGTAGACCTTCATCATTAAATCAAATAGGATTTGTTTTATTAGAATATTTATTTTTAACTCTAAAATAAAACCAAAACACTTCAGTAGGTTTTAATTAAGAAAATAAAATACTTAGAAAACTTATTTAAAATAATTTAATAAGTTTTGATGTTTTAATTAAAATGGTAAAACCTTTTATTTGAATACAATTTGGATATTAATTCCTTATTATTTTATTTAAACAATCCTTTATTATTTTTATCAAAACAAAACATTTTATTTCAAAATCTTGGCCAAGGTTTAATTTGGCTTTATAAAATAACCTTTATTTATAAATCCACCTTTTCCTTTTAAAACAAAATCTTTTATTTAAAAGATCAATAATGGTATTTCCAAAACATTTTATTTTCCTCCATTTAAAATGTTTATCTTTTTAAATCCCTTTAGGATTTTATTTAATCCAAATTGGTTTGAGGTTCCAATTGAATTCAAAATGTTTTTTCTGGCCCTGAAAATCAAACAAAGTTTTATTTTATTCATTTATTTTTCACATTACAAGATTTGGAAAATCTTGGGATGTGGCACTTTCGATATTTGGTTCATACCCCAAACTATGGTATTTGGTATCCTAGGGGCTCTACTTTCTCTCTTTGTGGATACACGGATTCGGGTTGGACGGGTGATAAGGATGATAGAAAATCAACCTCGGGGCTTGCCAATTCCTTGGTAGGTCCTTGGTGTGTTGGTCTTCTAAGAAGAAAAATTGTATATATCTCTCCATCACCGAAGCCAAATATGTGGTAGATGCTAGTGCTTGTACTCAATTGCTATGGATGAGGCAAACTTTAAAGGAATACGGTGTCCACTGTGACAAAGTGCCTCTTCTATGTGACAATGAAAGTGTGATCAAGATTTCCTGCAACCCAGTGGATCATACAAGGACAAAGCATATTGAGATTCGTCATCACTTAATTAGAGATCATGTTGCTTGAGGTGATATTGAGCTATCCTATGTGTCAACCAAAGACCAACTTTCAAACACATTCACGAAGCCACTTAACGAAGCAAGGTTTTGCTATTTGAGGAATGAACTAAATATCATAGATTCAAGGGTCTTGAATTGATTACTTGACCCTTATTGTGTTTAGATTCAGGCATGGATATAGGGGAGTGCGTTCCTAATACATTGGACTATCCCTCCCCCCATAATGCCAACATTGAAGAAAATTAATTCTCTTAATATCATTTTGTGATATGTGAGATTCATTGATGAGTAGTGGCTATGAACCCAAGGATAATTCTTCGCAGTGTCATGCCACAAACTCTTACATGGTGGCCTCGGCCACCGCCCTCTTCTTAGTGAAGAGATTGGTTCTTGGTTCATGTTTTATTTGGAGCTCTATTGAACATCTTCACGGATTTCTAAATCTGGTGTTTTTGGTCGAGGAGGACCGGAGTCTCTGGTGCACCCACACCGGAGTCTCCGGTGTATGCCGGAGTCTCTGGTCTGGGCGGTTTTCGTATCACTTAAGGGAGGCCTGGGTGAACTAAAACAAACAGTTTCATTCTTCCACCCTCGACCTCTTCTATCTCACCCGTCGCCTCCTCTTCCAAATCGCCACCTCGGAGATTACGAAGCCACCAGGATCCGCCATGCCACTGGAAAATCACTTCCCCTCGACCC
Organism: Avena atlantica; assembly: GCA_910589765.1. Taxonomy (NCBI): domain Eukaryota; kingdom Viridiplantae; phylum Streptophyta; class Magnoliopsida; order Poales; family Poaceae; genus Avena; species Avena atlantica. The sequence goes on from OU342735.1 coordinate 391,438,586, forward strand.
TTGGTCCCTTCCAACCGGTGGAATCGATCCCATGGATAGATATGGTACATCTCCTCCTCTTTTTGAACTTAGGGTTCATACCTTAGTATATTTTGAGGATTTGTACTGATTTGGTCCACTGGAATCACTTGTTTGTGTACACATTATCACATTAGCCTCGATTCCTTGCCCGATCTGTTGGATTCACTACTCACGGCAGCCTCCATGTGCATGCCCGACTCTCCCGGCTGGAGACTCCGGACCTCATGGCCGGAGACTCCGGTTCAGGCCGGATACTCCGGTGTGGAGTGGCTCTGGCACATCCAGCAAAGGCTCAAGGGTCTTGTGTTGAATTTTTAGAACATATATGCTTACCTCCATGCTATCCCCTGATACGTTGGAAACGTATCTATAATTTTTGATGTTCCATGCTTGTTTTGTATCTACTTTTCTTTGCTTTGTCTACACTTTGAGGTGTTTTAATATCTTTTCTAGAACTAACCTATTAACAAGTTTCCACAGTGCCAGTTGCCTGTTTTCTTCTGTTTTTGGTTTCAGAAAGGCAGAAAATCAATATTCTCGGAATTGGACGGGACAAAAGCCAAAGTCATTATTTTCTCGGAGCAACACGGAACCACGAAGCAGAGCTGGAGGGGGGCCACAGGGTGGCCACACCCCCCTAGGCACGGGTAAGCCCTGGAGGCACCTGGATGGGGAGTGGGCCCCCTAGACCCCCACCGACCTTGATTCCTGCGCCTATAAGAAGCCTCCGATGGGAAAACCCTAAACAATCCATCAGAAATCCATGAAAACCTCTGTTGCGCTGCTGCCACCGAAGGGGAGATTCGGGGGACATAAAGTCTCTGTTCTGGCACCCTGCTGGGACGGGAAGTGCCCCCGGAGCCATCTCCATCGATCTCCATCAGCATCTTCATCACTATTTCTGATTCTCATGATGAGGAGGGAGTAGTTCTTCCTCAGGACTAAGGTCTCTACTAGTAGCTATGTGTTCATCTCTCTCTCTATGCATGATCTTGTGGTCATGAGGTTTGTAATCAAGTAGATCTACCTTGCTACTCAAGTGCTTCATTAGATCTCTGCTCTCCCCATGTGTGTGAAAGTGACAGCGTGCACGCCATGGTGGCACTTAGGTTTGAGTCTACATAAATACTCTTTGTGCTTTAATAGATCTATGCTTTTCCCCACGTGTGTGAAAGTGACAGTGTGCATACCATGTGTGGCACTTTGGTTAGATTGAATATTTGTTATGAGTTATATTTGGAGTTGGATGTCTCTATGAAATTGTGGTGCTTGTTGGAACCATCTAGCGCTCAAGGTGACAGTGCGGGGTTATCTAGATTGGGAAAGGCATATTTTAAGGAGTGTTGTTATAGCCCTACCGTGGATTAGAGTGTCCAACCGGAGAGTAGTTAAGAGTAGTATCATGAAGAGGGGATATTTATATGAGAGAGTGTTCACTAGTGAAAGTATGATCCCTAGGCCTTGTTTCTAAACATTGAAACACCGTTTGCATCTAGATTTGTTGCATGTTTGATTGCTTTAGTCTTACGCACCGTCAAGCTCTTTTCTGGCACCATTACCACTTGTATTTCACTATCTCTTCGCCGAATTAGTGCACCTATACACCTGAAAAGTGTATTGGGTGTGTTGGGGACATAAGAGACTTCTTGTATCTTGATTGCAGGGTTGCTTGAGAGGGAATACCTTTGACAACTTCCTCCCTAGGTTCAATAAACCTTGGGTAATCCACTTAAGGGAAACTTGTTGCTGTTCTACAAACCTTTGCACTTGGAGGCCCAATAACTGTCTACAAGAATAGAGGTGTGTGACATCAAGCTCTTTTCTGGCGCCATTACTGGGGAGGTAAGGTAAAAGGTACTCACATCCTCCGGTGTGAGTGCTCGAAGTTATTTCCTTTAGATTCTGCAATTTTGTCTTTTTGTTTTTTGTTTTCACTAGTTAGGCTTAATGGAAAACAACAACAAAATTAGAGAGCTCTATAATGTTTATCTTGAGCTAGGACATGAGGTGTTTGAAGAGAAAATTAAAAAACCTATGGAACTTTATTTGCATGCTAATAGCAATGTAATTAGTATGAATTCTTTGGACACCATTATTGATAATGCTATGGAAAAGTCTAAGCTTGGGGAAGCTATTTTTTATGAAAATGATCTCTTTAGTCCTCCAGCTTTGGAAGATAGCTATTCTATTGCTTATGATGATACCAAACCTCCAATATATGATGATTACAATGATGAGTATGATATTTTCAGTCCACCTACTATTGAGGAGAAATTTAATTGTGATTACAATATGCCTCCTATATTTTATGATTATGGTGATGAGAATAGTAATGATAGCTATTTTGTTGAATTTGCTCCCACTACAATTAATAAGAATGGCTATTCTTATGTGGAGAGCAATAATTATTATATGCATGTGGCTCATGATAAGAATGTTTTATGTGATAGATATATTGTTAATTTTTTTCATGTTGTTACTGAAAGTTATTATGAGAGAGGGAAACATGGTTTTATGCATCTCAATAATATTAAGTTTCCCCTCTTTATGTTGAAAGTCTTGAAGTTGCACTTGTTTTGCTTTCCTATGCTTGGTGCTTTGTGCTTTCATGACTTGTTTCTTCACAAGATTCCTATGCATAGGAAGTGGCCTAGACTTAAATGTTTTTTGAATTTAGTTCTTCATGCTCTCTTTTACTTCAATTCATATTTCTTATGTGAGCATCTTCTCAAACTATCAAGCCTAACTTAAAGGCGTTAAAGAAAAGTACTTGATGGGAGATAAACCCAGAGTTTTCTTGAGTATTTGAAGTTATTACTTCTGTAATGACCTCTCCTTATCCCTTTTGTTTGCTTTTTGTGTCAAGAATGACCTCTAATGAGAGGGAAGTAAGATTAGGGGAGTTGCTGTCCCGAAACATATTTCTGTCCTCCACACACAAAAATTCGTGAGGTGTCTCTGTAACTCGAATTGAGCTGAAAATTTATGAATAAATCCCCCAGTACGTTAGCTAACTTTCGTTAGTTCAACACTTTTTTATTTGAGCAACAGAAGGTCTTTGAAAAAAATCGGTTTCTACCTGCTGGTCTGTTTTGACAGATTTCTGCCATTATTTGCATTTGCTTCTTATTGATTCCTTTTTGGGTTCTTTTTGGGAAATTGAGCTTTTTAAGTAGTTGCTACAGTAGCTTGTGTCTTTAGTGAAAGTTTTTCTGTTTTGAAACTAAACCCAAAGGTATATTATCCTTTGAATACACTAATGTTGCTAATGAAGATTGTGTGAAGTTTTGTATGAAGGAAAATTTGCAGGTGTAGAGCAAGAATGATGTAATGAGATGAAGAATGCACAAAAGCTCAAGCTTGGGGATGACACCCCGTGTCACCCAAAGAAATATTCAAGAGGTACAAGCGTCAAAGCTTGGGTATGCCCAAGGCATCCCCTTCTTCATCAATAAAAAGCTCAGGTCTTTCTAGACACTTTGTTTTTATTGTTTCATACATTGTTGTGTTATTCTTGGAGCGTCTTAGTTTTAATTTTTTGTTTTAATTTGCTTAGTTTTCTTGAGTAAGTTGGTTTGATTACAGCACACTTCTTTTGGAGAGACACACACTCTGTTTTCATCGGCTAGAACACTCTAGTTTTCACTCTAATTGTTTTGTGAGTGTTCACTTTTGCTAGCACTGCGCTCAGCCTTAGTTTTCTTGTGCTTTCAGCTTAGAACTTTTTAGTTCTTATTTGTGGATTTATGAGACAAGCTCACTGATATTTATTGATTATTATCTTTGTGAGTTGTTTCAAATAAGTTATTTAGTGTTGGAAAAGAGTAGAAAGTTTCATGCTTATAGTGGTACAAAAGGGAGCTTGTTTTCACTATGTCTTAGACTTTATCATGTCATGTTAGATGTTGTTTTGACCTCATGCTTAGTGATTATTGCTGTAGCATGACTTGTTCCAAACAATTAAGATTTCTTAATGTTCCTTGAAGGAATCATGCGTTGTTTTAGCATACAAAAGCATAGTATTGTGGTATTCTCCTTTGATGCTTTGTTTGGGTTGACTTGGCACATGCTCACACCATGTTATGACTATGAACAAGTCACCATAGCCTCTATGATTATTTAGTCCTTGACTTGTAGTACCTCTCTTTGCTTTGATTAGTAATGCTTTGTTGCACTGCATGATTATGGCCATTATTGCTCTCTTATTTGGTTGCACCCAGCCTTTTGCTAGCCTCCACTTGTATGGGTAAGCTCTACTCATGCTTCCAACTCCCAAGAAACCAAGTTATTCCAAAGTGTCCACTATAAACTCCTATGCATGGTGTGTTACACCATTCCAAGTATATTCTTGTTTTCAGCTATCTTCCAATTAAAAACTATTTTGTTATGTGAAAACTTAGTGATTAAAGCCCTCACAAACTTGATGGCACACTTTATATTCTTTGCCCCTAATAAGCATGAACCATTATGTCATCTATGTTGTATATGCTTGCACTTATACGTTGGAATTAGCAGAACCGTGCTGTCACGGGGAACGTTTTCAACATTGCACTTGTACTTTGTACTCAATTGATATCATGCTCTTTTGTCTATGGATGTCACTGATGTGAAATAAAAAGGGAACTTGTAAGTCCATGGAGTTTGTATTCTGTGTTAGAGAAAACGCCTGGGCCGCTAGCCTAAGCCATGCCTAATCATGGTGGAAACTTGCAGCATCACCATAGTGACATCTATGAAACATTCTTCTTATAAAAAAAGAGACACACTGAGAAAATAGGAAAGAGAGAAAAAAGCACCATATTCCCATGGTAAATAAGAAGATTGCTGAGATACTCATTGTCTGCTTGCCTTGTCATTTTGGTTATCGGAAAGCTCCTGTACCATGTGCAAGGGGTACCCCGTTGGCGGTTCTCTATGATATGCAAATACTTACAATGACAAGAACTTACAGGTGACTAAAGTTGAGTAGAATGAGGTGTGGCCCTCGTATTCAAGGGACTTGAGATTGCCAACTTATACTTCGTCAAGCATATACTCCATCTTTGTTCACTTTAACCTTAACCACTTCAAGATGCTTATGATAGGGGCAATGAGGGCTGAAAGCTAATAAGTACCATAATTTTTGGAAGCTCTTTTTGAAACTTGAAATCCCTACTTCCTTTACAAAAAGGCCTTTCTTCCACCATTATTGAGTCTCCACCTTCTACCTTTAGGCACCATTAAGAGAGCATAGTTGTCATTCTGCGTGCAGTGTTCCAAAGCTTATTGATTGATGCATATTATGATATTACTTGTTCTTGTGCTATTTGTTTCTAGTCACCCTTGTGAACTTTGAAGGTGTCCTATGCATCTATATTGCTACTTTACGAGGGACAAGCTGATTGCCACTATGCTATGTTTTCTGTATGTGAAACAAACAAACGTTTTTCAATGCATGTTATTCATGATCTTTGTTTGTAGCCTTTCATGTTTCATGCATAGTTACTATGTCCTATTGTTAGAACTCCATCTTTCATGCACATGTTTAGAGTTCTTTGATCAGATTTCAATGCTTGCAAATGGTTTGATCTTGGTTTTGATGGTGCATGTCACCTCAAAAAATATTCTTTTTTATCACTTACCTACTCGAGGACGAGCAGGAGTTAAGCTTGGGGTTGTTGATACGTTGGAAACGTATCTATAATATTTGATGTTCCATGCTTGTTTTGTATCTACTTTTCTTTGCTTTGTCTACACTTTGAGGTGTTTTTATATCTTTTCTGGAACTAACCTATTAACAAGTTGCCACAGTGTCAGTTGCCTGTTTTCTTCTGTTTTTGGTTCCAGAAAGGCAGAAAATCAATATTCTCGGAATTGGACGGGATAAAAGCCAAAGTCATTATTTTCCCGGAGCAACACGGAACCATGCAGAGCCGTAGGGGGGCACAGGGTGGCCGCACCCCTCCTAGGCGCGGGCAAGCCCTAGAGGCGCCTGGAGGGGGTGTGGGCCCCCTGGACCCCCACCGACCTTGATTCCTGCGCCTATAAGAAGCCTCTGATGGAAAAACCCTAAAGAATCCATCAGAAATCCACGAAAACTCAGTTGCGCCACCGCCACCGAAGGGGAGATTCGGGGGACAGAAAGTCTCTATTCCGGCACCCTGCCGGGATGGGGAAGTGCCCCCGGAGCCATCTCCATCGATCTCCATCACCATCTTCATCACCATTGCTGATTCTCATGATGAGGAGGGAGTAGTTCTTCCTCAGGGCTAAGGGCTCTACCGGTAGCTATGTGTTCATCTCTCTCTCTCTCTCTCTCTCTCTCTCTCTCTATGCATGATCTTGTGGTCATGAGCTTTGTAATCAAGTAGATCTACCTTGCTACTCAAGTGCTTCATTAGATCTCTACCCTCCCCATGTGTGTGAAAGTGACAGCGTGCACACCATGGTGGCACTTAGGTTTGAGTCTACATAAATACTCTTTGTGCTTTAATAGATCTATGCTTTTCCCCACGTGTGTGAAAGTGACAGCGTGCATACCGTGTGTGGCACTTTGGCTAGATTGAATATTTGTTATGAGTTATATTTGGAGTTGGATGTCTCTATGAAATTGTGGTATTTTTTGGAACCATCTAGCGCTCAAGGTGACAGTGCGGGGTTATCTAGATTGGGAAAGGCAGACTTTAAGGAGTGTTGTTATAGCCCTACCGTGGATTAGAGTGTCCAACCGGAGAGTAGTTAAGAGTAGTATCATGATGAGAGGATATTTATATGAGAGAGTGTTCACTAGTGAAAGTATGATCCCTAGGCCTTGTTTCTAAACATTGAAACACCGTTTGCATCTAGATCTGTTGCATGTTTGCTTGCTTTAGTCTTTACCTCACCGCCAAGCTCTTTTCTGGCACCGTTACCACTTGTATTTCACTATATCTTTGTCGAACTAGTGCACCTATACAGCTGAAAAGTGTATTAGGTGTGTTGGGGACACAAGAGACTTCTTGTATCTTGATTGTAGGATTGCTTGAGAGGTAATACCTTTGACCACTTCCTCCCTAGGTTCGATAAACCTTGGGTAATCCACTTAAGGGAAACTTGCTGTTGTTCTACAAACCTCTGCACTTGGAGGCCCAACAACTGTCTACAAGAATAGAGGTGCGTAGACATCTTCCCCCTCCTGCTATTTTCACAGGTGGCTCTAGTTCTCGTCGTCCCGCTCGCACCAAGTCCAAGTCACAAAGGGCTGATCCACAGTATGATGAGGATGAGGGTCGGTATGTTGTGCCCCCGTCCAACCGGAGGCAACAGTCCAGGGATGCAGCATACATGAGGCGGGAGCGTGAGCGTATTGAGGAGGAGACTCAAGCCAAGAGGGCTAGGTATGACAATATGCAATCCTTGGCCCGCATGTCGAACAAGGAGTTCCGTGAGTTGCGCAAGACATAGTTCTATGACTTTCCATGGACCAGCAATGACCCAGGTTATTGGAGGAAGGAGCAAGCCGTGTTCATGAAAGACATTTACAGCAGGCTCACCAGGTCTCTAGTTTGTCCCCAGAAGTACTTGAGCATTGAGAAGATGCGGAATAGTTCTTACTTCACTGATGCATTGTGGATATCTGAGAAGCTAGGGCTGCGCGGACTTATGGAGCTCCGCCAGGACTACAACATCACTCTTGTGAAACAATTTTGTGCCACAGTGGTGTTTGGGACTGAGCAAGCTAGGACAATGACATGGATGATAGGAGATCACTGCTGCACTGCTACCTTCCATGACTTTGCTGATGCCATTGACGAGACATTTCAGGGTGTGTCCACTCATGTTGGGCACTGTATGCACTCTGCAACTCTTGGGGAGAACAAGAACAAGCTTGCACCACTGTATGACAGCAAGGGAGTTTTGGGCAGGTCTAAGGTCCTCAACCCCCTCTATAACCTAATTTTGAGGATCTTCCAACAGACCATCTCCCCCAGTGCTAGTATCAATGATGATGCCATCAGATGTGGCTTGGTCAACCTAATATACCATACTCACAAGGTCTAGATTGCTGGACTAGAGGCTGAGGACACTGCTATTGACATCATGGACTTCATATTTGAGGAGATGTATCATGACATACTATACAAGAAGTCCCCTCCCTATGCACCACTTGTCATGAAGCTCATCAACACCCAGGCTCACGGTTCACACCTCGCTATGTCTCCCAACCTTATGGAGCATGCTCTTGTGTTCCTCTAGCAGAAAGGACACATGGGGCCACCCCCTAGACGCTCATAGGCTGAGGAAGAGGAAGATGAGATTTCTGAGGCCGAGCGGGCTCCCTCGCCTCCTAGGGCTCGGAGGAAGAATTCCTCCAATGGACCCATGCCTCCCATGACACGCGAGTATGTATAGGAGAAGATCAATAAGGCCTCCTTTTGGGAGAGGACCCTCTGTTACATGAATGTGGACATACGCAAGCAACATCATGCCTCCTACAAGAGCAACCGTCGCATGGAGAAACTACTCAAGGAAATCAAGGCTCAGGGAGAAGCGGAGGATGAGGAAGGAGAGTGAAAGGGCATTTATGCCCCCATGTGTGGTTTTGGTAATTAATGACAATCTCTATGGACTAATGTGTAAATTGAGTTTCACTTGTAGGTTTGTCCATTGGCATCGCTTGGGCCATGTGTTGGTCTCAAGGTTGAAAGATGAACAAATGTCCAAGGGCTTTGTGCTCTTTGGATTCACGAAAAATGAAGGAGCTTGAAGGTTGATCAAGACAAGTGCAAAGAGTTGCATCAAGATGGATCAACCTCAAGAAGAGATGACGAAGGGAAAGCTCAAGATGCGCCATCTCTAGAATATCTCATGCTTGAAGCTTGTCATCCTCATGATCATGGATTATGGGGGAGCAATTTGCAAGGCTTCATCGAGCAAGAGCAAACAAGAAAGGTGTTCCCACTTGAGAAGAACAAGACGGTCTATATCAAGTTCAAGTGGAATGCTCAAGGAAAAGGTATGATCTTGATAGGGCTTCTCTTTTTCCGGTCTCGTGTTGTTAGTTGGGAGACCAGGTTTAGGATAAATAGATGTTCTATCAAGAGGGGCTCTCAAGCGGGTGTCTCGATCGCATTGTTCGGAGAGAGCTCAAACCTTTGCATGCATAGAATCATATTTATTGGTTGTTATTTGGTTCTTGTCCATGATAGGATATAGAGGTTGTGGTCATCATCATAACAAGCTCTAGTTCATCAAATAAGGATTTCACTTGCATATCTTATTTCGGTTTTTGATCTTGCGAGTTTCTGGATCCACACCTTGGGTATCACATATATATATTCATGATATATTCTTCCTTGGTGGTATCCAATATTTCACTTTTTGTTTGATTCTACTTGATTTTATCTTTCCAACAAAATTGGTTTCATCCCAATCAAAGTTTCCAAGCTCAACTTCTTGTGTTTTGGGTTTGGAGGTTTTACCGGTTCATCGTTTCTAGAGAGATCATACCTTTCTCAATTTGGTTTTATCCTTCCATGTTGGACTATGATGTTTCTTTGCATAACCTTGTAGATCTTGTCGTTCTCTTCGAAACGAGCCCAAGATCATAAAAAACGGAGTCCGGAATCAAAAGTTATTGAAGTTTTCGTGCTTTTGTGGTGCATCGTCGGGAGAATAGGGTGAGTGCCCACCCTCAAGTGTCCCATAGTGGAGCGAGTGCCCGCATTTTGTGGTGCGCATTCGGGAGAATAGGGTGAGCCTTTTGTGGCGTCGGTGAGTTGTGTGCTTCCGCATCCGGGGTGAGGCCTTGTGTGGCGTTGGGTGAGCATCGAACCACCACACCTCGAGGTGAGAAATTTGTGGCGTTCGGAGAGCATTGCGCCATCGCACCTCTCCAATGGACAAGTAGATTCTTTGGAAGTGAACTTCGGGAAACAAATCTTCATCTCCGCGTGCATCGTTTATCTCTCAACCGAGCCCTTTACTTATGCACTTTACTTTGTGATAGCCATTGTGCTTGAAGTATTTATGTAGAGGTTCCAACCTTGAATAAGGTAGAGATCCCTGTGTTTACAATGCTAGTCCCTGGATCAATAGCTAGCATCCACATTTAAGATGTAATATCAAGAAACAAAGGTCATATTACAACTTTATAACCAGGAATAAAATAATTCATTACATCTTACATAGCTCATTTGGCTATCTCATTACAATGCAGCAGAATATAACAATAGCATGGGGTCCTTCATCTTCAAAGTGCCACAGGCAGTCATGTTGGTTGTAGACTTGTAATCCTAATCAATAAACTTCACTAACATCAAACAAACCTGCAAGATAATAAGTTACACCCACAAGGGTCAATACATTTGAATTGTATTGGCAAGTGATACTATGGTAATATAGTGGAGTCTATCATATATATGCATTTGGCTAAGTGGAGATTAGGCTTGATTTGCTCAAAATAGATTTTCCTTATCTTTTGAAAAACAATAAGTTTTTGTTTGTCAAAAATCACCCAAGGCATCTCCCAATAGAAATTCGTGATCCTTTAACCCTTGTTCAACCACAAGTTTTTAACTTAGTAATTTGGATGAGGAGATTCTTGATAGCTTCCATGTCTTGATGCTCAAATTGTCCTTTACCAGGGACATGGCTAAGTACTTAGATTTTACACTCTGCAGAGGTGGTGCACTTTCCCCACAAGACTTGGTTTCACCAAGACAAGATCTTTCAGAAGCCTTCCCTTATACCAAAATGGACGCGCTCCAACCTATCATCCCCTACCACCAACTGTCCATTTGGCTAAGTTATTGCAACCTATATGATCCAGGCAGAGCCCATAATGCCAAGTGGTTGCACTTGAAGCTTCTCAACATTTGACATCTCAAATCTCTTTGTTCCTGGGTGGCCATCCACAAGTGAGATACACAAGGTAAACCATAGAAATGGGCCTTGTGTAACCACTCAACACAAACCATTCCTTCCATTCCACCCAGGTGATTCATTCACTTAGTTGTTTTATTAAACAAAACATAAGTCCTTGACTTAGAAATATTCCATAGTATGAATATAATCCACCCTTGTTTTCTACTAGCTAAGCTAAGCATGAAAGTAGTAGGAATCATAACTTAGGAAAATTTCTACTAAGGTTTCATCTACTAGGATTTCCCATGGCATAGTTTATACTTAGCAAAAATTCCATGCAAGTCCTACTTAGAAATATCACTAGTGCATAGTGAAAATAATGCGACAAAAGTATGAAGCATCACTTGCCTTGTTGGTAGAGAATATAAGTTCACACCTTGATCTTGCAATATTCACACTCTTCAAATGTCACTACAATTCAATCAAGCAAGCAAGAAATCAATCTACCTTTCAAGCAATTCATCACATAAAATAATAGACACAAAGCAATGCATGCAAGCATGCAAAAGATTGTTTTATTTGGAAAAGTGGTTTCTAATAGGTTATAGACATTCTAAAACACTTATTGGTCATTTTATAAAGTGGCAAAACCATTTGCACTAGATTTCACCTATAATCCATTTTTAAATCAAATTAATATTTTATGTCGTTGAAAATGCCTTTAGCAAAGTAATAATTTTTATAGGGTTCACCAAATACATTTTCGAATCATAAAACTTTGTGTTTAGGGTCAGAGAGTTTAAATCAAAATATTTCCCAAAGGTTTTCCTCCAAAATCATTTTTTAAATCATATTCAACATTTTTATTTGGCTAGAAATGCTTTTATTCAAAGATTTATTCTTTTGCTTCACCAAATATATTTTTAAACCACAAATTGATTTCTATGGTCAGAAGGTTCAAAACAAACCATTTGCCAAAGATTTTATCACCAAAATAATTTTACAAAGGATTTTATATTCAAAACATGCCTACACAAGTTTCTGCAAAAACAACCAATTTAACAGAAGCAATTTACTAAACAAAGTGCATGGTTGGGTAGGATTTGTCTTGCTGATTCCACTGTTATAAAGTTTGTAAAATTTGGACGTGTGGTTTGAAATTTATGAGTTTGACAAAATTGAACAACTAATAGAACAAATCCTGTTTTTAAAACAAACTCTGGGCCACGTGGCTGCTTCTTATTCGTCCATAACGGTTCGGTTGGATTGACAGATACAGACCGCAGGATCTAACTTGATCGCTCAGCACAGATGCTCTCATACCCTTTCGTTTATGTTCTATCGCGTCCGTCCGATCTACATCGCACGGTTCTAATCTACTTGACCACACAGTGGTGGCGCTGCGACGGCGACAGGCGGCGACGCGCTCTGACGTGGTCGTTGCCGACGATGTAGGATGCAATAAAGAGAGGGAGGAGGATCACCGAGTTCGCCTTGAAGTGCTGATGCTCAACGTTGTCGTTGTTTGTCGAAGGGCGCACTGAGCTGCTGGCGATTCCTCGCCGTAGTTGTAGTCGGCGTCTAGCGGCTCTGTTCGTCGTCGGGGCGACGTTTTAGACCGCGCTAAGACAAGATGAGGGCTGCGTTAGGTGCGCACGATGCTGGGGATCACACACATATCAAACAGAGGGAGAGGGGAAGTTGGGGCTTACGGGGAATGGTCGCCGGAGTTCGAGCAGACGGTGGCGAAACTCAGTCAAAGTCGTTGCCGAGGATACAGGGCACGCGCGGGCGAGCTGGCGCTACGGGGAGGTTCGCCAGGAGATGGGGAGCAAGGGAGTGTGGTCGAGGGGGCAAGGTGCGGTGGAGGATGGCCGGAATCGTCGCCGGAAGACGTCGGAGACAGCGGCAGTGCAAGGCAAATTAGAGGCAGCCTGGTGGCTCTCTGGCAGCGGGGTTTGAGGGGAAAGGGAGAGAAGATGGAGGGGATTTATCGGGCGTGATCGTGAGTATTAAACGTCGAGCCATTACCGTGAATTTACTCCGAGGAGCTAACGGCATAAAATGGCCGGGAGGGCGTGGTCTTCGCGCGCGGGTGAGGACGAAGCTTGTGTGGCGGTGGGGCCTGGCATCAGCGAGAGAAGGAGAGGAGGAGTTGGTCCAGTTAGTCATTGACTCTGCGGGTGGGAGTTCGAGTACGAAACGTTTTCTTGCGGGAGAGAGGAAGTGGGTTGGACTACTGGGCTTAGTGGGCTAGCTGCTTCGTTTCCTTTTTTTGTACTGATTGTTTTTCTTTTTCTATTTTCATTAATCTATTTTGATTTTGTTTAATCCTTTCAAACATCTATTTGAATTCAAACTTCAACCAGACTTTGTGTGTATTCAAATATTATTTATTAATACATTCTGAAGTCCATTTTTGGAATAATATTTTTTTCATTTTAGCGTCTTTTAATTATTTAAAATAGGCCCTTGCATTTATTCAAATAATATTTAATAATATTTTCAGACTCCATTTGAAATCTAAATCTTTCCAAATCTTTTTAGTAGGTTTAAATTATTTATTAAGGTGTCAAATAATTCATCTTGAATTATTTGGGATATTTTTAATATGATTTATTAATTATTTTAATTTGGGTACCTGTCTTTATTCTAATGAAATCAAATATGGTTTTAATTCCATATAACTTTATTAAAATGGTTCTTTTATTTCATTTAATTCTATTAAACAACTTTTATTCCCTTTGAGTAAATTGAATTTACTTTCCCTGATTTAATTTATCTCTTCTAATAGGGATTTTTGTCTTTAATCAAATAGGGATAAAATTTCGTTAATGCCCTTTCAATTTATTTGAAAACTCTTTATCCATTAATTTATTTGGACTTGGATTACATTCATTCCATTTGCTTATGGATTAGGTCAAGAGTTAATTTGGCCTTTAATTATCTCTCGTTAAATAATTCTTTCTTTATCTTATAAAATCCATATCTTTTTATTGATTGATCCAAACTTGGTGATTCCAATTGGTATAATCTTATTTAATATTTGTTTATCCTTTTAATGTCTTTAGGATTATTTGATCACCATTTGGTATGGATTTATAGATAGACACTTTATTAGCTTTGGAAATTCAATTTCCTTATCGTATTAAATTCATAAGATTTTATCTATGGCTCCAAAGTAAGTGAAACCAATTTCTATGGTTTTTGTAATATTTCTATTTGTCATGCTTGATCATTTTGAAATGTTTGTTTGACAAATTTTTATATGGATCAAATCCATAGGCTTGGAGTGGAAATGTTTTCCTTCTATTAGGTTTTTAGAGTTTTGGTTTATTTTCCAAGTGTTTAAATTTCCAGATGCATTTATGAAGAATGCATTTCACTTGATTTGAATTTATTTGGATTAAAACATAAACCAAAGTTTGTTCAAGATGGGATTTTTAGGTTTCCATGTAGAAACAAAAGTTTCTTTTCACCCAAATTTTCAACAGTTATTTATTTTGTTTATTTATTTTTCACATTACAAGATTTGGAAAATCTTGGGATGTGACAATTTATATCTTGCTATCACCTTGTTGCTTATATTACTTAGCATAGGTTTTTGGTGCACTTAGGTGAACCTAGTGGTTAGGTTTTGTTCTCAATAAATTAAACGTTAGTTTTATTCCGCATTTATTTGAGCCTAAACCGTAATAATTTTAAAAGCCTATACACCCCCCTCTAGGTGATGCCCTTTGCACTTTCAATTGGTATCAGAGCGAGGTCTCTCGCTTGTTATGATTCACTGTCCCGAGAGTAAAGATGTCTCCTAGGGGTTTAGTGCACTCTCACACATTTACATTTTTTGGCACTCATTATGATGTTTGGCATACTTGCATGCTTAGTCATTTCCGGGCCATTGACCCAAATATTGAGCAAATTCTAGATATGGGCTTGTCTCCTCCTAAGGATCCCCAAAATCTATCTTTGGAGGAGGATACAAACTCTTATCTTGAAGCTCAAGCATCTAATGTGCTTGTTAATGTTGTGAGCTTTGTAGTTCTTTCCTCAATCATGCCTTTCCGGAACACTCATGATATATGGACCAAGCTTCAAGCAAAATATGGTGTGTCCAAGCTTAATGAGGATGATTGTGTTCCCTCCACCTTTGGGCGCGATGATTTCTCATCTTTTTCCACTACACCAACATGTGAGTTGTCACAAGGTAACGAAATGGTGAGTGGTGATAGAACATTCAATGTAGATAGTGAGATTGATATTCATGATCGTTCATATATATCTCATTGCAATGTTGTATCTTTGGGCATGAACACTTGTACCACTATATGTGATTTACATCCTAGTGTTTATTGCCCTTGCATATGTTGTATAAATGGATTGAATATATCTCATGATGATATGCTTTATTTGCCTTGTTGCCATGATAAATGCGCTTCTATTTCCTCTAGTACTTTTGTTGCTAACCATGTAGAGGAAATTGAAGAATGTGTGGGCCAAGGCAAGGTTGTGATTGGAGCTTCATGTGTTACCCCATCATCACCTTCTCCCAATGTTCACTTGTGCCTCATGGCTAAGGTTTCAAAGTAACCTCTCCTTTGGATGCCAATATATCTCATGATGATGTGAATTTTGATAATGTAGAAGTAGATGATGATGTTGCTTATTTAAAAGAGAATGTCACATCCCAAGATTTTTTTTCCAAATCTTGTAATGTGAAAAATAAATGAGTAAAATAAAACTTTGTTTGATTTTCTGAGTGAGAAGAAACTTTTGAATCCAACTGGAAATCTTCAAACCAATTTTGATCAAATAAAATCCTAAAGAGATTTTAAAAAGAAAAACATTTGATAACGGAAAATAAAAATATTTTAGAATTACTATTTTGGATCTTTAAAAAAATAAAAGATTTGATTTTCAAAGGAAATAAAAGTTTTACAAATAAGGATTATTTTGTAAGCCAAATTAAAACTTGGCCAAGCCTTTGAAATAAAATAATTCTATTTAATAAAAATAGTAAAGGTTTATTTAAAATAAAATAATAAGGATTTAATATCCAAGTTTTATAAATAAAGGTTTTACTATTTTAATTAACCACTAAAACTTATTTATTTATTTCAAATATGTTTTCCAAGTATTTTATATTCCAAAAATAAAACCTAATAATTTGGTTTTGAAAATAATTAGATTTCAAAAGGAGTATTTAAATAAAACAAATCCTATTTGATTTAATAACCATGGTCTATTTATTTAATTAATAATGGAACCTAAAATAAAATTATTATTTTGGTTTGGAATTTGGATTATGCTACTGAACAGAACCAAATTCAAAGTTACAAAGTGTGGTGTTTGTTTGAATTGATTTGAGTATTGTTTGATTGTTTGAATTTTCAAAACAGAAAATGAGAACAGAAAAGGAAAAACATTTTGGAAGAAAAAAAATGGAATCTGGACACAGCCCAGTTGCCAAGCCCAAGAAGCCCAGAACCAGCCCAGCTCACCTTCCCCGAAGAAAACGATTCGCACTCAGCCTCTAACCCGAACAGACGCTGACTGGTGGACCCCCCTCTCACTCCTTTTCCCACTGACCAGCAGACCCCACTTTTCCAGCTCATCTCCTTCCTCGCGACGACCACGCCGGCCATTGCTGCCGTTGATGTCGCGGCTTCAATTCGCAGTAATGCCGCGCCTTAACCTCGCCGTGACTGCACGCTATTAAACGCCAGCGTCTCCTCCTCCTTTCCCCTCACACGCCACTCCCTCTCTGCCCCGAGGCTGCCTCAATATGAGCCCGCCCTCCCACTGCTCCGACGAGCTTTCTCCTCCAATTCCGGCTAGTACTTGCCACCTCCTGCCTCCCCGACCAAGCTCACACCTTCCCCACTCCCTGGCGCATCTTCCTGTACCCGCCGTTCAACCGCGGGCGCCCTAGAACACCGTCCTCGACAAGCTCCGAGCGTCGCCGCGTCTGTCTTCAACTCCGGCACGTACCCAGGTAGTTTCAGACCACCCCGCGCCTTCTAGTTCACGCACGCGTCATCTCCTCGATCCCCTGCATCTGACCACACTCTCTGTTTGCCTCCTCGTGATCGACAGCGTCGCCTTCGACCGCGAACAGAACCGCCCGTCGCTAGACCTTACTCCGGCGAGCAATCCACCGCAACCCTGAGCGCCCCTCGACCCAAGAAGACCATGTCGAGCTTCCCCAGCCTCCTGCGATCTCGGTGAGAACCTTCCCATCCTTCCCCGTTTCCTGTTTTGCCAGCACCGGCACCGCCTGGCCGTACGCCGCCGCTAGCCACCGTCGGCGCCGCTCACTTTTGGTCAAGCATGTTAGCAACCGTAGGATCTAGATCGAGCGAACGAAACAGATCCACTTAATCACCGAAGGGGTATACGATCAGGACCGCACGATCTGTTCAGATCCAACGCACCGCAGAGCCGATCCGGCCGAACCGGTACCAGCCAGTCATATTGTGACGCGTGGCCAGTTCTGTTTAAAACAGAATTTGAAAAACAGATTTGAGTTGCAATTTCAAACCTTTGTAACTTTTGATCCATACGTCCAAAAATTGCAAACTTTATATCGTTGGAATCAGGGGAACAAACCCTAGCCAAGTATGGAATTTGTTTAGAAAATAGTATCTGCTAGATTGCTTGATTTTGCAGAAACTTTTGTATGCTAGTTTAGATTAGAAAAATGATTCAAAAATGTTTTTGAGTTTGAAACCTTGGCAAAATAGTTTATGGTGAACTTACTGCCCCTAGGAACCAACCCATAGTTTGGAAAATGAATTTGATAATGTCTAGGATGGATTAATCGATTTAGCCCATTTCTAGCCAAATAAAAGAATGGTTTTTGTTATGAAAATGTTTATGGAAAGAAAACTTTGAGAAAAGGGTTTGGATCAAACCTACTGACCCAAAACACCAAGTTTTGAGAAACCTCAACTTATTTGGTGAACCACTTAAAGTTGTTGCTTGATAAAAATGTTTTTCCACCACATAAAAAGTTGAATGGATTTAAAAATGGTTTATGGACAAAACCCTTTTGCAAATGACTTTGCTATTTTGGTAAATGACCACTTTGGACTTTACAAAGTTAGAAGCCTAGTGGAGACCATCTTTGCAAATAGAACCATCCCTTGTATGATTACATGCATCTTAGATCCCATTGTTTTATGTGTGTGAAGTTGTTCGATTGATTTATTGGTTTGGAATGCTAGTTGATTTTGGTGTTTGCTTGATTGATTGTAGTGAAATCAGAAAAGTGTTAGACTAGCAAGATCAAGGCGTGAACTACCATTCCCTACCAAAAAGTCAAGTGACACTATCATCAAAAGTCCTACTATTTTCATTATACTTAGTGGATTTTGAAACATGCATGAAAATACTTTTTGTACTTATGCTATGCTAAAATCCTAATAGGATTCCCTATCCATTCCTTAGAGAAAACAATGTAGTTGTTACATGCTTAGCCATGCTATATTTTTGAAAAGAGATACATGTTGAGATTTTACAAAGGTTGAGAAAAGGACTTGTGTTTTACATAATAAAACAAGGACTCAATGAACTACCTAGGTGGAGGATACTTTAAGTTTTGGAGAGGGTGGCAACAAAAGGAACCATGTCTATGGGAATCACTTTGTGTTGTGCTCCAAAAAAAACCACCTAGGAAACTTAGAGATTGAACATGTTTCTCCAATTGTGGCTTTCGTGTGCAACCACATGCTATTATGGCTCTGGCTTAGTCAACTACATTGGGAAGACTCATGCACTGTCCTCAGTTAACTGGACATGGGGACCTGGAATCCTACATGGGTGCTGAAGGCAAGCTAGCAATGGTGTATGGGAGGACCCTTTGGAAAGACTTCGTCACATTCTCAATCTGCCAGTACTCCATCTTGGTGAGCACTAATCCAGTAGGCCACTGGTGGCAAAAGGATGGGATTGTGACATGTGGGTAAAGTGTACTCCTTCTGCAGAAGATAATAAAATCTAAGTACTTAGCCGTGTCCCCGGTTACGGACATTATTGAGCAACTAAAGTTTGAAGCTATGGGAGATCTCGACATTCTAATTTCTAAAAGAAAACTTTTAAGGACTTGATGCACTTGGGGTTACCAAAGAGCTTAAGAGACTTTGACAAAACTTGATGTACTTGGGGTTACCAAGGAACTCAGGAGATTTTGTTGAAAACATGAAGACTTGGGGTTACCAAGGAACTCATGAGATTTTGATAAAACTTGTTGCACTTGGGGTTACCAAGTAGCTCAAGGGATTTTTGACGAGGACTTGAACACTTGAGTTTCTACCAAGGAGTTCAAGGAACTTGGAAAAAGGAGATTTGACAAAAGACCAAAACCATTTTGAAAAGTTAGGATAAATTTTGCTTTATGCAAATGAGCCTTAAACTCTACTTAGCCAAATTTGCATGTATTGATAGGATCCACTCATATTATACATAGTAGTGAAGCTTGCCAATACAATTCAAATGTATTGACCCTTGTGGCTGTAACTTGTAATGTTGCAGGTTTGATTGATTTTAGTGAAGATTGATTGATTAGGATTACAAAGTCTACAACCAACATCTGCCTGTGGCACTTTGAAGATGAAGGACCCCATGACTATAGTTATTTCGCTGCAATGTAATGTAATAGACAAATGAGCTATGTATGATGTAATAAAATTATGTTATTCCTGGTTATAAAGTTATATTATGACCTAGTTTCTTGATATTACATTTAAACTGTGGATGCTAGCTATTGATCCAGGGACTAGCATTGTAAACACAGGGGACTCCACTTTATATGTTAATAAAGGTTGGGACACTCCCTCTACAGATGGTATCAGAGCATTGTGTTGCCTGTAGGATTTGTAAACCCTAGGATTGGACAAAAACCCTTAGAAAAATAGGAGTTGTTCTTGTTCCAAAACTTATTTACAAAAACACTTGTAAACTCTTTCCTCAACCATTTTGGTTTCAACTCTACATTCTCTTCTATTTCAACTGATGGAAAAACCTACCCGTGGCCAAAGACTACACCATGTGCAAAGGACTTCTTCAACTTCTTCAACTCTAATGACTTCAACTTCTTCAACTCTAATGACTTCAACATCTTCAGCATGTTATCCAAAGACTTCCAACTTGGATACCACTAAGGACTACAAGTGAGACAAGGAAATCTTACTTAAGATTTAGAGACTGAGGGAATGCAAAATAAGAATTAGCCATCAAAAACTTTGAAGTATTGTAACCAAGAGTTTTTCTCAAGGAAACCATGATATCATACAAGAAGAATCATAAAGGAAGGAAAAATCACAAGTGAACCATATAGATGGACCACCATATTTTAGTTAAGACAAAACCACCAACTTATGAGGTGTAAACAAAAATATTTTGTTGCCTAAGTATGTGCTTGAACTTTGTGTTTGCGTGAAATTTTTGGTTGTGATTGCATGCACATTGCTGGAGTGAATTATGATGTGTGTGATGAGAAATATTTCCATAGAAATATCTTGCCTACTCTAATTTCCATTCAACCCAAACAGATGACTACTCCAAAAGACTCCAAGGTTGATGACATCAGCACCGACCAAGAGGACAGCATGAAAGAGCTCATAGCAACCCAGAACCGGTTGAACCAAGTGACAGCTCAATTCATAGCCAACTCTAGTGGAGAAGATCCAAAGCTACAAGGATTTTTGGAAACTCAAGGCCAACTAATGCTTAAGGTGACTGATCAAATGATCAAAATGGAAGGAAGCTATCCCAAAAGAGTCTTTGACAACAAGGATGACAGAAATATTATTCTAGATGGAGCCCCAACTTGCATTATTTGTGGAGACAAGGATCATACTTACAAGGAGCATGGAGATCAATGCCCCAATGTGAAGAGAAACATCCTGTTGGACAATGCCCCACCTCTCAAGCCACTTGTTATTTGTGTGAAGGAAACAACCATGTTCCTATCCAATGCCCCATCTATGCCATTGTCGAACAAAGGAAACAAGAAGGATCCAAGTATGCCAAGAAGGCTGATGACAAAGGAAAATGATCACTTATACCTCCAAACAAAACAACCCAATTCAAAGGATCAAAGAAATCCAAGAAGCAAAAGATAGACAAAAGCCATGTGCAATGTTATAAATGCAAGGAAATGGGACACTATTCGGGTGAATGCCCAGAGAACCCAAAGAATAAAGAGATTGGCCAAGTAGTGTGCAACAACTACAAAGAACTAGGCCATTATGTAGCAACTTGTCCACAAGAGCTACGTAAAGAACTCAAAGATATCCACTGTTTCAATTGCAAGAACCCAGGACATTATGCAAGCAACTGTCCAGAGAAGATGAAGAACAAGTTGAACGAGCCTATGGAGAAACTCAACCTTGTCCCATGAGTCAAGTGTGGAAACAGACACAACAAATGTTTGTTTAGAGAAGTTTCCCCAGGATCCCAAGAAGGCCAATATGTAATTTTTGTTTGAGAAATTTTAAGGGTGGTAGTACCCTAGTTGTTTTGAGCCTACTTGTAACCCTAGCCTTCCCAAATCTCGGGACGAGATTTATTTTAAGGGTGGTAGCCTATCACATCCCAAGATTTTTTTCCAAATCTTGTAATGTGAAAAATAAATGAATAAAATAAAACTTTGTTTGATTTTCCGAGTGAGAAGAAACTTTTGAATCCAACTGGAAATCTTCAAACCAATTTGGATCAAATAAAATCCTAAAGAGATTTTAAAAATAAAAACATTTGATAAAGGAAAATAAAAATATTTTAGAATTACTATTTTGGATCTTTAAAAAAATAAAAGATTTGATTTCCAAAGGAAATAAAAGTTTTACAAGTAAGGATTATTTTGTAAGCCAAATTAAAACTTGGCCAAGCCTTTGAAATAAAATAATTCTATTTAATAAAAATAGTAAAGGTTTAATTAAACTAAAATAATAAGGACTTAATATCCAAGTTTTATAAATAAAGGTTTTACTATTTTAATTAACCACTAAAACTTATTTATTTATTTCAAATAAGTTTTCCAAGTATTTTATATTCCTAAAATAAAACCTAATAATTTGGTTCTGAAAATAATTAGATTTCAAAAGGAGTATTTAAATAAAACAAATCCTATTTGATTTAATAACCATGGTCTATTTATTTAATTAATAATGGACCCTAAAATAAAATTATTATTTTGGTTTGGAATTTGGATTATGCTACTGAACAGAACCAAATTCAAAGTTACAAAGTGTGGTGTTTGTTTGAATTGATTTGAGTATTGTTTGATTGTTTGAATTTTCAAAACAGAAAATGAGAACAGAAAAGGAAAAAACATTTTGGAAGAAAAAAATGGAATATGGACACAGCCCAGTTGCCAAGCCCAAGAAGCCCAGAACCAGCCCAGCTCACCTTCCCCGAAGAAAACGATTCGCACTCAGCCTCTAACCCGAACAAACGCTGACTGGTGGACCCCCCTCTCAGTCCTTTTCCCACTGACCAGCAGACCCCACTTTTCCAGCTCATCTCCTTCCTCGCGACGACCACGCCGGCCGTTTCTGCCATTGATGTTGAAGGGAATATGCCCTGAGAGGCAATAATAAAGTGTTTATTATGTGTATTCCAAGTATATGATAGATGTTTATTTTGCATGCTATAATTGTATTAATACGGAAACGTTAATACATGTGTGTTTAATAAACAAACAGAAAGTTCCTAGTTATGCCTCTCTCATAAACTAGCTCGTTTATTAACAAGATGATCAAGGTTTCCTGATCATGGACATTGGATGTTGTTAATAACGGGATCACAACATTAGTGTAATGGTGTGATGAACATTCATCCGAAGTATAGCATTACGATCAAACTCATTGAGTTTATATTGCTATAACAACTTACGAAGTGATCCTAATCCTTAGACCATGAGATCATGTCAATCACTAACACCGGAAGAGTTTCTTGATAACATCAAACGTCACACCGTAACAGGGTGATTATAAAGATGGATTCAGAACTAATAAAGTGTTATGTTGAGGCTCATGGATCGAGAGTGGAATTTGTTCATCCCGATGACGGATAGATATACTCTGGGCCCTCTCGGTGATATCACATTGATTAGCTTGCAAGCAAGTGATTTGATCACTAGAATGTTATATCACAGGAACGAGAAAAGAGTGCATGTCGGTAACGAGATCAAACTAGGTATGGAGATACCGATGATCGAATCTCAGACATGTAATATATCGTGAAACAAAGGGATTAAGATACTAGCGTAAAAGGTTCTGACGATCACAAGAAAGTCATCGTTGAATGTGTGGGAGTCAGTATGGGTCTCCAGATCCCGCTTCTGATTATTGATCCGAGAGGGGTCTCGATCATGTCCGCATTATTCACGAACCGTAGGGTGACACACTTAAGAGACACCGACATCCAATTGGAGCAAATGTTTCATGCCGAAAGAATGAACAAGCGCAGGAATTTATTTCACTAGATACCGAAACAGGTTTTCGGGTGAAATTGCATAAAGTGGTTATGCATGTGAAATAGAATTCTAGCAAGGGGTTATTTGTGAATGTTTGTCATTAAAGTAATTGACAAAATTCTGAATAAAATAAAAGAGTTTTATTTAATGAGAGTTTGCATTAAATTTGGTGGAAATTTAATGGGAATTTGAGTGGACTTTTGAGTGGAGGAAATTTAAAGGGCATTTTGTGAGTGGAGTGTCCACCCACATGAATGAAGGAGGGGAGGGGCAGCCCCCATGGCCGGCGGCCACCCCCTTGGGTGCCCCCCCTCCTCCTATAAAAGGAGCCCCCCTCCTCACTTGTCTCTCACACCTCCTCGTGAAGGATCTCTCTCCCCCTCTAGAATTTATTCCCCATGGTCTCGGACTAGCGAGAAACATGTTCCCGGTGGCTATTCGGGAAGAAAGAGTTGTGCTTCCGCTGCATCGCTGGAGCGAGGAGGCGGAGGTTGCTCGGTGCCTCGAACGTGTGTGCGAGCACGGATGCGCTGCTGATTTGCGGCGCTAGGACTTCCTCTCGATCTTGAGATCGGCAAGAGATCGTCTACATCAACCACGAGTTGAACTCGTTAAGCTTTGTCGGTCTTCAAGGGTATGTTCTCTACGGATATACATCCGCCCGTTGTTTGTATCTAGTAGATGGATCTTGGTATATAGTTCACATCGTAGGAAATTTTTTGTTTTCTATGATGCGAACCCTACAGTGGTATCAGAGCCGGATCTATGCGTAGATACTTTACACGGGTAGTACACATATGAGTATGTGGGCGATGATGATCATGTTGTTGCTCCTTTGTTGTAATTTTGGATATTGGTGGCATAGTGGGATGAAGCGGCCCGGACAAACTTTACATGTCCTCGCACATGAGACCTGTTCCACGCTTGACATGCAACTAGTTTGCATAAGTGGCTAGCGGGTGTCTGTCTCTCCTACTATAGTCAATATCTATTTTGCAAGCGAGTTGTCAACAATTTGATTATCCTCGTTGTGGTTCATGTTCGTAGGTAAGAACGGTTCTATCTCGAAAGCCCTAAGCCACGTAAAACTTGCAATGGATAAATTAGAGGCGTCTAGTTTAGATTGTTGCTGGGCTAGTGTTATGATATGGTAGTGTTGTAAGTAGAAGTATGAGATGATACTCTTACAACACACATAGCGTGTAAAATCCATAGACCTTGGATTTACACATATAGGTATGATAGTGATCATACCACGATGCACATGATAGAGATCATCTGCGGGAACCATATAATTTCACTAATAAACATATGATGTTTGATAGCATCTTATATTGCTTGTTTAGCGCTTTGTTAGCATAATAAGATGATCCCTCATTTAAATATCAAGATAAGAATGTGTTCTTCCTTTAGTATGCACCGATTATGTTTTCGTCGCTCCAAGACATCACGTGATGATCGGGTGTTCTTGGATCCACGACCATATTTCGGGTGTAAAACAGTTACACATGCGAATACTAAGGTTCTAACTTGGCGAGCCTAGCATGTACAGACATGGACTCGGAACATGGACCGAAAGGTTAAGCATGAGTCATATAGTTGATATGATGCCCATTTGATGCTCGCCTTTGAAGCTATACCGACTCACGTGATGATCGGACTTGGTGTAGTGGATTTGGTTCATGTAATCACCAAAAAGGCACGAGGGATGTCATTTTTGAGTGGGAGTTCATTCGTAATAAAGATTAGTTGAACTCAATCTATCATACACTTAGTCTAAACTTTACAAATTCTGTTGTAGATGGCACCACCTGCTTTTAATTTCAATGTGTTCATGGAGAAAGAGAAACTAGCAACGAACGGTAGCAACTTTACCGAATGGGCCATGAATTTGAGGATTCTCCTCTCTGCTGCACAAAAGCAATATGTGCTAGAAGCGCCGTTAGGCCCCCCCACCTTTTGATGATGCCCCTGACGAGGAGAAGAATGTCTATCAGACTCGTCAGGAGGACCACAACTTAGTTCATTGCCGCATATTGTATGGGCTAGAGCCAGAACTTCGAAAGCGTTTCGAAAACGGCAATGCATTTGATACAATGGGTGAGTTGAAAATGATTTTCGACACACATGCTGCTGTAGAGAGCTACAACGCTTCAGAAAAGTTCTTTAGCTGCATGATGGAAGAGCACAGCTCCGTTAGTGAGCATGTACTCAAAATGTCGGGTTACGCCGATAAGCTTGTGTCCTTGGGAATATCGATTCCCATTGACTTAGGCATCCATCGTGTTCTGCAGTCTCTGCCACCTAGCTATAAGAGCTTTGTGATGAACTATAATATGCAAGGCATGAAGAAGTCTCTCCCCGAGCTTCTATCAATGCTTAAAACTGCAGAAGTGGAGATCAAAGAGGAACATCAAGTGTTGATGATCAATAGGAACACTGGTTTCAAGAAAGACAAGAAGGGAAAACGGAAGGGAAGTAAGGGCGGCAAGCCGGTTGCCGCGCCTGAAAAGAAACCCCGAGTTGGACCTAAGTCTGATTCCGAGTGCTACTATTGTAAGGGGACTGGCCATTGTAAGCGCAACTGCCCCAAGTATCTGGCAGACAAGAAGGCCGGCAAGGCAAACAAAGGTATATATGATATACATGTTATTGATGTGTACTTGACTAGTGCTCGCAGTAGCACCTGGGTATTTGATACCGGTTCAGTTGCTAATATTTGTAACTCGAATCAGGGGCTGCGGAACAAGCGACCGCTAGCAAGGGGTGAGGTCAAGATGCGTGTCGGCAATGGATCAAGTGTTGATGTGATCGCCGTCGGAACGCTGCCTCTCCACTTACCATCGGGATTAGTTATAAACTTGAATAAATGTTATCTGGTGCCTGCACTGAGCATGAACATTGTATCTGGATCGTGTTTGATGCGAAGTGGTTATTCATTTAAATCCGAGAACAATGGTTGTTCCATTTATATGAATGAAATCTTTTATGGTCATGCACCGATGATGAATGGTTTATTTCTATTAGATCTCGATGATAATGTTACACATATTCATAATGTTGATGCTAAAAGGATTAAACTTAATGATGATATATCCGCATATATGTGGCACTGCCGTCTAGGTCATATTGGCGTTAAACGCATGAAGAAGCTCCATTCGGATGGACTTTTGGAATCACTTGATTATGAATCATTTGATACATGTGAGCCATGCCTTATGGGCAAGATGACTAGAACGCCGTTTTCCGGTTCAATGGAACGGGCGACAGATTTATTGGAAATCATACATTCTGATGTATGTGGTCCAATGAGTGTGTCGGCGCGAGGTGGATATCGTTATTTTGTTACTTTCACGGATGATTTGAGTAGATACGGTTATATCTACTTGATGAAACACAAGTCTGAAACCTTTGAAAAGTTCAAGGAATTTCAGAATGAAGTGGAAAATCATCGTAATAGAAAGATCAAATTTCTACGGTCTGACCGTGGAGGTGAGTATCTAAGTTACGAGTTTAGCACTCACATGAAAGAGTGTGGAATTGTTTCACAACTCACACCTGCCGGAACACCACAGCGAAATGGTGTGTCGGAACGTCGTAATCGTACTTTATTAGATATGGTTCGATCTATGATGTCTCTGACGGACTTGCCGTTGTCATTTTGGGGATATGCACTAGAAACTGTTGCATTCACTTTAAATCGGGCACCATCTAAATCCGTTGAAAAGACACTGTATGAATTGTGGTTTGGAAACAAACCTAATCTGTCATTTCTTAAAGTTTGGGGATGCATGTTTATGTGAAGAAACTTCAACCGGATAAACTCGAACCCAAAGAGGAAAAATGCGTCTTCATAGGATACCCTAAAGAAACTATTGGGTATTCCTTCTATCACAGATCCGAGGGCAAGGTTTTTGTTGCCAAGAATGGATCCTTTCTAGAGAAAGAGTTTCTCGTGAAAGGTGTGAGTAGTCGGAAGGTAGAACTCGAAGAGGTTGTGGAACCTTCTCTTCAAAGTATGGCGAGTAGCGCAGCGCCGGAAGTTGTTCCGGAGTTGGCTCCACCTGTTGAAGAGGGAACTAATGATAATGATCATGAAACTCCGAAAGAGAGTACTACCGAACCTCGCAGGTCAAACAGGACGCGTGCAGCTCCCGAGCTGTACGGAAATCCTGTCATGAATTTCATGGTTGATGAAAATGATGACCCTGTGACGTATGAAGAAGCGATGATGAGCCCGGATTCCAACAAATGGTTAGAAGCCATGAAATCCGAGATGGAATCCATGTATGAAAATCAAGTTTGGAACTTGGTGGAACTACCTCACGGCCGAAAGGCCGTGGAGAACAAATGGATTTTCAAAAGGAAAACTGATGCTGATGGTAATATGACCGTCTATAAAGCTCGACTTGTCGCAAAGGGGTTTCGACAAATTCAAGGAGTTGACTACGATGAGACTTTCTCTCCCGTAGCGATGCTAAAGTCAGTTAGGATTATGTTAGCAATTGCTGCATATTTCGATTATGAGATATGGCAGATGGATGTCAAAACCGCGTTTCTCAATGGGAATATTGAAGAAGAGTTGTATATGATACAACCAAAGGGTTTTGTCGATCCTAAGGATGCTAACAAGGTGTGCAAGCTTCAGCGATCCATCTATGGATTGAAGCAAGCATCACGAAGTTGGAATCTCCGCTTTGATGAGGTGATCAAAGAGTTTGGATTTGTCCAAACTTATGGAGAAGCTTGTATTTACAAGAAAGTGAGTGGGAGCAATGTGGCATTTCTGATATTATATGTGGATGACATATTATTGATCGGAAATGATATAGATCTTTTAAACAGTGTTAAAAGTTATCTAAACAGCAAATTTTCAATGAAGGACCTAGGTGAAGCGTCATACATATTAGGCATAAAGATCTATAGAGATAGATCTAGGCGCCTAATAGGGCTATCGCAAAGTACATACCTTGATAAGATTTTAAAGAAGTTTAAAATGGACGGAAGTAAGAAGGGGTTCTTACCTATGTTGCAAGGCAAGACATTGAGTAAGACTCAAAGTCCGGCTTCGGCGGAAGAAAGAGAGATAATGGACAAAGTCCCCTATGCTTCAGCCATAGGCTCTATAATGTACGCCATGCTATGTACAAGACCGGATGTGGCACATGCTATTAGTTTGACTAGTAGGTACCAATCGGATCCAGGTTCGGAACACTGGATAGCGGTCAAGAATATCCTTAAGTACTTACGAAGAACTAAGGATATGTTTCTTGTATACGGAGGTGAAGAAGAGCTCGTCGCTAAGTGTTATGTCGACGCTAGCTTTGACACCGATCCGGATGACTCTAAGTCTCAATCCAGATACGTATTTCTCATGAATGGCGGAGCGGTTAGTTGGAGGAGCTCCAAACAACCTGTGGTAGCGGGATCAACAACGGAGGCCGAATATGTTGCTGCTTCAGAAGCGGCTCAGGAAGCAGTTTGGATGAAGGAGTTCATATCCGAACTAGGAGTGGTGGCAAACGCATTGGACCCAATGGTGATCTATTGTGACAACAATGGTGCCATTGCCAATGCCAAAGAGCCAAGGTCTCACAAGCATTCCAAGCATATTAAGCGCCGGTTTCACTCCATCCACGAGCATGTCAAGGATGGAGATATAAAGATTTGTAAACTACATACGGATCTCAATGTAGCAGATCCGTTGACTAAAACTCTCCCTAGAGCAAAACATGATCAACACCAGAACTCAATGGGTGTTAGATTTATCACTATGTAACTAGATTATTGTCTCTAGTGCAAGTGGGAGACTGAAGGGAATATGCCCTGAGAGGCAATAATAAAGTGTTTATTATGTGTATTCCAAGTATATGATAGATGTTTATTTTGCATGCTATAATTGTATTAATACGGAAACGTTAATACATGTGTGTTTAATAAACAAACAGAAAGTTCCTAGTTATGCCTCTCTCATAAACTAGCTCGTTGATTAACAAGATGATCAAGGTTTCCTGATCATGGACATTGGATGTTGTTAATAACGGGATCACAACATTAGTGTAATGGTGTGATGAACATTCATCCGAAGTATAGCATTACGATCAAAGTCATTGAGTTTATATTGCTATAACAACTTACGAAGTGATCCTAATCCTTAGACCATGAGATCATGTCAATCACTAACACCGGAAGAGTTTCTTGATAACATCAAACGTCACACCGTAACAGGGTGATTATAAAGATGGATTCAGAACTAATAAAGTGTTATGTTGAGGCTCATGGATCGAGAGTGGAATTTGTTCATCCCGATGACGGATAGATATACTCTGGGCCCTCTCGGTGATATCACATTGATTAGCTTGCAAGCAAGTGATTTGATCACTAGAATGTTATATCACAGGAACGAGAAAAGAGTGCATGTCGGTAACGAGATCAAACTAGGTATGGAGATACCGATGATCGAATCTCGGACATGTAATATATCGTGAAACAAAGGGATTAAGATACTAGCGTAAAAGGTTCCGACGATCACAAGAAAGTCATCGTTGAATGTGTGGGAGTCAGTATGGGTCTCCAGATCCCGCTTCTGATTATTGATCCGAGAGGGGTCTCGATCATGTCCGCATTATTCACGAACCGTAGGATGACACACTTAAGAGACACCGACATCCAATTGGAGCAAATGTTTCATGCCGAAAGAATGAACAAGCGCAGGAATTTATTTCACTAGATACCGAAACAGGTTTTCGGGTGAAATTGCATAAAGTGGTTATGCATGTGAAATAGAATTCTAGCAAGGGGTTATTTGTGAATGTTTGTCATTAAAGTAATTGACAAAATTCTGAATAAAATAAAAGAGTTTTATTTAATGAGAGTTTGCATTAAATTTGGTGGAAATTTAATGGGAATTTGAGTGGACTTTTGAGTGGAGGAAATTTAAAGGGCATTTTGTGAGTGGAGTGTCCACCCACATGAATGAAGGAGGGGAGGGGGCCCCCATGGCCGGCGGCCACCCCCTTGGGTGCCCCCCCCCTCCTCCTATAAAAGGAGCCCCCCTCCTCACTTGTCTCTCACACCTCCTCGTGAAGGATCTCTCTCCCCCTCTAGAATTTATTCCCCATGGTCTCAGACTAGCGAGATACATGTTCCCGGTGGCTATTCGGCAAGAAAGAGTTGTGCTTCCGCTGCATCGCTGGAGCGAGGAGGCGGAGGTTGCTCGGTGCCTCGAACGTGTGTGCGAGCACGGATGCGCTGCTGATTTGCGGCGCTAGGACTTCCTCTCGATCTTGAGATCGGCAAGAGATCGTCTACATCAACCACGAGTTGAACTCGTTAAGCTTTGTCGGTCTTCAAGGGTATGTTCTCTACGGATATACATCCGCCCGTTGTTTGTATCTAGTAGATGGATCTTGGTATATAGTTCACATCGTAGGAAAATTTTTGTTTTCTATGCTGCGAACCCTACAGATGTCGCGGCTTCAATTCGCAGTAATGCCGCGCCTTAACCTCGCCGTGACTGCACGCTATTAAACGCCAACGTCTCCTCCTCCTTTCCCCTCACACGCCACTCCCTCTCTGCCCCGAGGCTGCCTCAATTTGAGCCCGCCCTCCCACTGCTCCGACGAGCTTTCTCCTCCAATTCCGGCCAGTACTTGCCACCTCCTGCCTCCCCGACCAAGCTCACACCTTCCCCACTCCCTGGCGCATCTTCCTGTACCCGCCGTTCAACCGCGGGCGCCCTAGAACACCGTCCTCGACAAGCTCTGAGCGCCGTCGTGTCTGTCTTCAACTCCGGCAAGTACCCAGGTAGTTTCAGACCACCCCGCGCCTTCTAATTCATGCAAGCGTCATCTCCTCGATCCCCTGCATCTGACCACACTCTATGTTTGCCTCCTCGTGATCGACAGCGTCGCCTTCGACCGCGAACAGAACCGCCCGTTGCCAGACCTTACTCCGGCGAGCAATCCACCGCAACCCTGAGCGGCCCTCGACCCAAGAAGGCCATGTCGAGCTTCCCCAGCCTCCTGCGATCTCGGTGAGCACCTTCCCATCCTTCCCCGTTTCCTGTTTTGCCAGCACCGCCACCGCCTGGCCGTACGCCGCCGCTAGCCACCGTCGGCGCCGCTCACTTTTGGTCAAGCATGTTAGCAACCGTAGGATCTAGATCGAGCGAACGAAACAGATCCACTTAATCACCGAAGGGGTACGCGATCAGGACCGCACGATCTGTTCAGATCCAACGCACCGCAGAGCCGATCCGGCCGAACCGGTACCAGCCAGTCATATTGTGACGCGTGGCCAGTTCTGTTTAAAACAGAATTTGAAAAACAGATTTCAGTTGCAATTTCAAACCTTTGTAACTTTTGATCCACACGTCCAAAAATTGCAAACTTTATATCGTTGGAATCAGGGGAACAAACCCTAGCCAACTATGGAATTTGTTTAGCAAATAGTATTTGTTAGATTGCTTGATTTTGCAGAAACTTTTTTATGCTAGTTTAGATTAGAAAAATGATTCAAAAATGTTTTTGAGTTTGAAACCTTGGCAAAATAGTTTATGGTGAACTTACTGCCCCTAGGAACCAACCCATAGTTTGGAAAATGAATTTGATAATGTCTAGGATGGATTAATCGATTTAGCCCATTTCTAGCCAAATAAAAGAATGGTTTTTGTTATGAAAATGTTTATGGAAAGAAAACTTTGAGAAAAGGGTTTGGATCAAACCTACTGACCCAAAACACCAAGTTTTGAGAAACCTCAACTTATTTGGTGAACCACTTAAAGTTGTTGCTTGATAAAAATGTTTTTCCACCACATAAAATGTTGAATGGATTTAAAAATGGTTTATGGACAAAACCCTTTTGCAAATGACTTTGCTATTTTGGTAAATGACCACTTTGGACTTTACAAAGTTAGAAGCCTAGTGGAGACCATCTTTGCAAATAGAACCATCCCTTGTATGATTACATGCATCTTAGATCCCATTGTTTTATGTGTGTGAAGTTGTTCGATTGATTTATTGGTTTGGAATGCTAGTTGATTTTGGTGTTTGCTTGATTGATTGTAGTGAAATTAGCAAAGTGTAAGACTAGCAAGATCAAGGAGTGAACCACCATTCCCTACCAAAAAGGCAAGTGACACTATCATCAAAAGTCCTACTATTTTCATTATACTTAGTGGATTTTGAAACATGCATGAAAATACTTTTTGTACTTATGCTATGCTAAAATCCTAATAGGATTCCCTATCCATTCCTTAGAGAAAACAATGTAGTTGTTACATGCTTAGCCATGCTATATTTTTGAAAAGAGATACATGTTGAGATTTTACAAAGGTTGAGAAAAGGACTTGTGTTTTACATAATAAAACAAGGAATCAATGAACTACCTAGGTGGAGGATACTTTAAGTTTTGGAGAGGGTGGCAACAAAAGGAACCATGTCTATGGGAATCACTTTGTGTTGTGCTCCAAAAAAAACCACCTAGGAAACTTAGAGATTGAACATGTTTCTCCAATTGTGGCTTTCGTGTGCAACCACATGCTATTATGGCTCTGGCTTAGTCAACTACATTGGGAAGACTCATGAACTGTCCTCGGTTAACTAGACATGGGGACCTGGAATCCTACATGGGTGCTGAAGGCAAGCTAGCAATGGTGTATGGGAGGACCCTTTGGAAAGACTTCGTCACATTCTCTATCTGCCAGTACTCCATCTTGGTGAGCACTAATCCAGTAGGCCACTGGTGGCAAAAGGATGGGATTGTGACATGTGGGTAAATTGTACTCCTTCTGCAGAAGATAATAAAATCTAAGTACTTAGCCGTGTCCCCGGTTACGGACATTACTGAGCAACTAAAGTTTGAAGCTATGGGAGATCTCGACATTCTAATTTCTAAAAGAAAACTTTTAAGGACTTTATGCACTTGGGGTTACCAAAGATATTAAGATACTTTGACAAAACTTGATGTACTTGGGGTTACCAAGGAACTCAGGAGATTTTGTTGAAAACATGAAGACTTGGGGTTACCAAGGAACTCATGAGATTTTGATAAAACTTGTTGCACTTGGGGTTACCAAGTAGCTCAAGGGATTTTTGATGAGGACTTGAACACTTGAGTTTCTACCAAGGAGTTCAAGGAACCTGGAAAAAGGAGATTTGACAAAAGACCAAAACCATTTTGAAAAGATAGGATAAATTTTGCTTTATGCAAATGAGCCTTAAACTCTACTTAGCCAAATTTGCATGTATTGATAGGATCCACTCATATTATACATAGTAGTGAAGCTTGCCAATACAATTCAAATGTATTGACCCTTGTGGCTGTAACTTGTAATGTTGCAGGTTTGATTGATTTTAGTGAAGATTGATTGATTAGGATTACAAAGTCTACAACCAACATCTGCCTGTGGCACTTTGAAGATGAAGGACCCCATGACTATAGTTATTCCGCTGCAATGTAATGTAATAGCCAAATGAGCTATGTATGATGTAATAAAATTATGTTATTCCTGGTTATAAAGTTATATTATGACCTTGTTTCTTGATATATTACATCTAAACTGTGGATGCTAGCTATTGATCCAGGGACTAGCATTGTAAACACAGGGGACTCCACCTTATATGTTAATAAAGGTTGGGGCACTCCCTCTACAGAGAAGGGGGGCTAGTCCTTCGTGCTCTTCATCCTAATAAAAATGCTTGCTCTACTTTCATTGAAATCTTGACTTGTGCTATTGAAAGTAAGCAACTTATATATGAGCATGAGGACACAATTGATAGAATAACTAGTCTTGAGCATGGGTATGCTAATGAAATTGCAAATCTAAATGAATCTCTTGAAGAGCAACAAACCACTAAGGAATCTCTTGAAGAGAGCTTTGCTCTAGAGCTATCTAGAGTGAATAAATCTCTTGATAGATATATTGAGGTGGAAAGTGCCCTTCGAATAAAAAATGATGAACTTGAAGTTTCTTATGCCAAACTCCTTGAGGATTTTGAGCACCTCAACAATGGCTCTATGGTCATCAAGGGTGAGATCATAAAACTCACCGACTCACATGAGCAACTTAAAGCTTCATACTCCAAAGATCTTTCAAAGTTGCCTTCACCTCTTGCATTAAATGATGATGCTTGTGCTACTAACTCTATTTCTCGTGAAGCATCTATCTTAAAGGAGAATGTTGAGCTAAAGGCTCAACTTGCTTTGCTATCTAGCAACTATGGGAAATTAGAAGAAAGTCATGTTAAGCTCTCAAGCTCGCATGAGGATCTTCTAGTCCCCCATGGTAGGCTAAAGTTATCTCATGGGGCCATTGTGTAAAAGGTAACATCTAGTGGGCCTCATGTGGACATTAGCACTACATCTACTCCTAATGTTATATTGCCATGTGCTAGTCCTTGTAATTCATCCTCTCACAACCATGCTATATCTTGTGATAAATTGCTTTGCTTGTCTTGTTGCTCCAACAATGAAGCATCTACTTCCTCTAGTATTGTTGTTGATACTAACCATGCAGAGGAAATCAAAGAGCTCAAGGATCAAGTCACTTATTTGAAGAATGACTTGAAAAGGTGTCATGAAGGGAAGACCACACTCGAGAACATGTTAAGTGTGTGATGATCCCCAAGTGACAAGAGTGGGCTTGGATTCAACTCCAACATCAAGAACAAGCCCACTAACGCGTTGAAGCACAAGGTCAACAAGAAGAAAGGCCAAGGACAAGTGAAGAATCCAGCCAACATTGTGTGCTTAAAGTGCAAGGAAGAAGGGCATCATGTGAGGGATTTCCCATTGAAGAAGAAGCCTCTTAGTGAGAAGAAAGGAGGGAAGCGGCCTCAATCTCCTCCACAAGCTCAAGATGGGCCACTTCCCAAGAAGCCTCAAGCTCTTCTTCATGGTGCAGCTCCTCCCAAGAAGAAAGATGGCAAGAAAAGAACTTTCTACATATGCCGTGAGAAGGGGCACCTTTCTTCCTCATGCACCATGAGTAACTCCTCATCCCATCCTATCTTGATTGATGATGCTTATTCACTTCATAAGGTTGAGGGTGGCAATGTGTTTTCCAAATTTGTTGGTACCCAAAGTTGTGTCAAGAAAAGAACCATTTGGGTAGCCAAAACCTATTGTAACTAACTTCTTAGGACCCAACTTGTTTGGGGACCAACAAGCTAAAACTTGATCAATAGGTTTTATTGGAATCCATTGGTGACTTGGCTTCATTATGGAGAATTGAGGGACTTCATCAATTATATTTGTCAAGCCAAGCCATTTGGGTTATCATGCCTCTATCATTTATCAAATGTTCCTCCTTGCGGTAACTTATGTTCGCTCATCTACATTGATAGTTACTTGCTCCCTTGTGCATGTATGGTTTTGTACCTTGCATGTGTTTGTACATGTTGTGCTTCCCACTTACATTTATTGACCAATGAAGTATACTTGTGTATGTTGGTTGGCACACCATGTATTTGTGTTTCTTTGTTTGGATCCTTTATTCATTCTAGTTGGTATCATATTGGGCACTTGTGAGGGATTAATGGGATATTCCTTTTTGGGGGGAGTGTCATGCTTAGGCATTCCACAATCCTAAAATGTGTGTACATGAGGAAAACCACTTAGTAGTTTTATTGCTTTGTTATCTAGTCTCTATGTGGTATGTTTTTCTCATGATAAACTTAAAGTTCTATAATGTCCACTAATCCTCTCTAGTATGATCGTTTGCCTCTTGTTGATATTTCTTTGTTTATCACAAATGGGGGAGTTGTATGCTTTAGAAAATGTGGAAATTTGAGGTAGTGCCACTTAGAATTTATATTGAGAATTATCTAGCTCCTATGTGGCACATTTGCTCATACAAGTTCCAATTTGGTTGGATGTTTTATTTCTCATCTCTTGGATCTTGTGTGTGAGAGTGTTTCTTGGTATGTTTTTCCTCATATTTGGATCTATATATCCTCATGGGAACCACTTTCTTCTATTTAATCTAATCACTAGTGATTGTGTGACTATTTGAAGTAATCAAGAATCTCTCTCTAAGCATCAAGCTCATTTCTCATGCTTTGTTATATGCTTATTGTTGTGAATATGATCGTGATATCCTTGCAAACTACCTAGGGAAAATTTCCCTTATATTTATTGTCCTTGGAAAATTGGTGCTCCATATATGGTAGATTTTATTGATCATATTCACTTTGGCCTTTGCTTATTTGCCTTATCTTTGTCCAAGAAAATGTTTTTTTTCTCGCAAGCCTTCCTTGCCTCTTGTAGATCTTATTATTTAATTGGTATCCTATTGTGCTTTATTTAACGTAGGTAGTAGTGATGATCTCATTTGTGGTCATTTTGAATTCAAAGGCAAAAATTCCATGAAATGCTCTACTTATGGGGGAGCTATCCTATATTATCTAGAACAATCCTTTTATGCTTCTTGATTCGATCCCTCTTATTTTATTTAGTGCTTGAAAGCTCGATCTTTTCGTGTTGGTACTTTGTGTGCCATCATGAAAATTGTGAAGAGTTTTTTTTGGTTGGTGAAACCTTGCTCACTTTGGGAGTTATCTTTATCTCATTATTTTTCTCTTGTTTTGATCTTTTAGAGATAAATCCTTGAGCATTTGTGTTTTTGTCTATTTTTTTTGCTCTTTGGCCTTTCAATAGTTCATTTGTTGAACTTGTGTTCTTTGATACAATTTGGACACCTTGTGTCAATTCACATGTTTGTGTTGCCTTGATTGTTTTCTTGGTGTTTTTGTTCAAATTGTATCTCCTTTTGGTTCTTGAAAGTCTTATGCATGCATATTTACTACTTGTATTTTTTATGGCATGCTTGCTTTCTTTGATTCAATACATAGGGGAAACTCCACCAAATCCTAATGGGCTAAGATGTGCATGAAATTCAATTTCATATCAATATGCACATGTTTGTGTGGAGGCTCTCCTATGTATTTTAGTTGCACTAACTACTTTGGACCCAATTTGTTTGGGCACCATAGTGTACTTAATTGTGTTTTAGGTACATTGGAGATATATTGGATGCTTGTCTCTTCAATTAGGAAAGAGGGGTGCCTTCATGTCAATTGGATGCAAGCTAGGATGATCAATGAATTCATATCTTCTACATCCTACCAACTATATCTCGGTAACAAGTATCTCTCTTATGCCTACATATCTTGTTCCCAACCTTTTATAGGTTGATTGTTGGCATGTATTCGTGTATTTTCAATTGTTGTGATTCTTTCATTGGTTTTGAGGAGCTCTCTCTATTGCATATGTTTGTTTGTTGAGATGAGTGCATATAACGGGGACTATACAAAATCATGCTCATGATTCACCTATCCCAAATATGTCAATCTAGAAATTTTGTTGCATATCGTTTCCTCAATATCTCTCATGTGTAGTAGTGAGTATTTTTTCAAATTTGATTTCTATCTTGTGATACTTGTTTCATTTCTCCATATATTCCTTCTATCCCATTCTTCCCTTGGTAATAGTTGTTATGTATGGAGTATGTTGGTGTTTGAAACTCATCGATGTACAATAAGATATATTTGAGCCCTTGGGCATGCTTTCATGCAAAACATCTTATTGGTATATTCTATGACTTCCTCTTTTACTTTCATGTGCTTTCTTGAGTATCTATCTTGTTTGTGCATATTTCTTTGTGGTCATATGTCTTTGTGATATTTTCCACCTAGACATTTATACACACAAGATAAGATCAATCTTTTGTTGTTTTTGCATTTCTTGGAAATCACCTCTTATTTCTTTTTGACTCTTCGGTGGCTTCCAAATTTACTGTCTTTTGTGTGCATGGTTAAATAAGTTTGGAGGAGTGAGGATTCCATGGTTGTGCATGTTGTTTCCAAATACAATTACTATAATTGCTGCATAATATTTGGGGAGCTTCTCTAATTCATTTAAGAATGCACGCTTGCCTTCTTTCTCATTTCTTGTGGTTTAAATGCTTATGGGGGAGCAAGGATTCTATATTTGTGCGTTATGTATTCAATTGCAACTATTCCAAGTTGTGCACAAATTTTGGGGAGCTTCTCTATTTTCATTGAAACACTCTTGGTTGTTGTTTCCATTTGACATCATTTGTTGGCTTTTCAATTGTTTCGTTTGGATCCTTTGATTGCTCGCTTCATTTGTTGAAGCTTATTTCTCTTTCTTTTCTTTTTGCAATATTTGGGTTCTCAATATAGTTTTACTTCCTCCCAAGTACTCATCATTTGACATGTGCATTTGCACACCTTTGGAGGAATTCTCACTATATTGGGCGTCTAGAACTTTTCACCCATTTTGGCAATCAATGCCAATGGGGGAGAAGTTTTGGAGGGTTTAAGGGAAGTTGGGCCTTGCTTTGAGTGTGTTCCTAAGCATTTGCCTCTCATGCTCTTTGAATCTTTGTGGTTTCTTTGCATGTTGAGAATATAGAGGAAACTCGACCAACGATAATGGTTGGCAATCTATGCAATGGAATTCAAGTTCATCACACATGCATAGATTGTGGGGGAGTTTGCTCTATATATTGTGGTTGTACCAACAACACATACTTGTGTAGTATTTGATGTTGGGGCAACCTCTTTGGTCATTAATTGTCACATTTAAACCCTCGCTAAGGGATTGTCATCAATTACCAAAATGGGGGAGATTGAAAGGGCATGTATGCCCCCATGTGTGGTTTTGGTAATTAATGGCAACCTCTATGGACTAATGTGTAAATTGAGTTTCACTTGTAGGTTTGTCCATTGGCATCGCTTAGGCCATGTGTTGGTCTCAAGGTTGAAATATGAAGAAATGTCCAAGGGCTTTGTGATCTTTGGATTCACGAAGAATGAAGGAGCTTGAAGGTTGATCAAGACACGTGCAAAGAGTTGCATCAATATGGATCAACCTCAAGAAGGGATGAAGAAGGGCAAGCTCAATATATGCCATCTCTAGAAGATCTCATGCTTGAAGCTTGTCATCCCCGTGATCATGGATTATGGGGGAGCAATTTACAAGGCTTCATCGAGCAAGAGCAAACACGAAAGGTGTTCCCACTTGAGAAGAACAAGACGGTCTACATCAAGTTCAAGTGGAATTCTCAGGCAAAGGTATGATCTTGATAGGGCTTCTCTTTTTTCGGTCTCATGTTGTTAGTTGGGAGACCGGGTTTAGGATAGATAGTCGTTCTATCAAGAGGGGCTCTCAAGCGGGTGTCTTCATCGCATTGTTCGGAGAGATCTCAAAAATTTGCATGCATAGCATCATATTTCTTGGTTTTTATTTGGTTCTTGTTCATGAGAGTATCTAGATCTTGTGGTCATCATCATAACAAGCTCTAATTCATAAAATAAGGATTTCACTTGCATATATTATTGCGGTTTTTGATCTTGCGAGTTTTCGGATCTACACCTTGGGAGATATCTCACATATATATTCATGATATTTTCTTCCTTGGTGGTATCCAATATTTCACTTTTTGTTGGATTCTACTTGGTGTTATCTTTCCAACAAAATTGGTTTCATCCCAATCGAAGTTTCTAAGCTCAACTTCTTGTGTTTTGGGTTTTGGAGGTTTTACCGGTTCATCGCTTCTAGAGAGGTCATACCTTTCTCAATTTGGTTTTATCCTTCCATGTTGGACTATGATGTTTCTTTGCATAATCTTGTAGAGCTTGTTGTTCTCTTCGAAACGAGCCCAAGATCATCAAAAACGGACTCCAGAATCAAAACTTATTGAAGTTTTCGTGCTATGTTGTCCAGCGGTTTTGCTTTAGTGGAAGTTCCGGTGAACGTCTGTATTCTTCTGTATTTTGTGTTCCTATTTACCGGAAGTTCAGGTGGGGGGCCGGAAGTTCCGGTGCTGCACGAATCTGGTCCAAACGGTCAGTTTTTACTTGTCCTATTTAAGGGGGGCTTCTTCCCCAATGGTTCCCCATCTTTTGAGTTCGTTTTTTCCACCATTGTTGACCTATTTGAGATTTCTTACTCCCTCTCCCTCCCATGATTCTTACATATTTTTGAGGGAAAATTGAGAGATCTAGATCTACAATCCCACCAAACCAAATCCCTTCTTTGTGAAGAAATCCTTGGGATCTAGATCTTGGAGAGTTTTGTGTTCTCCTCTTGTTTTCTTCCTCTCTTATTCCCCCAATAGCTTTTGTAGCTTTGTTGGAATTTGGGAGTGAAGGACTTGCCCTTGCATTTGGTGCATAGGTTTGAGTTATTCTCGGAGATTCGGCAAGTTCAAGCTTGTGGGCTTGTTTCTCTTGGGTTCTTGGAACCCTAGACGGTTGTGTGGTTGGGTTGTTGACCTTTTGCGGTCTTGTTGACCTTTTATGGTCCTGTAGCCTTTTGTGGCTTTGTTGGCCTTTTGTGGCATTGTATCCTTTTGTGGCTTTGTTGTTGGGAGCCTCCAATTGAGTTGTGGAGAGAGCCCCAATCTTGTACGGGTTCGGTGACCGCCCTCAAGTGTCCCATAGTAGAGCGAGTGCCCGCCTTTTGTGGTGCGCACTCGGGGAATAGGGTGAGACTTTTGTGGCATCGGTGAGTTGCGTGCTTCCGCATCCAGGGTGAGGCCTTGTGTGGCATTGGGTGAGCATCGAGCCACCACACCTCGAGGTGAGCCATTTGTGGCGTTCGGAGAGCATTGCGCCATCGCACCTCTCCAACGGAGACGTAGCTTCTTTGGAAGTGAACTTAGGGAAACAAATCTTCGTCTCCGCGTCCATCGGTTATCTCTCAACCGAGTCATTTACTTATGCACTTTAATTTGTGATAGCCATCGTGCTTGAAGTATTTATTGTAGGGGTCCGTAGCATGGAAAACAAAAAATTCTACCACATGCATACAAACAAGCCAAGATCTATCTAGTAGATCATAGCAACGAGTCGATTAGAGTACTCACCCTCGAAGATTCCAAAGCAGTTAACGAGAGCAGATTCTCATGGTTGATGTAGTCGTACACTTGCCGATCTCAAGATCGCGTAGACGATCCTTTCGGCGCTGCATTCCGGCAGCGCTTCCGCAGTCGGTCACACGTTCGGTACTCCATGAAGACCTTCCTCTCCCTTGTTCCAGCAGGTAGCGGAGGTTGTAGTTCTCCCCTCATGATTCCGGCAGCACGACGACGTGGTGTCGGAAGTAGAGGGAAGATCCCGCAGGGCTTCGCCTAAGCCAGTGCGAGTTATGGTGGATCTAGGGTTTTCCGGCGATATAGGTTTAGAAGGCCGGAGAACAGGAGGAGGTGTCGGCTAGGGCGACGGCGACGGGCCGGCGGCGGCACACGGTGGGGAGGGCTTGTGCTTGTGGTATTGGGGAAGCCCTCCCCCTCTATTTATGAGAGGGGACAGCCTTGGGAGAGTGGAGTTTGAATCCATACCCAAACCCAAGTTGGATAGAAGGAAGGACTCTTTCCTTCTTCCACTAGGAAACTATTGTTCCAGTTTGACTTTTCAAACCTCCCTTTCGACTTTCAATTTAGAGCTTTAATTCTCTCTCGCAAATGCCCAACCAAGTGACCTAGGACATGATCCAATCATTCCACTTACCCATGACACATTCATGGACCATTCTCCTTCCGGTTCGGTGAACCTTCTAGACCCTTCTAGAACCTCTCCGATGAAAACATCGGAATCTTTCCCGAACTCCGGAATCGGACTTTCCTTATATGAATCTTATTCCCCAGACCATTCCGGATCTCCTCGTCATATCCCGGATCCCGTCCAAGACACTGAACAACATTCGGTTTCCCTACTTACATTCCATATCTACTAAACAACATTGAATCCTTAAGTGTGTCTCCCTACGGTTCGTGAATTATGCGGACATGACCGAGACACTTCTCCGATCAATAACCAATAGAGGAATCTGGAAATTAATAAGGCTCCCACATATTTCTACAATTACTTTGCGATCGAATGAACCACTTACATACGATACCAATTTCCCTTTGTCTCGCGATAGTTTACTTATCTGAGGTTTGATCGTCGGTATCTCTGCATACCTAGTTCAACCTCGTTACCGATAAGTACTCTTTTCTCGTTCCCATGATATGTGATCCCTTGTGAGCCAGTCACATGCTTGCAAGCTAATTGGATGACATTCCACCGAGAGGGCCCAGAGTATATCTATCTGTCATATGGATGGAAAAATCACACTCTTGATCCATGTGCCTCAACACATACTTTCCGAACACTCAATGCCACCTTTATAGCCACCCAGTTACGTGTGGTGTTTGATGTCATCAAAGCATCCTTCTGGTGATGGTGATTAGCATGATCTCATGGTCAAAGGAATTAGGTTACTATGTATCAGAAAGCTTATAGCAAACGAACTATTGAAATGGCTTGATCTTTATGCTACGCTTATCTATAGGAGTATGTCCAACACAGCATTCTCCTAATGATATGACCTTGTTGTCAATAACATCTCAATGTTCATGATCGAGAAACCACGATCATCTTTTAACCAACAAACTAGTATTATAAAGAGGCTTTACCAGGGACTCTAATTTAGTTTACAAATCACACAGGTATTAATGTTTCCGGTTAATACTATTATAGCATGAATATAAACATTTATCATAAACACAAAGATATAATAATAACCACTTTTATTATTGCCTCTAGGGCATATCTCCAACAGTCTCCCACTTGCACTAGAGTCAACTAATCTAGATTACATGCGAACACCCATGGCGGTTTGGTGCTGGTCATGTTTTGCCCTCGGGAGAGGTTTAGTCAACGGATCCGCCACATTCAGATATGTGTCTACTTTGCAAATCTTTATATCACCATCTTGGACATGCTCTCGAATAGTGTGAAAACGTAGCTTGATATGCTTCAGCTTCTTGTGTGACCTTGGTTCTTGCGCATTGGCTATGGCGCCCATGTTATCACAATAGATAGACATTGGGTCCAGCGCACTTGGAACCACACTGAGCTCCGTAATGAACTCCTTCATCCATATCGCCTCTTGTGAAGCCTCCGAATCAGCTATGTATTCCGATTCAGTTGAAGATCTCGCAACAACGCTTTGCTTTGCACTCCTCTAGCTAATTGTTGCACCATTCAAAGTAAAATACGTATCCAGATTGAGATTTAGAATCATCCGAATCGGTGTTCCAACTAGCATCGGTGTAACCATTAACAACGAGATGTTCATCACCTCCATAAGAAAGAACCATATCCTTAGTTCTTCTCAAGTACTTCAGGATGTTTTTGACCGCTGTCCAATGATCCACTCCTGGATCACTTTGATATCTGCTAGTCAAACTAATAGCATATGCAATGTCGGGTCTTGTACATAGCATGGCATACATGAGAGATCCTATAGCTGAGGCATAGGGAGTCTTACTCATCCTTTCTCTATCTTCTGCCATTGCAGGACTTTGAGTTTTACTCAAGGTCGTATTGGGCAACATTGGCAAGAAACCTTTCTTGCTATCTTCCATTCCAAACCTATTTAGAACTTTGTCCAAATACGTACTCTGTGAAAATGATATTAGGCGTCTCGATCTATCTCTATAATCTTTATGCCTAATATGTAAGCTGCTTCGCCAAGGTCTTTCATTGAAAAACTATTATTCAAATAATCCTTGACACTATTAAGAAGGTCTACATCATTCCCAATCAACAATATGTCATCTACATATAGTATTAAGAATGCTACCGAGCTCCCACTCACTTTCTTGTAATACAAGATTCTCCATAAGTTTGTATAAAACCAAAACATTTGATCACCTTATCAAAATGTTGATTCCAACTCTGGGATGCTTGCTTCAATCCATAAATGGACCATTGAAGTTTGCATACCTTGTTAGCATCTTTCGAATCAACAAAACCTTTGGGTTGTACCATATACAACTCTTCATCAATGTCCCCATTGAGGAACACCGTTTTGACATCCATCTGCCATATCTCATAATCATAATATGCAGCGATTGCTAACAAAATCCTCACAGACTTTAGCTTCTCTACCGGTGAGAAAATCTCAACGTAGTTAACTCCTTGAATTTGTCGAAACCCTTTTGCGACAAGTCGAGCT
This sequence comes from Avena atlantica, assembly GCA_910589765.1. Lineage (NCBI taxonomy): Eukaryota > Viridiplantae > Streptophyta > Magnoliopsida > Poales > Poaceae > Avena > Avena atlantica. Next base: position 391,482,945 of record OU342735.1, read on the forward strand.
TTATAGACAGTAACATTACCATCAGCATATGTTTTCTTCTTGAAAACCCATTTGTTCTCGACAGCCTTCCGGCCATCCGGTAAGTCCACCAAAGTCCATACTTGGTTTTCGTACATGGATCCAATCTCGGATTTCATGTTTCTTGCCATTTATTGGAATCTGGGCTCATCATTGCTTCCTCATATGTCGCAGGATCATCGGTGTTGTCCACCAACATGACACTCATAACGGGATCATACCAATCAGGAGTGGTACGATTTCTCGTTGACCTGCGAGGTTCCGTAGTAACTTTAACCGAAGTTTCATGATCAACATCATTAGCTTCCTCTCTTATTGGTGTAGGCACCACATGAACCACTTCCGGTGATGCGCTACTCTCAAGTTCGAGAGAAGGCTCAACAACCTCGTCGAGTTCTACTTTCCTTCCAGTCACTTCTTTCGAGAGAAACTCCTTCTCTAGAAAGGATCCATTCTTGGCAACGAAGATTTTGCCCTCGGATCTATGATAGAAGGTATACCCAATAGTTTCCTTCGGGTCCTATGAAGAAGCATTTTTCCGCTTTGGGTTCAAGCTTGTCTGGTTGTAACTTCTTTACATAAGCTTTGCAACCCCAAACTTTAAGGAACAACAATTTAGGTTTCTTCCCAAACCATAATTCATACGGTGTCGTTTCAACGGATTTAGATGGTGCCCTATTTAAAGTGAATGCGGCTGTTTTTAACCCCAAAACGATAGCGGTAAATCTGTAAGTGACATCATATAACGAACCATATCTAAGAGAGTTCGATTACGATGTTCAGACACACCATTACATTGTGGTGTTCCCGGCGGTGTCAATTGTGAAAGTATTCCGCATTTCTTCAAATGCTCGCCAAACTCGTAACCTAGATATTCACCTCCACGATCATATCATAGAAATTTAATCTTATTGCTATGTTGATTCTCTACTTCACTTTGAAATTCCTTAAACTTCTCGAAAGTTTTGGACTTATGTTTCATGAAATAGATATACCCATATCTACTCAAGTAATCCGTGAAGGTAAGAACATAACGATAAACACCGCGCGATGCTATACTCATTGGTCCACACACATCGATATGTATGATTTCCAATAAGCCGTAGCTCGCTCCATCATACCAGAAAATGGAGTCTTAGTCATTTTACCCATCAAACATGCTTTGCATCTTTCAAGTGATTCAAAATCAAGTGATTCAAGAAGTCCATCGGAATGGAGTTTCTTCATACGCTTCACTCCAATATGACCAAGACGACAGTGCCACATATAGGTCGAGTTATCGCTCAATTTCAAACATTTAGCTTCAGTGTTATTAATGTGTGTATTTCTACAATAGAGATTCAATAAGAATAGACCATCTATCAAAGGTGCATGTGCATAAAACATATTACTCATATAAATAGAACAACCATTATTCTCGGAATTAAACAAATAATCGTCTCGCAATAAACATGATCCGGATATAATGTTCATGCTCAACGCAGGCACCAAATAACAATTATTTAAGTATAAAACTAATCCCGATGGTAGATGAAGAGGTAGCGTGCCGACCGCGATCACATCAACCTTTGATCCATTTCCAACGCGCATCCTCACCTCGTTCTTCGCTAGTTTCCGTCTATTCTGCGGCACCTGTTTCGAGTTACAAATATGAGCAACCGAACCAGTATCAAATACCCAGGCACTACTACGAGTACTAGTGAAATACACATCAATAACATGTATATCGGATATACCTTTCTTATTGATGTTGCCGTTCTTCAAATCCTCCAAGTACTTAGGGCAATTCCGCTTCTAGTGACCCTCTCCCTTGCAGTAAAAGCACTCAGTATCAGGCTTAGGCCTAGCCTTGGTCTTCTTCGCCGGCGCGGTAACTTTCTTATCGCCCTTCTTGAAGTTTCCCTTTTTCTTATACTTTCCTTGATTCTTGAATTTGGTGGTCTTATTGACCATCAACACTTGGTGCTATTTCTTGATCTCCACTTCCGTAGACTTTAACATGGAGAAGAGTTCGGGCAATGACTTGTCCATGTTTTGCATATTGTAGTTCATCACAAAGTTCTTGTAACTTGGTGGTAGTGATTGGAGGACACGGTGAATCCCCAAAGCATTAGGAATCACTATGCCCAAGCTTTGAAGCTTGCTTGCGTGCCCAGACATCTTAAGAACGTGCTCACTGACGGAGCTGCCCTCTTCCATCTTGCAGTTAAAGAACTTTTCAGAAGCCTCATAACTCTCAACTGCCGCGTGAGCCTAAAATATCATTTTGAGTTCACGGACAATATCATGTGGATCATGGTTCTCAAACCTTTTCTGAAGCTCCGATTCCAAACCATACAAGATAGCACACTGAACTGTGGAGTAATGATTCTTCGGAGCGAGGAAAACATTCTTTACCTCATCGGTAGCATCAGCTGCAGGTGGGTCACTCAGCGGTGCATCCAGCACATAGGTCAAATTACCAGCATTGAGGACAATCCTGAAGTTGCGGAACCAATCCGCAAAGTTGCTTCCATTGTTTTTCAACTTTTCTTTCTCTAAGAACGCATTAAAATTGATGGTAGGGGCCGCCATTGATCTACAACATATTTGCAATAATTTAGACTAAGTTTATGACAAATTGAGTTCTAATTAATAGTTAAATTAATCTAGGTGAACTCCCACTCAAAACAATATCCCTCACATTGTTTTAGTGATCACACGAACTAGATCCACCACATCAAAACCGATCATCAAAAGAGTTGATGTAGCTTCAATGGCGAACAATCAACATGTTCATCATATCTACTATATGACTCATGCTTTACCTTTCGGTGATCCGTATTCCGAGCCCATGTCTGTACATGCTAGGCTTGTCAAGATCAAACCTTAGCTTCCGCATGAGCAAATCTGGCTTGCTCCTGTTGTATACACTCACAAAATCTAACACACCCGAACATCACGTGGTTCTTCGAAACAACGAGCTTTAGCAATGGTGCTACTAAGGATGAACACTTTATAACTTGATATTTTGTGCTAGAGGGATCATCTTATAATTCTACCGTCGCGAACTAAGCAATACAAGATACATAAAAGGATTGACATCATATGCAATTCAAAATATGTGATACGATATGGCCTTTCTTGTTGTGCTTCCGATCTCCATCTTCAAGCACGAAGATGATCTCCATCATCACCGGCATGGTGTCAAGGTCAATGGCGCTTCTTCATGGTTGTCGTCCACCAGCATCAACTATTACAACTACTTTGAATAATAGACACGCGGGTCTTAACGGAATTTAAAAGACAACCATATGGCTCCTGCCGGTTGCCGACTTACAATAAGGAACATTGCATACATCAAATATAATCACAATTATGGCCATATCACATCACTGCACACCCCCTACAAAACAAAGTTAGACGCCTCTAGTTTTCTTTGCATGTTTTACGTGGTTTGGGGCTTTCAATAAGTGTCGTTCTAACTTACAAACAAGAACCACAACATTGATACTAGTATTGTCAATTACCCGTTGTAAATTGAATCTTCACTATGTTGGGAGAAACAGGCACCCGCAAAGCCACTTATGCAATACAAGTTGCATGTCAAGCGTGGAGCAAGTCTCATGAATGATGTCATGTAAGGTTAGACCGGGCCGCTTCATCCAACCATCCCGCAAGATGCAAAGTACACAAGAAGCAATCGACAACAAAGCATCAATGCCCAGGATGACCATTGTGTTCTACTCGTGCAACAGATCTACATATATACACGCTCTGATACCACTATAGGGGTTCGTAGCATGGAAAACAAAAAATTCTACCGCGTGCATTCAAACAAGCCAAGATCTATCTACTAGATTGTAGCAACGAGTCGATTAGAGTACTCACCCTCAAAGATTCCAAATCGGTTAACGAGAGCAGATTCTCGTGGGTGATGTAGTCGTACACTTGCCGATCTCAAGATCGCGTAGACGATCCTTTCGACGCTACGTTTCGGCAGCGCTTCTGCAGTCGGTCACACGTTCGGTACTCGATGAAGACCTTCCTCTCCCTTGTTCCAGCAGGCAGTGGAGGTTGTAGTTCTCCTCTCGCGATTCCGGCAGCACGACGGCGTGGTGTCAGAAGTAGAGGGAAGATCCTGCAGGGCTTCGCCTAAGCCGTGCGAGTTATGGTGGATCTAGGGTTTTCCGGCGATCTATGTTTAGAAAGCCGGGGAGGAAGAGGAGGTGTTGGCAACGGCTAGGGCGACGGCGATGGGCCGGCAGCGGCGGCGCTAGGCGGCAGCGCGGCAGCTGACGGCGGCGCACTGTGGGGAGGGCTTATGCTTGTGGTCTTGGGGCAGCCATCCTCCTCTATTTATGAGAGGGGGCAGCCTTGGGAGAGTGGAGTTTGAATCCATACCCAAACCCAAGTTGGATAGAAGGAAGGACTCTTTCCTTCTTCCACTAGGAAATTATTGTTCCAGTTTGACTTTCAAACCTCCATTTTGATTTTCAATTTAGAGCTTTAATTCTCTCTCACAAATGCCCAACCAAGTGACCTAGGACATGATCCAATCTACCCATGACACATTCATGGACCATTCCCCTTCTGGTCTGGTGAACCTTCTAGAACCTTCTAGAACCTCTCCGATGAAAACATCAGAATCTTTCCCGAACTCCAGAATCGGACTTTCCTTATATGAATCTTATTCTCTGGACCATTCCGGATCTCCTCGTGATATCCTGGATCCCATCCAAGACTTCGAACAACATTCGGTCTACTAAACAACATCGAATCCTTAAGTGTGTCTCCCTACGGTTCGTGAATTATGTGGACATGACCGAGACACTTCTCCGATCAATAAACAATAGAGGAATCTGGAAATTCATATGGCTCCCACATATTTCTACGATTAATTTGTGATTGAATGAACCACTTACATATGATACCAATTTCCCTTTGATCGCGGTAGTTTACTTATCCGAGGTTTGATCATCGGTATCTCTGCATACCTAGTTCAACCTCGTTACCGATAAGTACTCTTTTCTCGTTCCCATGATATGTGATCCCTTGTGAGCCAGTCACATGCTTGCAAGCTAATTGGATGACATTCCACCGAGAGGGCCCAGAGTATATCTATCTGTCATATGGATGGACAAATCCCACTCTTGATCCATGTGCCTAAACACATACTTTCCGAACACTCAATGCCACCTTTATTGCCACCCAGTTACGGTGTGGTGTTTGATGTCATCAAAGCATCCTTCCGGTGATGGTGATTAGCATGATCTCATGGTCGAAGGAATTAGGTTACTATATATCAGAAAGCTTATAGCAAACGAACTATTGAAATGACTTGATCTTTATGATACGCTTATCTATAGGAGTATGTCCATCACACCATTCTCCTAATGATATGACCTTGTTGTCAATAACATCTCAATGTTCATGATCGAGAAACCACGATCATCTATTAACCAACAAACTAGTATTATAAAGAGGCTTTACCAGGGACTCTAATTTAGTTTACAAATCACACAGGTATTAATGTTTCCGGTTAATACTATTATAGCATGAATGTAAACATTTATCATAAACACAAAGATATAATAATAACCACTTTTATTATTGCCTCTGGGGCATATCTCCAACATTTATATCTTTCTATCACCTTGTGTCACATCCCAAATTTTAGATTTGGTCCCGCATATCATTGCATCATACTTTTCCATGCAAAACCACCGATTAAAAGAATCGGCGAAACGCTATTTTCAAAACCCTTTTCTATTCTACTACGAGGCTCCTGCGGGAGGCATTAGTAGGACATGTGTAGTCCACCCTTGTAGCCTAGTGGTTTCACTCAACCCTTGACCCCAGGTTGTTCCCCTTGTTTTTACAAAAATTTAGGAGCAAGAATCGCCCGAATCGGAGCTCGTATGGAAATGTTACGGCCGTTTTATTAAAATATCGAAAATCGGCACCGACTTCGCCGTGTTCGCCTCCAACTGCCCGGCCCGTGTCCGCGTAGGACCCCACGAGGGGGCCCCACTTAAGAGGCCGCTGCTGCCCCCTGCCTCGATTCCCGCACCCGCCGCCGCCTCGATTCCCGCACCCGCGCGCCGCCTCTCCCGACCCCGCCTCCTGGAGCCGCCGCCGCCGCCCCGCACCGCGCCGCTCCCGTCGCCCACCAGCGCGCCGCGCCGCCTCGCTGCTCGCCTACGCCGCGCGCGCCTCCGCCCCCCAGCCGCGCCGCGCCGCCTGTAGCCGCGCGCCGCCCGCAGCCGCCCCACCGCTCGCCGGTCGCCAGCCGTGCCGCTCGTCGCCGCTGCATGCGCGCGCGCCGCCCGCGTCCCGCACCCGCGCCGCCTTGCGCCGCCGCCGCGCCGACCCCGCCGCCGCCTCGCTCGCGCCGCCGCCGCGTTGATCGCCTTCGTTCCGCGCTGACTGTCTCCCTTCCGCGCAGGAAAAACTCCGTCGCCGAAACCGATCGCCGCCACCGTCCCGAGTTCGCCGCCGTTCATTTCCGGTGAGTCCGCAGCCGCCTTTGGATTTCAGATCAGCGGTCCAGATCGGTCGTTGACCGGTCAGCCCCAGGCGTTGACTAGTCAGACGCCAAGTCAGCACCCAGTCAGCAGCCGAGTTGACCAGTCAACAGACACAGTTGACTGGGTATTTTCTTTAATCGTTTTAGTTGACAGATTTCGATAGAAACTTGTAAATTGCGTAGAAATTAAACCGCTAGGCTAAAAATTGCAAATAAAATATGTGTAGGTTCAGTAATTCGTGTATAATATTGCTGTACCTTAGTTTCACACTTTTGCAGCAGGATTTAGTACAGTTTAATCAAATGAGTTAATGGCCTTTTTGGAGTAATTAATTCGTAGAAAAATATCTGTAACTCCAAAAATTGTGTATGATATGTCCCTGGATTCAGTGGAACGAGGGGAATCTCATAGTGAATTAAAAGGATAGGCTTACAGTGAAAACTTCTGCAGAAACTGTCTAGTGGCTTTCTGCAGTGTTTTAATTACTCCGGGAGTTTTATAATTACTTTTTGAGTAATTCCAATTGGTACTGTTCCTAAATAGCAATGCCTATACTGTAGAATTTTCCCAGGATTTTACAAACAGTATACTACCGGTAGTGATTTATTTGAGTTCTGGCTCTAGTTTTGAGCATTACTTTTTGCGTAATAGTTTTCCTAGCGCAAAAACTATTTTCCATGCATACAATCAGTAGTATTATTGAATAGGATTAAGTGGTGCAGCTTTAGCACCAATTCACTTGCCTTGCATACCTTCATGCATCATCTTTGTTGAATATGCTTGTGGAATTGTTTGTTTATGATTGCAATTGTATCGTGTAGATTGTGACGAGTGCAACGCTTGCTCGTGTGTGGATTGTTCTTCCGACCGCTACAACCAAGGCAAGTAGATGCTACTTTGTTCATGATATCGTCCTACTATTTTCTATGCATTATCGTGTATTTTGTAGACGCATGTGTAGGATGATACTATCGCTATGCTATGACCTATTATGTGGTAGGGCTTTCCTTGTAGATGAACCACCATTGGTAGATGTGCTTAGCCATGCTATGATGAACGAGGGCTGGGTTACATCACTGAAAGTTGTCTCTAAAAGTATTGGTTTGTGAAAACTAAAACAACTTAATCAATGAATCTCCTGGGTGTGATGGTATTGATAATTTTTGGTGGTTTCATTGCGGAAAGGCACCCAGGTATCGAGAGAAATTGATTGGCTTATTTATTGTGTAGCATACGTGTACAACCATGTGCTAATAATAAAATGGGCAGTTGGTTGGAATTAGTAGGTTGTGGTAACTCGAACCCGCGTATCCAGAGATATATAATTTTGGTAGGTTGGACCGGTGCGCGTCGGGATTGGGGATCTACTTCCCGAACAGTCTCTTCTTGGACTTCTCCCTATCATCACCCAAAATGAGAGTGATGGTACGAGCTGGGCTGGCCAAGTCACATGGGTAAAGTGTACTAACCTCTGCAGGGTGTATAATCTAATCGATTAGCCGTGTCCCCGGTTATGGACAACTGAGTTGCTTGATATTGATTCCATGACATGTTTCTCACTCATTCTAATTTCATAATTGTTTTAATATTGTTGGGTTAACTTAATTGGGATCTTTTCAAAGAAAATCAAAAACTGTTTATGAAAGTAGGACAAAGGTATTTGCAAATGCAAGCCAGACACAGCTCCACTTGCCAAATATGCATGTAGATGTTAGTACTATTGTCTCCATTACTAGCTCTACTTGCCATACATTCCATGTATTGACCCTTCGGGGCTGCTACGTTTCATGTTGCAGGTTATTCCGATTCTGAGTAATCGATATAGGCCACGGTACTCCACTCGGCACTTGTTCACTTGTGGGCAATTTGAAGAATGGAGGATTTGCTTTATTTATGTTGCTACCTGAATAATTTGAGCTAGCCGTGGGCTAAGCTTTTATTGTAATAATGGTACTCTGGATCTTCGTTATTCATGATACACAGATATTTTGCTATGTTATTCATCTTATTCTATTATGGGCCAATGAACCGATCCAGGGATTGGCATGTCACATAGAAGCCTCGGTCCTTTTAGAACTGCGGTGTTACAGGATGGTATCAGAGCCCGTGTGTCGACTGCAGGATCGTGACCTAGGATTGGATTAGGAAGCCATAGAATTACTAAAGCCTATATTAACTCTTTCTTTCATCTTATGCCTTTCACTCTCGTAAAATTCTTATAATATGCTATTCTCACACTTTTCTCTTTTACTTGATAGATGGGAGAAGTCAGGACTGAGTATGCAACCATGGAGTCACCAAGGCCATTTGCAAGGCAGTTAGCACAGCTCTCGCAGTCATTGGGATTGCCACTGCCCATGTTCAAGGGAAGAAGGCTCTACACCTATGGATATGGTGAGGATGCATGGGAGATCACCACCTTCATATTCAGAGATGCCGCCTTGCCAAATCCAGTGCATCTGATCTACACCAAGACATACTGCAACTGGGGACTTGGAATCAACTTGGCCATACATGAAGCCCTGTCTCGCCAGTGCCATAATGTCCGACACCTACTGCCAGCAGATTCACCCTACCGTGACTATGGGAGGCGTGATGAAGATGGGCACATTGTGGTTACTCCGGGCGACAGGAACAACATGCCGCCCCGTCGGAGGCACATAGAGGACATGGAAAGGGAGAATGGAGCTCTAGCTGAGAAAGTGATGATGATAAAGGAGATTGCAGATTTTGCTAGCAATGGTATGGTGGTCCAAGGACAGGAAATTGACACCCTGCATGAAGCTGTGGGAGTTCTGGAGAATGCCCTAATAGCCAGAGATGCAACCATAGCTCATCTTCATGGTACTGTGCAGGAGAACACCCAGAACATACAACAGCTGCAAGGCACCGTCCAGGAAAGGGATCAAACTATGAAAGCTATGACAGCCCAGATTGCCGCTCTCCAAGCGCAGCTGAATCCACCCTCTGATGATGACAATGGAGATGATGGAAACAATGGGGATGATGATGACAGTGGGAACGATGATGATGATGAGGACGAGGATGATGATGATGGAGACGATGATGGTGAAGGAGATGAAGCTGTTGCAGTTGCAGCTGAAAGTGAAGAAGAAGAGGAGGATCCAGAAGAGATAGAGTTTGAGATCTCAAGTGATGATTCAGGAGGTGTACACTCCGCCGCCATGGTTGTACCGCGAACCGAAGCGCCAACGCATGAGTGCAAGGACCTACCGCAACCTCTTCAAGAAGTAGATAGAAGTCCACCAATTAGTCCACGTTAGGCAAATTCGTTAGGATTAGTCTCGATCGATGTAAAACTTAGTTGATGTTAGTTTAAGAGTGATTAGTTGCTTATTTGTGTACTCCAATATCCCAGGAATTATTTGTGCGAATTTTATGAAAGAGTTATGGCAATTTTGGTTAACATATGTGTTATTTTCGCTGCAGTTTTCTGCTGATATAGCAGTACTGTATGATTTTTCATATTTTTCTGGTAACTGGGAAAAATCTGAAAAAAATTGGGCAGATGTGAAACTCTCTGTACTGTATTTGCAAAAATCAGCTAAATTTTCTGACGAGTGTAAGTTAGGCGGAAAAATTCGTGAACGCTGCTGGACTGTTCTGGCAGATTGTTGTTTTTGTTGTTTAGTTGATCAACTGTTTAGTTAACCATCGCCAACTCTTGTAAAACTATTTCAGTAGGTATATACTGCTAGGATAACCCCTGGGATGTTGCTGGATCACTTGTTTGTTGATGTGTTGCTTGCTTGTGATTGTCTGCTATTGCTTGTTGTTGTTTGATCATAATGCATGGGTAGAATCCTATTATCGTAGTTGATTCTCTCTAAACTTACCTGTGCTGAACCGCAGATGCCTCCCCGCCGTCAACCCACTGAGTTGGAGCAACTCATGGCAGCTCAGGTACAGCTGACCCAAGTGATGACTCAGTTCATGGCAGCTCAGAACAACAACAATGGAAACAATCAGCCTCAGGGAGATGCTCTCACCAGATTTCTGAGGCTAAGGCCAGCTAAGTTCTCTACTGCAACGGAACCAATGGTTGCTCTCGACTGGTTGCGTTCAGTCAACAAGGATCTGGTAACTGTTGGATGCACTGATGCTGAGAAGGTGAGGTTTGCCGCTCACCTACTGGAGGGACCAGCCGCTTCTTGGTGGGACACTTTTCAGATCACCCACCCGCTGGATACTGTGACTTGGGCAATGTTTGAGGAAGGTTTCAGGACCAACCACGTGTCTTCAGGAGTTCTGAGCCTGAAGAGGAAGGAGTTCCGCAACTTGCGCCAAACCAACCGCACTGTGGCTGAGTACATTGAAGAGTTCAACAACCTGTCCCGTTATGCACCTGAGGATGTTGACACTGATGTAAAAAGGAGGGAGAGATTCCTGGATGGCCTCAGTGATGAGCTTTTAGTACAACTACTGGTGGTTTATTGCCCCACTTTCCAGGAGCTTATGGACAAGGCCAGGATCGTGGAAGGGAAGCACAAACAGGTGGAGAACCGCAAGAGAAAGAGCAATAATCACCACTCTGGTTCACATCACAAGTCTCGCACTTCATATGATGGATACTCCAAGCATGGAGGGAGTGACCATGGGAGCCATGACCGCCACCACCACGGAGGCGATGGGCATCGTCATGACAACCATAGGAGCACCCACCACGGCCACAAGGGAGGACACTCTCACCACTCTAGAGGACACGGTGGACATGACCGCAACCGTGATCGCAGTTTTGTGAAGAAGGATCTGAGTGAGGTGACATGCTTCAAGTGTAAACAGAAGAGACACTGTGCTGACAACTGCCCGGAGAGGAAAGGACTGAAGCCAACCAACAACGAGAAGGCCATAGTGAACCACATGAATGTGGAGGAGATTCCAGATGAGCCTGACCTTGTGATTGGTAAGTTTCCAATCAACACTCACCCTGCACTTATACTTTTCGATACTGGTGCATCGCATTCATTCATATCAAGGGCATTTGTGATAAGTATAAGTTACCTACTGAGTCTATGAACGGGGCTATTAGAGTGAGTTCACCTAGAGGAGATATGATAGCTAGCGCGGGATGCCGCGACTTGACTGTGGGGATTGGAACACACAACTTCATTGCACATCTAGTAGTGTTGGAATCACAGGGGTTGGATGTTATTCTGGGTATGGATTGGATGTCTATGCATGAGGGACACATAGATTGTGCACAGCGAGCTATTTCACTCAAAACCCCGGATGGTAAGAGGATTAGATTCAAGTCAGCTGTGCGACCACGAAGCTGTAGGTTGAATTCTCTTAAGGGGGTTAGCATGGATACTGTGCCAGTGATTAGGGATTACCCTGACGTGTTTCCGGAAGAGCTGCCAGGAATGCCACCTGACAGGGAAGTAGAGTTTCTCATCGACCTGATGCCAGGAACAGGACCTATTGCAAAGAAACCATATAAGATGGATGTGGATGATCTGAAGGAATTGAAGAAGCAGTTGAAAGAGCAGCTGGAAAAGGGATTCATTCAGCCTAGTTCGTCGTCATGGGGTGCACCTGTTCTGTTTGTGGAGAAGAAAGATAGCAGCAAGAGATTAGTGGTGTACTATCGCTCGCTGAATGAAGTAACCATCAAGAACAAGTACCCTCTGCCGAACATAAATGATTTGTTTGATCAACTGGAAGGAGCTAAGGTGTTCAACAAGATTGATCTGTGATCTGGCTACTTCCAATTGAAGATCCGGGAGGAGGACGTACCAAAAACCGCCTTCACCACTAGGTATGGTTTATATGAGTATACAGTTATGTCTTTTGGACTAACGAATGCCCCGGCATATTTCATGACCATGATGGACAAGGTATTTATGGAGTACCTGGACAAGTTCTTGGTGGTGTTTCTTGATGACATACTGATATATTCCAAGGATGATGCTGAGCATGAGAAGCATCTGCGACTGATTATGGAGAAGCTGAGGGAACACAAGTTGTATGCCAAATTCAGCAAGTGTGAATTTTGGCTTAACACTGTTGGATTTCTTGGACACGTATTGTCAGGAGAAGGAGTCGCTGTTGATCCAAGCAAAGTGACTGCAGTGACCGAGTGGGAAGCACCCAAGAATGCGGGAGAGATACGAAGCTTTTTGGGACTTGCTGGATATTACAAGAGATTCATTGAAAACTTTTCCAAGATTGCAAAGCCGATGACTGAACTTCTGAAGAAGGAGAGGAAGTTTGAATGGTCAGACGTATGTGAAGCTAGCTTTCAGGAACTGAAGCATCGACTAGTGACTGCGCCTGTTCTGTGTTTACCTGATCTTCAAAAGGATTTTCAAGTGTACTGTGATGCTTCTCGACAGGGACTTGGGAGTGTGCTGATGCAAGATGGGAGAGTGGTGTCATATGCCTCGCGACAACTCAAGCACCATGAGCGGAATTACCCCACACACGACTCGGAGTTAGCGTCAGTGGTTCATGCGCTCAAGGTATGGAGGCATTATTTAATGGGGAAACACTGTGACGTGTACACCGACCACAAGAGCCTGAAGTACATATTTACACAAAAGGAACTGAACATGAGGCAAAGGAGATGGTTGGAGCTTATTAAGGACTATGATATGAATCTACAATACCACCCAGGAAAGGCCAATGTAGTAGCAGATGCTCTGAGTCGGAAGGTTTATGCCAATGGATTGACAATTGGGGAATTGCCCGAGGATTTGTGCAAGCAATTCAAGGACCTTAGACTGGAGGTAGTATCTGAAGGATACTTGACAACAATGGAAGTTCAACCAACGCTACAGGACAGAATCAGAAAGGCTCAATTGGGAGACAAAGAGATAGGTGATGTAAAGGAAAAGATGGAGGATCGAGCGAGGGAATTCCGCGAGGATGAGCAAGGAACCTTGTGGGATGGAGATCTTTTGTGCGTTCCCAATGATCCCGAGATAAGGAAATTGATTCTGCAGGAAGCTCATGACTCGTCGTATTCCATACATCCGGGCAATACGAAGATGTATATGGACCTAAAGGACAGATTCTGGTGGAACAACATGAAGGGAGACATCGCGGAGCATATTGCCCTATGTGATGTATGTAGCCGAGTGAAAGCGGAACACCAGTAGCCAGCAGGATTGCTACAACCATTGCCCGTGCCGGATTGGAAGTGGGATAGAGTGGGAATGGATTTTATCACCGGATTGCCCAGGACCAGGTCAGGATATGAATCCATTTGGGTAGTGGTTGACCATTTGACCAAGGTAGCCCACTTTATACCGGTAAAGACAACCTATACGAGTGCAAAGTTGGCCAAGATTTACATGGACAGGATTGTGTGCCTACATGGGGTTCCCAAGAGTATTGTATCTGACAGAGGCACCCAATTTACCTCACACTTCTGGCGCCAGCTGCACGAGTCACTCGATACTAGATTGGAGTTTAGCACAGCGTTTCACCCACAGACTGATGGACAGACCGAGAGAGTGAATCAGATTTTGGAAGACATGCTGAGACCTTGCGCCTTGGCTCATGGTTCTAGTTGGGATGAGAATTTGCCATATGCTGAGTTTTCCTACAACAACAGCTATCAAACCAGCATCAAGACGTCGCCGTTTGATATACTGTATGGGAAACGGTGTCGGACGCCATTGCTATGGGATGGAGTAGGAGAACGTCAGTTGTTTGGGCCTGATTTGATCAAGGATGTTGAGGAGAAGGTCGCCTTGATTAGGGACAGGCTGAAGGTAGCGCAATCAAGGCAGAAGAGCTACGCTGACGCCAAGCTCAAGGAAGTGGTGTATGAGATAGGTGATAGAGCATACCTCAGAGTGTCGCCACTTCGTGGAATTAAGAGATTTGGGATTAAGGGTAAGCTGGCACCTCGGTTTATTGGACCGTATCGGGTCTTAGCATGCAAAGGAGAAGTTTCTTATCAGTTGGAGTTGCCAGAGGCTCTGTCCGCTGTTCACAATGTGTTCCACGTATCCCAGCTGAAAAAGTGCCATCCGGAGATGGCGGATACACCATTGAGAGACACTGTACCGCTAGAGGAGGTTCAGCTTGAGAACAACTTGACCTATGAGGAGAAACCGGTCAAGATTCTGGAGACAGCGGAGAGGACTACCCGTACCAAGACAATCAGATTTTGCAAGGTGCAGTGGAGCCACCACACCGAAGAGGAAGCCACTTGGGAGCGTGAGGATGACATCTGAGAGGACTACCCACACCTATTTGCTAGCCGCGCCGAATCTCGAGGACGAGATTCATCTTAAGGGGGTTAGTCTTGTCACATCCCAAATTTTAGATTTGGTCCCGCATATCATTCATATTATTGCATCATACTTTTCCATGCAAAACCACCGATTAAAAGAATCGGCGAAACGCTATTTTCAAAACCCTTTTCTATTCTACTACGAGGCTCCTGCGGGAGGCATTAGTAGGACTAGTGTAGTCCACCCTTGTAGCCTAGTGGTTTCACTCAACCCTTGACCCTAGGTTGTTCCCCTCGTTTTTACAAAAATTTAGGAGCAAGAATCGCCCGAATCGGAGCTCGCATGGAAAAGTTACGGCCGTTTTATTAAAATATCGAAAATCGGCACCGACTTCGCCGTGGTCGCCTCCAACTGCGCGGCCCGTGTCCGCGTAGGACCCCACGAGGGGGCCCCACTTAAGAGGCCGCCGCCGCCTCCTGCCTCGATTCCCGCACCCGCCGCCCACCAGCGCGCCGCGCCGCCTCGCTGCTCGCCTGCGCTGCGCGCGCCTCCGCCCGCCAGCCGCGCCGCGCCGCCTGCAGTCGCGCGCCGCCCGCAGCCCCCCCACCGCTCGCCGCGCCGCCCGCGTCCCGCACCCGCGCCGCCTTGCGCCGCCGTCGCGTTGGTCGCCTTCGTTCCGTGCTGACTGTCTCCCTTCCGCGCAGGAAAAACGCCGTCGCCGGAACCGATCGCCGCCACCATCCCGAGTTCGCCGCCGTTCGTTTTCGGTGAGTCCGCAGCCGCCTTTGGATTTCAGATCAGCGGTCCAGATCGGTCGTTGACCGGTCAGCCCCAGGCGTTGACTAGTCAGACGCCCAGTCAGCGCCCAGTCAGCAGCCGAGTTGACCAGTCAACAGACACAGTTGACTGGGTATTTTCTTTAATCGTTTTAGTTGACAGATTTCGGTAGAAACTTGTAAAATTAAACCGCTGGGCCAAAAATTGCAAATAAAATATGTGTAGGTTCAGTAAGTCGTGTAGAATCTTGCTGTACCTTAGTTTCACACTTTTGCAGCAAGATTTAGTACAGTTTAATCAAATGAGTTAATGGCCTTTTTGGAGTAATTAATTCGTAGAAAAAGATCTGTAACTCCAAAAATTGCGTATGATATGTTCATGGATTCAGTGGAACGAGGGGAATCTCATCGTGAATTAAAAGGATAGGCTTACAGTGAAAACTTCTGCAGAAACTGTCTAGTGGCTTTCTGCAGTGTTTTAATTACTCCGGGAGTTTTATAATTACTTTTTGAGTAATTCCAATTGATACTGTTCCTAAATAGCAATGCCTATACTGTAGAATTTTCCCAAGATTTTACAAACAGTATACTACCGGTAGTAATTTATTTGAGTTCTGGCTCTAGTTTTGAGCATTACTTTTTGCGTAATAGTTTTCCTAGCGCAAAAACTATTTTCCATGCATGCAATCAGTAGTATTATTGAATAGGATTAAGTGGTGCAGCTGTAGCACCAATTCACTTGCCTTGCATACCTTCATGCATCATCTTTGTTGCATATGCCTGTGGAATTGTTTGTTTATGATTGCAATTGTATCGTGTAGATTGTGACGAGTGCAACGCTTGCTCGTGTGTGGATTGTTCTTCCGACCGCTACAACCAAGGCAAGTAGAAGCTACTTTGTTCATGATATCGTCCTACTATTTTCTATGCATTGTCGTGTATTTTGTAGATGCATGTGTAGGATGATACTATCGCTATGCTATGACCTATTATGTGGTAGGGCTTTCCTTGTAGATGAACCACCGTTGGTAGATGTGCTTAGCCATGCTATGATGAACCAGGGCTGGGTTACATCACTGAAAGTTGTCTCTAAAAGTATTGGTTTGTGAAAACTAAAACAACTTAATCAATGAATCTCCTGGGTGTGATGGTATTGATAATTTTTGGTGGTTTCATTGCAGAAAGGCACCCAGGTATCGAGAGAAATTGATTGGCTTCTTTATTGTGTAGCTTACGTGTACAACCATGTGCCAATAATGAAATGGGCGGTTGGTTGTACTTAGTAGGTTGTGGTAACTCGAACCCGCGTATCCAGAGATGTAGAATTTTGGTAGGTTGGACCGGTGCGCGTCGGGATTGGGGAGCTACTTCCCGAACAGTCTCTTCTTGGACTTCTCCCTATCATCACCCAAAATGAGAGTGATGGTACGAGCTGGGCTGGCCAAGTCACATGGGTAAAGTGTACTAACCTCTGCAGGGTGTATAATCTAATCGATTAGCCGTGTCCCCGGTTATGGACAACTGAGTTGCTTGATATTGATTCCATGACATGCTTCTCGCTCATTCTAATTTCATAATTGTTTTAATATTGTTGGGTTAACTTAATTGGGATCTTTTCAAAGAAAATCAAAAACTGTTTATGAGTAGGACAAAGGTATTTGCAAATGCAAGCCAGACACAGCTCCACTTGCCAAATATGCATGTAGATGTTAGTACTATTGTCTCCATTACTATCTCTACTTGCCATACATTCCATGTATTAACCCTTCGGGGCTGCTACGTTTCATGTTGCGGGTTATTCCGATTCTGAGTAATCGATATAGGCCACGGTACTCCACTCGGCACTTGTTCACTTGTGGGCAATTTGAAGAATGGAGGATTTACTTTATTTATGTTGCTACCTGAATAATTTGAGCTAGCCATGGGCTAAGCTTTTATTGTAATAATGGTACTCTGGATCTTCGTTATTCATGATACACGGATATTTTGCTATGTTATTCATCTTATTCTATTGTGGTCCAATGAACCGATCCAGGGATTGGCATGTCACATAGAAGCCTCGGTACTTTTAGAACCGCGGTGTTACACCTTGTTGCTTATATTGCTTAGCATAGTTTGTTGGTGCACTTAGGTGAACCTAGTGGTTAGGTTTTATGCTAAATAACTTAAATGTTAGTTTTATTATGCATTTATTTGAGCCTAAACCGTAATAATTTTAAAGCCTATTCATGCCCCCTCTAGGCGACGTCCTTTGCACTTTCAGAGAGGATGAGTACACAGATGATCATGGAGCTCACCCTTCCACAGAGTCTGATTATACACTCTCTTTTGGGGCATGGAATGCCCAGCAGGACAGCTTGGTGGATTGGCAGACATTTTCTAAGGTCACTTCAGGTTTTGGGTCCCAGGGCACGTCATCTTCTCGCCCTCACGGCAAAGGACCTGCAGCTCTAGGAGGTGATGATGACTATGAGGAGGAGGATGACGAGGACGAGGACATGGATGAGGATGATGATGACGATGACTTTGAGTAATCCGTTGGGGCGCTAGCTTAGGTCTTTTCCCTTTTTTGGCGTTTTGATGCCAAAGGGGGAGAAGACATTGGTCATCGGGATTTGCATGGGCTGGGATTTGGCTCTTTTATGCTCTTATCTTCGAATATTTGCTTTTGATTCTTTGATTTGTGAAATATTATGTGTGTGAGACCTATGTTTGTGTTATGATCTTATGCTACTGTAATCCGTGTGAGACCTATGTTTAGTACCTATTACATGTCGTGCTTGATTTACTTGTTTATCTTAGTGCGCATCGTCAGGGGGATCATTGTTATTCATTTATTATATCTCATTGCAAATATTTCCATGCAAAATCACTTATTGTCATCGAACACCAAAAATGGGGAGATTGAAAGGACATTTAATTTATTAATCAGTTTTGGTGTTCGTTAACAACTTGTAGATTATTTTATAGTGTGTTACTGTCTATAGGATGAAATAATGAAAAGTGAAAAGATATTTGCCCTCTGAAATTGTTCCTACAAGAATCTACACATTTCAGGGTTTCCATACCGGAGTCTCTGGTGTGGCCAGACCGGAATCTCCGGTGTGGACCAAAGTTTCCCCTCGAGTCTCCGGAGGAGCCTCTAGAAACCTGCGTGGGACAATCTGTATAGGGTCCGGAGATGGACCAGAGACGAACCGGATACTCTGGTGCCAGCACTCAGACCGGAGTCTCCGGTGCGGCCAGTCCAGAGTCTCTGGTGTACAAGGGTTCGAAGTCTTTGAAGAGTCTCCGGAGGAAGTTTTCCCAAGTCTGTTGGGACAGTCTGGATGGTGGTCCGGAGACGGACCAAAGATGATCCGGAGTCTCCGGTCTGCACACCGGAGTCTCCGATGTTACTATTTTCCCAACGGTCAGAAAACAGTTCAGGATGGGGGGCTATAAATACCCCCTTCTTCTACCTTGGGCAGCTGCTCGACCGACTCAAGAACACCACCTCCATTTGAGCCACCAAATCGCCAAGATCTCTTCATCCAACCATCCAAAGTCTTTGATCTTTGGAGAATCGAAGGAGGATGCCTTGATCTATAGCTTCACCAAGAGAGATCTTCATTTCCCCCTCATTCACTTGAGGGCCCCTTGCTCTAGTGTCTTTTTTGGAAACCCTAGCTCTTGATTTGGTTCTTACAAGCTAGTCTTTGATTGTTTGACAGCTTGCTTGTATTCAGGAGCCTCCAATTCAGTTGTGGATGTGTGCCTCGAACTTGTTGTAAAGGTGTCGGCTTCCACCTCGAAGGTTATCTATATAGTGGAAGAGGTGAATCTAACCCACTGGGGTGAGGTTCATCATAGAACAAGGGAGGCCTCTCATGGCATTGGTGGTTTGAAACCACCCTCTCTCCAAACGCAGACGTACTTCCCCTCAAAAGGAAGGAACTGCGGGAAACAAATCCTTGTGTCTCCACATGCTCCACTGGTGACTTCTATCCTTTACCGCACTTTACTTATATTGTTCTTGCTTAGTGTTGTGCTAGGTTGACATATAGGTAAATTCACCATAGTTGCATAATCTAGAGAATTTACTTTTTGTGTCAAACCCTAATTTTTAAAAGAGTACAATTTGAAGTATCACCTGTTCACCCCCCCCCTCTAGGTGCCCATATGATCCTTTCATCTACTCTAAAAACAAGAGGATCAATGTGAGGATATTCAGTTTTGGTCCACAGATCTTCACCAGGAACAGGGTAGATAGGTGGGTTGTAGGCCTCCAAGTACATAGGTTTTTTGAAAAATGCATGCACATAATCTTTAGGTTGTTGTCTGCACTTGTATATTGCTGATATGGCATGGCTGCAATGAATGGCACTCATGTTCCACCTTCTATATCCACAAGTATCGTTACCCAAGTGAACATCATATGATATGTTTCAAACCCACTAACCTGCCAAATATCATCAATTGACTTCTTTGATGAGCATGGACTTGACCACTTCTTAGCCTCTTCTAGCTGCTCAGAATATGTCGGTGTGATCTCCCACCTTGATTTTGTTGCACCTGTCCTTTTACTCTCATGCTTGGTCATGATTTCAGTCCTTATCCCCTCAAACATTATCTTAACTGGTTTGCCTCTAACATCAAGAATTTTCTTGTTGAAAACTTCACTAAGATTATCCACAATCAGATTAGTTTTGCAATTCCAATCCATGGCATATAAGGCCCAGCACTCAATAGGTATTTTGCACAACCAATCATATGCTGGCTCACTTTCTTGTTTCATCAGTGTCATTGCTTCATCAAATCCATGTTTGGTGTATGAATATGCAGCATTATCCATAATATTTTTCAGTTCCTTGCCTCTAAATACAGCAGTTTGACAATTTGCATATATATATATATGTCTAAGGCAATATCTTTGAGGGCAGTTGGGAAAGGCTGAGTTCATTTCATTTAGGAAGCCCTGTTAATTACAGTGGGATATTAATTAGCTAAGAATGGTGGAGTTGCAATACTAAGTATTTTCACTACCTGCATGCAAAAGCTATCTAACATGTGCATAAGAATTAGTAAGGACAGTCATACCTTTTGCCTATCTGAAATAATTGTCTAGTTGCCAAATCTCCCTCCCTTCCCTCCTAGTGCATACTTCAGTTGTGTTAAAAATCAAGTCCAACTGGCCTTGTCTTCTTTATCAACTAGTCCAAAGGCAATGGGATAGATATTGTTGTTTCCATCCCTGCCTGTGGCTGCCAAGATTTGCTGCCCTGTGGTAGTTTTAACAAAACAACCATCCAAAACTACAAACAAGATAACACACAAATTATAAGTACTAAATGGAAATAAAAGGAAAATGAAAATAAAGGTACAACGAGCTCACCAATAAATGGTCTGCATCCATTTAAAATCCCCTGAATTGATGCACCCAATGCCATGAACATACAATGAAATCTTGGATTCTTGCTAGGATGCTTAGCTAGTCTCTTGGTTGTGACAATACATCTGCTTCCTGGGTTGGTATCAAGAATTGTTTGCAGGTAATGCCTCAGCCTCTTCTACTTCTCAACATGATCCCAAAGAACAACTCTCACTGCCTCATTCTTAGCCCTATATGCCATTGTATTTTGCACTGTTACACCATACTTCAGTTTTGCATTTTCAATGAGGGTGTCTACTTTGGTTGTTGGATCAGTTCTTATTTCTTGCTCATATGTCCTATCAATCCATTTGGCATTTATCTTGCATCCTTCTCCTGATGGTGCACATGTGTGAAAGTCCTTGAACTTCCTTAGGCACATTGTTTTTTCTTGGCCAATTTGTGAACCAACCATGTAGAATGGACAGCCTTTGTTTATACATATGGCTATGACCCAGTCCTTGTTGTTCCTGTGTAGGTAATAGTTCCTAGCTATGCTATGTGCAGCCGCTGCACATCTCTCCTAGACTGATAGATATCAACAAAGCACATATTAAGGCAAAGTTGTGATTCAAGGCTCTCTCTATTCTCATCATACCATATACTAGGAGCTTTGTTTTTGCCTTGCTCTTCACTCCCTTTGGTAGCATAGAAGCAAAAGGCTCATAGTGGTCATCATCTCCTGATAACATGTCTTCATAGTCACCGCTATCTTCAGGAGAGGAGGGCATGTAATCTGGCTTGTAATCCTCTTCAGGTTCATAGTGTTTTCTTATGTGATGAGGGGTGACCTCGGCAATGCCCATCATTATGGACTTAGGGTTTCCTGGAAAAGAGAGCATTGGGGATTTCATCGTCTGATCAGACAAACAAGAAAGTCGATGTAGTCTGACTATCCGAAAAACTCGGTTACAAAGTCGCCGGTTCGCTAGTTGCGATATAACTCACGACGGATTGCAGAAAAGCTGGTGTCCTCTCCGTCGGGTGCTCCCAGCCTTTATATGAGAGTCTGGGTCCTCGATCCGTAGCCGGAGAGAGTTTATGTTTATAATACGAACTCTATGTCAGTTCTTGATTATTCCTTAACAGATAAGGAAGTCTTTATTCATCGGATGTCTCTTGGACTCTGTTGGGCCTTCATGGGCCATAAGATTTTATGCGTCTAGGGTAACTAATCATAGGACCCGATAAGTCAATAACCATGTCATTTTGGTTGGCCAGGGTTTTTAGGCTTATTCACACAACTCTCTGGCTCTATAAAACAATCATTGTCATTTAATTTAGAGTCTGTTTCAACAAACAAATCTAGATCCTCTTCTGAATTGATTTGCACCACTGTAATAGTGCACTGCTATGACAGCACATACTCATCACCTGTCCCAATAGGAACTATTTGTTTCTGACTTTGTTGAGTGGGTAAATACATGTACTCTGAATCTGATGTCTGTTGGCTTTAAAAAAGTACCCCTTGCACATCTACTGAGTAAACAACTTCCACTCCTTCCTATGATATGGGGATCTGTTCTTCAACATCTGGCATGTTTATGCCTGCATCTAGGCCACCTCTACCCTTGATTAAAGTAATTGAAATTGTCTTCTCATGCTTATACATTTTAACCATTTATTTAACCTTGGCCATGTTGTCAATTAGCTCCATCCTATCCCTACATGTGCCCTTCTCTCTCACAAAATTCATGTTGTCATCCATACCATACCCCTCTGTCTGAATTAGTGTTACAAGATTCATATATGTAATGTCACAATCGCCTACCTTCCTCTCCAAATTGTCTATACCATCTAAAATGAACCTAATCTCCCATATATCATCGTCCAGGCTATAGATAAATCAAAGAAACAATTAACCATCTAAACTGAACCTAATCTCGAGTTTACACAAGTGAATTTAGGGGCAGAGATGGGGGAAAGAGGAGGGAGAAGATAAAACTTACTCCATGCCACCGAGAGAGGAGGTCCAGCAATGGCTCTCCGTCGGCCTTGCCTTCTAGACCTCAGCCAACTCGTCGTTGCCGCCGGGAACAGTGAAGTGCGTGCGGGGGTATTGGAGCTGCCGCATAAGTCGAGGTCATCCAGGCCAAGGTCGACTACCCCCGTGTCACCACCAGCACCGCCTTCATCGCCGGCGGGCCCTCGCTGTTCGGCGACACCGCCGCCGCCCAGATTTGGAGTGGCCATGGGGGAGGATAGGGCCACGGGAAAGAACTGGTGAAAATGCCTGCTTCACAGAGCAAAACTAGGGTTAGGACATGCCCTTGACCGTGGACCCACGTGCCGTTAACGATTGTCTGCAGCAGCCGTCTCCTCCCTGCCACGTGCGCACTGACTGTGGGACCGTATGTCAGAACGATGGCTATCGAGGCCAAATTGACGAATCTGTGCTATTTGAAAAGAACCAACGCAATGCTGGTGGATTTTTACAAAATTTAGTGAAACCCTGGGGATTTCCGAACTTCTCGCGCATATGTGGTGATTTTTTGCAATTAACTCACCAAAATGTAGCTCAGAATCATCACCGGAGCTTACGGGTTGCAGTGGCGATGTCGCGGGAGTTAGTCAGAGTCGACGTGGAAGATCTCTCGCTCGATGCTGTCAAGCTTAATGCAACGCGTCTTCCACTCCTCCTCGTGCTCGATGTGCGCCAACACCTCCATGATGGCCATGCGCTTTGTCACGGCCTTGTGCTTCATCTCCTCCTCGCGTGCGAGCTCAAAAGTCGAAGAGCATTGTCTGCATGGCCTCCCGCTCGGCATCATCGTTGTCGACGAAGTACTATGCAAACACCACCCCCTTCTGCTCCTTCGCGCCAGTGCCGTTGTCGAACTCGAAAGTCATTTGCGCCGTCCTTGTTGGCAGGCGGACCATTGCGTGAGCTCCCAGCCTCCTCCTCGTCGCCGGTGAAGTTCCACGAACGGAAGGTGGCCGGCCGTATCTCACCCCTGTTCGACCACTTCCATGCAGCACGCTTCTTCGCTCGTGCAACGCCACGCGAGCCTTCTGCTCCTCCTCAGCGAAGCCGGTGACGGCGATTCCACGACCGCCCGCTGGTGCGTACCGGCCCACCTAGACGCCCCCCAACCCCGCTAGATGGCATCCTCGGCATCTACGCATCACAAATCGGGATGATCTGTGGCCAACGGAGGCTTTAGATGGGTGGAGCTCGGTGGATTTGGCTTCAATGAGGAAGAGGAGAGGGTGGAAAGGGCGAGGAGTTCGAATGGATTTTGACTCGTATTCACCCGCTTGTACTGTACATATAGCGCGTGCGCGGGCCGGTGTTCGGTGCACCGAACTTTTTTAAACATTTTTTATATTTGATATTTTTAAAAATTCCAACATTTTTGTTATTGTAAGAACAGAAAATAAAAGAGCAATACGTCTTACCAGGCCGCATACGAGGGAAACACTTCAGGCGTGCGTGCATTTACACACGTTGAGCGGACAATAGGACCTCCCCTTCACCTATCTGCTTGACCTTGTGGTAATAGTTCCTCAGCTGTGATATGTGTAGCCGCTGCATAGCTCTCCTAGACTGATAGATATCAACAAAGCACATATTAAGGAAAAGTTGTGATTCAGGGATCTCTCTATTCTCATCATACCATATCCTAGGAGCTTTCTTTTTTGCATTGCTCTTCACTCCCTTTAGTAGCACAGAAGCAAGAGGCTCATAGTGGTCATTATCTCCTGATAACATGTCTTCATAGTCACCACAATCTTCAGGAGAGGAGGGCATGTAATATGGCTTGTAATCATCTTCGGGTTCATAGTGTTTTCTTGTGTGACGAGGGGTGACATCGGCAATGCCCATTGTTATGGACTTAGGGTTTCGTGGAAAAGAGAGTGTTGGGGATTTCGTTGGCTGCTCAGACAAACAAGGAAGTCGATGTAGTATGATTATCGGGAAAACTAGGTTACAAACTCGTCGGTTTGCTAGTTGCGATATAACTCATGGCAGATTGCAGAAAAGCTAAGGTGTCCTCTCCGTCGGGTCCTCCCGGCCTTTATATGAGAGGCTGGGTCCTAGATCCATATCCGAAGAGAGTTTATGTTTACAATACGAACTCTATGTTGGTTCTTGATTATTCCTTAACAAATAAGGAAAGTCTTTATTTGTTGGGTGCCTCTTGGACTCTTTTGGGCCTTCGTGGATCATAAGCTTTTATGCGCCTAGGATAACTAATCATAGGGACCTGATAAGTTAATATCCATGTCATTTTGGTTGGCCAAGGTTTTTAGTCTTATTTACACAACTCTCTAGCTCTATAAAACAACCACTATCATTTAATTTAGAGTCTGTTTCAACAAACAAATCTAGATCCTCTTCTGAATTGATTTGCACCACTGGAATAGTGCACTGCTGTGGCAGCACATACCCATCCCCTGTCCCAACAGGAACTATTTGTTTACTGACTTTGTTGAGTCGGTAAACACATGTACTCTGAATCTGATGTCTGCTGGTTTTAAAAAAATACCGCTTGCACATCTACTGAGTAAACAACTTACACTCCTTCCTATGATATGGGGATCTGTTCTTCAACATATGGCATGTTTATCCTACAGCTAGCCCACCTCTACCCTTGATTAAAGTAATTGAAATTTCCTTCTCATGCTCATACATTTTAACCATTGATTTAACCTTGGCCATGCTGTCAATTAGCTCCATCCCAGCCCAAACATGTGCCTTTCTCTCTCACGAAATTCATGTTGTCATCCATACCATACCCCTCTGTCTAAATTAGTGTTACCAGATTCATATATGTAATGTCACATTCCCCTATCTTCCTCTCCAAATTGTCTATACCATCTAAAATGAACCTAATCTCCCATATATCATCGTCCAGGCTATAGATAAATCAGAGAAACAATTAACCATCTAAACTGAACCTAATCTCGAGTTTACACAGGTGAATTTGGGGGCAGAGATGGGGGAAAGAGGAGGGAGAAGAGAAAACTTACTCCACGCCGCTGAGAGAGGAGGTCCAGCAATGGCTCGTAGTCGGCCTTGCCTTCCAGACCTCAGCCAACGCCATCGCCGCTACCAGGAACAGTGAAGTGCGTGCAGGGGTATTGGAGCTGCCGCATAAGTCGAGGTCGTGCTGGCCGAGGTCGACTAGCCCCGCGTCACCACCAGCACCGCCTCCACCGCCGGCGGGCCCTCGCTGTTCGGCGACACCGCCGTCGCCTAGATTTGGAGTGGCCATGGGGGAGGATAGGGCCGCGGGCAAGAACTGGTGAAAGTGCCCGCTTCACAGAGCAAAGCTAGAGTTAGGACATGGCCTTGACGGTGTACCCACGCGCTGTTAAGATGTCCGCAACAGCCGTATCCTCCCTGCCACGTGGACACTGACTGTCAAACCATATATCAGAATGATGGTTATCGAGGCCAAATTGACTAATCTGTGCTATTTGAAAAGAACTAACGCAATGCCGGTGGATTTTAATTTAGCCAAATCCTGTGGATTTTCGAACTTCTCGTGCATATGTGGTGCTTTTTTGCAATTAACTCACCAAAATGTAGCTCGGAATCATCACCGAAGCTTGCGGGTTGCAGTGGCAACGTCGCGAGAGTTAGTCAGAGTCGACATGGAAGATCTCCCGCTCGATGATGTCAAGCTTAATGCGATGCGTATTCCGCTCCTCCTCCTTCTCGATGTGCGCCGACACCTCCACGATGGTCATGCACTTCACCGTGGCCTTGTGCTTCAGCTCCTCGCGTGCGAGCTTCAAAGTCGAAGAGCATCGTCTGCATGGCCTCCCGCTTGGCATCATCGTTGTCGACGAAGTACTATGCAAACACCGCCCCCTTCCGCTCCTTCGTGCCAGCGCCGTTGTCGAACTCGAAAGTTCTCTACGCCGTCCTTGTTGGCAGGCGGACCATTGCGTGAGCTCCAGCCTCCTCGTCGTTGCCGGTGAAGTTCCACGAACGGAAGGTGGCCGCTTCCACACCGCACGCTTGCGTGCAACGCCACGCGAGCCTTCTGCTCCTCCTCGGCGGAGCCGGCGGCGGCGGTTCCGTGACTGCCCGCTGGTGCGTACCGGCCCACCCAAACGCCCCCAACCCCACTAGATGGCATCCTCAGCATCTACGCATCACAAATCGGGATGATCTGTGGCCATTTATATCGGTGGAGCGTGGTGGATTTGGCTTCGGTGAGGAAGAGGAGGGTGGAAAGGGCGAGGGTTTCGGCCAGATTTTGACTCGTATTCACCCGCGAGCGTGTGCGCGGACCGATGTTTGGTGCACCGAACTTTTTAAAACATTTTTTATATTTGAAATTTTTAAAAATTCCAACATTTTTGTTATTGTAAGACCAGAAAATAAAAGAGCAATACATCTTACCAGGCCGCATTCGGAGCGGCCCATACGAGGGAAACACTTCAGGCGTGCGTGCATTTACACAAGTTGAGCGGACAATAGGACCTCCCCTTCAGCTATCAGCTTGGCCTTGTGGTCAGCTGCTGACATGAATCGAAGATGAGGTATGCACCGGTGTTTCCACCGGAGTGTCAGCATCTTGCTGGACATTAGCGCAAAAGAACTCGGCAGAAAACAAACAGCCAGGGCCATACCGTCCATATACATATATCATCTCGTTGCAAGTTCCTTCTAAAAATATCTCGGCGGAATGGTTGGAAAAATATCTCGTCACATCTCATCTTAGAGGCGATTAGATTAATTTACAAGTGTACAACGATCAGATCGATCGTGCCTAGTTTGATCCCGCGAGCAGCTTGTGTTTATAAAAATCACCAGGCCACATGCATTGCGTCCGAGAACGACGGGGGAGACGCAGATCAGCGTGCGGCCACGGCATCAGCAGCCAAGCCAGAGCCGAGGAGTTGACGAAGCTTGGGAGAGCCACCACCTCTTGATGCGGTAGTACCGTCGATCATTGCCATGAAATTCTTGACAGCGCGAGCTGGTTGTTCAGTCGTTTGGTCTGCAGAAGCTTCCTGCCCACAATCTGGTGCTGCGTCCGTCAGTTTCATCTGCGATACAGCAAAGGGTTTCAGGAAAATGAGATGCACTGAAGTCTGAAGATAATAATATGGGAAGACATTCGATAATTTCAGTGATCATCACACCATAAAAACATCAAGTACCATTAGAGCAGAGTTTTCTGAACTGAGCTTCTTGGAGCTTTCTCTTAGCCTGTTTATTTCGCGTCTGAGGGATCTGTTCTCTACCGTAAGTAACTCTACTCTTCTGGCCAGTTCATCAGTCTCAGCCTGAAAAAACAAATATATGTAGCTGCCATATCATCAAGGTTCCAAAATCGTACTTACTAAAAAGTGTCCTTGGATTTTACAAGCAGAATATATACTATGTTCTATTTCCAACTAAAAATATTCAGATATTTTTACTGAAGAGGAACACCATAAGCCCAATTGATGCATCGAAACGCAAATTTTTTTTGTGCGTTTTCCTGGAAAAAAAAGGAAGCCACATGGAACTTTTGAAGTTAAAACAAGTGACACCATAGTTATAATATATAAGTGCATTTAGTATACCTGTTTCCTCAGCCTTGAACGTCGTGCAGAGTCCCTATTTGATTGTTTCCTACGCTCACGCTTCGATTCTCTGCCATCCTGGCAAGCCAAGAAGAATGCATTCTAGAGTTATGTAACTTGTAAGTGTTCCAAGAAATTCGAGAAGAATTGATCCCGGAAAACAGAATAGCTATCTGAAGTATGCACCACTGAAGAGGTAGTACTAACACCATTTAAGGAAACACGATGGAGATTAAAAACATTAATTAAGTCCACAATTTACTAACACTTCAACAAAACAAAAACTAAAAGCTAGAGCAATCATACCTGGTCTGGAGATTCAGCTGAGATTGGTGTGTCAATAACACCGAAGTCACTAGCAGAGCTTGCATTCAGCTTGATTGCTCTATCTGGAATGCGTAGATTTGGCAGAGTTGCCAGTATTCCTGGTTCCCCAGGTATACCATTAGATGCTGAAGACTGACAAGTTTTTACGCCTACAAAATAATGTGAAGCCTTTTTTTGTCATCTGCAAATTTGAATAATTATAGGCGTTGACAAGAAAAATTCTATGAGCACAAAGTCTATGCTGGCGAGATAACTGAACTGAGCATCATTGGCAGTCCAGTAGGTTCCAGATGATTCATGATTGTATGACATGGTCAATACAGGAATACATAATGGGTACCTGATATAGGCCTGCTATCTACGCGCCTTTTCTTGGGAGTTCCTGTTGCCTAAACAATGAACAAAGACAAAGTCCTTCACACGGTAAATATTTGCTCCCTAGAGTATCATCAAAACATTAATCATAGAACAGTACCTTTTGGTTGTTTCCGTCACTGGATCCTCCTAAGCTCCAATCCCCACTGCACGCAGAATAAGATGCAAAGGCATTAAGATTACTGACATACAACACATATGAATGCCGGAATAGGACAGTTAAATTATCGGGAAAATACTTGAAACGAAATCCAGTATCACCTTGTTTTTTCACTATTTGTACTTCCAGTAGACATAGCAGTCCAACCAACATCCTTCACTATCACATTTAGACTGTTCGCGTTGCTGTTTACAGATTTTGCAGGCTCAGCGCTCAAGGGGTTCACCATCTTAATACAACATAAAATAAACTGTCAGAAAATCTATCGTAAAATGAAAATGACAAGGAGATCAATGATACAGCATAAGGTTCACACACAATGAAACAGAAATCCAAAATGCCAGGATCTCGCGATCAAGAAATGTAGAAAAACAAGTCTACCATAATCTGATCAGTCTAAGAAGACATGCAGTATTAAGATACGACATGACTTCCATGTTGAGTTATCTTTCAAGCAAGGGCGGAACTTTCAGTAATATCGTAATTACTTCTAGACTGCAGTACCTAGTGATTAGGTCTGATCCTAAAGAAGTTTTCATGTCTTACATATTGGCTGGAAACTAACTGTATTAGCATAACTCCAATGGGTTAGAGTAGATACAGATAGAGCGTGATTGTCGAGTTTGGTTACTTGGTCTGTTAGTGAAAGTTAGATAATGGTGAAAAATACTTACTAGGGTTAGAAAGGGATGCGAGAAATCACCACCATGAGAGTACATCGCAGTATATGGCTTTCCCAAAGCAGATGGTGGTAGAGGCTGCAGAGACGAGAGGGACAACTTCGAAAGTTAGAATTATTAAAGATGTGCAATATAATGCCACGGGAGTAAGTCTCTGTTCTTCTATTTTCTTGTCTTTTGCCAAAATTGGTTGTAAACCTCTTCTTAATCAATTAAAATGGCAAATCTATATTGATATGTGGAGATTAGATTAAATACCTGAGGACCCCACATAAAGGGTGGAGGAGCATGTCCAGGAGGTATCCCAGGGCCAAAATAGATTGGTGGCACGAATCCTGGTCCATAATATGCCTGCACGGATGATAATGTTTCGTGAGAATTATTGAAAAAATACTGACTTACAATTATCAGCAGCAATACTAAACTAGGAGGCACCTAACCTGCACGGTTGACCAATCAAGGCATGGATAAGGAGCTGGATGATCCTGCAAATGAATGTACAAAGTTACTTCTTAGACACCACACCTTTATAGTGCACTCCACTCCCTTATAGTGCGATGAGTTCATCGAGATATATATGTGTCTAGGCGTAGCACATCTACAATCCTAGTGATTTTACAAGTACTTTCTACTTGCAGTGCCGATCTTTGACGCGACATTAGAATTTGCACATCCAACCATCCATATTTTCCCAGCCCTTGGATAGGGTCGAAAATACTAATGTTTGGTTCAGTCAATTTCTGCAACCATTATTATGCTACTAGTGCAAAAATGCATTTAGAGTTTACCTTGGGAGGTGATGGTGGTTTTTCTGACTTCTGAGTAACTACAGCTTCATCACGCCCCATATCTCTTTTTGTATGAATGTCTGCATATATCGTATCATAGTGATGTTGAGAATTGAGATTACTTGAAATATACTGTTTACAAAAGAAAAACTTGCAAAAAATATTGCTTCTGTAAAAATTACCGCCAACACATAACATATGTGTTCATATGTCTAGCTCTAACGCTACTTGGTTGAAAAAAATGGAGGGAGGAGCGCCCTAGGGGATTAGCTCTATCTTAACATCTGACTCGCAAGATCTTCTATTATGTTTTTTATACATAGAAGAAAGCATGTTAATATCTTCTGCAACAACTTAATGCACAATTCCACTTTCGCCTGAGAAATCAAATCTTTGCTCGTGCTAGATTGTTTGTAATGGACAAAAGATAAATCTATACACCACAACTGCAAAGCAATAGTATTATACTATCATGTCTGAACATTCATAGTTGAATTCAGCAATAGTATACAGTTTCGCTACATGTGCCATGCCAAACACTTTTCTAATTTCAAACACTTTTCTATACTACTAGTTTTATTACTGCGTCCAGTACCCAATAGCAGGAGAGTAAACGCACCATCGCCGTGCTAACAAAACCATGATTACGACACGGCAACCACCACTGTACCCATTGGACAAGCCAGACCACCAGATCGGCCCTCCCGTATCCTTTTCAGGGCCGAACAATCTCGACAGCACCCACCTGCTACGATCTGACTAGATCGGCCGAAAGCTTCGTCCATCCAAAATACACAAAGGCAAATCAGTGACATCTGGAGACGACGAGGGCGACCTGTACAGAGACATCTACTCCCACTTGGGGGTGCCGCAAAATCTGCCCTTTTCTTGCCCGGAAAAATCCGGTATATTTAGAGCAATTAGACTGACACAGGCATGCTTCCTACGTATCGCCTCACGATTCGCCACATAAACCCGGTACGGAACAAATAGGACTCGAGCTAGTACCTGACTGACTCTCAGTCACCCTCCCCCTCCCCGGCGATCTGGTCGAAGGCAGCAGCTATCACGGCGCAATGGTACGCTACGACACGAGATGTGGGCAATTGCAGGGGAGCTAGCTAGGGGCGCGCTGCGTGCTCTAGAACCTCCGCGCCTCGCGAGGAGAAACTAACGGGACGTACTATACGTACCTGAACTGGACCGTCCGTCGTGCAGCGGGGAGCCGTGCCGGAGAATTCTGACTGGCCGGCCGAGAAGCCGAGTTGTTGATGATGATGCGGCGGCGCGAGAAGCTGTACGTACAGCGAAGCAGTGTTGTTGGTGTCCGTCGACCGTCGTCGTGTGCATGCGACGCGGCTGGGACCTGTGATTCGAGAGGCGAGTTGGGTTGGGGGCAATGCCCTCTGCTGGTCGCTGGAGGAGGAGAGGGAAGGAGCAGATGGTGGCCTCGTCACCGGGGCACGCGTCGGCGCCTGATACCTGGGGCGAGCGCCGAGGCAAATTTTCCGGTGGTTTTGGCTTCAGCCGGATCCGCGCGCGTACTGGAGTAATGCTACAGATACGCCACGATTTTATTACTACTACGGGAACGGGCTGACGTGGGGGCGGAGCAGGGGGAGGGATTACGGCGCGAAAATCACGGCAAGGTAGTAAAAGTTTTGAACCAGTCGGCCTCTCATAACAACTCATCCGCCCTGAATCCCTCCGATTGATTTGCTAGCCACGCGGTCGCTAGCAAGGTTTGCGGCAAGGTAAAATAAATGCACGATGATCTGCGGAATCATCTGCAGAATCATACCGGCACGGCAAAAAATGGATCGTTGGTGACGTGCACCGATTCCTGAATTTTTGGAGGAGGGATACTGGCCGTGGCATGCTTCGTGGCGACTTTTCCTCGTCTTCTTTTCTTCACGTTCCAATAGTTTAGGGCGAACGTGGGACCTCTCCTCCGGTCGGAGGTGGGCCGTTGGGTACCTGGACGAGCTAGCTGCGCATCACGGCGCGGTTGTTAAATTCTGCGTCACGCTCTGCCTTCCTACACGCGTCGACACTTGTGCCGTCCTACGCGTCCCTCCGACCTCGGAGGCTTCCTCCCGCGATGGCCAGCTGCGCATCCCTGTCACGTGGGTACGTGGTGATTGCCTTGCCTGATTGGACTGGTACCACTACCGACAGGAAGGAACGAAGCTTCTACACATTGCGCACGCAGGCGTAAAGTTCCAACGCCGTGGCAACGGAGTTCCTCGATCAGCTGCGGCCCGGTGAAAAGTGTGTTGCAAATCGAATTGGAGGGGGGTCGATATGCTTCACCCGTCACCCGCAAAAAAAATATACTTCACCCGTCACAAAATTGTTTGTCGCCACTTTTTTCTAGAATGAACGAAATTATACATTGAAACATGTCCAAATACGTGTGTATCTAGACCAAATTTAATGAAGTTGTAGTTAACTAATTTGAAACGGGGCCATTGATTCATGCCTTGATCGTCGTTCCTCTGACGCATCGAGCCCTTCTGTTTATGTGTTGCGTGGCCAAATTTATACATTGTCACAAAGGGCAAAATAAAATGAGGGTAAGTAACGAGGCAAATACTTAGCGAGACTTAGAATTTGGCTACTCTCGCCTATGGGGTATAATGGGCTCAAGCGGCAACAATCATGCACTAAATTAATAAAGACACGAGAACTTCCGTCTATTGGTAGGGGTATAAGAGAGACTTATTCGAAATCAACTTTATAATAACACCAAACATAATCTATCCTAATATTTTCATCTCGAAATCAAACGAGAAATTATCGCAAAAAAATGATCGCAAAAAAATCAAACTAGAAAGTCCTTTCAAGAAAAAGCTCACATAGTTGAATTTTTTTTATTAGTTATTTCATTGTAGTTGCAATACTACTTATGTTTGAATAAGGCGCACACACATTTTAAGACAAAATTTGACCAAAAGAAAGCAACACGATCTGGATTATATCATAGATAATTAGTATCATTGAATTTGTATTAAAAATATATTTTAATGATGCTAATTTTATACCAATAAGCTTTATATATTTTGAGTAATTATTGGTCAAAGAAAAAAGCACGCAAAACAAGAGCATCTTATTCATCGAAACGGAGGGAATACTTACTAATTAGATATAGATAACATAAGACATTCCAATATCACCACCAGTTGGTTTTTAATTAACCATTCCATTATAATTAATCTATTTATTAGGCAAGTTTAGTCAAGTTTTCAGTGCTACTTAAGTTTAAATTGTCTATGATCGAGAAACTATGCATCAGGTAGTCCATAACGGCGAACATGAGTTTTCGAAAAAAAAACCCAGCAAAGGTGCACAAATAGTAACACGCGACTCAATCAACCTTAGAGAAAAATCAAAGGAAGGCAAAAAGGCAACGAGGTATCACAACACGGTAATCCCAGAACCTATATAGTGTTTTAGGGGGGCACCTCATTAAGCTACCCACGATGAAGTCGGTCGAGTTTCGAAACAGACCTGAGTTTACGTCAATGGCTAAAAAAGACTAGGAACCCAAAAGTGTGATTGGGCTTGTCTAGACATCGTAAACATTTAACATCCAAAATAGTGTTGAATCATAATCGCTCCTCAAGCAACAGTAATAAATGAAGTAGTAAAGCATGTGAAAGGATCGTATGGGCACCTAGAGGGGGGTGAATAGGTGCTACTTCAAATTTTCTTCCTTTTCAAATTAAGGTTTGACAATAAGGTAAATTCTCTAGATAATGCAACTATGGTGAATTTACCTATATGACAATTATGCAAGAGCTACCACAACACAAAGTAGTAACGAGTAAGTAAGGTGCGGTAAAAGGATAGAAGTAACCAGGAAGTGGACGCAGAGACACAAAGATTTGTTTCTCGTAGTTTCTTCCTTTTGAGGGGAAGTACGTCTATGTTTGAAGAGGGGGTGGTTTCAAACCACCAACGCCACGAGAGGCCTCCCTTGTTCTCCGATGAATCTCACCCCAACGGGATCGATTCACCTTCCACTATATCGGCAACCTTCAAGGTGGAAGCCGGCACCGTTACAAGTTTGGGGCACACATCCACAACTTAATCGGAGGCTCCCAAATACAAGCAAGCTATCAAAGCAACCAAATACAAGCTTGTAAGAACCAAAACAAGAACTAGGGTTTTCAAGAAAACACTAGAGCAAAGGGGCCCTCAATGGAATGAGGGGGAAATGAAGATCTCTTTTGGTGAAGTAGTAGATCGGGGACTCCTCCTTCGATACCCCAAAGATCAAGGACTTTGGGTGGTGGGATGAGGAGATCTTGAAGATTTGGGTGGCTCCAATGGACTCCAATGGTGGGCAATGACTTTAATGTGCTGAGCAATTTGTCCCAAGGTAGGTGGAGGGGTATTTATACCCCTCCACGAAATATGGCCGTTGGAGCATTTAATGTACCGGTAGTACCGGTACTCAAGCGGTAGTACCGCTTGCAAGCGGTACTACCGGTCAAGTACCGGACCAGGTACCGGAGGTGCTCCAGATCTTCAGCATTCTTCAGTCTTGGGCGGTATCGTCCTTGCGGTACTACCCCCAAGCGGTAGTACCGGTCGTAGGAAGCGGTACAACCGGTTGGGGCGGTAGTACCGGACCCAAGTACCTCTTGGTACTGACCAAAATGGAGAGGAGTGAGTGCTAGTCAGTATGCCCCGGTACTGCCGAGCGGTACGACCGTCTCAAGCGGTAGTACCGCTTGTATCAAGCGGTACTGCCGGTGGGACCGGTAGTGCCGCTCCGTGGTACCGGGGGGTACTGACTAGTACACACCGTCAATAGCTTTGGTCAGTGCCAACCGGTACTGGACCCGGTAGTACCGGTGTCAAGCGGTAGTACCGGACATAGTTCCGGTACTACCGGTTGACACAGAGGTTTTTGCAAGGGAAATTGATATGCCATTATTTGTGCCACCACTTATCAAACATGTGATAAACTTAACACACAGTTAAACCGATAAGTGTGTTGTTATCAAACATCAAAATCAGAGGGATAGGAAAATGCTCTTTCAGTATGTCATAAATACAATATATTAATAAAACCCCAAACAAACTTTAAATCAAGGTCATGCCGAGGGGAGTCCCATAGAACTCACTCCTTTGGATAGTGATAAGGAACAAGAGTCAAGTACTTGGGGTCCTAGTTGGGCATAAGTGGGCGGTATAACAGCCAAATTTCAACTATTATCCGCCGATACCTTTTTATTAGTTATATTTACTCTCAACATTTTAATTAACAAGTTGTAAGTAGAACCATGATTATCTTCATCATTAAGAAAACCTCCCAACAACTGTGGAACTTGAAAACTCGAACCAACAACTGAGCAAGCAACTACGACTCTTAAGAAAACTATCTATCAAACAAAAGCAAGAGGAGGTGACCAAGGAAATATAGTCTATAAAGAGTATAAATGGCACAGAAATTAAAGCATCGCAACATGGATATCAATATAGAGAAGTAAATCCATAAAGCAAAATAGGTAGCACGAGATGAGTGCTCGCCTAGAAAACGATACATCAACAGAAGAAATTGTCAAAGCTCGCATCATCTCATCGTCCTATCCGAAAAGAAGCAAAGCACTAGAAAGAAACACCGGGTGCAATATTTAATACTATGATAGAAGATCCCGCATGATTACGATATAATGCATGACATGGCAAGTATATGATGCGAACCATGTTGAAAAAACATCAAATGCATGGCACATTGATGATACAACATTAGTGAGGTATTTTCAACATCAAACAAATAAAGCACAATTTTATTTGGCATGTTTTATTCCTAATAAACATCGCTGGTTGTATTAATTCTACATGATGCATGATTCATATGATGGTATGGATATCATATCATCATACATGGTGCAATAAATCATATCTCGCTTTTCTTATGATTTAGACATAATATTCGTCGAATTCTAAGTTCAGGATTAAAAGATATGACTTATTGCAATTTAAATTGAAATGGCATTTCTGTTAATAGTTTGAATAGTTAGGATGATTATATTTGAATTAGTTTTGGAATGCTGAATACTTTTGGTTTTGATTTTTTCTCCAAATTTGGATTATTTCAAAAGTTTTAACTTAGTTTGAATTTCAATTGAGTTTGACTCATTTGAAATAAATCCAGTGGCTTCTTTGAGAGAAAAGGACTCTTGTGTAAAACCGGTAAACATAAAAGGAATCATGGGTGGAATCTGGAAGACTAGAGGTGGCTTTGTGATACCTTCGATCCGGATTACGGATGTAGTATGGTTCTTTTTCCCTAATAGACCTAGGTTTATCGAATCCTCGGGAAGCAGAAAGCAAAGTGAAGTTACTTAAACGGACCTTCAGGAGTTTTAGAATTCCTTTTGTGTTGTCACTAGACCAAGAGTTTGCGATCTTTTTGTTGTTGTTGATGATGGAGAGGGAGGGGGCCTAGGGCTTTCGGTTTCACCAGTAGCTGTCCAAAACATCTCATGGAAATAAAAGATAATAATAAAGTATGCATATAATTGTTAGAGCAAGATAATTATATGTGGGCAGTGCATCCATAATTGCTATTGCCTCTGCAACCGCTTATAGCAATAACCTGCTACTCTCATCCATAGAATAAAGAGAACTAATGATATGCATAGTGATGTCACTGCTAATCCCAAGTAAATCCCTCACATACAACCGTACTACCCCTTCTGTCACTGGGGTTCCCAACCTGCAGATCAGTCATCACTCACACTCCCTATACCTGGATCAATCCTTGGGGTCTTGGGTACCTGACAAGTCCTTAGATTGAGGCAAGAGAGGATACAATAATCATCATGTCATACAAACTAATACATGATCCCATATATGATAAATAACATGCACAAAAATCTACATGGCTTAGGTCGAAGCCCTTAGCCCAAGGAGAATTACTCACACATAGAGATGAAATCAACAATCATAAACATTGTAATAGATGTTGGAGATATTCCCAAGAGGCAATAATTAAGTGGTTATTATCATTTCTTTATGTTTATGATAAATGTTTACATCCCATGCTATAATTGTATTAATCGAAAACTTTAATACTTGTGTGATTTGTAAACAAAGAAGAGTCCCTACTAAATCCTCTTGTTAAACTAGCTTGTTGATTAATTGATGATCATGGTTTCCTGATCATGAACATTTGATGTCATGGTTTCCTGATCGAAGGCACAAGAAGAAAGGCCATATCATATCACATATTATGAATTGCATGTGATGTTAATCCTTTTATGCATCTTGTATTGCTTAGATCGCGATGGTAGCATTATAAGATGACCCCTCTCACTAAATATCAAGTAATAAAGTGTTCATCCTTAGTAGGCACCATTCCTAAGACTCGTCGTTTCGAAGCATCACGAGATGATCAGGTGCGACAGATTCTACGTGTGCATATAACGGATGCAAACCAGATTTGCACATGCGGATACTAAGGTTAACCTTGACGAGCCTAGCATGTACATACATGGTCTCGGAACACGGAATACCAAAAGATAAAGCATGAGTCATATAGATGATATGATGAACCTGTTGATTGTTCACTTTTGAAGCTACATTATCTCTCGTGATGATCAGACTTGGTGTAGTGAATTTGGTTCGTGTGATCACTAAAACAATGTGAGGGATATTCTTTTGAGTGGGATTTCAACAATAATATGATTAAAAGTTGAACACTATTTATCATAAATTAAATCAAAGTGAATTTGCATAGTTGTTGTAGTCATTGGAATCCGTTCACCACCTTACGCTTAGTTATAATTAAGATAACGGAACTATAAAATTCTAGATAGTTACTTTACGAACTGGTATCGTATTGTTTTAAGTGTTGATATAAAGATTTAAAAGTCATATTGCAAACTTTCAGCAAACTCCGTTTACTCCGTGAAGTTTAATAATTAGTATTAAATCAAGAGTAACAATTCCAGTGTTAGTATCTAAAGTATCATGTTTGCCTCCGTGATTCTTGACATTCAAAAGATTGTTTTAATATCAAGGTTATCTAGGAGCTGAAATAATTGTTTCAGAAACCATCATGTGTGAAAGATATTGCGATATCTAAAACAATGTTTTGGTTGCAACATGATAGATTATAATATGGCAAAATTTATTTTCTCATATTTGATCAGAATTTGTAAAAGGTTGGAGACGCTAGTCGTCCTAATCCTCCAAAAGGTTTTGGAGAGCAACATTATACTCGTGATTCACCGTTATAAGCTAAAGTATCTTGATCATGAAATTTGCCATGATAAGGATGAATATAAGATGTAGGTAAAATGTTTACTACACTAAAAGATTACTAAAGTATAGAATTCGAAAGAACGCCAAACATTTTATAATGGTGATCTACTTCAAAGTGCTAGTCCAAAGATATTAGTATTTGACTATACATGCTTTGGACTATGTGTCGTGTGTATGTCTCCACTGTTGATATTGATAGATTCTTTTAAAAGGAAAAAAGAAATGTTGAAAGAGAAATCTAAGAAATATTTGGCAGAAAAGAAAAGACTAGAATTGTTCAGCTTAGGTATATAGATATTATACATGTTATGGTTGTATTCCTTGCTTGTTAACCAATGTGGCTCTTAAGTATTGGATAATAAATTTATTGGTGTGAATTATCATACGAAACAACACAATTCATGAACTGCAATGGCCTAAGTAATTAGCAAGAAAATATGTGATGATGTTCATTGATAACAATTAAAGATATGTTTCTCATTGACATCAAAGCTTGCCATCAAAATTTGTTTTAATCAGGTATTATGAGAACAAAAGGTTGTTCAAATAATTTCCGTATTCCATAATAGATGGATGATATACAAGTCTAGTTATCACATCCATAAAACTAATGCTAAAAATGTCGAAAGACAAATGATTGAAAGATCACTTAGGTAGTGTGATGACTGCAAGTGCACAGATCGGTTGTAGCTAGTTTCGAAATGAAGATATCGATCCCACAGGGAGCATGAGTCTGAAGTCTAAGAATTCTTAAAATAAATACTAAAAATAGAAATGCTAAATAAAGTTCTAAGTGACAAGATAAAATGCGAGTATTGTGTAAAAAGGTGTTTTGGGGGTTTTGTATAAGAGAACAATAAGTAAAGTAAATAAAACTGAATACAGAAAATAAGTATCACGTATGTAAAAGAGATTTGGAACTTCAGTGGGAAAAGGCGTTCTCAGGGATTATCGGATACACCACTAGCATTATAAAGGGCCAAGGTAAAGATTATTATCATGAACATTCTTAACTATGTATGTGTGGGAGGAACTCCATATTTGGACAAAGAGACAACAACCACTGCTCAAATCATCCTCATAACCATAATAGACAGCAATCAACATCAATTGAATTACTGCGCTATTAAGGGACATAATCCCGCAGGGCGTATCCCATGGCATGGATAGTGTTTTGTGAGTTTCCTCGATTCCCAAGTTGATACATAAGGGGTGACAACAGCTTTATAGTCACCATAAGTGCTAACATCCCTCCGTATACCAACAACTAGTTCCCTCCATCAAGTCCCCACAAGCGGCAAATATTGAGAGGTCGACTTATCCCAACATCAAGATGTAGAAAATCTAACACATGGTCACAGCGATGAATATCATAATAAACTTTATCTTATTCCAGTTTCATACTAGGGTTTCTTCATCTCCCCAAGAACTAATGATCTACTCAGACATGGAGGCAATCAACATCATGGCAAAAGTAATGGAATCTATCATAGATGAATAGTACTTGTATAAATCCACAATGATTATAGAAATTACAACAAGATCTAAAAAAGATGTAGATGGGTGGAGATGGTGGTGATGCAGCGGTTGATGATGAAGATTGATGCCTT
Organism: Avena atlantica; assembly: GCA_910589765.1. Classification (NCBI taxonomy): domain Eukaryota; kingdom Viridiplantae; phylum Streptophyta; class Magnoliopsida; order Poales; family Poaceae; genus Avena; species Avena atlantica. The sequence continues at coordinate 391,523,618 of OU342735.1, forward strand.
AGCCTCCCGGATCTGTGCAGGGCGAAGATGGATCCCCGGTGGATGAGTTACCCTCCAGATGCCTTCCGGATGTTAGGTTTTGGCGATTTATGGGTGTTCTGTATGTCGTCTCTCCGATCCAGTTGCATGGGATGAAACTATTTGAGGAGGAGGTGTCAGCGCCAACTATACAGCGGGAACTATACGACCAGAATATTTCCTCCCGCCATATAGTTGGTCGTTAACCCTTCTGTACCCTCCAATTGCTTCGGGTTTTCTTCTGGTGTTATTAATCTTTCCCAAATAAGCAATTTACGTAGTTTTTGGCTCATTTTCACTCCAATATAACTGGTCCAAGAATTATGTCCATCGGATCCATCATCTAATCTGATCCTGGTGAAAATAAACATAAAAAGTGCGTGCGAACGCCATAAAATACCAAGATCCTACCACTACAATGCAAAATAATAATCTAAAACATGATGCAAATATGCACTCATCAAAGTGACATCGCTGTTTAAATTATATTAAAAAGAAAACATGAAGAAACTCCATGTTGATGGAATTTTGGAGTCTTTTGATTTTTGATCAAATGAAGCTTGTGAAGCTTTACTAGAGATAATTAAAACTTTGTTCATAGGCCAAAAGGGAACGAATGGCTAGTTTATTGGAACTTATACATATAGATGTATGAATCCCATTATGTGTAGTCGAGAGCGATGGATTTCAACTTCATATGCTTTCTACGAAAATTTGAGTGAATATTTGTATATTTACTTAATCAGGATGAAGTGTGAAACATTTGAAAATGTTCGTAGACTTTCAAGATGAAGTGGAAAATCAATGAAACAAGAAAATAAAGAATTTATGATATGATCATAAAGGAAGATTTTTAAGTTACAAGTTTAGCAAAACACCTAAGATTTGAGGAATCGTTTCATAGATTTATGTTTCCCGAAAGCACAATAGTAGTATAGAGCGTTCGAGATATGTAATAAAACCTTGTTTAAACATGGTAAGATCAAAATGTAATTTATAAAACTGTCGTTATATTTTAAAGATTAAAGCTTTAGTGACTACCGCTTTTACACTGAAAAGAGCTCCATCGTGATCCGTTGAAATGACACCATATAAGTTGTGGTTTGGGATTAAACCCAAGTTATCTTTTCTTAAACATTGGTATGCTATGCTTAAGTAAATGTTTGCAACCAAAGTAAGATGAGCATGTCTTTGTAGGTTATTTCGAATAACCGTTGAATATTCCTCCATAACACGGAAGACAAAAGTGTTTGTCTCTTAGAATGTCAAGTTTCTTAAGAAGGATTTTTTCATGAAAATTTAAGTGGGAGGACAATAGAACTTTGATAAGGTTAAAAGAACCTTAGCTATATGTGTTGAATTGCGCAGCACCTGAAAGTGTCCCGAAGGCAGCAACAATGCTCATGGCTCACGTGCCTCAAAGGTTGTGGTCACGAAAGTCTAAGTTCCTATTGAACCAAGTAGGTCGGGTAAACAATCAAATACCAATATTTGAGAGTTAAATCATTATTTGACAATGATGAACCGACTGCATGCAAAGAAGCAATAATTGGCCCTAACTCCGTCAAATGGCTTAAAGCCATAAAATCCGTAATAATTCCATACACGAGAAATCAATCTTTGAACTTGGAAGACCCTTCTGAAAGGTGTAAAACCTATTGGTCGTATTTGGATTTATAAATAGACATGGATGTTTCACATCTATGAAATAGTAGACACGTCGTGAAAAGATTTTACGACAATGCTCAAAGGTTGACTATGACAAGATTTGATCTTTCATAGTGATATTTAGTCTAGACGGATTAATGTAGCAACTACTACATATAATTATGTTATATGGTAGTTGAACAAACAAAACAAAGTTCTTCTAATAGAACTGTTACCTAGGACATGTACATGACATGATCCAAAGGTTTTTTTTAATTCAAAGGATACTAAAAGCGTATGCAAACTTCAATGGTTGTAAGCATTGCGGAGTTGGAATCTTCACCATGATGAAACTATTAAAAGGTTTAATTTCATCGGAGATGATGAAGATGCTTGCATTTGTAAGAAATTAAGTGGGAGCGCTAAGACATATTTCTAATATATTATATGAAAGATATATTGTTGATTGGAGATTGTAACATCCCAAAAATATTAAACTAGAATCATCAAACTCTAATCACCAAAATTAGGGTTAACAAAAACTTTTCCAATTAAAAATATGAAAGCATTCCTATGAGTATGCATTACAATTTGGATTCTTTTGAATTGCCATGATTATGTGTTTCTTTGCTTGTAAAATGATTCTTAGGTGAAATAAACATCATCTAAACAATCCCCACACTTTTCCCAAAGACAAATAAATCAAAACAAACAAATTAAGTGAATGGTCACTTTGGCCAAATTAACTCCCATGCCTACTTTGGCTATCTCTAACTTTCAGAACTTAACAAAAACTTGTTTGGATCTTTGCACCCATAGTACTCATAACAAAGTACCAAGGCCCACTTTGTGATCATCCAGAAACATTCAAATGCATAGTTTAAATGACAGTTTAATATTGAATCTATTTCATATGGGAAGATCCCACTTTTTCAAAAACCACTCAAACAAGCTCAACTTTCAAAACCCAAGCATCTACAGACTCACCAGCACATGCCTAGCACACCCACCAAAAATATTTTCAAAATTCAAAACTTGAATTCATGCGGCCATTTCGTCAAACACCTTGCAGATACAAATCAAACAAAATCAAAACACTATAGTGTGCAGTGATTCTGGCATAACTTGTTCCCTCTTTGGACACCACTAGCCTTAGTAGATCATTTAACAACCTTAACTAATCTCTAGCACTACTGTAAGCTAGCCATTGTCATCAATGGTGAGCAGGCCGAGTGCACCATTGCCACCCCATAGTCGACAGCAAGCTATGAGCCACACTAGCCTCGCCAAGCTTGTCTATGAGAAAGCTAGCACCCCACCGCCACTCCCTATCCCAGCCTCGAGCGATGCCAGCCCCTGGACCACACGCACAGACCATGCCAACCTTCTTTGCAAGCATGCCGAGAGCGCGCCCCGTGCGCCACGCTCGACCAGCACCCACAGACCGCGCCACCCTCGCCGCATGCACGCGTGATCACCACCGTCCCAGCAACCCCGCAGACACGCCCGTTCGCCGCCGCGCGGACCACGCGCGCTGTGCGCCATCAAAACTCCTGTCGGGCACGCTCAGAGCGCCGAAGCGTTCCGACCGCATCAGCACCGCCCCACACCTCGCCACCACGTCGTTGAGCTTCGCCAGGGAGCACAACACCGCCCCCTACCGTCGCCCACGCCGATAGTCCTCTGTGCCATCGACCACGACGAGCTTAGCCCGCGCCCGTAGGTCCCCTCTCGCCCCTATAAATAGAGGCATCCCCCGCTTGAATTCTTCACACCATTCTACTCCCCTTACCTCACTGATCGTTCCATCCCATTCCCGGAGCAAGGCGAGCAGCGCATCGCCAGAATTGCGCCGGAGCAGTCCGCCTCTGGAGAAGAAGGGCGCCGTCGATTTCGTCCACCCTAGGAGGAGCCGCCGATACCAGGAGGTTCGCCGTCGTCGACTTCGTCGTTTTCCCGCATCGCCGACCCTCGCCTGAGCCCCGGTGAGCCTCCCACGACCCCCACCTGCCGCGTTAGGTTTCTGTCTCGCCGGCGCCGCCCGACGTGGACGATGAGTAGCATCCGTTCGATTAGACTTAAATCGTGCGGATGAGATTGCCCCATACCGCTTCGCGTGTTAAGAGTCACTGACCAGTAGACCCGCCCTGTCAGTTGCACCCCGTGCCGCGAAGTGACACTGGGCCGGCCCAATAACCCTTCCCGCGCAGCCCACTCGTTTGAATTTAACTTTTTCCATTTTAATTCAAACATAGTTCTGTACCTAATTTCAAAAATCAACTCAGCTCGATTCACTGAACCAAATTGAATGAAACCAATTTTGTTAGAAAGGTTTTGAAATGCTTAATCCGAGCCCGTTGGATTCAAATCATTTGGATCTGTAGATCAACCTTGGTAAAAATAACAAGGCAGAACCTTTTCTGTATTCAAACATTTTTCAAATTTAAACCATAATAGCTTTTGAGTTGATTCCAACTCTCAAAAATCACATTTGACCATACCTTTCAGAATATATAAAAACATATGGGTTTACTTACAGAAATAATGTTCAAGTAATAAAAGGATGCCACATAGGCATTTCTAGTCATTTATTTTTATTTAAAATAAAAGGTTAAATCTTATTAAATTGTGACACCACTTTAAATCACATTCCCATATACTGAAATATGTGGTGATGACATGTGTCAACATGATCCCATGTTTGGTTTGGAGAATATTAAATCTTAAGTAGTTTTTCAATGAGTAGAAATTACTTTTCTAAAAATAAAAGAAATAATCTTGTAATGTTAGTGATGATGCTAGATCATCTATAGAACCCTTGTGTGTGATGATTGAAAGTAGTTAAGTATTGTTTGGTGATTGTGTACCTCGTATTTATTTATAGACGCTAGTACCGACCAATGATACGAGGAGGAAGGAGGATACTACGAAGAAGAAGCCGAGGAGAACTTCAACCATTGCTCTGCACAAGGAAAGCCTAATACTACTAGTTGATTGTGCAAGCTAACACTTGCAAGATACCCTACATTAGCAAGCTTATACTAATAATGATGCAAGCCTTACTAATCAAGTTGACCTATGCAAGCTAATACTTGCTTGTTACCATGCCAACTATATGCCTTAAGCATATGTGATCATACCCACTTGATAACCCCATTCCTAGTTTTACTTACACACTTTATACTTTATTTCTTTATCAAAGCTATTACTTAGAGATTACTTAAGTAAATTGTAGATATTAGAAAGATAATGGAAGGTTGCATAAAGAGCATAAAACTTGGCCTAAGCTAGATAATATTTATGTCATCCTAAGGCATGAGATTAAACTTAGTTAAACTCCACTAGTTACCACCCCTCATTAGTACTTACCCCCACTTGTAGATGCTAGTGCTAAGCATAAAACTTGATCAACTTTAGATGGGAATACTTGGTGGAAAAATGGTTATGAAAACCTTGGAATGATGGATCATTCTATTGAGATGTTTTGGACATGTGTTTCCAAACACCAAATGATTTTGGTGATAAAAATGTTGAGGCATGAGCCTTAGCCCTTTATAAAACTGATGGTTGTCTGGATGCGATATCATTCCAATTTTACCGTACAACCACAATACCCGAGAATTGGGTAGGGCTTGACTAGAAACTTATATACCTTAGTGTTGGTTCCCTCACGGCCAAGGTCTGAGCTGAGGCTACCTTGTGAAGATAGCCCACCTGTGAAGTACCCAAGATGACAGTTGGTCATGGTTGGGAGGCCAAACTCACAGGAGAGGTGCTTATACTAGGGCGTGTAATTGAAAGGTTAGGATTGATTATCCGTATACTGAGTATGGTGAATTCAGGATTTTTCCTGACGGATGTATTGAATGTTGTGGTGAAAGTGTACAATCTCTGCAGAGTGTCAAACTATTCGAATAGCCGCGTCCGCGGTTATGGACAGTTGGAGTGGCCATACTGTTCCCCCGTCAGATGTTTTGAAAAGGACTTGTGAAATGAATTGAGACTTTGACTTGACCAAAACAGAGTTGTGAGATGAAATACAAGTTCCCACTTAGGTGTTATAAAACTTCAACTAGCTTTCTTCGTTTCTAAACTTAGTAGAGGCAAAACTGGCTTTTTGCAAAACAACCCTAGAGCTTAGTGTCCTACTACAAAAACCCCTTCACTTGTTAGTATTAGCTTACGAGTACTTAAAGAGTACTCATGGCTTTGTCCTTGGCTATTCCCATGGCCAGACTATGAAGAGGAGTACCAGGAGGATGGACCCCAGGAAGGTTATGACAACTAGGATCATCTCCCATCGTCAGCATTGCCTATGACCCCGAAGATGGAGCTTCGCCTACGCTACCGTTATTATTACGTTATTCCGCTACTTGAGTTGTATTAAGAACTGGATCATGAGATCCTTATTTGTGTAAGACCTTATGTATGGTTTGTAATGGATGATGTAGTGTGGTATCCAAATCCGTTATGTCTCGCAAAAATGTTAATCCTGGGATTGCGATGTATGGCATAACAGGCATCTGTGATTAAAAATCCGGGAGTGGATAGATATGATGTATCTTTTATTGACACAAGTTAAGAATTTGATCTCGATGAAAGACTTAGACAAAACCCGAATATTTGGCATCAATGTCTATATGGAAAGATTGAGGCGCTAATATGGTTGTGCCAAATGTACATTGATGAGATATTAAATAAGTTCAATATGGAAATGACAAGAAAGTTTCTTGCCAAATAGAAAGGATTAAATAGAAATTCAAATGTATCGACACTTGGTAAGTGAAACAAAGATTCAAGTATTTTTGATTGAAAAAACAAAGAGTATTTTTTTTATCAATCATACTGTGGTATGTACACATCCATATATGTCCTATGATCTAAATGTTATGAGCATATACCAGGATGATGCATAAAATGATGATTGGATGATAGTAAAGATATTCTTATGAACTTTTGGAAGAACTAAGAATATGTTATTTTTTGTAGAGGTGACAAATAGATGGATAGTTCATTGTAAAGTATTACATTGATACTAGTTTTATCACAAAATACAAATCAAGTTTATCCCAATTTAAACTATGGGTGGCACAATGTAATGAAAAGGAGATTCCATAATGAATTTGGATGCGTTCCAAAGTTAAGACATTATGACATATACTACAACAAAAAGCTAAGTATATGACTATTTTTGTAGCAACAAAATAGGGCACTTGTGTTCACAGCGGGCTAGTACTATGAAGATATATTTTACAACAATTGTATCGACATGGTTTAATCCCAAGGAAACAAAAGGTCTCACCATAGGACCAAATTTATACAAAGTAATCTCATTAGAGAATGAGTGATGCGTAGAGACGCAAAGACATGCAATTACACACGGACCTGAAAGTGTCAGATCCAAATATTAGTTTACCACTAGCAATCGTGTATATACTATTGGACATATGCCCCAGAGGTAATAATAAAATTAGTTATTATTATATCTTTGTGTTTATGATAAATGTTTACATTCATGCTATAATTGTATTAACCGGAAACATTAATACTTGTGTGATTTGTAAACTTGTTAGAGTCCCTAGTGAAGCCTCTTTATAATACAAGCTTGTTGATTGATATATGATCATGGTTTCCTGATCATGAATATTAAGATGTTATTAGCAAGATAATATCATTAGGAGAATGATGTAATGGACATACTCCTATAGATAAGCGTACCATAAAGATCAAGTAATTTCAATAGTTTGTTTGCTATAAGATTTCAGATATATAGTAACCTAATTCCTTCAACCATGGTATCATGCTAATCACCATCATCGGATGGATGCTTTGATGACATCAAACACCACTTCGTAACTGGGTGGTTATAAAGGTGTCGTTGAGTGTTCGGAAAGTATGTGTTGAGGAACATGGATCAAGAGTGGGATTTGTCTATCCATATGACGGATAAATATACTCTGGGCCCTCTCGATGGAATGTCATCCAACTAGCTTGCAAGCATGTGACTGGCTCACAAGGGATCACATATCACAGGAACGAGTAAAGAATACTTATCGGTAGCGAGGTTGAACTAGGTATGCAGATATACCGACGGTCAGCTCAAATAAGTAAAATATCGCGAGACAAAGGGAAATTGGTATCGTCTGTAAATGGTTCATTTGATCACAAAGTAATCGTAGAAATATGTGGGAGCCATATGAATTTATATATTCCTTTGTTGGTTATTGATCGGAGAAGAGTCTCGGTCATGTATGCATAATTCACGAACCATAGGGAGACACACTTAAGGATTCAATGTTATTTAGTAGATATGGAATGTGAGTAAAAATACCGAATGTTGTTCGGAGTCTCGGATGGGATCCGGGATATCACGAGGAGATTTGGAATGGTCCGGAGAATAAGATTCATATAAGGAAAGTCTAATTCTGGAGTTCGGGAATGGTTCCAGTGTTCTCACCGGAATGATCTAGAAGGTTCACCGATCCGAAAGGGGAAGGGTACATTAACGTGTCATGACAAAGTTGAATGATTGCATCATGTCTTAGGTCACTTGGCTAGCCATTTAAAATAGAGTAATCAAACTCCAAAATTGAAAGTCAAAAGGCAAGTTTGAATAGTCAAACTGGGACAATGGTTCCTGGTGGAGGGAGGAGAGGAAACCTCCTCTCCCTCCACCGCCGGCCAAGGAGGAGAGGGAGTTGGGGGAGGATTCGACCTCTCCCTCCCATAGCGTCCCCTCCCTGTCCTAAATAGAGGGGAAGGACTGCCCCTGAAGCCTACACCAACCCTAGCCCCACCCAAGTCGCCGCCGTCGGCCCCACCTCCTCTCCTCGGCCTCTAAACCCTACTTGCCGAGGAATCTCCCTACTGCACCTACCCGCTCTGGCTTAAGGCGAAGACTGCGGGATCTCTCCTCTAAAATCCAACACCACATTGTCGTGCTGCCGGAATCGCGAGGAGAGAGCTACAACCTCTGCTGCCTGCTGGAACAAGGGAACGGAAGGTCTTCATCGAGTATCGAATGTGTGACCGATTGCGGCAGCGCTGCCGGAATGCAGCGCAGGAAGGATCGTCTACGCGATCTTGAGATCGGCAAGTGAATGACTACATCACCCACGAGAATCTACTCTTGTTAACCGCTTTGGAATCTTCGAGCGTGAGTACTCTATCGACTCGTTGCTACAATCTGGTAGATATATCTTGGCTTGTGTGTGTTCGTGCGGTAGAATTTTTTTGTTTTCCATGCTACGAACCCCTACAGTGGTATCAGAGCCATGTCTGTATGTAGATCTGTTGCACGAGTAGAACACAATGGTCATTGTGGGCGGTGGTGCTTTTATTATCAATTGCTTTTTGTGTACTTTTCATCTTGCGGTATGGTGGGATGAAGCGGCCCGGGATAACCTTACATGACATCATTCAGGAGACTTGCTCCACACTCAACATGCAACTTGTATTGCATAAGTGGCTTTGCGGGTGTCTGTCTCTCCCATCATAGTAAAGATTCAATTTACAATGGGCACTTGATAGTTCAAGCATCAACATTGTGATTCTTGTTCATAAGTTAGAATGGTACTTATTGAAAGCCCCAAACCACATAAAATATGCAAAGAAAATTTGAGGCGTCTAATTTTGTTTTGCAGGGGAGTGCTGTGATGTGATATGGCCATGATTGTGATTATATATGATGTATGAAATGATCCTTATTGTAAGTCGGCAACCGGCATGAGCCTTATGGTTGTCTTTTTAATTTTGTTAAGACTTGTGTGTCTATTATTCAAAGTAGTTATAATATTTGATACTGGTGGACGACAACCATGGAGCGATGCCATTGACCTTGACACCATGCTGGTGATGATGGAGATCATGTTCGTGCTTGAAGATGGAGATCCAAAGCATAACAAGAATGGCCATATCATATCACATATTTTGAATTGCATGTGAGGTTAATCCTTTTATGCATCCTATATTGCTTAGATCGCGATGGTAGCATTATAAGATGATCCCTCTCACAAAATATCAAGTTATAAAGTGTTCGTCCTTAGTAGGCACCGTTGCCAAGACTCGTTGTTTCGAAGCACCACGTGATGATCGGGTGTGTTAGATTCTATGAGTGTATACAACGGGAGCAAGCCAGATTTGCTCATGCGGAAACTAAGGTTTAATATTGACGAGCCTAGCATGTACATCTATGGTCTCGGAACACGGATCACCGAAAGGTAAAACATGAGTCATATAGTAGATATGATGAACATGTTGATTGTTCGCCTTTGAAACGACATTATGTCTCATGATGATCGGACTTCATGTAGTGGATTTGGTTCGTGTGATCACTAAAACAATGTGAGGAATATTATTTTGAGTGGGAGTTCACCTAGATTAATTTAACTATTAATTAGAACTCAATTTGTCATAAACTTAGTCTGAATTATTGCAAATATGTTGTAGATTAATGGTGGACCCTACCATCAATTTTAGTGCGTTCCTAGAGAAAGAAAAGTTGTAAGAAAATGGAAGAAACTTCGTGGATTGGTTCCGCAATTTGAGTATTGTCCTCAATAATGGTCAGTTGACCTATGTGTTGGATGCACCGCTGGGTGACCCACCTGCAGAAGATGCTACCGATGATGAGAAAAACGTTTTCCGTACTCGGAAGAATCAGTACTCCATAGTTCATTGTGCTATCTTGTATGGTTTGGAATCAGAGCTTCAAAAGAGGTTTGAGAACTTTGACCCACATGATATTGTCCGTGAACTCAAAATGATATTTGAGGCTCACGCGGCAGTTGAGAGTTATGAAGCTTCTGAAAAATTCTTTAACTGCAAGATGGGGGAGGGAAGTTCCGTCAGTGATCTTGTGCTTAAGATGTTTGGGCATGCCAATAAGCTTCAGAGCTTGGGAATAATAATTCCTAATGCTTTGGGGATTTACTATGTCCTCCAATCACTACCACCAAGTTAGAAGAACTTTGTGATGAACTACAACATGCAGCGCATGGATAAGACGTTGCCAGAACTCTTCTCTATGTTGAAGTCTGCGGAAGTGGAGATCAAGAAAGAGCACCAAGTTTTGATGGTCAATAAGACCACCAATTTCAAAAAACAAGGCAAGTCTAAGAAAAATGGAAACTTCAAGAAGGGCGGTAACAATGCTATCGCGTCGGCGAATAAGACCAAGGTTGGGCCTAAGCCTGATACTGAGTGCTTTTACTACAAGGGAGAAGGTCACTGGAAGCGGAATTGCCCCAAGTACTTGGCGGATCTGAAGAACGGCAACATCAAGAACAAAGGTATATCCGATATACATGTTATTGATGTGTATCTTACTAGTAGTCGTAGTAGTGCCTGGTTATTTGATACTGGTTCGGTTACTCATATTTGTAACTCGAAACAGGTGCTGCAGAATAAACGGAAACTAGCGAAGAACAAGGTGACGATGCGCGTTGAAAATGGATCAAAGGTTGATGTGATTGCGGTAGGCACGCTACCTCTTCATCTACCATCGGGATTAGTTTTATACTTAAATAATTTTTATTTGGTGCCTGCGTTGAGCATAAACATTATATCAGGATCATGTTTATTGCGAGACGATTACTTGTTTAAGTCTGAGAATAATGGTTATTCGATTTATGTGAGTAATATATTTTATGGTCATGCACCCTTGATATATGGTATATTCTTGTTGAATATCGATTGTCGTAATACACATGTTAATAATATAAAAGCTAAACATTTGAAATTAAGAGATAACTCAACATATATGTGGCATTGGCGTCTTGGTCATATCGGAGTGAAGTGTATGAAGAAACTCCATTCCGATGGACTTCTTGAATCACTTGGTTTCGAATCACTTGAAAGATGTGAAGCATGTCTGATGGGTAAAATGACTAAGACTCCATTTTCTGGTATGATAGAGCGAGCTACGGACTTATTGGAAATCATACATATCGATGTGTGTGGACTAATGAGTGTGGAATCGCGTGGTGGTTATCGTTATGTTCTTACTTTCACGGATGACTTGAGTAGATATGGATATATCTATTTCATGAAAAATAAGTCCAAAAATTTCGAGAAGTTTAAGGAATTTCAAAGTGAAGTGGAGAATCAACGTAACAAGAAGAATAAATGTCTACGATCTAATCGTGGAGGTGAACATCTAAGTTACGAGTTTGGTAAGCATTTGAAGAAATGCGGAATACTTTCACAATTGACACCACCGGGAACACCACAATGTAATGGTGTGTACGAACATCGTAATCGAACACTCTTAGATATGGTTCGTTCTATGATGTCACTTACAGATTTACCGTTATCATTTTGGGGTTATGCATTAGAAATAGCCGCATTCATTTTAAATAGGACACCATCTAAATCCGTTGAAACGACACCATATGAATTATGGTTTGGGAAGAAACCTAAATTGGCGTTCCTTAAAGTTTGGGGTTGTGAATCTTATGTAAAGAAGTTACAGCTCGACAAGCTTGAATCCAAAGCAGAAAATGCGTCTTCATAGGATACCCGAAGGAAAATACTGGGTATACCTTCTATCATAGATCCGAGGGCAAAATCTTCGTTGCCAAGAATGGATCCTTTCTAGAGAAGGAGTTTCTCTCCAAAGAAGTGACTGGAAGGAAAGTAGAACTCGACGAGGTTGCCGAACCTTCTCTCAGATTTGAGATTATCACAACACCGGAAGAAAATCCTATGTCGCCTACACGAATAAGAGAGGAAGCTAATGATGTTGATCATGAAACTTTGGTCGAAGTTACTACGGAACCTCGCAGGTCGACGAGGACTCCTACCACTCCTGATTGGTATGATCCCGTTATGAGTGTCATGTTGGTGGACAACACCGACGACCCTGCGACATACCGAGATTGGATCCATGTACGAAAACCAAGTATGGACTTTGGTGGACTTACCGGATGGCCGAAAGGCTGTCGAAAATAAATGGATTTTCAAGAAGAAACAGATACTGATGGTAATGTAACCGTCTATAAAGCTTGACTTGTCGCAAAAGGGTTTCGACAAATTCAAGGAGTTGACTATGATGAGACTTTCTCACCGGTAGCAAAGCTAAAGTCTGTGAGGATTTTGCTAGCAATCACTGCATATTATGATTATGAGATATGGCAGATGGATGTCAAAACGGTGTTCCTCAATGGAGACATTGATGAAGAATTGTAAAAGGTTACCCAAAGGTTTTGTCGATCCTAAAGATGCTAATAAGGTATGCAAACTTCAGCGGTCCATTTATGGTTTGAAGCAAGCATCCCGAAGTTGGAATCAACGTTTTGATAAAGTAATCAAAAGTTTTGGTTTTATACAAACTTATGGAGAAACTTGTATTTACAAGAAAGTGAGTGGGAGCTCTGTAGCATTCCTAGTACGATATGTGGACGACATATTGTTGATTGGGAATGATGTAGACCTTCTTAATAGTATCAAAGATTATTTGAATAATAGTTTTTCAATGAAGGGTCTTGGCGAAGCTGCTTACATATTAGGCATAAAGATTTGTAGAGATAGATCAAGACGCCTAATATCGCTTACACCGAGTACATATTTGGACAAAGTTCTAAAGAGGTTTGGAATGGAAGATAGCAAGAAAGGGTTGTTGCCCATGTTGCCCAATACGACCTTGAGTAAAACTCGAAGTCCCGCCATGGCAGAAGATAGAGAGAGAATGAGTAAGACTCTCTATGCCTCATCCATAGGATCTATCATGTATGTCATGCTTTGTACTAGACCCGACATTGCATATGCTATTAGTTTAACTAGCAGATATCAAAGTGATCCAGGGGTGGATCATTAGACAGCGGTCAAAAACATCCTTAAGTACTTGAGAAGAACTAAGAATATGGTTCTTTCTTATGGAGGTGATTGAACATCTCGTTGTTAATGGTTACACCGATTCTAGTTGGAACACCGATCCGGATGATTCTAAATCTCAATCTGGATACGTATTTACTTTAAATGGTGCAACAGTGAGCTGGAGGAGTGCAAAGCAAAGCGTTGTGGCGAGATCTTCAACTGAATCAGAATACATAGCTGCTTCAGAGGCTTCACAAGAGGCGATATGGATGAAGGAGTCCATTACGGAGCTTGGTGTGGTTCCTAGTGTGCTGGACCCAATGTCTATCTATTGTGATAACATGTGCGCCATAGCCAATGCGCAGGAGACAGTCACACAAGAAGCTGAAGCATATCAAGCTACGTTTTCATGCTATTCGAGAGCATGTCCAAGATGGTGATATAAAGATTTGCAAAGTACACACAAATCTGAATGTGGCGGATCCAATTGACTAAACCTCTCCCGAGGGCAAAACATGACCATCACCAAACCGCCATGGGTGTTCGGTATATTACCATGTAATCTAGATTAGTTGACTCTAGTGCAAGTGGGAGACTATTGGAGATATGACCTAGAGGCAATAATAAAATTAGTTATTATTATATCTTTGTGTTTATGATAAATGTTTACATTCATGCTATAATTGTATTAGCCGGAAACATTAATACTTGTGTGATTTGTAAACTTGTTAGAGTCCCTAGTAAAGCCTCTTTACAATACTAGCTTGTTGGTTTATAGATGATCATGGTTTCCTGATCATGAACATTGAGATGTTATTAACAACAAGGTCTTATCATTAGGAGAATGGTGTGATGGACATACTCCTATAGATAAGCGTAGCATAAAGATCAAGTTATTTCAATAGTCATTTCAGCTTCTAAACCCTAGTTGTCGAGGAATCTCCCTACAACACCTATCTGTAGGGGTTCGTAGCATGGAAAATCAAAAAATTCTACCGCATGAACACAAACAAGCCAAGATCTATCTACTAGATTGTAGCAACGAGTCAATTAGAGTACTCACCCTCGAAGATTCCAAAGCGGTTAACGAGAGCAGATTCTCGTGGGTGATGTAGTCGTACACTTGTTGATCTCAAGATCGCGTAGACGATCCTTCCGACGCTGTGTTCCGGCAGCGCTTTCGCAGTCGGTCACACGTTCGGTACTCGATGAAGACCTTCCTCTCCCTTGTTCCAACAGACAGCGGAGGTTGTAGTTCTCCCCTCGCGATTCGGGCAGTACGACGGTGTGGTGTCGGAAGTAGAGGGAAGATCATGCAGGGCTTTGCCTAAGCTGGAGCAGGTTATGGTGGGGAATTAGGGTTTCTGGTGATCTCAGGTTTAGAGGGCCGGAGAGGAGGAGGTGGAGTCGGCGGCGGATATAGGGCGGCGACGATGAACCGGCAGCGCGGAGGCGGCGGTGCAGCGGTGGTGGCGGCTATGTGGGGAGGGGCTGGTGTTGTGTGTCTCTTGGGGCACCCTCTCCCCTCTATTTATGAGAGGGAGGGCAGCTTGGGAGAGGGGAGTTTGAATCCTTCCCCAACTCCCTCTCCTTGTTGGCTTGTGGTGGAGGGAAAGAAGGATTCTTTCCTTCCTCTACCAGGATACATTGTCCCAGTTTGACCTTTCAAACTTGTCTTTTGACTTTCAATTTGGAGCTCAGTTTCTTTCTTACAAATGCCCAACGAAGTGACCTAGGACATGATGCAATCATTTCACTTATTCATTACACATTCATGTACCCTTCCCCTTCTGGTCCGGTGAACCTTCTAGACCCTTCTAGATCATTCCGGTGAAAACACTGGAATCATTTCCGAACTCCGGAATTGGACTTTCCTTATATGAACCCTATTCTCCGGACCATTCCGGATCTCCTCGTGATATCCCGGATCCCATCCGAGACTCCGAACAACATTCGGTCTCCCTACTTGCATTACATATCTACTAAAAAACATCGAATCCTTAAGTGTGTCTCCGTACGGTTCGTGAATTATGCAGACATGACCGGGACTCTTCTCCGATCAATAACCAATAGAGGAATCTGGAAACTCATATGGCTACCACATATTTCTACGATTACTTTGCGATCGAATGAACCACTTACATACTATACCAATTTCCCTTTGTCTCGTGATAGTTTACTTATCCGAGGTTTGATCGTCGGTATCTATGCATACCTAGTTCAACCTCGTTACCGATAAGTACTATTTTCTCGTTCCCGTGATATGTGATCCCTTGTGATCCAGTCACATGCTTGCAAGCTAATTGGATGACATTCAACCGAGAGGGCCCGGAGTATATCTATCCATAATATGGATGGACAAATCCCACTCTTGATCCATGTGCCTCAACACATACTTTCCAAATACTCAATGCCACATTTATAGCCACCCAGTTACGGTGTGGTGTTTGATGTCATCAAAGCATCCATCCGGTGATGGCGATTAGCATGATCTCATCGTCAAAGGAATTAGGTTACTATGTATCAGAAAGCTTATAGCAAATGAACTATTGAAATGACTTGATCTTTATGCTACGCTTATCTATAGGAGTATGTCCATCACACCATTCTTCTAATGATATGATCTTGTTTTTAATAACATGTCAATGTTCATGATCAGGAAACCATGATCATATATTAACCAACAAGCTAGTTTAACAAGAGGCTTTACTAGGGAGTCTTTTATGTTTACAAATCACACAAGTATTAATATTTCCGCTTAATACAATTATAGCATGGTATGTAAACATTTATCATAAGCATGAAGATAGGATAATAACCTTTTTATTATTGCCTCTTGGGAATATCTCCAACAGTCTCCCACTTGCACTAGAGACAACATTCTAGTTTCAAATCTTTGTGTATTCAACACCTATGGCTTTCCGGTGTTGTATGTACACGATTCCTAGTGATCAACCAATCTTCGGATCCGACACTTTCAGGTCCGTGTGTAATTGCATGTCTTTGCGTCTCTACACATCACTCATTCTCTAATGAGATGGCTTTGTATAAATTTGGTCCTTTGGTGAGACCTTTAGTTCCTAGGGGTTAAAACATGTTGACAATATTGATGTACAATATATCTTCATAGTATTATCCTGTTGTGAACGACACCTAGTTTGATAGCAAACTACTTGACACAAATGCCCTCTTTTGTTGCTATAATAGCAGTCATATACTTAGCCTTTTATTATAGTATCTGTTACAATGTCTTAACTTTGGAACTCATCCAAATCCATTATGGAACTTACTTTCCATCATATTGTGCCACCCTTAGTTTAGATTGAGATAAACTTAATTTGTACTTTTTGACAAAACTAGTATCAATGTAGTACCTTTTACAATGAACTAACCATCTATTTGTCACTCTTACAAAATAATATATTCTTACTTCTTCCAAAAGATCATAAGAATATCCTTACTATCGTCCAATGATCATCTTATGAATCATTCTGGTATATGCTCATAACTGTAGAGGGAGTGTCCCAACCTTTATACAACATAAGGTGGAGTCCCCTGTGTTTACAATGCTAGTCCCTAGATCAATAGCTAGCATCCACAGTTAAGATGTAATATCAAGAAACAAAGGTCATAATACAACTTTATAACCAGGAATAACATAATTCTATTACATCTTACATAGCTCATTGGCTATTACATTACATTGCAGCAGAATATATATAAGCATGGGGTCCTTCATCTTCAAAGTGCCACAGGCAGACATGTTGGTTGTAGACTTTGTAATCCTAATCAATCAATCTTCTCTAAAATAATCAAACCTGCAACATTACAAGTTACAGCCACAAGGGTCAATACATTTGAATTGTATTGGCAAGTGATACTATGGTGGTATAGTGGAGTCTAACATCTATATGCATTTGGCTAAGTGGAGTTGAGGCTTGCATTGCTCAAAATATATTTTTCCTTATCATTTGAAAATACTAAGTTTTTGTTTTGACAAAATCTTTTCCAAAGCTTCTCTCAATCAAAGATTGAAGATTTCAAATAACCCTTGTTCAAACCACAAGTTTTAACTTAGAAATTTGAATGATGATATTCTTGATTGCTTCCATGTCTTGATGCTCAAATTGTCCTTTACCAGGGACATGGCTAAGTACTTATATTTTACACTCTACAGAGGTGGTGCACTTTCCCCACAAGACTTGGTTTCCCAAGACAAGATCTTTCAGAAGCCTTCCCTTAGACCAAAATGGACGCGTTCCAACCTATCAAAAACTACCACCCACTGTCCATATGGCTAAGTTCTTGCAACCTATATGATCATGGCAGAGCCCATATTGCCAAGTGGTTGCACTTGAAGCTTCTCAACATTTGACATCTCAAATCTCTTTGTTCTTGGGTGGCAATCCACAAGTGTGATACACAAGTTTCACCAGTCCCCTGGCCTTGTGTAACCACTCAACCAAAAACCACCAAGCAAGTCCCATTCCACCCAGGTGATTCATTAACTTAGTTGTTTTATTAAACAAAACACAAGTCCTCAGACTTAGAAATTTTTCCATAGTGTGAATATATATTCCACCCATGTTTTCTTATTAGCTAGGCTAAGCTGGATAGTAGTAGGAGTCTTAACTTAGGAAAAATCCTACTAAGTATTCATCTACTAGGTTTTCCTATAGCAAGGTTTATACTTAGCAAAAATCCATGCAAGTTTTACTTAGAGAAAATCACTAATGCATAGTGAAAGTAATGGGACAAAAAGTATGAAGCATCACTTGCCTTTTTGGTAGAGTATGGGTTCACTCCTTGTCCTTGCAACAATCACACTCTTCAAGTCACTACAATCCAATCAAACAAGGCACAAACTCAATCTACCAATCAAGCAAACATCACATAAAATGACAAAGTCAAAGTAATGCATGAAAGCATGCCAAGCTTTGTTTTGTTTGAAAAGTGGTTCCTAATGGGTCATAAACATTTGAAAGCACCTAATGGTCATTTTGTAAAGTGGCAAAGTCATTTGCAAAAGGTTTCATTTTATAAACCATTTTCAAAACAAAGTGTCATTTTATGTGGTGTAGAAATATTTTTACTAAGGCATTAACCTATAGGGTTCACCAAATAAGTTTTCAAACCACAGAACTTGGTGTTTGGGGTCAGAGAGTTTAAAACAAAACATTTCCCAAAGGTTTTCCTTCAAAATCATTTTTAATAAATAAACCACATTTCTATTTGACTAGAAATGGTTTTAAATTAAAGAATCATTCTTTTGCATCACCAAATACATTTTTGAATCCACAAAGTGTTTCCTAATGTTAGTAGGTTCAAATCACACCATTTTCCAAAGATTTTATCCCCAAAAACATTTTTGAACAATTTTTCTAATCTAAACAAGCAAACAAAAGTTTCTGCAAAAACCAACAAGCTAACAGATACTATTTGCTCAACTAAAGGCATGGTTGGCTAGGGTTTGTTCTACTGATTCCAACGACATCAAATTTGTAATTTTTGGACGTGTGGATCAAAAGTTACAGGGTTTTCAAATTGCAACTTAAATCTGTTTTTCAAATTCTGTTTTAAACAGAACTGGTGACACTCGGCGCATCGCTATTCGCGGGTCCCGGTTCGGACGGATCGGCCCTACGATGCGTTGGATCTAAGCATATCGTGCGGTTCAGAAAACGTACCCCTTCGCCGCTTAAGTGATCTATCGCAAGCGTCGAATCGAGATCCTACGGTGCTAGCGTGCTTGACCATATGCGAGCGGCGCCGACGGTGGCTAGCGGCGGCGATGGTCAAACAGTGGCGGCGCTGGCGAAACAGGAAACGGGGAAGGATGGGAGGGTGCTCACCGAGATCGCATGAGGCTGGGGAAGCTCAACGTGTGGTCGATGAGGCAGGGGGCGCACGGTCGTAGGAGTAATCGCTCGCCGGAGTTCGTTCTGGTGACGGCGTGCTCTGGTTGCGGTCGGAGACGATGCTGTGGTTCACGAGAAGGCAAATTGAGGGTGTGGTCAGATGCAGGAGAGTGAGGCGAATGTGGGAGCGTGATTGAGAAAGCGCGGGGCGGTCTGAAACTACCTGGGTGCTTGCCGCAGTTGAAGACAGACGCGGCGGCGAGGTCGGAGCTTGTCGAAGGTGACACTCTGGGGCGCCCGCGGTCGAACGAAGAGTGCAGGCAGATGCGCCAGGGAGTGGTGAAGGTGTGAGCTTGGTCGGGGAGGCAGGAGGTGGCGAGTGCTGGCCGAAATTGGAGGAGAAAGGTCGTCGGAGACAGAGGTGTTCGGGGATGAATTGGGGCGGCCTGGGGGCGTGCTTGGGGGAGGAGACAGAGGGGAAACGGAGGAGAGTCGTTGGCGTTTAAAGGGGCATGGTTACTGCGAGTAATGGTGGCCGCGTTATGACGAATTCAAGCCGCGAAATCAAAGCAGAAAACGGGGATGAACTGGTCGCTGCGGTGAGGACTGTAGAGGTCTCAACCTAATAAGGTAGATTCCTCCTGTGTTTTACAATGCTAGTCCCTGGATCAATAACTAGCATCCACAGTTAAGATGTAATATCAAGATACAAAGGTCAAAACATAACCTTATAACCAGGAATAACATAATTTTTATTACATCTTACATAGCTCATTTGGCTATTACATTACATTGCAGCGGAATAACTATAGTCAGGGGTCCTTCATCTTCAAAGTTCCACAGGCAGATGTTGGTTGTAGACTTTGTAATCCTAAACAATCAATCCTCTCAAAAATCAATCAAAACCTGCAACATTACAAGTTACAGCCACAAGGGTCAATACATTTGAATTGTATTGGCAAGTTTCACTTCTATGTGTAATATGAGTGGATCCTATCAATACATGCATATTTGGCTAAGTAGAGTTTAAGGCTTATTTGCATAAAGCAACATTTATCCTATCTTTTCAAAAATGGTTTTGGTCCTTTGTCAAATCTCTTTTTCCAAGTTCCTTGAACTCCTTGGTAGAAACACAAGTGTTCAAGTCTTTGTCAAAATCTCTTGAGCTACTTGGTAACCCCAAGTGCAACAAGTTTTATCAAAATCTCATGAGTTCCTTGGTAACCTCAAGTACATCATGCTCTTGAGCACCTTGGTAACCCCAAGTGCATCAAGCTTAACAAAATCTCTTTGAATTCCTTGGTACCCCCAAGTGCATCAAGTTTTTATATTAGAAGTTGGAATGTCGAGATATCCCATGATTCAAACTTTAGTTGCTCAGTATTGTCCATAACCGGGGACACGGCTAAGTACTTAGATTTTATTAACTTCTGCAGAAGGAGTACACTTTACCCACATGTCACAATCCCATCCTTTTGCCACAAGTGGCCTACTGGATTAGTGCTCACCAAGATGGAGTACTGGCAGATTGAGAATGTGACGAAGTCTTTCCAAAGGGTCCTCCCATACACCATTGCTAGCTTGCCTTCAGCACCCATGAAGCATTCCAGATCCCCATGTCCAGTTAACTGAAGACAGTGCATGGGTCTTCCGAATGTAGTTGACTAAGCCAGAGCCATAATAGCATGTGGTTGCACACGAAAGCCACAATTGGAGAAACATGTTCAATCTCTAAGTTTCCTAGGTGGATTTCTTTTGGAGCACAACACAAAGTGATTCCCATAGACATGGTTCCTTTTGTTGCCACCTTCTCCAAAACTTAAAGTATCCACCACCTAGGTGGTTCATTGAGTCCTTGTTTTATTATGTAAAACACAAGTCCTTTGCTCAACCTTTGTAAAATCTCAACGTGTATCTCTTTTCAAATTAAAGCATGGATAAGCATGTACAACTACAATATTTTCACTAAGGAGTGTATAGGGAATCCTATTAGGATTTAGCATAGCATAAGTATAAAGATATCCTTGTTCATGCATGTTTTCATAATCCACTAAGTTTAATGAAAATAGTAGGACTTTTGTATGATAGTGTAACTTGCCTTTTTGGTAGGGAATGGTGGTTCACTCCTTGATCTTGCTAGTCTCACACTTCACTAACTTCACTACAAGTCAATCAAGCAAGCACAAATCAACTATCATTCCAAACCAATAATCACTCAAAAAAATTCATACACACAAGACAATGGAAATTAATTTATGCATGGGAGCATGCACAAGATAGTTTTATTTTGCAACCAGGGTCTCTATTGGATTTCTAAACTTTGTAAGATCCAAATTGGTCATTTACCAAAGTGGCAAAGTCATTTAGCAAGGGGTTTTGTCTAAAAACCATTTTTAAATCCATTCATCATTTTATGTGGTGGCAATTAGTTTTATCAAACCTAAAACCTTTAAGTCTTCACTCAAAGTTTCTAACTCTCAAGACTTGGTGTTTTGGGGTCAGTAGCTTTGAATCAAAATATTTTCCCAAGGCTTTTAAAAAATCATTCTCATAATAAAACCATTATTTTCACTTGGATAGAAATGGACTGATTCATTTAATCCTTCCTACATTTTTCCAATTTCATTTTCAAAACCATGGGTGGGTTCCTAGGGTCAGTAAGGTCACAACAAACCATTTTGCAAAAGTTTTAACCCTAAATACATTTTTAAACATTTTTCCTACTCTAAACAAGCTCACAAAAGAATTTACAAAATCAAGCAAACTCACAGATACTATTTTCTAAACTAAGGCCATGGTTGGTTAGGTCTTGCTCTCCTGAATCCATTGATATAAAATTTGTAATTTTTGAACGTGTGGTTTGAAAGTTACAGGGGTTTGAAGTTTGCAAATAAATCTGATTCAAATCTGTTTTTTTTAGTTTTAATACTGGCCACGCGTCGCTGTTTCATTGGTCGATACCGGTTCGGTTGGATCGGCAACGTGGACCGCAGGATTTAGTTTGATCGCACGTCACAGGGCGCATACCTCTTCGCGGCTTAAGTGATCTATCGCAGGCGTTGGATTAAGATCCTACGGATGCTACTACTCGGTCACAGATGGGCGGCGCTGCGCTGCGGTGGACGACGGCGACGGCCAGACAAAGTGCTCGCGGTGGTTCTAGGAAGCAAGGAAGATGGAGGTGGCGTTTACCGTGTTCGCGAGGACGAGGTGGTGCTCGACGTGTGGTCGATGTGGCAAGGGGCGCACGGGGTCAGGTCGAATCTCTCGCCGGAGTTCGTTCTGGCGGCGGGTGGCTCTGGTTGAGGTCGAGGACGTTGCTGCAGATCGCCCTAAGGCAAAACGAAGGCGCGGTCAGATGCGCAGGATCAAGACAATGCTGTATGCGTGAACGAGAAGTGAAGGGGCGGTCTGGTTCACCTGGAAAACGTCGTCGAAGAAGAAACAGACGGCGGCGCTGTCGGAGCTTGTCAAAGCCGACGCTCCGGGGCGCCCGTGGTTGAATGAAGGGCACGGGGAGAAGCGTCTGGGAGTGGGGAAACTGCCAGCGTGCTCAGGGAGGCTCGGGGTGGTGTGGCTTGACCGGAATCGGTCGGAGACGGTGGTCGGAGCTGGGAGTGTGTCGAGTCAAATTGGGGCAGCCTCGGGGCAGAGAGGGAATGGTGACAGAGGGAAAGGGAGGGGAAGATGGAGGCGCTTAATATCGTGCAGTCACGGCGAGATTAACGCGCGGCATTACTGTGAATTGAACGCGGCATTCAAAGGCAGCAACGGCAGCGAGGTTTGGGGGTGACAGGGTCGCGCGGGTGTGGACGATGAGCAGTAAAGGTGGGGTCCACCGGTCAGTGGGAAAAGAAATGAGAGTGAGGTCCACTGGTCAGTCTCTGCGCGGTTAAGTTCCTGAGTGAGGAAAAACGATTCGGGCGTGGGAACATGTGGGCTAGGTGGGCTGCTGTTGGGCTGTTGGGTTGGGTCGATTTCTTTCTTATTTTTTTTGTTTCTGATTCTTTTCCTTTTTCTATTTCTATATTCTGTTTTGAATTTCAAACAATTTCCAAGCAATCAAAACAATTCAAACCTTCACCCAATTTTGTAACTATGAAATTAGTTCTGTTTAGTAACATGAATCAAAATCTAAATTCAATATAATAATTTTTATTCTCTTTAAGATCCAATCTTTAATTAAATAAAATGAATCTTTTGTTATTCAATAAAATAGGGTTTGATTTGAATAACAAAATCTCCATTTGAAATCCAAATATTTCCAAAACCAAATCAGTAGGTTTTATTTGAAAATAAAGAATATTTGGAAACTTGTTTAATACAAAATAACCTTTTATTTTAGGGTCCATTAATATTTAAATATAATAGACCTTCAACATAAAATCAATTAGGATTTATTTTATTTAAAATATTTATTTTGAAATCTAAAATTAAGCCAAAACACTTCAGTAGGTTTTATGTGAGAATAAAATATTTGGAAGAACTTATTTAAATGATTTAATAAGTTTTTGATATTTTAATTAAAATGTTAAAATCCTTTTATTTAAATAAATTTGGATATTAAATTCTTATTAATTTATTTAAATCAACCTTTGCTATTTTATTCAAAAACAAATATGTTTTAATTCTAAAGCTTGGCCAAGGTTTAATTTGGCTTTATAAAAGATCAAAATAGTAATTCCAAAACATTTTATTTTACTTTTATTAAATGTTTAACTCTTTAAATCCCTTTAGGATTTTATTTAATTCCAATGGGTTTGAAGTTCTAATTGAATTCAAAAAGTTTCTTCTGGTTCTGAAAATCAAACAAAGTTTTATTTCATTCATTTATTTTCACATTACAAGATTTGGAAAATCTTGGGATGTGACAAGGACGATGAACAGGAAGAGTGGGGCATTCCTGTCAGCGAGAAAGGAAGTGACGGGGAGGGGTCCACTTGTCAGCGCCCTCGCGGGTTGGTTCTGCGGTGAAGAAAATGGTTCGGGGGCGAGGGAACAGGTGGCTGGACTGGGCTGTTGGGCCAGTTTGTTGGGCTGGGTCCTTTGCACTATTTTTTTTCTGTCTGAATGATTTAACCTTTTCTATTTCTATTTACTGATTTGAAAATCAATTCACAATTCAAACAACAAAACAATCATTCATAATTCAAACAGTCACCACACTTGTAATGGGTTTTTGGTTATGTTTATCAACATAGACCAAATCCCAAAATAAAATAATATTTTTATTCTTTTTAGGATCCATTCATTAATTAAATAAAATGGACCTTTAGTTATTTAATCAAATAGGGTTTGATTTATTTAATAAAATTTCCATTTGAAAACTAAATATTTTCAAAACCAAATCAGTAGGTTTTATTTGAAAATATAAGATACTTGAAATACTTGTTTAAAATAAAATAACATTTTACTTTAAGGTCCAATAACAATTAAATGAATAGACCTTATTCATTTAATTCAAATAGGATTTGTTTTATTAATATCTTTATTTTGAAATATAAAATAAAACCAAAAACACTTCAGTAGGTTTTATTTGAGAAAATAAAATACTTGGAAAACTTATTTAAAACAAAATAAATAAGTTTTGGTGTTTATTTAAAATAGTAAAACCTTTATTTATAAAACTTGGATATTAAATCCTTATTAATTTATTTTAAATAAACCCTTTTTACTATTTTTTTATCAAATAGAAATATTTTATTTCAAAGGCTTGGCCAAGTTTTAATTTGGCTTACAAAATAATCCTTATTTGTAAAACTATTATTTCCTTTGAAAATCAAATCCTTTTATTTAAAAGATCCAAAATATTTTATTTTTCCTTTATCAAAAATTTATCTTTTTAAATCCCTTTAGGATTTATTTGATCCAAATTGGTTTGAAGTTTCCAATTGGATTTAAAAAGTTTCTTCTCACTCTGAAAATCAACAAAGTTTTATTTTATTCATTTATTTTTCACATTACAAGATTTGGAAAATCTTGGGATGTGACAATAACATTTAGAGCATAGGACATATCTGGATTTGTACATATCACAATATGATTGAAAAATACTTTTTGTGATTTTATTCATCAAGTATCAATCAATACTTGAATCTTTGTTTCACTTACCAAGTGTCGATACACTTGAATTTCGATTTAATCCTTTATATGTGGCAAGAACCTTTCTTGTCATTTTCATATAGAACTCATTCAATATCTCATCTATGTACATTTGGCACAACTATATTAGCGTCTCAATCTATCTATATAGATATTGATGCCAAATATTTGGGTTTTGCCTAAGTCTTTCATCGAGATGAAATTCTTAACATGTGTTAATAAAAGATACATCATTTCCAATCAACAATATGTCTTCCACATAATGTATTAGAAATATGTCTTAGCTCTCCCACTTAATTTCTTGCAAATGCAAGCATCTTCATCGTCTCTGATGAATTTAAACTCTTTTAACGGTTTCATCATGGTGAAGATTCCAACTCTGCGATGCTCACTTCAACCATTGAAGTTTGCATACGCTTTTAGAATCCTTTGAATTAACAAAACCCTTTGAACCATGTTATGCACACGTCCTAGGTAACAATTCTATTAGAAGAACTTGTTCTGTTTATTCAACTACCACATAACAAAATTATATGTAGTGTTTGCTACATTAATCCGTCTAGACTAAATATCGCTATGAAAGATCAAATCTTGTCATAGTTAACCTTTGAACATTGTTGTGAACTCTTTCCCAACATGTCGACTATTTCATAGATGTGAAACATCCATGTCTATTTCTTTATAGATCCAAACACGACTGTAAGGTCTTGCACCTTTCCAGAGGGTCTTTCAAGTTCAAAGCTTGATTTCTCGTGTATGGAACTATCACGGATTTTATGGCTTCAAGCCATTTGATGGAGTCAGGGCCCATCATCGCTTCTTTGCATGTAGTCCGTTCATTATTGTCAAATAATGATTCAACCCTCAAATCTTGGTATTTTATTGTTTACCCGACCTACTTGGTTTAATAGGAACTTAGACCTCCGTAACCACAACCTTTGAGGCACGTAAGCCATGAGCATTGTTGCTGCCTTCTGAACACTTTTTGGCGCTGTGCAACTTTGCACATATAGCTAAGGTTCGTTTAACCTTATCAAAGTTCTATTGTCCTCCCACTTAACTTTTCAAAGAAAATTCCTTCTCAAAGAAACTTGACGTTCTAAGCGACAAACATTTTTGTCTTTGGTGTTATGGAGGAATACTCAACGATTATTCGAAATAACATACAAAGACATGTTCATCCGACTTTGGTAGTAAACATCTCACTTATGCATAGCATACCAATGTAAAGGTCCCAACCTTTAATAAGGTAGAGATCCCTGTGTTTACAATGCTAGTCCCTGGATCAATAGCTAGCATCCACAGTTAAGATGTAATATCAAGAAACAAAGGTCATAATACAACTTTATAACCAGGAATAAAATAATTTATTACATCTTACATAGCTCATTTGGCTATCACATTACAATGCAGCAGAATTAACTATAGCATGGGGTCCTTCATCTTCAAAGTGCCACAGGCAATCATGTTGGTTGTAGACTTGTAATCGTAATCAACACACTTCACTAACATCAAACAAACCTGCAATAATAATTTACAACCACAAGGGTCAATACATTTGAATTGTATTGGCAAGTGATACTATGGTATTATAGTGGAGTCTATCATCTATATGCATTTGGCTAAGTGGAGCTTAGTATTGCTTTGATCAAAATAGATTTTCCTTATCATTTTGAAAACACTAAGTTTTTGTTTGACAAAATCACCCAAGGCATCCCCCAATAGAAATTGGTGATCCTTCAACCCTTGTTCAACCACAAGTTTTTAACTTAGAAATTGGGATAAGGAGATTCTTGATAGCTTCCATGTCTTGATGCTAAAATTGTCCTTTGCCAGGGACATGGCTAAGTACTTAGATTTTACACTCTGCAGAGGTGGTGCACTTTCCCCACAAGACTTGGTTTCACCAAGACAAGATCTTTCAGAAGCCTTCCCTTAGACCAGAATGGACGCGTTCCAACCTATCATCCCCTACCACCAACTGTCCATTTGGCTAAGTTATTGCAACCTATATGATCCAGGCAGAGCCCATAATGCCAAGTGGCTGCACTCGAAGCTTCTCAACATTTGACATCTCAAATCTCTTTGTTCCTGGGTGGCTTTCCACAAGTGAGATACACAAGGTAAACCCTAGAAATGGGCCTTGTGTAACCACTCAACACAAACCTTTCTTTCCATTCCACCCAGGTGATTCATTCACTTAGTTGTTTTATTAAACAAAACACAAGTCCTTGACTTAGAAATATTCCATAGCATGAATATAATCCACCCTTGTTTTCTACTAGCTAAGCTAAGCATGATAGTAGTAGGAATATTAACTTAAGAAATTCTACTAAGGTTTCATCTACTAGGATTTCCCATGGCATAGTTTATACTTAGCAAAATTCCATGCAAGTCCTACTTAGAAATATCACTAATGCATAGTGAAAATAATGGGACAAAAGTATGAAGCATCACTTGCCTTTTTGGTAGAGAATTATAAGTTCACTCCTTGATCTTGCAATAGTCACACTCTTCAAATTTCACTACAATTCAATCAAGCAAGGCACAATTTCAATCTACCATTCAAGCAATCATCACATAGAATAATAAAACAAAGCAATGCATACAAACATGGCAAACATTGTTTTATTTGGAAAAGTGGTTTATAGTAGGCTATAAACATTATAAAGCATCTATTGGTCATTTATAAAAATGGCAAAACCATTGGATATTAAGTTAGTGAAAAATGGCCACTTTAAGTCATTTTTGTTTTGTTAGAAATGGTTCAAATCAAAGTAATATTTCTAGGGTTTGATAAATACATTTTAAACACAAAGGTTAGTGTTTTATGGTCAAGTGTTTAATATTAAAACCATTTGCAAAAGGTTTTACCTATAAACCATTTTTACACCAAATCAATATTTTATGTTGTTGAAAATGCCTTTAGCAAAGCAATAATTTTTATAGGGTTCACCAAATATATTTTTAAATCATAAAACTTTGTGTTTTAGGGTCAGAGAGTTTAATCCAAATAATTTCCCAAAGGTTTTTCTCCAAAAAGTATTTTTAACATCTAAACAACATTTTTATTTGACTAGAAATGTTCTAAATCAAAGATTCATCTTCTAACTTCACCAAATATTTTTTTAATTACACAAGTTG
This sequence comes from Avena atlantica, assembly GCA_910589765.1. Lineage (NCBI taxonomy): Eukaryota > Viridiplantae > Streptophyta > Magnoliopsida > Poales > Poaceae > Avena > Avena atlantica. The sequence goes on from OU342735.1 coordinate 391,552,201, forward strand.
GTTTATATGGTCAGTGGGTTCAAAACAAACCATTTTGAAAGATTTTATCCTAAAACATTTCTAGAATAAATTTATACACAAAAAATGCCTATACAAGTTTCTGTACAAACAACCAAGTTTCCAGAAGCAATTAATTAAACAAAGTGTATGGTTGGAAAGTGTTTGTTCTGCTGATTCCATTGATATAATATTTGCAAAATTTGGACGTCTAGATCAAAAGTTATGAATTTTACAAAATCATTCATCTAATAGATCAAAATCTGTTTTTAAAACCTGTCTAGCCACGTGGCTGTTTTTTATTGGGCGGTACCGATTCGTCTGGATCGAGCACTCTGGTTCGTTGGATATAATGCAAATCGCATGATGCAGAGGATAACTTACCCCCTCGCTTGACTTTCTATCGCATCCATTAGATCGAGATCCTACGGTTCATATCTACTAGCCATCGAGTGGCGGCGCTGGCGGCAGCAAGTGGCGGCGGCGTGCTCGGCAAGCGAGGTTGCCGGCGATATAGGGGGTTAGAGAGTGAGAGGGGTAGCTCACCAGGTTCGCAACGACGAGAGGATGCTCAACGTGGCAGTCGCTAGTCGAGGGGCGCTCGTGGTCGATCTTAATCGCTCGTCGGAGTTGCTTTCGGGCTCGGGTGCGGTCAGTCATCGTCGGGGGAGACGCTACGGAGCACGAGAGAGCAAGAAAACAGTGTCGTTAGATGCACTGGAGAGTGGGGAGTACAGGAGTATCAGTGAGAAGGGATGGCGCGATCGGGTGTTACCAGGGGGCTTTGCCGGAGACGGAAACAGACGGCAGCGGTAGTTTGCGTTGACATTGATAACGATGCAGAGCATGCGCGGATGAACGGGAGACACTAGGAGATGCGCCAGAGGCCAGGGGGTCTGCTCGTATGCGCCAGGGAGCAAGGGGGGCGTGGGCTGGCCGGTATCCGCCGGTGAGCTCGTCGGAGCAATGAGGGCGCAAGCTCAAAATTGTGGCAGCCTGGTGGCTCCGGTGGGGTGATGATTGGGGGGAAAGGAAGAGGGGAGCATGGCGATTAAGTATGCGTGGTCGCGGCGAGAATTATTCGTGCATTCAACGAGAATTGAAGCTGCGAATTACACAGGAAACGGCCGGAGGAAAGAGGGGGAGGAACTGGTTGCGAGGACGACGATGTGCTGGAGGTGGGGCTCAGCGGTCAGCGAGAGAGAGAGGGAGAAGGTGGGGTCCAGTCGTCATAGACTCTGCAGGTGTGGTTGCGAGTAAAAGAAAACGTTTCGGGGAGAGGGGGATGGGCTTCAGCTGGGCTTAGTGGGCTAGCTGGGTTGGGCTGGCTCCTTTCTATTTTTTGTACAGATTGTTTTTCTTTTACTATTTTGAATTTATGTTTTGATTTTTATTCAAACAATTCAAACTCCAATTAAATTCTAATAAACCTGCAACATAATAAGTTACAGCCACAAGGGTCAATACATTTTAATTGTATTGGCAAGTGATAATATGGTATTATAGTGGAGTCTATCATCTATATGCATTTGGATACTTGCTTTGCTCAAAATAGATTTTCCTTATCATTTTGAAAACACTAAGTTTTTGTTTGACAAAATCACCCAAGGCATCCCCCAATAGAAATTGGTGATCCTTCAACCCTTGTTCAACCACAAGTTTTTAACTTAGAAATTGGGATGAGGAGATTCTTGATAGCTTCCATGTCTTGATGCTAAAATTGTCCTTTGCCAGGGACATGGCTAAGTACTTAGATTTTACACTCTGCAGAGGTGGTGCACTTTCCCCACAAGACTTGGTTTCACCAAGACAAGATCTTTCAGAAGCCTTCCCTTAGACCAGAATGGACGCGTTCCAACCTATCATCCTCTACCACCAACTGTCCATTTGGCTAAGTTATTGCAACCTATATGATCCAGGCAGAGCCCATAATGCCAAGTGGCTGCACTTGAAGCTTCTCAACATTTGACATCTCAAATCTCTTTGTTCCTGGGTGGCTTGCCACAAGTGAGATACACAAGGTAAACCATAGAAATGGGCCTTGTGTAACCACTCAACACAAACCTTTCTTTCCATTCCACCCAGGTGATTCATTCACTTAGTTGTTTTATTAAACAAAACACAAGTCCTTGACTTAGAAATATTCCATAGCCTGAGTATAATCCACCCTTGTTTTCTACTAGCTAAGCTAAGCATGATAGTAGTAGGAATGTTACCTTAGGAAATTCTACTAAGGTTTCATCTACTAGGATTTCCCATGGCATAGTTTATACTTAGCAAAATTCCATGCAAGTCCTACTTAGAAATATCACTAATGCATAGTGAAAATAATGGGACAAAAGTATGAAGCATCACTTGAGAATTATAAGTTCACTCCTTGATCTTGCAATAGTCACACTCTTCAAATTTCACTACAATTCAATCAAGCAAGGCACAATTTCAATCTACCATTCAAGCAATCATCACATAGAATAATAAAACAAAGCAATGCATACAAACATGCCAAAAATTGTTTTATTTGGAAAAATGGTTTCTAATAGGCTATAAACATTATAAATCATTTATTGGTCATTTATAAAAATGGCAAAACCATTGGATATCAAGTTAGTGAAAAATGGCTACTTTAAGTCATTTTTGTTTTGTTAGAAATCGTTCAAATCAAAGTAAGATTTCTAGTGTTTGATAAATACATTTTAAACACAAATGTTAGTGTTTTATGGTCAAGTGTTTAATATTAATACCATTTGCAAAAGGTTTTACCTATAAACCATTTTTACACCAAATCAATATTTTATGTTGTTGAAAATGCCTTTAGCAAAGCAATAATTTTTATAGGGTTCACCAAATATATTTTTAAATCATAAAACTTTGTGTTTTAGGGTCAGAGAGTTTAATCCAAATCATTTCCCAAAGGTTTTTCTCCAAAAAGTATTTTTAACATATAAACAACATTTTTATTTGACTAGAAATGTTCTAAATCAAAGATTCATCTTCTAACTTCACCAATATACTTTTAATTCCACAAGTTGTTTTATATGGTTAGTGGGTTCAAAACAAACCATTTTTCGAAGATTTTATCCTAAAAAATTTCTAGAATAAATTTTATAAACAAAATATGCCTATACAAGTTTCTGTAAAAAAACCAAGTTTCGAGAAGCAATTCATTAAAAAAAAGTGTATGGCTGGAAAGGGTTTGTTCTGCTGATTCCATTGATATAAAATTTGCAAAATTTGGACGTGTGGATCAAAAGTTATGAATTTTACAAAATCATTCATCTAATAGATCAAAATCTGTTTTTAAAACCCGTGTCTGGCCACGTGGCTGTTTTTTATTGGGCGGTACCGATTCGTCTGGATCGAGCACTGCGGTTCGTTGGATCTAATGCAAATCGCACGGTGCAGAGACTAACTTACCCCCTCGCTTGACTTTCGATCGCATCCATTAGATCGAGATCCTACAGTTCATATCTACTAGCCATTGAGTGGCGGCGCGCTCGGCAAGCAAGGTTGCCGGCGATACAGGGGGTTAGAGAGTGAGAGGGGTAACTCACCAGGTTCGCAACGACGAGAGGATGCTCAACATGGCAGTCTCTTGTTGAGGGGCGCTCGTGGTCGATCTTAATCGCTCGCCGGAGTTGCTTTCGGGCTCGGGTGCGGTCAGTCGTTGTCGGGGGCGACGCTACGGAGCATGAGAGAGCAAGCAAACAGTGTCGTTATATGCACTGGAGAGTGGGGAGTAAAGGAGTATCAGTGAGAAGGGATGGCGCGGTCGGGTGTTACCAGGGGGCTTCGCCGGAGACGGAAACAGACGACGGCAGTGGTTTGCGTTGACGTTGATGACAATGCTGAGCATGCGCGGCTGAACGGGCAACACTGGGAGATGCGCCAGAGGCCAGGGGGTATGCTCTTAGGCGCCAGGGAGCAAGCGGGGCGTGGTCTGGCCGGTATCCGTCGGTGAGCTCGTCGGAGTAGTGAGGGCGCGAGCTCAAAATTGTGGCAGCCTGGTGGCTCCGGTGGGGTGATGATTGGGGGGAAAGGAAAAGGGGAGCATGGAGATTAAGTACGCGTGGTCGTGGCGAGATTTATTCGTGCATTCAACGAGAATTGAAACTGCGGATTACACAGGAAACGGCCGGAGGAAAGAGGGGAGGAACTGGTCGCGAGGACGACTATGTGCTGGCAGTGGGGCTCAACGGTCAGCGAGAGAGAGAGGAAGAAGGTGGGTTCCAGTCATCATAGATTCTGCGGGTGTGGTTGCGAGTAAAAGAAAACGTTATGGGGAGAGGGGGATGGGCTTCAGCTGGGCTTAGTGGGCTAGCTGGGTTGGGCTGGCTCCTTTCTATTTTTTGTACAGATTGTTTTTCTTTTACTATTTTGAATTTCTGTTTTGATTTTTATTCAAACAATTCAAACTCCAATTAAATTCAAACCTCTACCAAACTTTGTGTATAATCAAATACTGTTTATTAATACATTCTAAATTCAAATTTAGAATATCTCTTTTATTCTTTTTAGGTATATTAATTATTTAAAATAGGCCCTTGTATTAATTCAAATAAGATTTATTAATGTTTTCAAACTCCATTTGAAATCTAAGTTTTCCAAACCTTTTCAGTAGGTTTTATTTTTAAATAAAACACTTTGAATTATTATTGAAAATACTTTATTATGTTTATAATGTTCATTTAAAATGGAAAATGTCTTTGCTTAAATGAATTTGGATAGTAATAAATCCTCATGATTTTATTTAAATAATCCTTTACTCTTTTTATTAAACAAAAATATTTTATTTTATTTGCTTGGCCAATTTTTAATTTGGCCTTTTAAAATAGTCCTTATTTATTTATTTCTTCCTTTATCTTATAAAATCCATATCTTTTTATTTAAAGGTCCAAACTTGGTGATTCCAATTTGTAAAAATTTATTTAATATTTGTTTATCCATTTATATCTCTTTTAGGATTAATTTCTCACAATTTGGTATGGATTTTAGATAGGTGCTTTATTAGTTTTGGAAATAAATTTCCTGATCTTACTAAATTCATAAGATTTTATCTATGGTTCGAAATTAAGTGAAACCAATTTCTATGGTTTTATAATATTTCTATTTTTCACTCTTGATCATTTTGTAATGTTTGTTTGACCAATTTTTATGTGGATCAAATCCATAGGCTTAGAGATAACTTGGAAATGTTTTTCTTCCATTAGGGTTTTAGGGTTTTAGTTTATTTTCCAAGTGTTTAAATTTCAAGATGCATTTATGAAGAATGTATTTCACTTGATTTGAATTTAGTTGGATTCAAACATTAACCAAAGTTTGTTCAAGATGGGATTTTAAGTTTCCATTTAGAAACAAAAGTTTCTTTTCACCCTAAATTTCAAAAATTATTTATTTTGTTTATTTATTTTTCACATTCCAAAATTTGGAAAATTTTGGGATGTGACAACCAATGTTTAAGAAAGGACAACTTGGGTTTTATCAACTTTATATGGTGTCATTTCAACGTATCATGATGGAGCCCTTTTCACTTAAAAACGGTAGTCTGTAAAGCTTTTAATCTTTAAAATATAATGGCAGTTTTATGAATTACACCTTTGATCTTACCATGTCAAACAAGGTTTCATTGCATATCTTGATTATTCCATACTCATATGGTGTTTCGGGAAACGCAAATCCATGGAACGATTCCTCAAGACTTAGATTTTATGCTAAACTTGTAACTCAAATATCTTTCTTTATGATCCTATCATAAATTCTTTATTTTCTTGTTACATTGATTTTGCAGTTTATCTTGAAAGTCTTTGAACTTTTCAAATGTTTCACGCTTCATCCTCATTAAGTAAAATATCCATATATTCACTCAAATTTTCGGAGAAAGCATATGAAGTTGAAACCCATCGCTCTCGACTACACGTAATGGACTTCATACATCAAATATATACAAATTCCAATAATCCAGTCATTCGTTCCCTTTTGGCCTATGAATGGAGTTTTAATTATCTCTAGGAAAGTTTCTCAAGCGTCATTTGATCAAAAATCAAAAGACTCCAAAATTCCACATGGAGTTTCTTCATGTTTTATTTCCAATATAATTTAAACGGCGATATCACTTCCTAAGTGATCTTTCAATCAATTTGTCTTTCGACATTTTCAGCACTAGTTTTATGGATGTGATTTCTCCAACGATATTTGTAAATCATGCATCTTTTATGGATTACGGCAATTATTTGAACAACCCTTTTGTTCTCATAATACCTGATCGAAATAACAATTATTGAAACAAATCTTGAAGGTAAGTTTTGATTTCAACGAGCAACACAACAACCCTTTATTTGTTCTCGATGAATATCATCACATATTCTTTTGCTAGTTACTGAGGACATTGTAGTTCATGAATTGTGTTGTTTCATATGACGATTCACACCAACAAATTCAGTATCCAATACTCAAAAACTTCATTGTTTAACAAGCAAAGAATACAACCATAACATGTATATCCTCTATATACCTAAGATGAACAATTCTAGTCTTTTCTTTTTTGCCAAACATTTCTTAGATTTCTCTTTTAGTATTTCTTTATCCTTTCAAAAGAATCTATCAGCATCAACAGTGGCACCATACTTATGACACATAGTCCAAAACATGTATAGTTAAATACCAATGTCTTTGGACTTGCACTTTGAAGTAGATCACCATCATCAAATGTTTGGTGTTCTTTCAAATTCCATTCTTTAGTAATCTTTTAGTGTAGTAAACATTTTACGTACATCAAATATTCATTCTTATCATGGAACTATTCATGATCAAGCTACTTTAGCTTATAATGGTGAATTGCGAGTATAATGTTGCTCTCCAAAACCTTTTGGAGAATTAGGATGACTAGCGTCTCCAACCTTTTACAAATTCTAATCAAATATGAGAACATAAATTTTTCCATATTATAATCTTTCATGTTGCAACCTAAACATTGTTTTAGATATCGCAATATCTTTCACACATGATGGTTTCTGAAACAATTATTTCAGCTCCTAGATAACCTTGATATTAAAACAATCTTTTGAATGTCAAGAATCACGGAGGCAAACATGATACTTTAGATACTAACACTGGAATTGTTACTCTTTATTTAATACTAATTATTAAACTTCACGGAGTAAACGGAGTTTGCTAAAAGTTTGCATTATGACTTTAAATCTTTATATCAACACTTAAAACAATATGATACCAGTTCGTAAAGTAACTATCCAGAATTTTATAGTTCCGTTAGGTGGTGAACAGATTCCAATGACTACAACAACTATGCAAATTCACTTTGATTTAATTTATGATAAATAATGTTCAATTTTTAATCATATTATTATTGAACTCCCACTCAAAACAAAATCCCTCACATTGTTTTAGTGATCACACGAACCAAATACACTACACCAAGTCTGATCATCACGAGAAATAATGTAGCTTCAAAGGTGAACAATCAACATGTTCATCATATCATCTATATGACTCATGCTTTATCTTTCGGTATTTCGTGTTCCGAGACCATGCATGTGCATGCTAGGCTCGTCAAGGTTAACCTTAGTATCCGCATGTGCAAATCTGGCTTGCATCCGTTATATGCACACGTAGAATCTATCACACTCGATCATCACGTGATGCTTCGAAACGACGAGTCTTAGAAACGGTGCCTACTAAGGACGAACACTTTATTACTTGATATTTAGTGACAGGAATCATCTTATAATGCTACCATCGCGATCTAAGCAATACAAGATGCATAAAAGGATTAACATCACATGCAATTCATAATATGTGATATGATATGGCCTTTCTTCTTGTGCCTTCGATCTGCTTAGTAATATTTTAGTGTAGTAAACATTTTACCTACATCAAATATTCATCCTTATCATGGAACTATTCATGATCAAGCTACTTTAGCTTATAACGGTGAATTGCGAGTATAATGTTGCTCTCCAAAACCTTTTTGAGAATTAGGACGACTAGCGTCTCCAATCTTTTGAAAATTCTCATCAAATATGACAACATAAACTTTACTATATTATACTCTATCATGTTGTAATCAAAACATCATTTCAGATATCGCAATATCTTCCACATATGATGGTTTCCGAAACAATTCCTTTAGCTCCTAGATAACCTTGATATTAAAACAATCTTTTGAATATCAAGAATCATGGAGATAAACATGATACTTATTTACTAACACTAGAATTGTTAGTCTTAATTTAATACTAATTATTAAACTTCATGGTAACCGGAATTTACTAAAAGTTTTCAATAGGACTTTTAAACTTTAGATCAACACTTCAAAAAATTACGATACCAGTTCATAAAGTAACTAACCAGAATTCTATAGTTCTATTATCTCAGTTATAACTAAGCGTAAGGTGGTAAACAGATGTTAATGACTACAAGAACTATGCAAATTCACTTTGATTTAATTTATGATAAATAGTGTTCAACTTTTAATAATATTGCTGTTGAACTCCCACTCAAACAATATCCCTCACATTGTTTTAGTGATTACATGAACCAAATCCACTATACCGAATCTGATCATCATGTGACATGATGTAGTTTCAAAGGCGAACAATCATCATGTTCATCATATCATCTATATGACTCATGCTTTACCTTTCGGTATTCCGTGTTCCGAGACCATGTATGTACATGCTAGGCTCGTCAAGATCTAACCTTAGTTTCCGCATGAGCAAATCTGGCTTGCTCTCGTTGTATACACTCGCAGAATCTAACACACCCGATCATCAAGTGGTGCTTCGAAACAACGAGCGTTGGCAACGGTGCCTACTAAGGATGAACACTTTATAACTTGATATTTTGTCGTGGTGGTGGCACGACAGATGCCATGGGTAGGCTTAAGTTGGGGGCCGAATGTATGCTTGTGGTCACCGAGGAGGGAGTGCACGGTCGAGCCATGCACGAAGAACAAGAAGAACTCTCCAGACTTAGCAATTTGATTGATATCCGAAGATTACAAGTCCTCCTTGAGCTGTATGAACTAGGATTTAGTGCACTAGTTCCCTACTTGGTCCAACCTCCTTCTACTGCAGCTATACCCTCCCTTATATAGGCAGTGCTAGCTAGCTTATACCCCTTTGGGTTCTAGAGTTTACTGTTTGGATCTTGGTCCCTACGATGTGGGCTGGGTCATGGGCTTTCCCTAAGCCCAATGGCCTAGTCCATAAAGCTTGACAGCTAACAGTCTTCTGGTACGCTACTTCCTATTCCTTTTGGCGTCATGCTGTTACTTTGTACGTCAGCGTATGCTTCGGGCGTCACCCGGGTCCTTTTGTGTCACCCGGCGTCGCCCTTCTCTTTTGACCATGCTTTACCGTGGTCCCTCCTGAACCTTACTCGGAAAGATGCCACGCGTCCTACTTGATTCGGCCCTTCCTCTATAGACCCGGCTCGTCGGTTCCTGCAAGAGTTACAGCTTTTTCTTATGCATGCCGACATAGTTTATATGTCGACCGCTCATGCTTCTCTTACCCGGCCATTCTTACTTGGCCTGGTTCTTTCTTTACTCAGAGCTGGCCAAGCTGCGCTATGTTTCACCTCTCGTGACCCTACCGGGGGTTATCCCCCCGACATTAGTCCCCAAAGCTGGTGAGGTCTAGCAGTTCAAGCTGTTAGGAGTCTCCAGGTTCCTTCTACGTGACTGGAACTTAGTTTTAGTTTTCATCTGTCGCAATCTTGTCCCTTGCCAGGTCTATCTGACAGTTTTCGGATCCACTCTTTGACTTCTAGGCTCATTTTTGCCTCAAGCCGAGTCACTTTGACCAATTCCGAGTCATTTTCGGCGTGCTTCAGTTACTCACAGCTGGTAATCATGATTACTTGCCTCAAATTTTGTTCCAAGATCTCGCGGCACAATGATGGCTGCGCAGTTATTCCCCGTCTTTGTGGCAGTCCCATCGGCCTGCGCCCCTTGTCCTTCCAGTCATGATGTGGCACAGGATTTTTCGTGTATCTCTGGCTACGTGGCACCTGCTGATTGGCTTACTCGGCCCGGTACACGGCCATACGCTGGCCGCACGGTGCAGATGGATCCCACGACTAGGTTTTTTACTGCCCTTAAGTAGGGGTTGGGGGTTTCCACTTTCCCCACGCCCGTTTAGTTTTCCTTGCTTCTTCTTCTTCCTAGCGCCTGCAAGATCAAACCGCCCCCTTTGCATTTTTCACTTCTTCTTGTCCTTGTCTTGCGATTTCTCCTCTTCTCTTCCCATTCCACCACAGGTCCGTGCTCTTCCAAGCCACTCCCGACGGCGGAGGAGATTGAGTTTGCGAGGGTGATGGATGCTCGCGATGGTGCTGATAGTGCGGAGGAGCAGGAGGTTCCTGCCGGCGAGCGGGGCGGCTGGGAAGGCTCGGAGGTCTCCTCCGAGGAGGTAGAATGGCTTCGGTCCACCAGGCGCATTCCACTACAAGTGGATTGCTGCCTCCCCATTGGTGAGATCTCTCCTAAACCCAATGTTAATGAGCGGGTGGGTTTCCTTTCTCACTTTGAGCATGGTTTCGCTCTTCCAGTGAGCTCCTTCTTCTCCTCATTTATCTCCACCTTCCATCTGCAAACCCATCATCTCCCTGCTAACGCCATTGGCTCTCTTTCTTGCTTCATTACTGCTTGCGAGGCTTATCTCGGAATTTGGCCTACAACTCTTCTGTGGGCCAAGTATTTTAGATTTAGAGTCCAAGCTGTTCCCCAGCCTGGTGCCCCTCGAGCTGAGAAGAAGCCGACTCGGTGCGATGCTGCTAGTATCACACCCAGGAGAGACTCCTCTTTCCTCGGGTTGCTGGGCTTGATTCTTGCAAAAAGTGGCATAGGAATTTTTTCTATGTCAAAAATAGCGGGTCCACCGACAACATCCGGCTCCCCCCTTTCTCGGACGAGGTCCCGGACAAGAAGTTCTGGCAGCTTGACCCGCGTGACCAAGACGCTGCGGTGAACGAGGCAAACGAAATCCTGGAAAGATTGCTATTGCCGGATGAAAACTTTCATCTTGCCGACACTAAACTCATGTGCGCCTTCATCTCACGCCGGGTAAGCCCCATCCAAGCGAGGAGCCACAAGATGTGCTTCATGAGAGGCTCCCATGATCCCACTCGGCATTCCACTAAGGAGCTCACCCATGACTACATTGCCCGCCGAGTAAGCTCAATCTTTAAATTGAACTTGGCGGATGATTGGGCTTGGAGTTGCCCTCCGTTTAGCCGGGTCAGGCCTGTCACCTGGGTAAGTTTTCTGAGTTGTTTTTCTTGCTGAGTAGGATTTAACTCTTTTGCCACTCCCTGTCTAGTTTTTCTTTTTGTGTTACTCATTCTGTTTGTCTTTCGCAGAATCTTCTTCACCAGGTTGATGTCAGTACCGTCCCTCCCTGCGGTTATAACGGGGATCGCTCCGACTCTGATGAAGTCGAGTATGACCTGGAGTGCTTCATGCCTATCCCGCACGCTGCATCTGCTTCAGCTTCGGGTAAGAGTCAATCTCGCAATCCCTTACAAGATTGGTCTGACGATGATGAGGATGATGATTGTACAGTTTTGGAGGTGCATGCCTTGCAACCTCAGTTTCCCAACTTATCTGAGTAAGCCTGTTATTTACTTATGCAGCTGGCCAGGTACATGATACTCCTCCTCTTGCTGTGGGTGGAGTCGGCAAGATCCCCGTCGCCAAGCCGAAGCGACGCGGAGCCCCCTCCAGCACTCAGCCGGCCAAGAAGAGCAAGCCCACTCCGGCAGCGCCTGCTGCCAGCCTTGCTGAGACTCGCGAAGCCGATGGGCGCCGAGTCACATGCCGAGTCGTCCGTGACCCGGTTGTCATCGGGTAAGTTTTTTTACTCTGCTTTCTTCGTTCTTATCTTTTTCGTCACTGATGTTCTCTTATATATGTCTTGTTGTTTTCAGTGCCGCACCTTTGTCGGCAAACCAGGCTGCTTCTAGCATCACCTCGCCGCTAAGGCCAGCGCCTCCTCCAGCTGATTCGACGGCGCCGGATCCCGTCCGAGTTGAGGCTCCCATTGTTGAGGCTCATGCCTCTCAGTGTCAGTCAGACCTGGTGGGTCATTTGGCTAGCGCCCCTGATGCTGGACAGAAACAATTTTATGATCTTGGTGCCAGTGACTCTAGCGCCGAGAAAACTTCCGCCACCAGTTCCTCTGGCATCGGCCCTCATGCTGGTGTGAATGAACAACTTCTTGATCTTGGAGCCAGCAGAACTGCTGATCCCAGTCAGCCGGCTCCTTCTACTTCTCCAAATCACCCTGCTCGCTCTTCAATTATGTCAAAGGGCCAGACCCAACCCAAGGCCTCTGGCTCTATTCGCCCTTTAGCCGGCAAATCCACCTCCTCCGAGCAGACAACACTGGTCTGCTCTCCGGGTTCTGCTCCTCAGATCCGGCCTCCGACGTTGGCGAAAATGATCTCTTCATCCGGCAAGGGGGGCGAATCCGCGGTTGCCGGGTCAGGTGATGGCTCCAAGGCTGTTACCCTCCATACAAGTGCTGTAGCGACCCGCGCCAATGTGGGGACCACCCTGAAAACGGGTCAAGTTCTCACTCGGACGCTCAGTGGCAAGAGCCTTAGTTCGGCGGAGCCTTATGCTGTGGCATGGAATGCAGCTGGCGAGCAGGAGGTCAGCACCCGCGCTGGCAAGAAACTGAAGCTGCGCCCTAAGGCCGTCTCTAACATGACCCAACAGGCCATTTCCTTGATGGACCGTGCCGACGAAGTGAACGAGGTAAAGTAACTTATTACTCTTTTGTACTGTTGAGTATTTCCTTTATACATATCACCTAGTCCCCAAGGTTACGACCGAGGAAGGAACTTACTCGGTGTAACTACCTCGGTGAATTACGCTCCTAGATACAAGCCTGGATGAACGGTAGTGGTTGTAATAGTACGGTGGGGCCCTAAAAGCCACTCACGGGTAGACCTTTCGGCCGTCCCAACCACTTCCAATCCATCGGGACCTGTACGGGCGGCGTAATCGGCAGGCGAAGGGATCAACTACATACACAAATGGGTATGTATGCAAGCCACCATACAAGAGTACATCAGAGCCATTCCATCTAAAAAGAAAGGAAATATAGCAACGCCATACGGCAAGATTCAAATGACCTAGATAGATCTAATATTTTAGGATAATTCCTCATACAGCACACATCAGAGTATCATGCGGAAGCGGCAAACAAAGTCCGAGTACGGATAAGAAGCAAATCGGCATAAGATGCCATAGAAATAAGCACATCCCAACCACAGATCTCACGGATCCCCGTGCCCGGAATCTCTACACCGAACGATCGTTGCCCACATCATCAGCCTCTTCAACCCAGTATCCGTCCTGCGAGGGTACCTGTTCATCTGAACCAATAATTTATCGTGTGAGACCCTAAGGGTACTCAGCAAGTCTTTATGCCTCTAAAGGGGACACAACCTGGGGTGACGCAATTGCAGCGAAAAATAAACCCTAACAGTTCTACAGAGAAACACTAACCATCCGCCTAACCAATGATAGACGAATGTCCGTGAATTAAGGACAACAGTTATAACAGTAATTTCATCAGATCCATCCTCCTCCTCGCTTACCAACGAGGAAGCGGACGAACAACCCCCATCCGTTGGCAATTTTATTAACCATTCCATGAGTGTTGCACTATTTACTAGTCAAATTACTTAGTCGGATTAAAGCGGTACTTTAGTTATGCTTGTCTATGATCGAGAAACTGTGCTCCAAGTCGTCCATAACCGCGGACACGGCTTTCAGAAAGTTTTACCCGGCCGGGGTGCACCAATAGCAACACACACTCGATCAACCTCGGAAAAACCAAATCAAAACCCAACGAGGCCTTCACGACAAAGCAATCACAGGATTCAGAAATATTTCAGGGGGCCACCCCATTGAGTAGACCCGCAACGAAGTAAGCGAGCTCCGAGACGAACTCAAGGTTTGGGTAGACGGTTGTGAACGACTGGGAACCCAAAACTGGGCTTGTCGACACCGCGGAATCGTGTCCCGATCCTAAACAGTACAGGTGCTATCTGTCGCACAATTGTAAATACAGTAGTAGCATGGCATAAATACAGGATAGTAAATAAAACCTCAAACTAGTTTGTGGCCCCAAGAAATAAGAATGAATCAAGCTCTGGCTCAGGGGGGTCCCATATACCTCCCGGATGTGGATAGCGCGAAATAATCTCGGAACAGGAATCAAGTACTCGGGGTCTTACAGGACACAAGTGAGCAGGAAAAACCAAATAGCAGATGTTGCTCACCGGTGCCGCTTTCATTAGTTATCCCAATACTACTCAGATTAAGTTGTTTAGGTACCTCGTTATCCATCAGACTCTCACAAACCCTACACATGCTGTTCTACGACTCGCATGGCTCAAACAACTCCTGTAGTAATGGCTCATGGGACGGAGGAACAAGCTCGGTGGGGTTTAAAGTAAAGGCTATGCAATACTTGGGATTCAATTTAATGCAATCGCGACATCAATGATGCAAGAATAAGATAGAGGCAATAGGTACTGTATGTATGCGAGCATGTGGTAGTGCTTGCCTGGCAACTCAGTTGAAGCGAGGGACGGATCTGGGTAGTGCTCCTGGTTCTCTTGATATGCTCCCTGCTCAGAGTCTATCCGAGAAAAACCAAACAAACAAGGGCCAACATGAATATAGAGCACAAGCATATGAATAAGATGCGTCAAGCAAACAATCATGCCATGATGAATGATGCACAATTTGCATGGCATTAAAGTAGCATGGCAAGGGTGAGGTGTGGACGACAAGAAATAGCATTTTAATAGGGTTTTGGATCACATTTGTTGCCATAATAGTTGCTGTACACTATATTTTTATATGATGCATGCTGCAATTGGAGTCATGGATATCATAAACAGAAAGGTCTCGTCGAGCTGATCATTTTAGACATATCATTTGTTAAACTTGGAATTATAAATCAAAAGTTATTACTTATTTAAGTTCTAGTGGCGTTTGTGGTAATTTAATTCAACTTGGAATTTGAAATGTGCAAAAGGCAATTTGAATGGCATATTCGAAATCCTCACATTTTTCTGGTTCAGAAACATATAACTTTTGTATTATTTGGATTAATATTTGAAAAGTTATTTGAAAACAGAATTTAAATTGAATTTGGAATTAATTTGAAAATATTTGAGTTTAAACAGATAGAATGAATTACTTTTTATACCCAGCCTAATATACTCACAGACGCCTACAGGTGGGGCCAGGGACTCGCGGTCCCACGCGCCAGCGGCTGAGAGGGAGGGGGACCGCGGGTTGATTCACAGAATCCCGGGGAGCCTTTTTGCAAAAGCGCCAAAGACACCGAC
Organism: Avena atlantica; assembly: GCA_910589765.1. Taxonomy (NCBI): domain Eukaryota; kingdom Viridiplantae; phylum Streptophyta; class Magnoliopsida; order Poales; family Poaceae; genus Avena; species Avena atlantica. The sequence goes on from OU342735.1 coordinate 391,567,588, forward strand.
AGTGGGCCTGGCTGGTCCGCGGGTTGACGCGACAAAACGTGAGGGGTGTAGGTGCAAAACGACCACGCGCGCACTGTGGATCTTCTCGCGCGTGCCTCTGACGCGCGCGGCGCGCGGTGTGGCGAGGCTGGGACTCAAACGCGCGACGCGGGGCTGGCGCGCAGAGGTCTGAGCCACTGCGGTGGCTGCGGGTTGGTGACAGGGGAAAGTGACGGGGCTAGGTAAGGTGGTTGCGGTGCGGGATCGAGCCGAAACCAGCGAGCGGCGGTGCACCGAGAGTGTTCGACCAAACGACCCACGGATCTAGACGACGGTGGCGAGGCGGAGCATGTCAGGGAGGGAGAGGGGCTCACCGCGAGGCTGTCGGTGGCGGTGGTTTGGCTCGAGGCGCATGCGATCGACGACGGGGCAGGAGTCCTGAGCAGCTAGGGTTTGCGTCGGGCGGCGTCGGTCCCGGCGGTGCTGGGGCGTCTCCTCCTCGCTGCTGGGTACGGGGGCGATGCGGACGTCCTCCGAAGCTTCCTCGACACCCGCAACTACGCGCCCGCCTCCTGGTTCGTGTGTGCAAGCGAGACCGACGATGTGGCTGGCGTCGGGATGCGCTGCGGTGGAGAAGAGAGGGCAGAGGGGGGAAGCGAGGCAGAGCCTCAGGTTGGATCTGGGGACGGCTAGAGGCAAAGGGAGAGGATAAGAAGGAGAGGGGCAGGTGGGGCTTGCGTGGGGGAGGGGTAGACCAGCCCGGCCACCTTTTGCACCTCACGTGCACGGCAGGGCCACGGCAGGGCAGGGGAGGCGAGAGGGAGGCTGCCAGGTGGGGTAGGCGGGGTCAGGGAGGCAGGCAAGTTGGAGGGGCCCTTGGCCAGGGAGAGAAAAGAGGGAGAGGGAGAGAGGGCCGGCTCGGGCTAGGGTTAGGTTTGGGGGTGTCCTCGGTTGTGTGGGGTGGGTAGCTAGGGGGACATGGTGATCATGTGGCCCATGCTAGGTTAGGTTTAGAGGGAGGGGCTCGGCTAGAGAGGAGAGAAAAGGGGTACCTTGGGTTGTGATTAGAATAGGTGGGGTTTAGGGTTTTTAGGATGGGGTATGGGGGTGGCTTAGGGTTGGTTTTAGAGAGGGAAAGGATAGTTGCTAGGGTTATATGGCAAGATCAAACAAAGCACAAGACAAGCTCTAACAAGATCAAGGCATGAAAAGAGAGAGAGAGAGAGAGAGAGAGAGAGAGAGAGAGAGAGAAGAGAGAGAGAGAGAGAGAGAGAGAGAGAGAGAGAGAGAGAGAGAGATGTGGTGATAGGATTTTTAAGCAAGAACAACATGGTTCAAGACAAGAGAAAAAGATAGAGCTAGGGATTTTGAATCATGCATGCTCCATTCAAAGACCAAGCAAGATCAAAAGAATAGAGGTAGGGAGAAGGATGTGGTGGTTTAGGCTTGTGCACACCCACATGATCACATGTGCATGCATGGATGTGGATGGGGATTAGGGTAGGTTTAGATTAAGAGGAGGGTTTTTGGTGGGTATGGGTTTAAGTTTGGACAAACAAACAAGCTCAAGCAAGGGAAAAGAGAGGATCCATGCAAAAGAAAACAAATAAAAATCAAAGGGCAAGCCAAAGGTGGTACTTGCATGGGCCATGCATCAATATTAAATGCCATGTCTTAACCTTGTGAAAACAAAATATAATCCCATGGCATATATTTATGTGCATCCCCAAAAGTGGAGTAAGTCCAAGCAAAAGATTATGGGTGGAATCCAACCAACCAACATGAGCTAGAGGTGAACTCAAATAAAAACCAAGCTCATATTAATTGGATGGTGGAAATATAAGGTGGTGAAGAAAAGGTGGTGGAGTTAATAAGAGATATTCCCCCAACTCAACTTGGGCATTTAACAATATATCAAGAACCAAATACAATATCAAGTGGCAAACACAATTAATAATGCACATGATATAAGAACCAAACAAGAAGGGGTTTTATATGATGCTCAAATGCAAGGTGGCATGATGACATGAACATGATATGATGATGATGCAACAATTATATGTAGGAAGTGGCCCTTTATTACTAGAACCAGTAGCATTACAGGTGTTAAACAACTGGGATGCTACAACTCTCCCCCACTAAACAGGAATCTCGCCCCGAGATTCTAGGAAGAAGAAGAAGACACAAAGAGAGAAGGATGGTTGGCACGGAGTTCATCTTCACGCTCCCATGTGGCTTCATCAACAGAATGGTGTGACCACTGCACCTTGCAGAACTTGATGGACTTGTTGCGAGTCCTTCTTTCTGCGGTCTCAAGGATTTTGGTGGGGTGTTCTTGATAAGACAGGTCTTCTTGGAGATCAATTAGCTCATGATCCACGGTCCTGCCGGGATCTTTGAAGCACTTCTTGAGCTGAGAGATGTGGAAAACATCATGAACCTTGAGTTTTTCCGGGAGCTCCAGGGCATAAGCAACTTCTCCTCTTCTACCATGAATCTTGAATGGACCGATGTATCTAGGAGCCAACTTTCCTTTGATACCGAAGCGGTGTGTTACTCTCATGGGAGTGACACGAAGGTACACGAGATCACCAGGGGCATACACCATGTCCGTGTGCTTCCTGTCATAGTTGCTCTTCTGACGACTTTGAGCAATCTTCAGGTTCTCAAGGATGATATGCACCTTCTCCTCTGCTTGAGTTACAATGTCAGGGCCAAACCAGATTCTTTCTCCTGCACCTGACCAACCAATCGGAGTTCTGCACTTGCGACCATATAGAGCCTCAAATGGTGCCATCTTCAGACTCTTCTGGAAGCTGTTGTTGTAGGAGAATTCAGCATATGGAAGGCATTCCTCCCACTTCATGCCAAAAGAGATGACGCAAGCCCGAAGCATATCCTCCAGAATCTGATTGATCCTTTCCACTTGTCCTTGCGACTGAGGGTGGTAAGCAGTGCTGAAGTTCAACTTTGTTCCCAAAGCATTTTGGAAACTCTCCCAGAACTTTGAAGTGAAGATGCTTCCACGGTCCGAACTGATCTCAAGCGGAACCCCATACAAAGAGATAATTCTGTTGATATAGAGCTTAGCCAACTGGATTCCAGAAATTGTTTCTTTGACGGGGAAGAAATGAGCCACTTTGGAAAGCCTGTCGATGACAACAAAGATTGCATTGTTGCCCTTCTGCGACCTTGGAAAGCCAGTGATGAAGTCCATCTCTACTTTCTCCCATTTCCATTCCGGAGGTTTCAATGGCTGTAGAAGACCGAATGGTTTCTGATGGACAACCTTCACTCTGCGGCAGACATCACACTCCGAGACATACTTGGCACAATATCGTTTCAAACCAGGCCACCAATATTGTGTTTTCAAGTCCATGTACATCTTTGTGCTGCCAGGATGGATAGAAAGAACCGAATCATGCGCCTCCTTGAGAACTTGCTCTCTCAAACCCGGGTAGTTTGGAACAAACATCCGGTGTTCAAAGAAAAGCGTGCCTTGATCATCCACGTGGAAGGACTCATACTTCGGAAGCCCAAGTTTAGAGATGAGCTTTTTGGTGTGCGGATCACCCAGCTGACGAGAGCAAATCTTTTCTTCCAAGAGAAGAGTAGCCAGAAGGTTCAGGAGATGACCTTGTTCCACAACTTCCAGGTTGAGCTGACGGAATTCCTCGCACAAGAGAGGCTGCTGCTCTTCTATCATGAGGTTGTTAACATAAGCTTTGCGGCTGAGAGCATCGGCCATGACATTAGTTTTGCCTGGTGTGTAGTTGATGGTCAAATCAAAATCATTGATTGCTTCAATCCATCTCCTCTGGCGAAGGTTGAGATCAGGCTGAGTGAAGATATACTTCAAACTTTTGTGGTCAGAAAAGATCTCACAACGGTTGCCAAGCAAGTAGTGCCTCCATAGCTTCAAGGCAAAGACAACTGCTGCTAGCTCGAGGTCATGTGTGGGATAGTTGATCTCATGCGTCTTCAGCTGACGAGAGGCATAAGCAACAACTTGTTTTTCTTGCATAAGGACCGCACCCAATCCTTGCAAAGAGGCATCGCAGAATATCTGGAAAGGCTTAGATGTATCCGGAGGAACCAAGACTGGTGTGGAAGTGAGCTTCTCTTTGAGTGTATCAAAACTTGCTTGACACGCAGGAGTCCACAGGTATTTCTTGCCTTTCTTGAGGAGATCGGTAAGAGGCTTCGCTATCTTCGAGAAGTTCTGAACGAAGCGACGGCAATCACTAGCCAAACCGAGGAAACTCCGCACTTCTTTGACATTAACAGGAGGAAGCCATTCAACAATTGTCTTCACAGTTTCCGGGTTGACTGCAATGCCCTTGGCAGAGATGACATGACCCAGATAGGTTACTTCAGGCAGCCAAAACTCACACTTTGAGAACTTTGCATACAAGCGGTTCTCATGAAGCTTGTTTAAGACACACCGCAGGTGTTCTTCATGCTCTTCCTTGGACTTAGAATAGACCAGGATATCATCCAGATAGACCACAACGAACTTATCAAGGTACTCCATGAAAACCGAGTTCATAAGCCTCGAGAAGGTAGCAGGTGCGTTGGTGAGACCGAAAGACATGACCGTGTACTCATACAGGCCATAGCGGGTGGTGAAAGCTGTTTTAGGCACATCTTCCTTGCGAATTTTGATTTGGTGATAACCACTTCTCAAGTCAAGCTTAGAGAACACCACAGCTCCAGCTAGCTGATCGAAGAGATCATTAATCCGCGGAAGGGGATATTTGTTCTTGATGGTTTTAGCATTGAGAGCCCGGTAGTCAACACAAAGTCTATCGGTTCTGTCACGCTTATTCACAAAGATTGTTGGGCTACCCCAAGAAGAAGTACTGTGTTGAATGAAACCCAACTTCTCTTGTTCATCAAGGTGTCGTTTGAGTTCAGCCAACTCAGAAGGACCCATTTTATAAGGCCGCTTGGAGATAGGAGCCATTCCAGGTTCAAGTTCAATTACAAACTCAACCTCGCGATCCGGAGGCATACCCGGCAACTCTTCAGGAAAAACATCTGGGAACTCACAGACCACCGGTACACTCTGAATAGCTTCCATAGCATCATCATTCAGAGCCGCCAAAGAGAAAAGCTGAATAGCAGGAGTCAGACTTGGAGAAAAGACTATATGGCCTTCAGGAATCTTCAGAGAAACCGAACGTTCAGCACAATCAATCACAGCTGCATTTGCCGTCAACCAATCCATACCCAAGATGACATCAATGTTAGAATTGCCCAGGACAATTAAAGAAGCCAAGAAGGAAGAACCACCAATCTCAACTTGATTGCCATGACTGATATGCTCAGCCCTCATGTCTGCTCCCGGAGAAAGAACCATTAACCGCTTTTGGAGAGGAACCAAGACTAACTCATTCTCATTTGCGAACTTGTGAGACACAAAAGAATGCGATGCACCAAAATCGAACAGAACTCGTGCAGGGACTGAGTTAACGGAAAGCATACCCATCACGACTCCAGGTGCATGCTCAGCTTGAGCGGCGTTGACACAATTGGCACGAGCAACCGTAGACCCGGGCTTGTTGTTGATGTTGAGAGCCCGAGGTGGTGGTGCACGAACCATAGGAGAGCTTGCTGCAGATCTTGGCGGGGGTTGAGGGAGAGCTTTGTTCTTCATCGGACAGTTCCAGTGGGGATGTCCAGGATCTCCACACGTGAAGCAGGCACCAGGTGGACGTGGAGCAACATAGCCAGGGACTCCGCCAGGCGCTCCAGGGTAGTTGTGGGAGTAGCCCCTGGGAGCAGCAGTGATGGAGTTTAGTGGCCTTGACGTGTAGCTTGAAGGTCTTGGTGAAGCCGGGAGCGACGGTGGGGTGTTAGGAACCCAGACACGCCGCTTAGAAGGAGCTGCCATAACCGAAGAGCTTGATGCATCCCTGTTGTGTTTCTTGGACTCCTCAAACACTTGTCTGCTTGCCTCCTCTTGCAAGGCTGTGTGCTGTAGTTCCAGGAAAGATGCCGGCCTTGCATGAGTAATCGCATACTTGATCGATGCATTGAGCCCTTGCCTGAACCTCTTCTGCTTCTTCTTGTCATCTGATACCTCATCACCACCATAACAAGAGAGATTCATGAAGTTCCTGATGTAGGTGTTGACGTTATCATTTCCTTGCTTCAGGTTGAGAAAAGCCTCCTTCATCCTTTCCATTACAATCTCTGAGAGAAACTGCTCCTTGAACGCTCCAGTGAACCTTTCCCAAGTTGGCTGGAAACCAGTGCAGCTTGCCTTCAAGTAATTTTCCCACCAAAGAGCTGCATCTCCCTTCAGAAGGTGAGTAGCACACTTGACCCACTCCTGTTCCGGAACATCAGCAGTCTCGAGCAACCTTGACATCTCACACAGCCAATCATCCGCGTCCAGTGGGCGATCGGAAACATCAAACTGACGAGGGTTGAATTTCAGGAAGCTCTTGATGTCTCCTCGCTTGGGAGGTGGAGGGAGTGGAGCAAACTCATTTCTCCTGACGCTTTCTTCCAAGCGCTGCTGGTTCTGCTGCATTGCTGCCAAGGCATTAGCTATGTTTGACAATGCGACCCCAAGTTCTGGTGGTATGTCCTCATCTGAACGGCGTGGTGGAGCCATCCTGAGATTGATATAAAACACAAGTCAGTACTATAATGGAGAATGATAATAATCCAGAATAGTACCAAGATGGAATTAACCAAGATTAAAGGATACAAATTACTAAGATGATATTAAAATATCAACAAAGTTCAAAGCACCTAGAAGATATTAAGCATATCGCACACGACTGAAAAGGAGTGTGGTACACAAATATATCAAAGAAAAATTTTCCACAAATTTCGGCATTAAAATACCAATAGATGCGCAAAATTACTTAACGAATCAAGATTAGTGACTCTACCGATTCAATATACAAAAGCGAATGATAAGAGTAGTGGTATGGTCGCGACTCCATCCCGCACTCAAATCATTACTCCGCACATGAACAAGTGGAACACATATCCTAACCCCTTCTTCTCACGACGAAACCTAAAGATTGGTAACTACGGAAACGAACACCCCAAACAAGATAGCGTCGGATACAAAGAGTGAGACAGATTGCGTAGGTTTGCAAAAGCCTGTCGGTATGGAATGTACCAACAGTTGATAACCAAAGGCTGATTAGATAACAACTTGGATGCAACCGATAGACAAGGGATTACACACACACATACACACACAACCTATGGTACTACGGAAACCCAAAACACGTGAATCCTAGTTTGAATTTTTAAGAAGAGGATTGAAAACGTTGCACTTCCTTACCAGAAAAGGGTGGGTGGGTGGGTAAGAAGAAAAGTGGAAGCAGTCCTACTCTCGCGTTTTGTTTTTCCCTAGTATACATAACTACCAAAATATTTGCTAGACTGACAACGACCGTTTGGCTGAGACCCTGAAGATCGGGATGGCTCTGATACCAATTGTAACTACCTCGGTGAATTACGCTCCTAGATACAAGCCTCGATGAACGGTAGTGGTTGAAATAGTACGGTGGGGCCCTAAAAGCCACTCACGGGTAGACCTTTCGGCCGTCCCAACCACTTCCAATCCATCGGGACCTGTACGGGCGGCGTAATCGGCAGGCGAAGGGATCAACTACATACACAAATGGGTATGTATGCAAGCCACCATACAAGAGTACATCAGAGCCATTCCATCTAAAAAGAAAGGAAATATAGCAACGCCATACGACAAGATTCAAATGACCTAGATAGATCTAATATTTTAGGATAATTCCTCATACAGCACACATCAGAGTATCATGCGGAAGTGGCAAACAAAGTCCGAGTACGGATAAGAAGCAAATCGGCATAAGATGCCATAGAAATAAGCACATCCCAACCACAGATCTCACGGATCCCCGTGCCCGGAATCTCTACACCGAACGATCGTTGCCCACATCATCAGCCTCTTCAACCCAGTATCCGTCCTGCGAGGGTACCTGTTCATCTAAACCAATAATTTATCGTGTGAGACCCTAAGGGTACTCAGCAAGTCTTTATGCCTCTAAAGGGGACACAACCTGGGGTGACGCAATTGCAGCGAAAAATAAACCCTAACAGTTCTACAGAGAAACGCTAACCATCCGCCTAACCAATGATAGACGGATGTCCGTGAATTAAGGACAACAGTTATAACAGTAATTTCATCAGATCCATCCTCCTCCTCGCTTACCAACGAGGAAGCGGACGAACAACCCCCATCCGTTGGCAATTTTATTAACCATTCCATGAGTGTTGCACTATTTACTAGTCAAATTACTTAGTCGGATTAAAGCGGTACTTTAGTTATGCTTGTCTATGATCGAGAAATTGTGCTCCAAGTCGTCCATAACCGCGGACACGGCTTTCAGAAAGTTTTACCCGGCCGGGGTGCACCAATAGCAACACACACTCGATCAACCTCGGAAAAACCAAATCAAAACCCAACGAGGCCTTCACGACAAAGCAATCACAGGAATCAGAAATATTTCAGGGGGCCACCCCATTGAATAGACCCGCAACGAAGTAAGCGAGCTCCGAGACGGACTCAAGGTTTGGGTAGACGGCTGTGAACGACTGGGAACCCAAAACTGGGCTTGTCGACACCGCAGAATCGTGTCCCGATCCTAAACAGTACAGGTGCTATCTGTCGCACAATTGTAAATACAGTAGTAGCATGGCATAAGTACAGGATAGTAAATAAAACCTCAAACTAGTTTGTGGCCCCAAGAAATAAGAATGAATCAAGCTCTGGCTCAGGGGGGTCCCATATACCTCCCGGATGTGGATAGCGCGAAATAATCTCGGAACAGGAATCAAGTACTCGGGGTCTTACGGGACACAAGTGAGCAGGAAAAACCAAATAGCAGATGTTGCTCACCGGTGCCGCTTTCATTAGTTATCCCAATACTACTCAGATTAAGTTGTTTAGGTACCTCGTTATCCATCAGACTCTCACAAACCCTACACATGCTGTTCTACGACTCGCATGGCTCAAACAACTCCTGTAGTAATGGCTCATGGGACGGAGGAACAAGCTCGGTGGGGTTTAAAGTAAAGGCTATGCAATACTTGGGATTCAATTTAATGCAATCGCGACATCAATGATGCAAGAATAAGATAGAGGCAATAGGTACTGTATGTATGCGAGCATGTGGTAGTGCTTGCCTGGCAACTCAGTTGAAGCGAGGGACGGATCTGGGTAGTGCTCCTGGTTCTCTTGATATGCTCCCTGCTCAGAGTCTATCCGAGAAAAACCAAACAAACAAGGGCCAACATGAATATAGAGCACAAGCATATGAATAAGATGCGTCAAGCAAACAATCATGCCATGATGAATGATGCACAATTTGCATGGCATTAAAGTAGCATGGCAAGGGTGAGGTGTGGACGACAAGAAATAGCATTTTAATAGGGTTTTGGATCACATTTGTTGCCATAATAGTTGCTGTACACTATATTTTTATATGATGCATGCTGCAATTGGAGTCATGGATATCATAAACAGAAAGGTCTCGTCGAGCTGATCATTTTAGACATATCATTTGTTAAACTTGGAATTATAAATCAAAAGTTATTACTTATTTAAGTTCTAGTGGCGTTTGTGGTAATTTAATTCAACTTGGAATTTGAAATGTGCAAAAGGCAATTTGAATGGCATATTCGAAATCCTCACATTTTTCTGGTTCAGAAACATATAACTTTTGTATTATTTGGATTAATATTTGAAAAGTTATTTGAAAACAGAATTTAAATTGAATTTGGAATTAATTTGAAAATATTTGAGTTTAAACAGATAGAATGAATTACTTTTTATACCCAGCCTAATATACTCACAGACGCCTACAGGTGGGGCCAGGGACTCGCGGTCCCACGCGCCAGCGGCTGAGAGGGAGGGGGACCGCGGGTTGATTCACAGAATCCCGGGGAGCCTTTTTGCAAAAGCGCCAAAGACACCGACAGTGGGCCTGGCTGGTCCGCGGGTTGACGCGACAAAACGTGAGGGGTGTAGGTGCAAAACGACCACGCGCGCACTGTGGATCTTCTCGCGCGTGCCTCTGACGCGCGCGGCGCGCGGTGTGGCGAGGCTGGGACTCAAACGCGCGACGCGGGGCTGGCGCGCAGAGGTCTGAGCCACTGCGGTGGCTGCGGGTTGGTGACAGGGGAAAGTGACGGGGCTAGGTAAGGTGGTTGCGGTGCGGGATCGAGCCGAAACCAGCGAGCGGCGGTGCACCGAGAGTGTTCGACCAAACGACCCACGGATCTAGACGACGGTGGCGAGGCGGAGCATGTCAGGGAGGGAGAGGGGCTCACCGCGAGGCTGTCGGTGGCGGTGGTTTGGCTCGAGGCGCAGGCGATCGACAACGGGGCAGGAGTCCTGAGCAGCTAGGGTTTGCGTCGGGCGGCGTCGGTCCCGGCGGTGCTGGGGCGTCTCCTCCTCGCTGCTGGGTACGGGGGCGATGCGGACGTCCTCCGAAGCTTCCTCGACACCCGCAACTACGCGCCCGCCTCCTGGTTCGTGTGCGCAAGCGAGACCGACGATGTGGCTGGCGTCGGGATGCGCTGCGGTGGAGAAGAGAGGGCAGAGGGGGGGAAGCGAGGCAGAGCCTCAGGTTGGATCTGGGGACGGCTAGAGGCGAAGGGAGAGGATAAGAAGGAGAGGGGCAGGTGGGGCTTGCGTGGGGGAGGGGTAGACCAGCCCGGCCACCTTTTGCACCTCACGTGCACGGCAGGGCCACGGCAGGGCAGGGGAGGCGAGAGGGAGGCTGCCAGGTGGGGTAGGCGGGGTCAGGGAGGCAGGCAAGTTGGAGGGGCCCTTGGCCAGGGAGAGAAAAGAGGGAGAGGGAGAGAGGGCCCGCTCGGGCTAGGGTTAGGTTTGGGGGTGTCCTCGGTTGTGTGGGGTGGGTAGCTAGGGGGACATGGTGATCATGTGGCCCATGCTAGGTTAGGTTTAGAGGGAGGGGCTCGGCTAGAGAGGAGAGAAAAGGGGTACCTTGGGTTGTGATTAGAATAGGTGGGGTGTAGGGTTTTTAGGATGGGGTATGGGGGTGGCTTAGGGTTGGTTTTAGAGAGGGAAAGGATAGTTGCTAGGGTTATATGGCAAGATCAAACAAAGCACAAGACAAGCTCTAACAAGATCAAGGCATGAAAAGAGAGAGAGAGAGAGAGAGAGAGAGAGAGAGAGAGAGATGTGGTGATAGGATTTTTAAGCAAGAACAACATGGTTCAAGCCAAGAGAAAAAGATAGAGCTAGGTATTTTGAATCATGCATGCTCCATTCAAAGACCAAGCAAGATCAAAAGAAAAGAGGTAGGGAGAAGGATGTGGTGGTTTAGGCTTGTGCACACCCACATGATCACATGTGCATGCATGGATGTGGATGGGGATTAGGGTAGGTTTAGATTAAGAGGAGGGTTTTTGGTGGGCATGGGTTTAAGTTTGGACAAACAAACAAGCTCAAGCAAGGGAAAAGAGAGGATCCATGCAAAAGAAAACAAATAAAAATCAAAGGGCAAGCCAAAGGTGGTACTTGCATGGGCCATGCATCAATATTAAATGCCATGTCTTAACCTTGTGAAAACAAAATATAATCCCATGGCATATATTTATGTGCATCCCCAAAAGTGGAGTAAGTCCAAGCAAAAGATTATGGGTGGAATCCAACCAACCAACATGAGCTAGAGGTGAACTCAAATAAAAACCAAGCTCATATTAATTGGATGGTGGAAATATAAGGTGGTGAAGAAAAGGTGGTGGAGTTAATAAGAGATATGCCCCCAACTCAACTTGGGCATTTAACAATATATCAAGAACCAAATACAATATCAAGAGGCAAACACAATTAATAATGCACATGAGATAAGAACCAAACAAGAAGGGGTTTTATATGATGCTCAAATGCAAGGTGGCATGATGACATGAACATGATATGATGATGATGCAACAATTATATGTAGGAAGTGGCCCTTTATTACTAGAACCAGTAGCATTACAGGTGTTAAACAACTGGGATGCTACACTCGGCCGTAAGCTCTCAATAATCACTTTAGTCTTTAAATCCTTCACCCCAAGCTTGCATGTTAGAGCTTCGATCCCTATCCCTCGAGGTTACGGTTGAGTAAGGAACTTACTCAGCTGTAAGCTCTTAAGATTTTTGATTTCCTTATGCCAAATTCATATGTTAGAGCTTCGATCCCTAGCCCTCGAGGTTACTGTCGAGTAAGGAACTTACTCGGCTGTAAGCTCTTAAGTTTTTTGATTTCCTTATGACAAACTCATATGTTAGAGCTTCGATCCATTGCCCTCGAGGTTACTGTTGAGTAAGGAACTTACTCGGCTGTAATCTCTTAATATTTTTATTCAGCAGGCTGCCTGACTTGACCCTTCCTTACTGTCTGTCTTCTTTGATCAGCTCACGCATAACGAGCGCACTAAGGTGCACCAAGCTCTCGTTCTGGCGTATCGCAAGCTCGAACTTGCGTATGAAAAGCTGCAGACTGATACCCAAGTCCAAGGTAACAACCTTAGTCGTCCTTTATCTATTCAGTGTAATTTTCTTTGGTTCATTTTCTCAATTTTTTCTCGCTCTTCTTTTGTAGCCTCTGCTCAGTCCACCATTGATGCTCTTCACTCGCAGATCAGTGAGGCCGAGAGTAAGTTTTTTGCCTCATAGATTTGATAGCTAAAAGTTTATGTTGGTGCTGACAAGTAGTTTGATCCGAATAAGCAAAGAAGCACCAAGCCAAACTCTAGAAGGAGCTAGATGAGGTGATTCGGCTGAAGAAGCTGATGGCCGAGACGGAGCAGAAGCACTTGGCCGAGGTGAAGGGGCTGAGAGAGGAGCTTGCTGAGAAAAATGATCAACAGGCTGCCAGCGCTGAGAAGACCAAGAGGCTGCTCGACGAAGCCGAGGCATCGGTTAAGTAGGCAAATATGAACTTCGATGCCCTCCAAGCCAAGGCTAAAACTTGGCATAGCAAGCTCGCCACTATCAACTTCTTTCTCGGTAGTGAGTTCTTACTCTTTTTGCACTGTATAGGTCGCTCTGAACTTCTTCCATTTACTTTTGTTATTTTTCTAACTTTCTCTTTTTGCTTGCAGAGAATTTTCCTGAGGCCAATATGTTTGCCATCCGATCCATGAAAAAAGTGAGGACCGAATCTGGTGCTCCGGTCGACAGCGAGGTGTCCATGGAGGAGCTTCTCGAAGCGGTGTCAAAACGGGTCAGGAACCTCAAGTCTTGCGATGTGGATCTTCTCAAGTCAGCTATTCATGCGTTTCGCATGCTCTGGCCGGATGAAGACGCACCTGATCTCATCGAGCCCCTTTCTGAGAGGTTGCTCCTTACCGAGGACCGGCTGGATCAATGGCGTGAGTCGGTTGGTTGAGCTGCAGCGAACAAGGCTCTCTCCTTCGTGCTTTCATGGTACGAGGACATTAACCTTGATGTTCTTGCTCGCATAAGGGGGTATGGAAAATGGCTGAATGATCCAGAGATGATCAAGAAACGCCAGGAGCGAGCTTACGCCATGATCGAGTATACCATGGTGCACGCTTGGTGCGATGCGCCCAGCTTCCTCGACCTTGGTGATCCAGTCAACGAAGTTGCTAATGAAGAGGGCGGCGACAGCGAGGCAACCAAGTTAGATGGTCTGGATGACCCGGCCACGGATGCCCCTGACTCGGCCGATGCTCCAAGCAATGCTCCTGGCTCCGAGAGTGCTCCTCCGAGTCCTTTTGCTTCTTAGGCTAACACATACTCGAACTTTGATTAGATCCCCGGTATGCCGGGTACAGATGTAACACACATTGCACTTTAAGTTTGATTATGAACCTTTTGATAGGCTTTATATATTTGCGTTATGTTCTAAGTGCGAATCATTCAAGGGCAAGTCCCCGAGCTTCATTTTGTCATGTCACCTTTCCTTGACTTTGGCCCCTGTCCACCTTTTTTCGGTGTTCGACATTAGAGTCTCAAAGTACTAAGGATATAGTTAGCGGGTATGAAACTTGGATCACTTGGCCGAGATTACTCGACACATAGCATAACGTGACCTGCAGAGAGTTAGGCAAAAATCTAAAGCCGGATCGCGTTTCTCCTTTGTACTTATCCGGTGTTCGTGTTTACCCGTCATACATCCTTTTCTCTTGCTTTCCATGAAGCCGTGTTTTCGGACAACAGCATAGTCTAAGAGTTGATTTCTTCCGAGTAAACACTACTTGTTCCGAGATAAATTTCGGGTGTCACGCCAGCCGACATAAAATAATTGAGAGGGAAAACTTAGGGGGTAGTCCCCGAGTCAGTTTTTCGAATCATACCATTTTATTATCAGCACATAGCCGGCACACATGTCTGACATATGAGAGTTCGAGTGATACATGCATTGCTTCTCCTAAGTATAGAAGGGACGAAGCAGCGCCACATTCCATGGCCTTTTGGTCTCATCTCCTGACCTATCCGCCTTGTTCTTTTGCGCTTCACGAGCATCTATGATATAATAGGAATCATTGTGCAAGGCTTTGCTCACAATGAATGGACCTTCCCATGGGGGTGATAATTTATGCATTCCCGCTGTGTGCTGCACCAGCCTTAGCACCATATCCCCTTCTCGAAAAACACGAGGTTGCACTTTTCGGCTATGGTAGCGTCGGAGATTTTGTTGATATATAGCGGATCTGGATAATGCCAGTTCCCTTGCTTCTTCGAGTAGGTCTAATCCATCTTCTCGAGCCTCTTTTACCTCGGCCTCCGAGTATTGCCTTATTCTTGGCGAGTCATATTCTATGCCGGCAGGCAAAACTGCTTCTGCCCCATACATGAGAAAAACTGGCGTATAACCAGTTAACCGATTCAGAGTTGTTCTTAGACTCCATAGAACTGAGGGTAGTTCCTCTATCCAACAACCAGGTGATCTCTGGAGTGGTTCCATTAAGCGGGGTTTTATCCCTAACAGAACTAAGCCATTAGCCCGTTCAACTTGTCCATTTGATTCTAGATGGGCGACTGATGCGACATCGAGTCTTATTCCATGTCTCCCGCAAAAATGAGCAAAAGCTCCTTCGGCAAAGTTCGTGCCATTATTAGTGATCACACTGTGTGGGTAACCATATCTGAGGATTATATCCTTTAAGAATGTGACAGCTATTTTACCTTCCAACTTTTTGATTGGTTTCACTTCTATCCACTTGGTGAATTTATCAATCATGACCAAAATATGAGTCATGCCTCCCCTTGCTGGTTTGAATGGTCCTACCATATCTAGGCACCATACTGCAAAAGTCCAAGTGATTGGTATAGTCTTTAATTCAGACGCTAATAGATGTGACTTGGATGCATAGTGTTGACAACCACTGCATTTTCCGACTAACTCTTGCACTTGTGCCAATGCGCTTGGCCAGTACAATCCATGTCGGAATGCCTTGGCCACCAACGCTCTTGATGACGCATGGTGCCCGCATTATCCTTGATGAATATCCAATAAGATTTCCTGGCCTTTCTCTGGGCTGATACAACACTGTAGTACACTCGTCACACTTCGCTTGTATAGTTACTTTTTGATTATGGTGTACGCTTTTGCTCTTCGTGTTGTTTGCCTTGCCAATGTTTCATCACTCGGCAAGGTCCCATCTTTTAAGTAGTTGAATATTGGCTGTGCCCATGTTGGTATCAGTGATTCCGGGTCTGTTTCAACATCAATGTCCATTAACTCCGTCGACATATGCTCTGCCGCCATGGCCTGAGGAGCCCCCGAGTGTGATTTGGCAGCCCCTAAATTGAGCGGATCAGTCCCCGAGTTACTCGAACCTAGCCTTGAGTCAATATCCATTGGTACCACGTCTGACTCCTGAATCGCCGCGGTAACCCTGATCGAGTCGGATTCTGGTGACGTCTTGATCGATGGTTTCCTGAGGTGCTCTAGCGCTACCCCTGGTGGTATTGCCTGTCGAGATGATCCTAGTTTGGATAATACATCTGCTGCCTCATTTTCTGCCCTAGGAACATGATGGAATTCACATCCGTCAAAGTATGGTGAAATTTGTTGCACATGGAAACGATATAATGCCATGTTTGCGTCCAATGCATCCGAATGTACATCACCAAATCTAAATCGCCAAAACACATGATCCTTTTGATGCCAATTTCCTTGGCTATTTTGATGCCATGGACTAGTGCTTCATACTCAGCAATGTTGTTGGAAGCAGTAAAGTGAATCTATAACATGTACCTCAGTTTATCCCTCTTTGGAGATGTGAGCACTATCCCGGCGCCCAGACCCATTTTCGTCTTGGACCCGTCAAAATGCATTTTCCAATAATTCGGATCTGGCAGTGGTGGTTTGTACTGCATTTCCATCCAGTCTACAAAGAAATCTGTAATAGCGTGAGACTTTATTGCATCTCTTCTATCATATTGTGGAGTATAAGGTGCCAGTTCTATGGCCCATTTTGCGACTCGGCCGCTGGCATCTTTGCTGCCCAATATATCCGATATAGGTGCCTCGCATATTACCCAGATTGGGTGTTCTTGAAAATAATGTTTCAGCTTCTTTGCTGCCATATATACCCCATATGTCATCTTCTGATAATGCGGGTAATTCTGTTTTGAGACAGAGAGCACTTCTCTCAAGTAATAGACAGGTCTTTGGACTGATTTGCCCCTTCTTCACGTTCAACCACTATTACTGCACTTACAACTCTATTGGTTGCAGCGACATAGAGCAACATTGGCTCTTTGAATAGTGGTGATGCTAATATTGGTGTTGTTGCCAACATTTTCTTTAATTCATGGAAAGCGCTATCAGCTTGCTGTGTTTACGTGAATTTGTCTGATTTCTTCATCAGTTGATATAGTGGTAGGGCTTTTTCACCTAGACGACTAACAAAACTGCTCAACGAGGCCAGGCATCCAGTAAACTTCTGGACATCGTTCAGGGTTTTTGGCAATTCCATTCTTTCGATGGCCCTGATCTTTGTCGGGTTGGCTTCAATTCCTCGGCTGGATACAAGGAATCCGAGTAACTTGCCAGCCGAGACACCAAATGTACATTTTTCCGGGTTAAGCTTCATCCAGAATCTTCTCAAGTTTGCGAATGTCTGACGCAAGTCCTCAATTAGAGTATGAATTTGTTTGGTTTTTATTACCACGTCATTGACGTATACTTGAACGTTTTGTCCAATTGATCTTGCAAGCATTTTTGCATGCATCTTTGATATGTTGCACCTGCATTTCTCAATCTGAATGGCATGGTACGACAACAATAAGCCCCGTACGGAGTGATAAAAGATGTCTTTATTTGATCATCTAGATTCAGTGGAATCTGATGGAATCCTGAATACGCATCCACAAACGACAATAACTCACACCCAGCAGTAGAATCTATGACTTGATCGATCCTTGGCGGGGAAAATGGATCTTTTGGACACGCCTTATTGAGGTTCGTGTAATCAATACACATACGCCATACCACTGCCATGTTCGGGTCATCTTTTTTTCTTCTCGACCAAGACTGGATTTGACAACCAATCCGGGTGCAGTACTTCCATGATGAATCCAGCAGCTAAAAGTCTGACAATCTCGACAGCTATCACTTTCCTCCTATCTTCGGCGAAGCGGCGGAGGGGTTGCTTCACCGTCTTGGCATCTGGTGATACATGAAGAGAGTGCTCAGCCATCTCCCTCAGAACTCCTTGCAGATCTTGAGTGGACCATGCAAAGATATCCCGATTCTCACGGAGGAAGTTGGTGAGCTCGCTTTCCTATTTGTCTATGAGGCCAGCCCCAATGGTAACTGTGCGCTCTGGGAAAGTCTCATCTACCTGTACCTTCTTGGTTTCTTTGGTATCTTGAAATGACACATTGCCGTGCGGGTTTGTGAGTTCCGGCATGGACATTTGTGCTGCTTTGGCCAATTCTTCCACTTCCAGCATTTGACTCTTTTCTTGTGCTATGACGAGTGGCTCGGCTAGTGAAGATCCGGCTGAGGCACAAACAATAGATCTTTTGTAGTCCCCTTCAACTGTAATCACCCCACATGGGCCTGGCAGCTTCATCTTTAAGTAAGCAATGTGGGTAGTAGCCATGAATCTTGCCATAGCCGGCCTGCCGAGTAAAGGGTGATATGATCTGACCAAATCCACTACCTCAAACTCTATGGCCTCAGTGCGACAGTTCTCTCTGTTTCCGAATAACACGTCGACCCAGATCTTGCCAATTGGCTCACAGGACAATCTCGGCACAATACCGTGGAAAGTGGTCTTAGTCGGCTCCAGCATGTTCATGGTAATGCCTAACTTGAGCATTGTGTCCTTGTACATGATGTTGATGCTGCTGCCACCATCAATCAGCACTTTTGAAACTTGATGTTGATATCTGGGCCCATGAATGTTGGATCCAAAACTAGAGCATATCCTCCTGGGGTTGGCATGATCTTGCGGTGATATTTTATACTCCAAGTTATTTCTTGCTCAGACCAATGCATGTATTTGGGAATTGCCGGCATTGTTGCATTCACCTCCATCATCCATCGCTGCTGGCTCTTTTTGTCATTTGGCTCTGTGACAAAGACAACATAGCTCTGGTGATGTTCTCTGTACTCATTTCTGGTTCTGTGACCGACATGAGCGTCGTCACCTCTTGGATTGTGCACCTGGTGCACAATTTCTCTTCTTTCTTGATTCTGATACCTTGGCTGCCTGTTTTCGTATATGTTATCTGTTCCCACTGTTTGAGCATTTCCTCTTATAAGTGGTGGAGGTGGAGGTGGTGGGAGCTGCTTATTCGGCGAATCCACTCTATCTCCTTTCTGAAACCAAGTGCATTGCCTTGTTGTGTGATTGGCCGGTTTACTCGGACTGGGCGTGTGAAACTTACACGGCTGGTCCAGCATCATCTCATAGGTATATTTCTGTCGGTCCTGATATTGCTTCCTCTGTTCGTATGGCTTTTTGCCATCATTCTTTTGCACCCACTGTTGTTGTCCACTTTTCATTTGACGTTAGCTACTTCCAGCATCTGGATGATCCTGACTTACGGCCGCAACCTGAGTCGAACCATACCTGTAATCTGGTCTTTCGTCTCTTCTCTTGCTTTTGTATTCGGATCTTTCCTGGCGCCTTTGTGACCCAACAACATCATAGATCTGAGTCTCAGTCATCCCGTCTGCCGACATAAGCAGCGGCTGAGTCGAATCTCCTAACGCATACGAATTAGCGATTCTTATCGTTTCTGCCAGACTTGCCGACATATATCTCTGTAACCTCTGCCATAGAACACTTCCATGTCTACATCCTTGTGCAAACCTAGCAATTGCCTATGACTCGATGACCCCTTCACAAGAGTTGCGCATCGTACACCACCTTGTGAGGAACTCCATCTCCGTCTCATTCGGTCTTTGCTTGCACATCACCAATTGCTGTGGGCGATTCGGCCTCTTGTAAGTGCTCGTGAAATTACTCACAGAAGCGTCGTGAAAATCGAACCAGCTGTTAATGCTTCCGGGTGGTAAATTATTCAACCATGCCCGAGCTGGTCCTTCCAGCATCTGCGGTACATAACATACTGCCCGTCTCAAATTTCCTTGCGCGATCTTCACAGCAGTTCCATAATCTATGAGCCAGTCCTCTGGCTTTGTACTTCCATCATACATTTTTGTCCCTCTGGCCAGCTGGAAATTTGGCACCGGTGGCTCCTTCATGATCCTTGGGCCAAAGCATGGTGGACCCTGCGGACCTTGCGGTTCGATTATCTCTGCCATTTTTATTCGGTCAAGCTTCAGCCTTGCATCATCCGGCTGAAGGTTCCTACCTCCGAGTCTGGCTCCCAGTGCTTGATATGCGTGATCCGGCAGTTCATATCCGTCATTCACCATAGCCGAGTAACCATCATTATACTTATTTGCGTTCTGGCCAATAGGCTGTTGAGCTGCTTTTCCCGCACTTTGCTGTCTTCTTTCTGGTTGAGCTGGTGAATTATTCGGAGCTGGATTTCCTCCTCCTGCTGAGTGAGTTCCATGCCTAGCTTGAGGCGCAAAATTTTGTCCTCCGTTGTCGTTTCTCTGCCCTGCTTGCCTTTCTCGGGCTGCATTCTCCTGGTTTTCATTTCCTTGGGCATTTTTCCTTCTCGCCCCCCTGTGCATGTGTCGTGTTTCCTTCAACCATTGCTGGATCATAGGTGACCATCTGCTTATTTCTTCCAGAGTCCACACTCCTTTCTTTTCTCGGCCTAGGCTCCGCTCTGGGTGAGGATGCCGTGTGCCCTGCCGATCTTGCCGGGACAAGAGTCGCCGAGTGAACCAGCTGCGACCTTCCTGCTATACCTAGATTCTCTTTGTAATACGCTTCATTCAGCATGCTAGCTGCTCTTACTAGTTCATTGACTCGCTCTTGTTGCCTTTTCTTTGCTTCTCCCTCCAAATGGGGTAGCTCTGCCATTGCTGCTTCTGCTGCCCGCAGTTTAGCTGCTGCTGTGTTATATGTTGTCCGCATAGCTGTCTTGTTACTATTTTCTGGCGTTATTTTTGAGGTTGCATTTGCCAGCTCTTCGTTGAGGTTCCTCCCTCTCAACCTTGTCGCATCAAGCCGGGTCTTTGCGCCCTTGACTCGATTTTCCGAGTTAAGATCTCGAATCATGATATCCACATCCTGCTGTAACTGCGCTAATTCCTTGGCTTTCTCCAGGACTTTTATCCTGCCCTCCTACAACCCGGCTTGCACACGCGCCGGGTCAGTCACTTGTGCCATTGGGTCTTCCAACTTGTCTATCGCTTCCTGCAACTCATTAGACCTCTTACTCCTAGCTATGTTCTCTGGTTTTTCCAGTGGTGCCTTTGCTGTTCTTGCAGCCCTTGGCGTTTCCTCATGATTTCCTCCGTCAACATTCTCATTCACTACTGGGACCATCGGTGGAGCCATAGGGTTAGGGGATGTCATCATTACCTCCATGGAGATGAGTTGGTGAAGCTTCCCAGTGACAGGAATCGCTGGCGGATCCGGCGCCAGGACGACGCGCTCAGGGTATGCGCGCTCCATGCACAGTGCGACGTAGACCTGGTGCTCGCCGAACATGATAAAGTGACCGTACCTAGGGAACGGCTTGTCCTGAAGCAGCCCGCGTTGTCACTGACTAAGTTGAGCGCTCCAAACCTCTAGATGAGGCCGGAGTAGACGCGCTCACCGGTCTTGGCGATGATGTTCCCCGTCCGGATGAAGACTCCATCAAGCACCTTCTTCAGCCCCACGGTGGGCGCCAACGGTCGTGGTGGTGGCACGGCAGATGCCATGGGTAGGCTTAAGTTGGGGGGCCGAATGGATGCTTGTGGTCACCGGGGAGGGAGTGCACGGTCGAGCCATGCACGAAGAATAAGAATAACTCTCCAGACTTAGCAATTTGATTGGTACCCGAAGATTACAAGTGCTCCTTGAGCTGTATGAAATAGGATTTAGTGCACTAGTTCCCTACTTGGTCCAACCTCCTTCTACTATAGCTATGCCCTCCCTTATATAGGCAGTGTTAGCTATCTTATACCCCTTTGGGTTCTAGGGTTTATTGTTTGGATCCTGGTCCCTACGATGTGGGCCAGGTCATGGGATTTCCCTAAGCCCAATGGCCCAATCCATAAAGCTTGACAACTAACGGTCTTCTGGTACGTTGCTTCCTATTCCTTTTGGCTTCATGTTGTTACTTTGTACGTCAGTGTATGCTTTGGGCGTTACCCGACTCCTTTTGTCTCACCCGGCGTCGCCCTTCTCTTTTGACCATGCTTTACCGTGGTCCCTCCTGAACCTTACTCGGAAAGATGCCACGCGTCCTACTTGACTCGGCCCTTCCTCTATAGACTCGGCTCGTCGGTTCCTGCAAGAGTTACATCTTTTTCTTATGCGTGCCAACATAGTTTATATGTTGGCCGCTCATGCTTCTCTTACCCCGCCGTTCTTACTTGGCCTGGTTCTTTCTTTACTCGGAGCTGGCCAAGCTGCGCTATGTTTCACCTCTCGTGACCCTACCGGGGGTTATCCCCCCGACATATTTTGTTAGAGGGATCATCTTATAATGCTATGTCGCGATCTAAGCAATACAAGATGCATAAAAGGATTAACATCACATGCAATTCATAATATGTGATATGATATGGCCTTTCTTCTTGTGCTTCCGATCTCCATCTTCAAGCATGAACATGATCTCCATCATCACCAGCGTGGCTTCAAGGTGAATGGCACCGCTCCATGGTTATCATCCACTAGCATAAACTATTACAACTACTTTGAATAATAGACACGCAGGTCTTAACGAAATTAAAAAACAACCATAAGGCTCCTGCCGGTTGCCGACTTACAATAAGGAACATTGCATACATCATATATAAACACAATCATGACCATATCACATCACAACAAACCCCTGCAAAACAAAGTTAGAGGCCTCTAATTTTCTTTGCATGTTTTACGTGGTTTGGGGCTTTCAATAAGTGTCCTTCTAACTTACGAACAAGAACCACAACATTGATACTAGTATTGTCAATCATCCATTGTAAATTGAATCTTCACTAAGATGGGAGAAACAGGCACCCGCAAAGCCACTTATGCAATACAAGTTGCATGTCAAGCGTGGAGCAAGTCTCATGAACGATGTCATGTAAGGTTAGCCCGGGCCGCTTCATCCCACCATCCCGCAAGATGCAAAGTACACAAGAAGCAATCGACAATAAAAGCATCAACACCCACAATGACCATTGTGTTCTACTCGTGCAACATATCTACATATAGACACGGCTCTGATACCACTGTAGGGGTTCATAGCATGGAAAAGAAAAAATCTATCGCATGAACATAAACAAGCCAAGATCTATCTACTAGATTGTAGCAACGAGTCGATTAGAGTACTCACCCTCGAAGATTCCAAAGTGGTTAACGAGAGCAGATTCTCGTGGGTGATGTAGTCGTACACTTGCCGATCTCAAGATCGTGTAGACAATCCTTTCGGCGCTGTGTTCCGGTAGCGCTTCCGTAGTCGGTCACACGTTCGATACTCGATGAAGACCTTCCTCTCCCTTGTTCCAGCAGGCAGCGGAGGTTGTAGTTCTCCCCTCGCGATTCCGGCAACACGACGGCGTGGTGTCGGAAGTAGAGGGAAGATCCTGCAGGGCTTCGCCTAAGCTGGAGCAGGTTATGGTTTAGAATTAGGGTTTCCGGCGATCTCGGGTTTAGAGGGCCGGAGAGGAGGAGGTGGAGTCGGTGGCGGCTAGGGCGGCGGCAATGAACCGGTGGTGCCACGGCGGCTGGCGGTGGCGGCGGTGGTGGTTATGTGGGGAGGGGATGGTGTTGTGTGTCTCTTGGGGCACCCCTCCCGTCTATTTATGAGAGGGAGGGCAGCTTGGGAGAGGGGAGTTTGAATCCTTCCCCAACTTCCTCTCCTTGTTGGCTTGTGGTAGAGGGAAAGAAGGATTCTTTCCTTCCTCCACCAGGATACATTGTCCAAGTTTGACTTTTCAAACTTGCCTTTTGACTTTCAATTTGAAGCTCAATTTCTTTCTTACAAATGTCCAACCAAGTGATCTAGGACATGATGCAATCATTTCACTTATTCATGTACCCTTCCCCTTCCGGTCTGGTGAACCTTCTAGACCCTTCTAGATCATTCTGGTGAAAACACTGGAATCATTTCCGAACTCCGGAATTGGACTTTCCTTATATGTATCTTATTCTACGGACCATTCTAGATCTCCTCGTAATATCCCGGATCCCATCCAAGACTCCGAACAACATTCGGTCTCCCTACTTACATTCCATATCTACTAAACAACATCGATTTCTTAAGTGTGTCTCCCTATGGTTCGTGAATTATGCAGACATTACCGAGACTCTTCTCCGATCAATAACCAATAGAGGAATCTGGAGATTCATATGGCTCCCACATATTTCTACTATTACTTTGCGATCGAATGAACCACGTACATACGATACCAATTTTCCTTTGTCTCGCGATAGTTTACTTATCCAAGGTCTGATCGTCGGTATCTCTGCATACCTAGTTCAACCTCGTTACCGATAAGTACTCTTTTATCGTTCCCGTGATATGTGATCCCTTGTTAGCAAGTCACATGCTTGCAAGCTAATTGGATGATATTCCACCGAGAGGGCCCAGAGTATATCTATCCGTCATATGGATTGACAAATCCCACTGTTGATCCATGTGCCTCAACATATACTTTTCGAACACTCAATGCCAACTTTATAGCCACCCAGTTGCGGAGTGGTGTTTGATGTCATCAAATCATCCATCCGGTGATGGTGATTATCATGATCTCATGGTCAAAGGAATTAGGTTACTATGTATCAGAAAGCTTATAGCAAACAAACTATTGAAATGACTTGATTTTATGCTACGCTTATCTATAGGAGTATGTCCATCACACCATTCTTCTAATGATATGATCTTGTTGTTAATAACATCTCAATGTTCATGATCAGGAAACCATGATCATATATTAACCAACAAGATAGTTTAACAAGAGGCTTTACTAGGGACTCTTTTATGTTTACAAATCACACAAGTATTAATATTTCCGCTTAATACAATTATAGCATGGTATGTAAACATTTATCATAATAATGAAGATATGATAATAACCTCTTTATTATTGCCTCTTGGGCATATCTCCAAAACTACCCGCTCCGGCTTAAGGCGAAGCCCTGCGGGATCTCCCCTCTAAACTCTGACACCACGCCGTCGTGCTGTCGGAATCGTGAGGAGAGAGCTACAACCTCTGCTACCTGCTGGAACAAGGGAGAGGAAGGTCTTCATCGAGTACCGAACATGTGACCGACTGCGGGAGCGCTGCCGGAATAGGGTGCGGGAAGGATCGTCTACGCGATCTTGAGAACGGCAAGTGAACGACTACATCACCCACGATAATCTTCTCTCGTTAGCCGCTTTGGAATCTTCGAGGGTGAGTACTCTATCGACTCGTTGCTACAATCTAGTAGATAGATCTTGGCTTGTGTGTGTTCATGCGGTAGATTTTTTTGTTTTCCATGCTACGAACCCCTACATATACAACAACGGAAAGCCATAGGTGTTGAATGTACAAAGGTTTGAAACTAGATTATTGACTCTAGTGCAACTGGGAGACTGTTGGAGATATGCCCAAGAGGCAATAATAAACTGGTTATTATCATATCTTTATGTTTATGATAAATTTTTACGTCCCATGCTATAATTTTATTAATCAAAAACTTTAATACTTGTGTGATTTGTAAACATAAAAGAGTCCCTAGTAAAGCCTCTTATTAAACTAGCTTGTTGATTAATTGATGATCATGGTTTCCTGATCATGAGCATTTGTTGTTATTAATAACAAGGTCATATCATTAGAAGAATGATGTGATGGACACACTCCTATAGTTAAGCATAGCATAAGATGAAGTCATTTAAATAGTTCACTTGCTATAAGCTTTCAAATACATAGTAACCTAAATCCTTCGACCATGAGATCATGTTAATCACCATCACCGGATGGATGCTTTGATGATATCAAACACCACTTCGTAACTGGGTGGTTATAAAGGTGGAACTGAGTATTCTGAAAGTATGTGCTGAGGCACATGGATCAAGAATGGGATTTGTCCATCCATATGATAGATAGATATACTCTGGGCCCTCTCGGTGGAATGTCATCCAATCGGCTTGCAAGCATGTGACTAGCTCACAAGGGATCACATATCATAGGAACGAGTAAAGAGTACTTATCGGTAACAAGGTTGAACTAGGTATGGCGAGATACGGACGATCAAACGTCGGATGAGTAAAGTATTGTGAGACAAAGGGAAATTGACATCGTATGTAAATGGTTCATTCGATCACGAAGTAATCATAGAAATATGTGGGAGCCATATTAATTTCCAGATTCCTCTATTGGTTATTAATCGGAGAAGAGTCTTAATCATGTCAGCATAATTCACGAACCGTAGGGAGACACACTTAAGGATTCAATGTTGTTTAGTAGATATTGAATGAGAGTAAGAGACCGAATGTTGTTCAAAGTCTCGGATAGGATCCGGGACATCTCAAGGAGATCCAGAATGGTCCGGAGAATAAGATCAATATAAGGAAAGTCCAATTCCGGGGTTCAGAAATGTTATCGGTGTTTTCCCCGGAAGCTTCTGGAAGGTTCTAGAAGGTCCACCACCCCGGGGGGATGGGTACTTGGAATGTGCCATGACATTGTATTATGGTTGCATCATACCCTAGGTCACTTGGCTAGGCAATGGGAGAGAGAAATCAAACTCTAGTTTGAATAGTCAAACGCCAGTTTGAAAAAGTCAAATCCCAACATGATTGCCTAGTGGAGGGAGGAGAGGAAACCTAGTTTGGGAAGGTTTCCCTCCCTACCAAGCCGCCGGCCACCAAGGGGAGTTGAGGGAGGACTCCCCTCCTCTAGCCGCCTCTCTCACCTATAAAAGGAGGGGTAGGGCGCCACTTGGACGCACACCCCAAACCTTAGGTCTGTCGCCGCCCCCCTCTAGTTGCCTCCGCCCTAGAGCTCCTCTAAACCGCCGCCATCTAGCTAAACCCTAGCCGCCGGCCTCCACCCCTCGGCCTCTAAACCCTAGTTACCAAGGCTCTCTCTCTACTCCACCATACCTGCTCTGGCTTAGGCGAAGCCCTGCGGGATTTCCCCTCTACTTCCACCACCACAATGTCATGCTGTTGGAATCGCAAGGAGAGATCTACAACCTCCGCTACCTTCTAGAACAAGGGAGAGGAAGGTCTTCATCGATTACCGAACGTGTGACCGACTGTGAGAGCGTTGCTGGAACACGATGCCGGAAGGATCATATTCGTGAGCTTGATATCGACAAGTGAACGACTACATCAACCATGATAATCCGATCTCGTTAAACACTTTGGATATTTGAGGGTTAGTACTCTATCAACTCATTGCACCGATCTAGTAGATTAGATCTTGGCTTGTGTGTGTTCATGTGATAGAATTTTTTGTTTTCCAATCTACGAACCCCTTCAATAGATATCATAAGATTTATAGCAAATAGTCTTACAATGTCGCCAATTGGAGAAGAGATATGCTATTACAAGTGGTGGAATATGGCTATGGTGGTGAATAAGGGTTTGGAGATTTAGATCTATATCTATTCCTCCAGGGTGGTGGCAGGGAGAGTTGAGGTCGAAAAGAGAAAGATCGAGGAGAAGAGAGGGGGGTTTCTCATTGCCCGAGGCATCTTTATATAGGGGTCCCTTCACGAAAGTTGTTCCGTTTGACCTGGCGATGTCGGTCCCAACTATACGGCTGGAATAAATTTCCCGTCGTGTAGTTGGTCGTTAAAGCTTCTGCCTCCGTTTCACGGCTCCAGGTTTCTTTGGTATGTTGGAAATCTTGTATCTTTGACTTTTATGTAGTGATTCCCATCATTAAACATCGTTATCTGCGTAGGGAAAAATAAAAAGAAAGGATTGCATACCCCTTTGATCATTAGGCATTAGTGGCAGGATTTAGAGAGACGTTTCATCAAATATATGAATAATAAAATGCGGACGTGGATGGCTATATTTCACAGCCATCAACCTCCCCAAGATTAAACTTGATCGTCCCCGAGCAAGAAAACCAAAATAAAAAAGGAACTCAACATTTAAACTAAAATAATGAGATGATGATCTTACTCATGATTGGTAGTCTCATGTTTCCTCCACTTTATTAATCTGAAAAACTTCAGCATAGATAGAGTAATGGCAAGCATTACATACGGGTTTCATGAATTCTTAGAGCGCAGCAAAATTATTGTATGCATGGATGATTCAAATGATTAAACTTTATTCCATGTCATGTAATCAACTCATAAGCTTGCCTTTGAACAATATAATATAATCATGTAAAATTGAGAGTGTGAGAGTTCGTCATGAAAAGCATATACACTAAAGTATCTCAATTCTCCCACATCAATAAATCAAGACTTTTCAAGCACTACTTTTCTATTCATTGTCTTCAAGAATTTCAGTTCTTAAGTAATTGAGAGCATGCCAAAAAATTTCATTAGTTTATCAGTCTATGATGGACACCCGTGGAATCACTAAGGTTTTTGTTCCTTTTGCACAATGATTACTCATATCAGCCATAGGAGTTATTCCATCATGAACACAGCTACCCGGGAGTGCCAAGAATCTTACCCATTATAGCATTGTTGCTACATATGTTTAATCAACTCATAGCCAAAATCTAGGAGTTTCCTCCATGAAGATCGTTCGTAGGCTAGCGGAGTTGTTGGCATGCCATGAAGTCTGACATGCATCAAGCTATATCATTCTTATGATTCACAAGTCAAACTTTGGCATGCTCACAAAAATCTCTAAACATTAATTCAATCGAACAGGTCCTTTCAAAGAGAGCTATCAAGTCAATCACTATTTCCTGTGGTGTTGAGTGTCTCTTGGAATAATCTTTCAAGACTAAACACTACAACACCCAAGCCTTTAATTGTAAGACTTTTTCTTATTTCAATTGTTTAGCAAATTTTAGGCAAGACTTGGTTAACTACAAGAGATGGAACAAAACATACTCAACTAAATACCCATGCAAACAAGATTTTACTACAATATAGAGACTCACTCCACCGATATAACATCTTAACATTTACTACTAACTAGCATGGGTTTCTCAAACTTCAAAGATGGGGAGTCATAAGGCATACCTCTCATGTTTGGTTCCACTTCTCTCTTCCATTTTGATTTTTTTCTTGTAAATTCGAAGTCAATGACTCTCCCGCAAATACATGAGAACCTCGAGGTGAAAAGAAAGAGGGAAACAAATATAAATGGAGAAATATTTTTGTGGTTTTTGAGAAGGGGGATTAAAGAATAGAAAATTGGCGGCAAATCTTGGCTTGAAAATCTCGAAAACGAAATAAAATAACTAAATATAAAGTGTTGGGGAAACCAACACGAGTGCTTATAAACTCAAATAAAAGCATAACCTAGAAAATAAAGTAAAATAAAGCAAATGCATGCCAAATAAAAATAGATAGAAAACCTCCCCAAGCTTAGGATTTTGCAAGCTCTTCAATTCATTAAGGTGGCGGGAAAAGTTGTAACTCTAGTCCGCAAATTGAGTTTATAAGTTACTTGTTGTTTATCGGAGGTTTAGGGAAAGATTATGCATCCCCTCCATAGTCCCTCCTAGTTCTTGGAAGTCTTGATATGTAGTGAACCGGTTCAGTGGCTGCTCCTCTTGATAAGGAACTTCTTGCTCCTCCTCTTGGTCCTCATCCAAAATCCCCTCCTTGGGTTGATGTTGTTCAACCTGCACATCATATAGCAAACGTCCCTTCTCAATAGAGAAGAGACCATTAGGCAAAGGAGCGGGGTAGAGACGCCCAGCTCCTGCAATGTGCAAGTAAAAACCACCACCTCTCCTAGTGAGCATTCCACAAGCCTTTAAAGTAGAGAAACCAACACGTCGCTCACCTAGCACTGGTTGTAACTCCCCTAGGTCGATGCCTAGGGTAATGGCAAGCACGGTGATGATGCCTCCACCTATGAGGGGTCCTTGGCTTTGGAAGGACTGGTGCTCCAAATAGCGCACAAGAATTGTGCCCAAGTTGAGTGACAAGTTGTTGTTGAAAGTAGCTTTTGCAAGGACCAAGATGTCCTCTTCATTGAGTCTTGTAAACTCATTACTTGCCTGCAAGGTGTTAGCAATGGCATAGAACAAATAGCGGATAGCAGGATGTTGAATATTCTTCCCCCTGTTGATTCTAAAAGTAAAACTCATTCTATTGTAATAATGATTTGGGGAAGGGTTCATGTT
This sequence comes from Avena atlantica, assembly GCA_910589765.1. Classification (NCBI taxonomy): domain Eukaryota; kingdom Viridiplantae; phylum Streptophyta; class Magnoliopsida; order Poales; family Poaceae; genus Avena; species Avena atlantica. The sequence goes on from OU342735.1 coordinate 391,597,407, forward strand.
GGTATAAGAAGCACGCAGAGCATTAGCATATTATTGGGTAAACCAAAACAATTGAACCATTCATCAAGTGTTAATGTATAGTTGTGGTTCATAAGGCGGAAATAGATAGTGTCCTCTCCTGGCCATGTTCTAACGGTGCTTGGCAATAAACTTAAGAATTCAATGGTTAACCAGCGATAGGTAGGTGCATCATGAAATACAGTTTTGCAGGACAACTCTTTTGCAAAGTAAATTAGAGTCATCAGAAATACTGAGTTGGTTCAATATGACGGGACAAGCCCACTTGGTTGCCTTCACTTCTTGGTTTTTGATCATGTTGAAACGATCACGGTGGGACTCATTCTTGAATCGTATCCCCATGCGTTCTTGAGCTGCAGCCCGAGAAGAACTAGCAGTGGCAATAGAACGCGTTTGGATCCTTGTGATCATCTTATAAAAATAAATAAGAAAGACAAAAATAAAACTTTTTGATCCAACAATAATAAGCATAGCATATTCCTCATCATAGCACACTAAAGAATCTCCTCAACATAATAATCTAGGCAAGAGAATCATGGCAATTAGTTCAAAGTAAGTCTCACCCTAGATTGATAATGACAATAGATCAGATGAATTCGTGAAATGTAGTTGGAGTTCGGAGGAGAAACATACCGTAGATCACTTGTGTGCAAGGAAATCGAACGAAATTGAGTAGGAGTGAAGATCCCTTGAGGTTTTGAGAGAGTTTGCAGGTAGAAGAGAGAGAAAGGATTGAAGTTTTGGTGTTTTGGGTACCTTTCCATGCGTTTAAATGGTCGGACGCAACTATACGGCCGGAACACTTTTTCTCGCCGTATAGTTGGTCTGACAGCAAAAATTAGGGTTTCTAGGGTTTTTATCCTGGCGGTTGTATCTAAACGGCTGAAACTTTTGTTCCCGTCGTATAGTTGGTCGTTAAATCTTTTGTATCTAGAGAAGAAAAATTGTTGATGGATCCAATAACTATACAGCCGGAACTATACGGCTGGAATTTTTATTCCCGCTGTATAGTTGGTCGTTAAAGGTATTGTATACATAAAAAAAAATTCTATTACACTAAGGTATTCTCTTTAATTCCTACTGCTTGTTTGTAGGTAGAATCTTCTAGATGCAATTTTAACTCGGTGATTTCAAAGAGCCAAGATTTAACTTATTAAAAAGACTCTTTGGAATTGTTGAAACACTTGCACCTAAATCACAAAGTGCAGCTATTTCATTAGTCCCAATTTTAATCTTAATGGTAGGCTCAAATATATCATCATGCTTAACAGGTAATTTTTCAGCAATTTTCTTATATTCTTCCTCAAGCTCACGTACCTTTATTGCTTCCTGATTAACGAAGTGTTGATACATGGCTTCCTCATTTCCTTCACTTACCGGAATCTTGATATTGATCATTTTTACAAGATCTTCAACTGTGTAATTTGGTAAGGAGCATTGCTATAATCAAGTTCTTCAGGCTCCTCCCTTTGGATTCTTATCATCTTGAGGTCTTCTACTGGATTGGGCTCAGCTTCACCTGCAAATTTAGCTAGAATGAGAGTTTGACTCTCGGTTATCTTACCTAGTTGTGGCTCAATAATCCTTGTTATTTTTTGGAGGGCCTGCAAATCATTTCTCAAACTTACAGCTTGATTAGATAATTCACCAAGCATAGCATCATGGTTCTCCATTATTTTAACTAGGATATTATTTTGCTCATTTTGTGAGTCTATTAAAGATTTAAGAGTTTCTTGGAGACTACCATTACTTGATGCCATATTATTATTAGAGTTACCTCCAGGACTAGAATAATGTTTCTGAAAATTTGGATTATAATTCTTCTTCCAAGCAGGGTTATAATCATTATGAGCTATGAAGTTTATTTCTTCAATATTTGGTTCAGGAGTAGCTCTTATCTGGGTTTCCTTACCTTTAAAGGCTAATATGAGCTCATCCAACTTAGCATTGAGTTCTTTATTTTCTTGAGGTGTGACGGAGTTCACCTTCTTTGTGTTTGATCTTTCCACATGTCATTGGGCATGGTTGTCTTGCATATTGTCTAGCAGCTGCTTTGCTTCGGTAATTTGTTTACCCATAAATGTTCCTCCAGCTGCAGTATCAAGCATAGACTTAGACACAGGGTTAAGAGCATTATAAAATAAATGGAGAATTAACCAATCTTCCATCCCATGGTTGGGACAGTTTCTCATGCATTCTTTCATTCTCTCCCATGTAAGCGCTAGTGGCTCATGCTCTTCCTGTCTAAAACCAGTAATATTAGATCTTAGTTGCATAGTCTTTGCAGGTGGAAAGAATTTAGTCATAAATAAAGAAGTACATTCCACCCATGATGCAATAGTATTTCTAGGCAATGATAGCAACCATTATTTTGCTCTTCCTCTAAGAGAGAAAGGAAATAAGTGCAACTTGACTGTGTCAGGGTCAACATATTTAATGCGCATCATATCACATATTTCAGTAAAAGTATTTAAGTGCATACCTGCATCTTCAACAACAGAGCCATCAAATTGATTCTGTTGAATGATACATCCAAAACGTATCTACTTTCTCGAACACTGTTGCTATTGTTTCTCCTCGAAACTTGATTTGGATACAACTAACACGGACTGGCGCTGTTTTCAGCAGAATTACCTTGGTGTCTAGTTTTTGTGCAGAAAATCAACTATTAGGAAAAATCCCAAAAATCCTATTTCACCAGAAGACTCACAGAGCCAGAATACGAGACGGAGGAGGGCCCACACCCCCTGGACGCGTGGGCTGGGCCTGGCCGCGCCTGGAGGGGGTGTGGCCACCTCGCTGAAAGTACCGACTTTGAATCGACTAGAGGGGGGTGACTAGGCGAGTACCAATTTTTAATTTGTTTCACACTTTTAGGCTTAACAAGAAGGAAAGTTATCTAGATGTGCAACTAGGTGAGCAACCTATATGCAAGATGACTTACAAAAACCACAAGAACGGTAAAGGACAAGAAGTAAAGGAAGGGAACGAAGTAACCGGAGCGGGGACACAGAGATGTAATTCCCGTAGTTCACTCCCAAGGGAGCTACGTCTACGTTGGAGAGGTGTAGAGGCCACACAAGGTCACCCGAGCGCCACAAAGGCCTCGCCTTCTTCTCCGGTGAGCTCCCCCACAAATGAGGCCTCACGATCCACTAAACGGTGACCTTGAAGGCGCCAACCGAAACCTTTACAACAAGGTTGAGGGGGAAGCTCCACAACTCAATTGGAGACCCTCAATGACACCAAGGAGCCTTACAACACATGCCCTTAGCTCCAAGGATGCCCTACACCGTCTAGGGTTTCAATAAACCCAAGAGAAACAATATCCACAAAGGATAGGTGGGGGAAATCAAATCTTCTTTGGTGGAAGTGTAGATCTAGGTCACCTCCCTCACCTCTCAAAAGATCAAGTGATTTGAGTGGCTAGGGAGAGAGATATAGAAAGGTCAAGCTCGAGATTTAATGGAGGAGATAGAAAATATTCGAGTTAGGTGGGAGGAAGAAGGAGGGCGCCTTAAATAGGCTCCCTCCACGCTGAACCGTTACAGCCTCCATGCCCTCACTAGAACTTCCAGTGAGGGGCCGAAAGTTCCGCCCAGCAAGGCTCCAACGGTCATCAGCCCATTGACGCCTGCTCCAAAAGCTCGACCAGAAGTTCCGGTCAAACTGACCGGAAGTTCTGGCAGAACTTTCGATGCAAGTTCCTGTAGTGTTTCGTGGCATGGAAAACAAAAAAATTCTGCCGCATACAAACAAACAAACCAAGATCTATCTACTAGATTATAGCAACGAGTCGATAGAATAACTCACCCTCGAAGATTCCAAAGTGTTTAACGAGAGCGGATTCTCGTGGGTGATGTAGTCGTACTCTTCCCGATCTCAAGATCGCATAGACGATCCTTCCGGCGCTGCGTTCCGGCAGTGCTCCCGCAGTCGGTCACACGTTCGGTACTCGACGAACACCTTCCTCTCCCTTGTTCCAGTAGGCAGCGGAGGTTGTAGCACTCTCCTCGCGATTCCGGCAGCACAACGGCGTGGTGCCGGAAGTAGAGGGGAGATCTTGCAGGGCTTCGCCTTAAGCCGGAGCGAGTATGGTGGAGTATGAGAGAGTCCCTCGACGATCTAGGGTTTAAACACGCCGAGGAGGAAGCTTGGTCGGCGGCTAGGGTTGCTAGGCGGCGGCTTGACCTAGGGCGGCGGCGGCAGCAGGTGGCGGCGCCGGCGGCTTAGGGTTTGGAGGAGAGGATCTTGTGTGTCTAGGAGGGGAGCTATGCCCCTCCTTTTATAGGTGGAGGGGGCCGGCCAAGGGGAGGGGAGTCCCTCCCCTACTCGGCTTGGTGGTGCGCCGGCGGTGGGGAGGAGGGACTCTTCCCCAACTCGGTTCCTCCTCCTTTTCCACTTCCCAAAAATAGCCGTTTGACTTTCAAACTTGGTGTTTGACTTTTCAAACAAGGATTTGATTTAATCCTCTATTTTGTTCAGCGATGACACTTAGTACATGATGCAATCATACCAACTTGATATAACACATTCATGTACCCTTCCCCTCCGGAGTGCCGGACATTCCGGAACCTTCTAGAACATTCCCGATGAAAACACCGAAATCATTCTCCAACTCCGAAACGAGACTTTCCTTATATGAATATTATTCTCCGGACCATTCCGGATCTCCTCGTGATATCCCGAATCCCATTCGAGACTCCGAACAACATTCGGACTCTTTCTCATCATTCCATAACTACTCAAACAACGTCGAATCCTTAAGTGTGTCTCCCTACGGTTCGTGAATTATGCGGACATGATCGAGACACTTCTCCGATCAATAACCAATAGAGGAATCTGGAAATTCATATGGCTCCCACATATTTCTACGATTACTTTGCGATCGAATGAACCACTTATATACGATATCAATTTCCCTTTGTCTCATGATAATTTACTTATCTGAGGTTATGATCGTCGGTATCTCTGCATACCTAGTTCAACCTCGTTACCGATAAGTACTCTTTTCTCGTTCCTTTGATATGTGATCCCTTGTGAGCCAGTCACATGCTTGCAAGCTAATTGGATGACATTTCACCGAGAGGGCCCAAAGTATATCTACCCGTCATATGGATGGACAGATCCCACTCTTGATTCATGTGTTTCAACCAATACTTTTCCGAACACTCAATGCCACCTTTATAGCCACCCAGTTACGGTGTGGTGTTTGATGTCATCAAAGCATCCATCCGGTAAAGGTGATATTCATGATCTCATGGTCGGAGGAATTAGATTACTATGTATCAGAAAGCATATAGCAATTGAACTAATAAAATGACTTGATCTTTATGCTACGCTTATCTATAGGAGTATGTCCACCATATCATTCTCCTAACGATATGATCTTGTTGTTAATAACATATCAATGTTCATGATAGGGAAACCACAATCATCTATTAACCAACAAGCTAGTATTTATATAGAGGCTTTACTAGGGACTCTTATTTTAGTCTACAATTCACACAAGTATTAATGTTTCCTTGTTAATACTATTATAGCATGAATGTAAACATTTATCATAAACACAAAGATATAATAATAACTATATTTATTATTGCCTCTAGGGCATATCTCCAACAGTCTCCCACTTGCACTAGAGTCATCTAATCTAGATTACATGGTAATATACCGAACACCCATGGCAGTTTGGTGCTGGTCATGTTTTGCCCTCGGGAGAGGTTTAGTCAACGGATCCGCCACATTCAGATCTGTGTGTACTTTGCAAATCTTTATATCCCCATCTTGGATATGTTCTCGAATAGCGTGAAAACGTAGCTTGATGTGCTTCAGCTTCTTGTGTGACCTTGGTTCTTGCGCATTGGCTATGGCGCCCATGTTATCACAGTAGATAGACATTGGGTCCAGCGCACTAGGAACCACACCCAGCTCTGTAATGAACTCTTTCATCCATATCGCTTCTTGTGAAGCCTCCGAAGCAGCCATGTATTCCTATTCAGTTGAAGATCTCGCCACAACGCTTTGCTTTGCACTCCTCCAGCTAACTACTGCACCATTCAAAATAAATACGTATCCAGATTGTGATTTAGAATCATCTGGATCGGTGTTCCAACTAGCATCGGTGTAACCATTAACAACGAGCTGTTCATCACCTCCATAAGAAAGAACCATATCCTTAGTTCTTCTCAAGTACTTGATGTTTTTGACCGCTGTCCAATGATCCACTCCTGGATCACTTTGATATCTGCTAGTTAAACTAACATCATATGCAATGTCGGGTCTAGTACATAGCATGGCATACATTAGAGATCCTATGGCTGAGGCATAGGGAGTCTTACTCATCCTTTCTCTATCTTCTGCCGATGTCGGACTTTGAGTTTTACTCAAGGTCGTATTGGGCAACATGGGCAAGAACCCTTTCTTGCTATCTTCCATTCCAAACCTCTTTAGAACTTTGTCCAAATATGTACTTTGTGACAATGATATTTGGCGTCTTGATCTATCTCTATAAATCTTTATGCCTAATATGTAAGCTGCTTTGCCAAGATCTTTCATTGAAAAACTATTATTCAAATATTCCTTGACACTATTAAGAAGGTCTACATCATTCCCAATCAACAATATGTCATCTACATATAGTATTAAGAATGCTACAGAGCCCCCACTCACTTTCTTGTAAATACAAGCTTCTCCATAAGTTTGTATAAAACCAAAACATTTGATTACCTTATCAAAACGTTGATTCCAACTTCGGGATGCTTGCTTCAATCCATAGATGGACCATTGAATTTTGCATACCTTGTTAGCATCTTTAGGATCGACAAAACCTTTGGGTTGCATCATATACAACTCTTCATCAATGTCTCCATTGAGGAATGCTGTTTTGACATCCATCTGCCATATCTCATAATCATAATATGCAGCGATTGCTAACATAATCCTCACAGACTTTAGCTTCGCTACTGGTGAGAAAGTCTCATCGTAGTCAACTCCTTGAATTTGTCTAAACCCCTTTGTGACAAGTCGAGCTTTATAGACAGTAACATTACCTTCAGCATCTTTTTTCTTCTTGAAAATCCATTTGTTCTCGACAGCCTTCCGGCCATCCGGTAAGTCCACCAAAGTCCATACTTGGTTTTCGTACATGGATCCAATCTCGGATTTCATGGCTTCTTGCCATTTATTGGAATCTGGGCTCATCATGCTTCCTCATATGTCTCAGGGTCATCGGTGTTGTCCACCAACATGACACTCATAACGGGATCATACCAATCTGGAGTGGTACGAGTTCTCGTTGACCTGCGAGGCTCTGTAGCAACTTCAACCGAAGTTTCATGATCATCATCATTAGCTTCCTCTCTAACTGGTGCAGGCATCACAGGAACTTCTTCCGGTGCTGCGCTACTTGCAATTTCGACAGAAGGTTCGACAACCTCGTCGAGTTCTACTTTCCTTCCAGTCACTTTTTTCGAGAGAAATTCCTTCTCTAGAAAGGATCCATTCTTGGCAACGAAGATTTTGCCTTCGGATCTATGATAGAAGGTATACCCAATAGTTTCCTTCGGGTATCCTATGAAGACGCATTTTTCCTCTTTGGGTTCAAGCTTGTCCGGCTGTAACTTATTTACATAGGCTTCGCAACCCCAAACTTTAAGGAACGACAATCTAGGTTTCTTCGCAAACCATAATTCATACGGTGTCGTTTCAACGGATTTAGACGGTGCCCTATTTAAAGTGAATGCGGCTGTTTCTAATGCATAACCCCAAAATGATAGCGATAAATCTGTAAGTGACATCATAGAACGAACCATATCTAAGAGAGTTCGATTATGACGTTCGGACACACCATTACGCTGTGGTGTTCCCGGCGGTGTCAATTGTGAAAGGATTCCGCATTTCTTCAAATACTCGCCAAACTCGTAACTTAGATATTCACCTCCACGATCAGAACGTAGAAATTTAATCTTCTTGTTACGTTGATTCTCTACCTCACTTTGAAATTCCTTAAACTTCTCGAAAGTTTCTGTCACATCCCAAGATTTTCCAAATCTTGTTATGTGAAAAATAAATGAATAAATAAAATTTTGTTTGATTTTCAGAGCCAGAAGAAACTTTTTGAATTCAATTGGAACTTCAAACCCATTTGAATTAAATAAAACCTAAAGGGATTTAAAAAGATAAACATTTAATAAAAGGAAAAATAAAAACATTTGGAAATACTATTTTGAAACAATTAAATGAAAAGATTTGTTTTCAAATGAAATAGAAGTTTATAAATAAAGAATATTTTATAAAGCCAAATTAAACCTTGGCCAAGCATTGGAATTAAAACATTTTATTTTTAATAAAATTTGCAAAGGTTTATTTAAATAAATTAATAAGGATTTAATATCCAACTTTATTTAAATAAAAGGTTTTACCAATTTAATTGAAACATCAAAACTTATTAAATTATTTAAAATAAGTTTTCCCAAATATTTGATATTCCCAAATAAAACCTACTGATTTGGTTTTGAAAATATTTAGGTTTCAAATAAAGATTTTATTAATAAAATCAAACTCTATTTGATTTAATAACTAAGGCCCATTTTATTTAATTATTAATGGACCCTAAAGTAAAAGGTTATTTTGTTTTAAACAAGTTTTCCAAATATTCTTTATTTCCAAATAAAATCTACTGATATGGTTTTGAAAGTATTTGGATTTCAAATGAAGATTTTATTAAATAAACCAAACCCTATTTTATTAATAAACCATGGACCATTTTACTTAATTAATAAATGGAACCTAAAAAGATTTAAAATATTATTTTATTTTTTGAAGTTGGTTTGTGCTACTAAACAGAACCAAATTCTTAGTGCAAGGTTTGATGATTATTTGATTTGATTTGGGCATTGTTTATTTGTTGAAATTCAAAACAGAAAATAAATTCAGAAAAAGAAAAGGGTTCAGATTAAGAAAAAAATAGAGTTTTTGTCGACCCAACCCAGCAGCCCAATAAGCCCAGCAAAGCAGCCCAGCTCCCCTCCAGAAAGAAAAGGTTACACACTCCATTTTGAACCCGCGGAGCAACTGACATGTGGACCTTCTCCCCACTCTTTTTCCCACTGACCAGCGGACCCCACTCCTCCTGTTCTTCTTTCCCACCCGCGCGACCCCTTCTTCCTCCCTCGACGCTGTTTCCTGCCGATGAATGCGCAGACTTAATTCGCCTTAACGCAACCACCGTTACTCGATTTGATCACGCAGTCTTAAACGCCAGTGACTCCTCCTCCTTTCCCCTCTGCCTCATTCCCCAAGCACGCCCCCAGGCCGCCCCAATTCCTCCTCTAGCTCCTCTGTTCCGACCATCGTCTCTGACCGATTCCGGCCAAGCCACATCACCTCGAGCCTCCCTGAGCATGCTGGCAACTTCCCCACTCCCAGACGCTTCTCCCCGTGCTCTTCATTCAACCGTGGGCGCCCCGGAGCATCGGCCTTGACAAGCTCCGACAGTGCCGTCGTTTGTTTCTTCTCCGACGACGTTTTCCAGGTGAACCAGACCGCCCCTTCACTTCTCGTTCACGCACACAGCGTTATCTTGATCCTGCGCATCTGACCGCGCCTTCGTTTTGCCTTAGGGCGATCTGCAGCAACGTCCTCAACCTCAACCAGAGCCACCCGCCGCCAGAACGAACTCCGGCGAGAGATTCCACCTGACCCCGTACGCCCCTTGCCACATCGACCACACGTCGAGCACCACCTCGTCCTCGCGAACACGGTAAGCACCACCTCCATCTTCCTCGCTTCCTAGAACCACCGTAGCATCACTGCCTGGCCGTGCGCCGCCGCAAGCCACCGCCAGCGCCGCCGATCCTTGGCAAGCGTGCTAGCAGCCGTAGGATTCAGATCCGGCGTTCACGATTAGTTCACTTAGCCGCGAAGAGTTACGCACTCTGGACCGCACGATCTGACTTAATCCAACGCACCACAGCCGCGATCCACCCGGACCGGTACCTTCCAGTTAAAACGCGATGCGTGTCGCCTATTCTGATAAAAACAAATTTGAAAACAGAATTATTTGCAAACTTCAAACTCTTGTATCTTTGGATCCACACGTCCAAAAATTGCAAATTTTATGTCGTTGGATTCAGGAGAGCAAGCCCTAGCCAACTATAGAATTAGTTTAGTGAATAGTATATGTTTGTTTTCTTATTTTTGCAGATTCATTTGTATGCTTATTTAGAGTAGAAAAATTGTTTAAAATTGAATTTAGGGTTAAAACTTTTGCAAAATGGTTTGTTGTGACCTTACTGACCCTAGGAACCAACCCATGATTTGCAAAATAGATTTGGAAAAATTTAGAATGGATTTATTGGTTTAGTCCATTTCTAGCTAAATAAAACTATTGATTTGTCTATGAAAATGATTTTGAGTAAAAAACTTCGGAGAAAATAGTTTGGATCAAACCTACTGACCCAAAAACACCAAGTTTTTCAATAGCAACTCATTTTGTGAAAAACTTAAAAGTTTTGTTTTGATAAAACATTTTTCACCACATAAAAGGATGAATGGATTTTAAAATGGTTTTAAGATAAAAACCCTTTTGCAATTGACCTTACCATTTTGGTAAATGACCAATTTGGACCTTCCAAAGTTTAGAAACCTAGAGGAGACCATCCTTACAATAGAACCATCCTTTGCATAATTATGCATGACTTAGATTCCATTGCTTTGTGAGTGTGAAATTATTTGTTTGACTTGGTTTGGAATGTTAGTTGATTTGTGCTTGCTTGATTGACTTGTAGTGAAGTTAGTGAAGTGTGAGACTAGCAAGATCAAGGAGTGAACCACCATTTCCTACCAAAAAGGCAAGTTACACTATCATACAAAAGTCCTACTATTTTCATTAAACTTAGTGGATTATGAAAACATGCATGAACAAGGATATCTTTATACTTATGCTATGCTAAATCCTAATAGGATTCCCTATACACTTCTTAGTGAAAATATTGTAAGTTGCACATGCTTAGCCATGCTTTATTTTGAAAAGAGATACATGTTGAGATTTTACAAAGGTTGAGAAAAGGACTTGTGTTTTACATAATAAAACAAGGACTCAATGAACCACCTAGGTGGTGGATACTTTAAGTTTTGGAGAAGGTGGCAACAAAAGGAACCATGTCTATGGGAATCACTTTGTGTTGTGCTCCAAAAGAAAACCACCTAGGAAACTTAGAGATTCAACATGTTTCTCCAATTGTGGCCTTCGTGTGCAACCACATGCTATTATGGCTCTGGCTTAGTCAACTACATTGGGAAGACCCATGCACTGTCTTCAGTTAACTGGACATGGGGATCTGGAATGCTTCATGGGTGCTGAAGGCAAGCTAGCAATGGTGTATGGGAGGACCCTTTGGAAAGACTTCGTCACATTCTCAATCTGCCAGTACTCCATCTTGGTGAGCACTAATCCAGTAGGCCACTGGTGGCAAAAGGATGGGATTGTGACATGTGGGTAAAGTGTACTCCTTCTGCAGAAGATAATAAAATCTAAGTACTTAGCCATGTCCCCAGTTATGGACAATACTGAGCAACTAAAGTTTGAACCATGGGAGATCTCGACATTCTAATTTCTAAATGAAAAACTTTTAAAGACTTGATGCTCTTGGGGTTACCAAGGAGCTCAAGAGACTTTTGACAAAACTTGATGTACTTGGGGATACCAAGGAACTCAAGGGATTTTGTTAAAAACATGAACACTTGGGGTTACCAAGAAACTCATGAGATTTTGATAAAACTTGTTGCACTTGGGGTTACCAAGTAGCTCAAGAGATTTTGACAAGGACTTGAACACTTGAGTTTCTACCAAGGAGTTCAAGGAACTTGGAAAAGAGATTTGACAAAGGACCAAACCCAATTTGAAAAGTTAGGATAAAAATTGCTTTATGCAAATGAGCCTAAAACTCCACTTAGCCAAATATGCATGTATTGATAGGATCCACTCATACTATACATAATAGTGAATCTTGCCAATACAATTCAAATGTATTGACCCTTGTGGCTGTAACTTGTAATGTTGCAGGTTTGATTTATTTTGGTGAATATTGTTTGATTAGGAATACAAAGTCTATAACCATCATCAGCCTGTGGCACTTTGAAGATGAAGGACCCATGACTATAGATATTCCGCTGCAATGTAATGTAATAGCCAAATGAGCTATGTATGATGTAATAAAATTATGTTATTCCTGGTTATAAAGTATTGTTATGACCTTTGTTTCTTGATATTACATCTTAACTGTGGATGCTAGCTATTGATCCAGGGACTAGCATTGTAAACACAGGGGGCTCTATCTTATTAAAGATTGGTACCTCTACAGTTTCGGACTTATGTTTCATGAAATAGATATACCCATATCTACTCAAGTCATCCGTGAAGGTAAGAACATAAAGATAACCACCGCGCGATTCTACACTCATTGGACCACACACATCGGTATGTATGATTTCCAATAAGTCCGTAGCTCGCTCCATCATACCAGAAAATGGAGTCTTAGTCATTTTACCCATCAGACATGCTTCGCATCTTTCAAGTGATTCGAAATCAAGTGATTCAAGAAATCCATCGGAATGGAGTTTCTTCATACGCTTCACTCCAATGTGACCAAGATGACAGTGCCACATATAGGTCGAGTTATCGCTCGATTTCAAACGTTTAGCCTCAATGTTATTAATATGTGTATTTCCACTATCAAGATTCAACAAGAATAGACCATCTATCAAAGGTGCATGTGCATAAAACATATTACTCATATAAATCGAACAACCATTATTCTCGGACTTAAACAAGTAACCGTCTCGCAATAAACAAGATCCCGATATAATGTTCATGCTTAACGCAGGCACCAAATAACAATTATTTAAGTATAAAACTAATCCCGATGGTAGATGAAGGGGTAGTGTGCCGACCGCGATCACATCAACCTTTGATCCGTTTCCCACGCGCATCGTAACCTCGTTCTTCTCTAGCTTCCGTTTATTCTGCAGCACCTGTTTCGAGTTACAAATATGAGCAACCGAACCAGTATCAAATACCCAGGCACTACTACGAGTACTAGTGAGATACACATCAATAACATGTATATCAGATATACCTTTCTTCTTGATGTTGCCGTTCTTCAAATCCGCCAAGTACTTTGGGCAATTCCGCTTCCAGTGACCTTCTCCCTTGCAGTAAAAACACTCAGTATCAGGCTTAGGTCTAGCCTTGGTCTTCTTCGTTGGCGTGGTAACTTTCTTACCACCCTTCTTGAAGTGTCCCTTCTACTTAGACTTGCCTTTCTTGAATTTGGTGGTCTTATTGACCAACAACACTTGGTGCTCTTTCTTGATCCCCACTTCTGCAGATTTCAACATGGCAAAGAGTTCTGGCAACGTCTTGTTCATGTTCTGCATGTTGTAGTTCATCACAAAGTTCTTGTAACTTGGTGGTAGTGATTGGAGGACGCGGTAAATCCCCAAAGCATTAGGAATCACTATACCCAAGCTTTGAAGTTTGTTTGCGTGCCCAGACATCTTAAGCACATGCTCACTGACGGAGCTGCCCTCTTCCATCTTGCAGTTAAAGAACTTTTCAGAAGCCTCATAGGTTTCAATTGCCGCATGAGTCTCAAAGATCAATTTGAGATCCTCGACAATATCATATGGGTCTGAATTCTCAAACCTTTTCTGAAGCTCCGATTCTAAACCATACAAGATAGCACACTAAATTGTGGAGTACTGAGTCTTCCGAGTGAGGTAAACGTTCTTTACTACATCGGCAGCATCAGCTGCAGGTGGGTCACCCAGCGGTGCATCCAGCACATAGGTCAAATTACCAGCTGTGAGGACAATCCTCAAATTGCAGAACCAATCCGCGAAGTTGCTTCCATTGTTTTTCAACTTTTCTTTCTCTAGGAACGCATTAAAATTGATGGTAGGGGCTGCCATTGATCTACAACATATTTGCAATAGTTTAGACTAAGTTTATGACAAATTGAGTTCAAATTAATAATAAAATTAATCTAGGTGAACTCCCACTCAAAACAATATCCCTCACATTGTTTTAGTGATCACACGAACCAAATCCACCACATCAACACCGATCATCATGAGAGTTGATATAGTTTCAATGGCGAACAATCGACATGTTCATCATATCTACTATATGATTCATGCTTTACCTTTCGGTGATCCGTGTTCCGAGACCATGTCTGTACATGCTAGGCTCGTCAAGATCAAACCTTAGTTTCCACATAAGCAAATCTGCCTTGCTCACATTGTATACACTTGCGGAATCTAACACACCCGATCATCACGTGGTGCTTCGAAACAACAAGCTTTAGCAACGGTGCTAACTAAGGGTGAACACTTTATGACTTGAAATTCATGTGCATGAGGGATCATCTTATAATGCTACCGTTGTCTACTAAGCAATACAAGATGCATAAAGGATTAACATCACATGCAATTCATAATATGTGATATGATATGGCCTTTCTTCTTTGTGCTTCCGATCTCCATCTTCTAGAACGAACATGATCTCCATCATCACCGACATCGCATCAAGGTCAATGACGCTTCTCCATGGTTGTCGTCCACCGGCTTCAACTATTAAAACTACTTTGAATAGACACGCGGGTCTTAACATAAATTAAAGACAACCATATGGCTCCTGCCGGTTGCCAACTTACAATAAGGAACATTGCATACATCAAATATAATCACAATCATGGCCATATCACATCACAGCACACCCCTGCAAAACAAAGTTAGACGCCTCTACTTTCTTTGCATGTTTTACGTGGTTTGGGGCTTTCGATAAGTGTCGTTCTAACTTACGAACATGAACCACAACAATGATACTAGTATTGTTAATCACCCGTTGTAAATTGAATCTTAACTATGCTAGGAGAAACAGGCACCCGCAAAGCCACTTATGCAATACAAGTTGCATGTCAAGCGTGGAGCAAGTCTCATGAACGATGTCATGTAAGGTTAGCCCGGGCCGCTTCATCCCAACATCCCGCAAGATGCAAAGTACACAAGAACAAATCGACAATAAAAGCATCAACGCCCACAATGACCATTGTGTTCTACTCGTGCAACAGATCTACATATAGACACGGCTCTGATACCACTGTAGTGTTTCGTAGCATGGAAAAAAAAATTTCTACCGCATACAAACAAACAAGCCAAGATCTATCTACTAGATTGTATCAACGAGTCTATAGAGTAACTCACCCTCGAAGATTCCAAAGTGTTTAACGAGAGCGGATTCTCGTGGGTGATGTAGTCGTACTCTTCCCGATCTCAAGATCGCGTAGACGATCCTTCCGGCTCTGCGTTCCGGCAGCGCTCCTGCAGTCGGTCACACGTTCGGTACTCGACGAAGACCTTCCTCTCCCTTGTTCCAGCAGGCAGCGGAGGTTGTAGCACTCTCCTCGCGATTCCGGCAGCACAACGGCGTGGTGCCGGAAGTAGAGGGGAGATCTTGCAGGGCTTCGCCTTAAGACGGAGCGAGTATGGTGGAGTATGAGAAAGTCCCTCGACGATCTAGGGTTTAGACACGCCGAGGAGGAATCTTGGTCGGCGGCTAGGGTTGCTAG
Source organism: Avena atlantica (assembly GCA_910589765.1). Lineage (NCBI taxonomy): Eukaryota > Viridiplantae > Streptophyta > Magnoliopsida > Poales > Poaceae > Avena > Avena atlantica. Next base: position 391,613,057 of record OU342735.1, read on the forward strand.
GCGGTGGTGGCGGCTTGACCTAGGGTGGCGGCGCCGGCGGCTTAGGGTTTGGAGGAGAGGATCTTGTCTGTCTAGGAGGGGAGCCCTGCCCCTCCTTTTATAGGTGGAGGGGGCCGGCCAAGGGGAGGGGAGTCCCTCCCCTACTCGTCTTGGTGGTGCGCCGGCGGTGGGGAGGAGGGACTCCTCCCCAACTCGGTTTCCTCCTCCTTTTCCACTTCCCAAAAATAGCCGTTTGACTTTCAAACTTGGCGTTTGACTTTTCAAACAAGGATTTGATTTAATGCTCTATTTTGTTCAGCGATGACACTTAGTATATGATGCAATCATACCAACTTGATATAACACATTCATGTACCCTTCCCCTCCGGAGTGCCGGACATTCTGGAACCTTCTAGAACATTCCCGATGAAAACACAGGAATCATTCTCCAACTCCGAAACGGGACTTTCCTTATATGAATCTTATTCTCCGGACCATTCCGGATCTCCTCGTGATATCCCGAATCCCATTCGAGACTCCGAACAACATTCGGACTCTTTCTCATCATTCCATAACTACTCAAACAACGTTGAATCCTTAAGTGTGTCTCCCTACGGTTCGTGAATTATGCGGACATGATCGAGACACTTCTCCGATCAATAACCAATAGAGGAATCTGGAAATTCATATGGCTCCCACATATTTCTACGATTACTTTGCGATCGAATGAACCACTTACATACGATATCAATTTCCCTTTGTCTCACGATAGTTTACTTATCCGAGGTTATGATCGTCGGTATCTCTGCATACCTAGTTCAACCTCGTTACCGATAAGTACTCTTTTCATGTTCCTGTGATATGTGATCCCTTGTGAGCCAGTCACATGCTTGCAAGCTAATTGGATGACATTTCACCGAGAGGGCCCAGAGTATATCTACCCGTCATATGGATGGACAAATCCCACTCTTGATCCATGTGTTTTAACCAATACTTTTCCGAACACTCAATGCCACCTTTATAGCCACCCAGTTACGATGTGGTGTTTGATGTCATCAAAGCATCCATACGATAAAGGTGATATGCATGATCTCATGGTCGAAGGAATTAGATTACTATGTATTAGAAAGCATATAGCAATTAAACTAATAAAATGACTTGATCTTTATGCTACGCTTATCTATAGGAGTATGTCCACCATATCATTCTCCTAACGATATGATCTTGTTGTTAATAACATCTCAATGTTCATTATAGGGAAACCACAATCATCTATTAACCAACAAGCTAGTATTTATATAGAGGCTTTACTAGGGACTCTTATTTTAGTCTACAATTCACACAAGTATTAATGTTTCCTTGTTAATACTATTATAGCATGAATGTAAACATTTATCATAAACACAAAGATATAATAATAACTATATTTATTATTGCCTCTAGGGCATATCTCCAACAGTTCCGGCCCAAGTTCCATCAAATAGACCACTTCGAACAGAAGGGTACTAACCCTTCAGCCGAACTTGGAGCGGAACTAGGGGTGGAACTTCTGGGTCGCGAAGCATGTCTGACCGGAAGTTCCGGTGTTTGGGCGGAAGTTCCACTCAGGAAATTTCTGGAGGAAGCAACGGAAATTCCTCACCGGAACTTCCGGTGCAACTTTCGGTGGAAGTTCCGGCAAATAGCGCATACCCAGACAGAAGGTACTGGGAGCTGGCCGGAAGTTCTAGCAGAAGTTGGATCAGAACTTAGTTCCAGATCTTCCCACAGAAAAGCTCTGAGCGGAACTTTCGGCGCCTGGCCGGAAGTTCCGATCAGACAGAAAAGGCTCCAGCTGATCAGAACCTCGCTCTCTCACAGAAAAGTAGGATGGTTGTGGCGGTGCATATGGGGTTTGTGCAAGAACAAGCGATTTCCCACATCCTTCCGAGATGGACCCCCTCTTGATAGTATGGCGACCTAAAGCAATAAAAAGAGATAAACTAGAAAAACTAAAGGCCGCCGTATTCACGAGATCCCAAAGTGAGCATCCACAAAATCCATAGGAATCATCAAAAGCATTTTTCCAGAAACTCAAGTATACGATTAGACCACAAGTGGGATTGTCATCATCACCAAAATAGCATGGGAAAATATAGTCCTTTCAATCTCCCCCTTTTTGGTGCTTGATGACAATCCCAACGATTTGCATAATGATGGAAGTAATCTTTGCAAAGGATGGAATAGGCTCCCCCTATATGTGTGAAAGGTAGAGATAATGCTCTAAGGACAAGACTAGCACACATACAAGGAGGTTCCCCCTCCCAATTGCAAAGATAGCACAAATGCAAGGAATAGATAGTATAGAGATCATACCGTTGCACCAACCAACTGTGGTGGATACAATAGAGGAAATATCAAGGGAGACTAAAGATTCTCCACCACCATATACAAATGCCCATAAGCCAATAACAATAATACCAAACATTAGGCATTAACCAAGCATAACATAACATACCACATAGTCTCATACAAATAACATGGTCCACAAGCATAGATAAGTTCACAAGCACAAGGAGGTCCACAAGCACACAAATAAACTAGAGAGTTCACGAGCTAGAAATGATCAAAGACAAGAACGAGGTCGCGACTCAACCCATGCAAATCCCGTAGGCAACCTAATAGAAATATTTCTCCCCCTTTGGCATCGAGACACCAAAAAGGAAGAAAAGATCACTCTAATCGCCCCAACTGTGAAAGGGAGAAGGAGAGGGCTCAGGGACCCAAGGATCCCACGCAGGCGGAGGACCGGTGACTTCCTCCTCGGACTCATCCTCAGACCAACGGCAGTTGTCGCGAATCCAATCATCCCTGGGAGCAGTGACAGCGCTAGTGACAGGAGAGCAGGGAATGTTGAGAGCAGTCATGATGGCCTTCTGGCGCTGAACACTGTGTCGATGATCGACATATGACTGATACTTGCGGTTCTGGAGAAAGCAGAAAGTCTTCTTCACCTTCCCAAGCAGCTTCTTTGTCCAAGATGGCTGCCTCTGGAGAGAAGGACCACCAGCACTAGAGCCTCCATGAGCAGAAGAGGGACCACCAGCTTTAGCACGAGCCTTCTGGAGAGCTTCTTCCTTTTCTTCTTGGGAACGAGGCTTGTTGTGTTTCCTCACACGCAGCTTCTTCTCCTCATGAATGGTGATGTTGGCTTCAGAGAAATGTGTACCAGTCACCTCAAGCCACTTGTGATTGATGAGAGTCTGAATATAGGGAGCATAGGGGCAAGAGCGCTTGTCAATGATGGCCTGCCACATCTCGGTGTAGATGAAATGCATGACATACATCCTCCTGTCAGAGTCACGGTGAAGGTAAGTCTGATGCATGAGATCAACCTGATAGGCATGAAACTGATCAAAATTGCCAGCCTTGGGCGAGATGGTGTTCAAGTATACCCGACGCATGATGTCATAAACTGGTTGCAGATGATTCACAAAACCAACAGTGCCCCAACCTTCAATGTAAAGAGGCTCCGGGACCTCAGGATCAGCAGCTTGGGCGGTATGAACACGCCAACCATTTGTCCCTTTGCCAGGCTGAATGCGATAGTCAAGGAGCTCAGCAAACTCAGACCATTGGGAGGTAAGCAGCACGCCAATAGTCATCCACTTCATAACACCTTCAGTAGAAGAGCTCATATTCAGGTGAAGAGTAGTGTAGAATTGAGCAATAGCACCTTCATCGAAGTTCTGACGGTGCTCCATGAGGGGAATCAGCCCAAACCTCCTGCAAATATCAATAGGCTTGCCAAAGTATGCATGCTTTTCTTCCATGTGAGCCACATTGATGTACTTCTGAGGAGAAACCACAAACTTTGTCTTGGTAGTATAGATTTCAGCAAAGATTTGTTCCTGACGACAGTTGTGGAAGAGGGGATCCAAGCAGAGACGGTCACGAGGAATAAGGTAAGGAACCGCACGCCTGAATTCAGAGTAGGCCTTCTGAGTCCATTTAGAGATCTTGGCCTTGGATTTGTCAGGCCCAGCAGCAGTGGCCTTCTGAGAGGCAAGAACAGGCTTCTTTCCCTCAGCATCAGCAGCACGATGAGCAGCAGACCTTTGACGGCTGGTCTGAGTGGATGGACGCACTACCTCAACATCATCTTCATCAATCTCAGGAGGAATATCAGAGGATGGTCGACGGAGACGCTTGCCTTTGCGGGAACCACCTTGCCCTGAGAAGAAAGCAAAATAATAGGGAGGGTAGGTGGGGTAAGTGCACAAGTTCGGAAGAAGGTACAAAAGGAGATTGGAAAAATACAGTCAAGGAAAAAATTTACTGTCACCGGAACTTCCGGTGTGAATGGTCCACCGGAAGTTCCGGTCGTGGCTCACCGGAAGTTCCGGTGAGACCACGAACTGGCGTTTCAAACAACAAGTTCAATAGATCTAGATCTACAAGGCACAAGTACAAAATTTCCAAGAATTTATTGGACCAATCTACCCTAGCATGATTCCCTAGGCCTACCAAGATCTCCCAACAAGTTCTAGCCAAAGAACTAGCCTAGACAAGGTGAGCCCTAACTCAAGCAATGGTGAGATAGCTAGATCTATATTAATGGAGGGAGTTGAGGGCAAATACCGGAGTCCATGGTGGGAGATCGAGGTGCGGAAGGTTCCCACGGAGCAGATCTGAGGAGGGGTGGTCGGAGACGAAGGTTCCGGAGCACCTTCACGGAGAAGTCTTCGCCGGCGACTGCTCCAAATAAAAGATGGGTCTTGGGGAAAAGAGGAAGAAGATCCCGTTTTCCCCAGGGCCCACTTTATATAGGACAGAGAGCCTCATCGTAAGTTCCGGTCAGGGACCGGAAGTTCCGGTGAACCGGAAGTTTCGGGTCAGGCAAAAACTTTACAGGTCAGCAGGTGGTTCCTACGAACAACTAGCTGACCGGAAGATCCGATAGCTGATCAGAAGTTCCGGTGACGCCAGAAAAACTTCTTAGGATTGGAAGAAAACAAGGAAGAACTTGTGCAGGGAATAGAGAGGGCTTGAGGAAAGGAAAGTCTTAGGATAGAGAGCTCAAACTGTGAAGAACCAAAGCCAACAAAAACCAATAAAAACACAAAAGTAACCAAGCACACAAAGAAAAAACAAGGCAAGAGACAAAAATAGGTCGGTGGCCGAGGCCACCTTATATAAGAGTAAATGGCTTGAAACCGCGAAGATATATCTTGGGTTCATTACCAACACTCATCATGAAGCTCAAATGGTCTCCTTTAGAGACTATAGAGTATGAGAACTTTAATGTGTGCATAATAGGGATAGTTTTTGTTCATGAGAGGAACTACACTCCCCCTAAATCCAAACAAGATACACATTGAGACACGGGTAGGTGTGCAAGATACTCAAGCCACATTGCTATAATCAATGATATTTAGCTCATTCCTTAACTCTCGGAACCATGCTTCATCAAAAGGCTTCGTGAAAAGATCTGCAAGATTTGCCTTGGTAGGAACATACTCCAAAGAAATGTCTCCTCTAACAACATGGTCCCGAATGAAATGATGATGAATCTCAATGTTCTTAGTCCGGTTGTGTTGCGCGGGGTTGTGAGCAATAGCAATGGCACTCTCATTGTCACAAATAAGGGGCACCTTGTCAAAAGATAGTCCGAGATCCTTCAAAGTTTGCTTCGTCCATAAAAATTGAGCACAACAACTTGCAGCGGAGATGTACTCAGCTTCGGCAGTGGACATAGACACACAGTTTTGCTTCTTCGAGGACCAACAAACCAAAGATCTTCCAAGAAACTGACAAGCTCCAGAGGTTGACTTTCTTCCCACTTTGTCACCTGCCCAATCCGAGTCCGTGTATCCAATAATGTCAAAGCTGGCTCCCTTGGGGTACCACAACCCAAAGTTTGGGGTATGCCAAATATCGAAAGATTCTCTTGACTGCCACCATGTGGCTTTCTTTTGGTGCGGCTTGGAATCTTTCACACATACCCACACTCAACATAATATCCGGTCGAGATGCACAAAGATAGAGCAAAGAACCAATCATAGAGTGATAGAGTTTTTGATCCACATCCTTACCCTTGGGATCGAGATCAAGATTAACCTTAGTTGACATCGGAGTCTTGGCACCTTTGACTTGATCAAACTTGAACTTCTTGAGCATGTCTTGGATGTATTTGACTTGGTTGATGAAAGTCCCTTTCCTCAATTGCTTGCCTTCAAACCCAAGGAAAAACTCCAACTCCCCCATCATGGACATCTCAAAGCGACCGGTCATGAGCATGGCAAAATCCTCATTAAAAGCTTTGTTAATAGACTCAAAGATAATATCATCAACATAGATTTGGCATACGAACAAGTGGCTTCTAACTTTCTTAGTAAAAAGAGTGGGATCAATGAGGCCCACCTCGAAGCCACGGTCTAACAAGAGATCTCTAAGGCAATCATACCACGCATGTGGGGATTGTTTGAGGCCATAGAGTGCCTTATTGAGCTTGTAGACATGGTTCAGGAAGAGTGGATCCTTAAAGCCCGGAGGTTGCTTGACGTATACCAACTCTTTCAAAGGCCCATTAAGAAAAGCACTCTTAACATCCATTTGATGCAATTTGAAGTTATGATGAGTAGCAAAAGCAAGAAGCATACGAATGGATTCAAGGCGAGCAACGGGGGCATAATTCTCACCGTAGTCTATGCCCTCAACTTGTGAGTATCCTTGGGAAACTAACCTTGCCTTGTCACGCACAACTATTCCATTCGCATCACACTTGTTCTTGAAAACCCATTTGGTACCGATGGCGTTTTGACAATCTTTGGGCCGCTCAACCAATGTCCAAACATTGTTCCTCTTGAAGTTGTGAAGTTCTTCATTCATAGCGTCAAGCCAATCATCATCTTCAAGAGCCTCGAAGACTTTATGTGGTTCCCCAAGAGAGATAAAAGCATGGTGAGAGCTAAAGGAGGATAGTTGCCTCCTAGTAGTGGAACCTTTATTGAAATATCCATAAACATTATCAAGGATATGGCCATCTCGAACGAGCTTGGCAAGACGATAGGCTTGACGGTAGGCTTGTGCTTCAACACGAGATTCTTGAGCAACCACTTGGTCATTGCCACCATTGGAGTCCCCGCCTTGACTATAAGCACGAACACGAGGATCATATTCATCAACTTCCACTTTGGGAGATTCATCATTTAGAGTAGAACCTTGATTATCATTGGCTTGCCCTTGATCTTGACGATCTTGACCTTGAGGAGAGCCTTGAGGAGGAGGAGCCCCATATTGGGGAGGTTGATGTTGTTGGTGAAGAGCTTGACCTTTGAAGGTGCCTTGAGAAGGAGCCCCATCTTGGGGAGGTTGATGTTGTCGGTGATGAGCTTGACCTTCGGGGCTTGAAGTAAAAGGTTATTTTGTTTTAAACAAGTTTTCCAAATATTCTTTATTTCCAAATAAAATCTACTGATATGGTTTTGAAAGTATTTGGATTTCAAATGAAGATTTTATTAAATAAACCAAACCCTATTTTATTAATAAACCATGGACCATTTTACTTAATTAATAAATGGAACCTAAAAAGATTTAAAATATTATTTTATTTTTTGAAGTTGGTTTGTGCTACTAAACAAAACCAAATTCTTAGTGAAAGGTTTGATGATTATTTGATTTGATTTGGGCATTGTTTGTTTGTTGAAATTCAAAACAGAAAATAAATTCAGAAAAAGAAAAGGGTTCAGATTAAGAAAAAAATAGAGTTTTTGTCGACCCAACCCAGCAGCCCAATAAGCCCAGCAAAGCAGCCCAGCTCCCCTCCAGAAAGAAAACGTTACACACTCCATTTTGAACCCGCGGAGCAACTGACATGTGGACCTTCTCCCCACTCTTTTTCCCACTGACCAGCGGACCCCACTCCTCCTGTTCTTCTTTCCCACCCGCGCGACCCCTTCTTCCTCCCTCGACGCTGTTTCCTGCCGATGAATGCGCAGACTTAATTCGCCTTAAGGCGACCACCGTTACTCGATTTGATCACGCAGTCTTAAACGCCAGTGACTCCTCCTCCTTTCCCCTCTGCCTCATTCCCCAAGCACGCCCCCAGGCTGCCCCAATTCCTCCTCTAGCTCCTCTGTTCCGACCACCGTCTCCGACCGATTCCGGCCAAGCCACATCACCCCGAGCCTCCCTGAGCATGCTGCAAACTTCCCCACTCCCAGACGCTTCTCCTCGTGCTCTTCATTCAACCGCGAGCACCCCGGAGCATCGGCCTTGACAAGCTCCGACAGTGTCGCCGTTTGTTTCTTCTCCGACGACGTTTTCCAGGTGAACCAGACCGCCCCTTCACTTCTCGTTCACGCACACAGCGTTATCTTGATCTTGCGCATCTGACCGCGCCTTCGTTTTGCCTTAGGGCGATCTGCAGCAACGTCCTCGACCTCAACCAGAGCCACCCGCCGCCAGAACGAACTCCGGTGAGAGATTCCACCTGACCCCGTACGCCCCTTGCCACATCGACCACACGTCGAGCACCACCTCGTCCTCGCGAACACGGTAAGCACCACCTCCATCTTCCTCGCTTCCTAGAACCACCGTAGCATCACTGCCTGGCCGTGCGCCACCGCAAGCCACCGCCAGCGCCGCCGATCCTTGGCAAGCGTGCTAGCAGCCGTAGGATTCAGATCCGGCGTTCATGATTAGTTCACTTAGCCCGAAGAGTTACGCACTCTGGACCGCACGATCTGACTTAATCCAACGCACCACAGTCGCGATCCACCCGAACCGGTACCTTCCAGTTAAAACGCGACGCGTGTCGCCTATTCTGTTTAAAAATAAATTTGAAAACAGAATTATTTGCAAACTTCAAACTCTTGTATCTTTGGATCCACACGTCCAAAAATTGCAAATTTTATGTCATTGGATTCAGGAGAGCAAGACCTAGCCAACTATAGAATTAGTTTAGTGAATAGTATCTGTTTGTTTTCTTATTTTTGCAGATTCATTTGTATGCTTATTTAGAGTAGAAAAATTGTTTAAAATTGAATTTAGGGTTAAAACTTTTGCAAAATGGTTTGTTGTGACCTTACTGACCCTAGGAACCAACCCATGATTTGAAAAATAGATTTGGAAAAATTTAGAATGGATTTATTGGTTTAGTCCATTTCTAGCTAAATAAAACTATTGATTTGTCTATGAAAATGATTTTGAGTAAAAAACTTCGGAGAAAATAGTTTGGATCAAACCTACTAACCCAAAAACACCAAGTTTTGCAATAGCAACTCATTTGGTGAAAAAATTAGAAGTTTTGTTTTGATAAAACATTTTTCACCACATAAAAGGATGAATGGATTTTAAAATGGTTTTAAGATAAAAACCCTTTTGCAATTCACCTTACCATTTTGGTAAATGACCAATTTGGACCTTCCAAAGTTTAGAAACCTAGTGGAGACCATCCTTACAATAGAACCATCCTTTGCATAATTATGCATGACTTAGATTCCATTGCTTTGTGAGTGTGAAATTATTTGTTTGACTTGGTTTGGAATGTTAGTTGATTTGTGCTTGCTTGATTGACTTGTAGTGAAGTTAGTGAAGTGTGAGACTAGCAAGATCAAGGAGTGAACCACCATTTCCTACCAAAAAGGCAAGTTACACTATCATACAAAAGTCCTACTATTTTCATTAAACTTAGTGGATTATGAAAACATGCATGAACAAGGATATCTTTATACTTATGCTATGCTAAATCCTAATAGGATTCCCTATACACTTCTTAGTGAAAATATTGTAAGTTGCACATGCTTAGCCATGCTTTATTTTGAAAAGAGATACATGTTGAGATTTTACAAAGGTTGAGAAAAGGACTTGTGTTTACATAATAAAACAAGGACTCAATGAACCACCTAGGTGGTGGATACTTTAAGTTTTGGAGAAGGTGGCAACAAAAGGAACCATGTCTATGGAATCACCTTGTGTTGTGCTCCAAAAGAAAACCACCTAGGAAACTTAGAGATTGAACATGTTTCTCCAATTGTGGCTTTCGTGTGCAACCACATGCTATTATGGCTCTGGCTTAGTCAACTACATTGGGAAGACCCATGCACTGTCTTCAGTTAACTGTACATGGGGATCTGGAATGCTTCATGGGTGCTGAAGGCAAGCTAGCAATGGTGTATGGGAGGACCCTTTGGAAAGACTTCGTCACATTCTCAATCTGCCAGTACTCCATCTTGGTGAGCACTAATCCAGTAGGCCACTGGTGGCAAAAGGATGGGATTGTGACATGTGGGTAAAGTGTACTCCTTCTGTAGAAGATAATAAAATCTAAGTACTTAGCCGTGTCCCCGTTTATGGGCAATACTGAGCAACTAAAGTTTGAACCATGGGAGATCTCGACATTCTAATTTCTAAATGAAAAACTTTTAAAGACTTGATGCTCTTGGGGTTACCAAGGAGCTCAAGAGACTTTTGACAAAACTTGATGTACTTGGGGATACCAAGGAACTCAAGGGATTTTGTTAAAAACATGAACACTTGGGGTTACCAAGGAACTCATGAGATTTTGATAAAACTTGTTGCACTTGGGGTTACCAAGTAGCTCAAGAGATTTTGACAAGGACTTGAACACTTTAGTTTCTACCAAGGAGTTCAAGGAACTTGGAAAAGAGATTTGACAAAGGACCAAACCCAATTTGAAAAGTTAGGATAAAAATTGCTTTATGCAAATGAGCCTAAAACTCCACTTAGCCAAATATGCATGTATTGATAGGATCCACTCATACTATACATAATAGTGAAGCTTGCCAATACAATTCAAATGTATTGACCCTTGTGGCTGTAACTTGTAATGTTGCAGGTTTGATTTATTTTGGTGAAGATTGTTTGATTAGGATTACAAAGTCTACAACCAACATCTGCCTGTGGCACTTTGAAGATGAAGGACCCATGACTATAGATATTCCACTGCAATGTAATGTAATAGCCAAATGAGCTATGTATGATGTAATAAAATTATGTTATTCCTGGTTATAAAGTATTGTTATGACCTTTGTTTCTTGATATTACATCTTAACTGTGGATGCTAGCTATTGATCCAGGGACTAGCATTGTAAACACAGGGGGCTCTATCTTATTAAAGATTGGGACCTCTACAGATGGTATCAGAGCACTGTGTTGCCTGTAGGATTGTAACCCTAGGATTGGACAAAACCCCTTAGAAAAATAGGAGTTGTATTTGTTCAAAACTTATTTACAACAATCTTGTAAATTCTTTCCTCAACCATTTTTGGTTTTGATTCTACATCTCTTCTATTTCAACTTGATGGACAAGGACCTCACGCATGAGCAAAGACCTCAACATGAGCAAATGACTTCACCAACTCAAAGGACTTCAACTTCACCAACTCAAATGACTTCAACTTCAACATCATCAAAGACTTCAAATTTATTTTCACCAAGGACTTCAACTTGGATATCACTAAGGACTACAAGTGAGACAAGAAATATTACTCAAGACTTGAAGATTAAGGAAACACAACTAGAAGAATCATCATCAACTCTGGAGTTTGTAACCAAGACACAAGAATTTTCCCAAGGAAACCATGATCTCATTCAAGAAGAAACAACAAAGAAGAATGGAATGATCTCAAGTGAACCATATAGATGGACCACCATATTTTAGTTAAGTCAAAACACACCAACTTATGAGGTGTGAACAAAAATTTTTGTTGCCTAAGTATGTGCTTGAACTTTGTTGTTTGAGTGAAAAGTTGTTTGTGTTTGCATGCACATTGTTTGTGTGAATTGTGATGTGTGTGATTAGAAATATTCCCTTAGAAATATCTTGCCTATTCTAATCTCCCTTCAACCCAAACAGATGACTACTCCAAAAGACTCCAAGGTTGATGACACCAACACCAACCAGGAGGACAGCATGAAAGAACTCATAGCAACTCAGAATCAGTTAAACCAACTGACAGCTCAGTTCATAGCAAACAATAGTGAAAAAGATCCAGCACTGCAAAAGTTTTTGGAGGAACAATCCCAACTGATGCTTAAGGTGACTAATCAAATGATCAACATGGAAGAAAGCTATCCCAAAAGAGTGTATGATAACAAGGATGACAAGAATGTTATTCTAGATGGAGCACCATCTTGCATTATTTGTGGAGACAAGGATCATACTTCCAAGGAGCATGAAGGTCAATGCCCTAACTGTGAAGAAAATCATCCTGTTGGACAATGTCCCATCTCTCAAGTGACTTGTTACCTTTGTGAAGGAAATGACCATGCCCCTATCCAATGCCCCATCTATGCCACTATTGAACAAAGGAAACAAGAAGGATCCAAGTATGCCAAGAATGTTGATGGCAAAGGAAAAGGACCACTTATACCTCCAAACAAGACAACCCAATTCAAAGGATCAAAGAAACCCAAGAAACCAAGACCAGACATGAACCTTGTGCAATGTCGTAAATGTAAGGAAATGGGACACTACTCCAGTGAGTGCCCAGAAAACAAGAAGAATAAAGAGATTGACCAAGTGTGGTGCAACAACTGCAAAGAGTTAGGCCACTATGTAGAAAATTGTCCACAAGAGCCACGTAAAGAACTCAAGGACATTCATTGTTTCAACTGCAAGAATCCAGGACATTATGCAAGCAACTGTCCAGAAAAGATGAAGAACAAGTTGAACAAGCCTATGAAAAAAAATTAAACCTTGGCCCATGAGTCAAGTATGGAAACCAAGGACACATGCAAAGTTTGCTTAGAGAAGTTTTCCCAGGATCCCAAGAAGGACAATATGTAAGTTTTTGTTTGAAAATTTTTAAGGGTGGTAGTACCCTAGTTGTTTTGAACTTGCTTGTAACCCCAGCCTTCCCAAATCTCGGGACGAGATTTATTTTAAGGGTGGTAGCCTATCACATCCCAAGATTTTCCAAATCTTGTTATGTGAAAAATAAATGAATAAAATAAAATTTTGTTTGATTTTCAGAGCCAGAAGAAACTTTTTGAATTCAATTGGAACTTCAAACCCATTTGAATTAAATAAAACCTAAAGGGATTTAAAAAAATAAACATTTAATAAAAGGAAAAATAAAAACATTTGGAAATACTATTTTGAAACAATTAAATGAAAAGATTTGTTTTCAAATGAAATAGAAGTTTATAAATAAAGAATATTTTATAAAGCCAAATTAAACCTTGGCCAAGCTTTGGAATTAAAACATTTTATTTTTAATAAAATTTGCAAAGGTTTATTTAAATAAATTAATAAGGATTTAATATCCAACTTTATTTAAATAAAGGTTTTACCAATTTAATTGAAACATCAAAACTTATTAAATTATTTAAAATAAGTTTTCCCAAATATTTGATATTCCCAAATAAAACCTACTGATTTGGTTTTGAAAATATTTAGGTTTCAAATAAAGATTTTATTAATAAAATAAAACTCTATTTGATTTAATAACTAAGGCCCATTTTATTTAATTATTAATGGACCCTAAAGTAAAAGGTTATTTTGTTTTAAACAAGTTTTCCAAATATTCTTTATTTCCAAATAAAATCTACTGATATGGTTTTGAAAGTATTTGGATTTTAAATGAAGATTTTATTAAATAAACCAAACCCTATTTTATTAATAAACCATGGACCATTTTATTAATTAATAAATGGAACCTAAAAAGATTTAAAATATTATTTTATTTTGTGAAGTTGGTTTGTGCTACTAAACAGAACCAAATTCTTAGTTCAAGGTTTGATGATTATTTGATTTGATTTGGGCATTGTTTGTTTGTTGAAATTCAAAACAGAAAATAAATTCAGAAAAAGAAAAGGGTTCAGATTAAGAAAAAAATAGAGTTTTTGTCGACCCAACCCAGCAGCCCAATAAGCCCAGCAAAGCAGCCCAGCTCCCCTCCAGAAAGAAAACGTTTCACACTCCATTTTGAACCCGCGGAGCAACTGACATGTGGACCTTCTCCCCACTCTTTTCCCAACTGACCAGCGGACCCCACTCCTCCTGTTCTTCTTTCCTACCCACGCGACCCCTTCTTCCTCCTTCGACGCTGTTTCCTGCCGATGAATGCGCAGACTTAATTCTCCTTAACGCGACCACCGTTACTCGATTTGATCACGCAGTCTTAAACGCCAGTGACTCCTCCTCCTTTCCCCTCTGCCTCATTCCCCAAGCACGCCCCCAGGCCGCCCCAATTCCTCCTCTAGCTCCTCTGTTCCGACCACCGTCTCCGACCGATTCCGGCCAAGCCACATCACCCCGAACCTCCCTGAGCACGCTGGCAACTTCCCCACTCCCAGACGCTTCTCCCCGTGCTCTTCATTCAACCGTGGGCGCCCCGGAGCGTCGGCCTTGACAAGCTCCGACAGCGCCGCCGTTTGTTTCTTCTCCGACGACGTTTTCCAGGTGAACCAGACCGCCCCTTCACTTCTCGTTCACGCACACAGCGTTATCTTGATCCCGCGCATCTGACCGCGCCTTCGTTTTGCCTTAGGGCGATTTGCAGCAACATCCTCGACCTCAACCAGAGCCACCCGCCGCCAGAACGAACTCCGGCGAGAGATTCCACCTGACCCCGTACGCCCCTTGCCACATCGACCACACGTCGAGCACCACCTCGTCCTCGCGAACACGGTAAGCACCACCTCCATCTTCCTCACTTCCTAGAACCACCGTAGCATCACTGCCTGGCCGTGTGCCGCCGCAATCCACCGCCAGCGCCGCCGATCCTTGGCAAGCGTGCTAGCAGCCGTAGGATTCAGATCCGGCGTTCACGATTAGTTCACTTAGCCGCGAAGAGTTACGCACTCTGGATCGCACGATCTGACTTAATCCAACGCACCACAGCCGCGATCCACCCGAACCGGTACCTTCCAGTTAAAACGCGACGCGTGTCGCCTATTCTGTTTAAAAACAAATTTGAAAACAGAATTATTTGCAAACTTCAAACTCTTGTATCTTTGGATCCACACGTCCAAAAATTGCAAATTTTATGTCGTTGGATTCAGGAGAGCAATCCCTAGCCAACTATAGAATTAGTTTAGTGAATAGTATCTGTTTGTTTGCTTATTTTTGCAGATTCATTTGTATGCTTATTTAGAGTAGAATTTTTTTTTAAAATTGAATTTAGGGTTAAAACTTTTGCAAAATGATTTGTTGTGACCTTACTGACCCTAGGAACCAACCCATGATTTGCAAAATAGATTTGGAAAAATTTAGAATGGATTTCTTGGTTTAGTCCATTTCTAGCTAAATAAAACTATTGATTTGTCTATGAAAATGATTTTGAGTAAAAAACTTCGGAGAAAATAGTTTGGATCAAACCTACTGACCCAAAAACACCAAGTTTTGCAATAGCAACTCATTTGGTGAAAAACTTAAAAGTTTTGTTTTGATAAAACATTTTTCACCACATAAAAGGATGAATGGATTTTAAAATGGTTTTAAGATAAAAACCCTTTTGCAATTGACCTTACCATTTTGGTAAATGACCAATTTGGACCTTCCAAAGTTTAGAAACCTAGTGGAGACCATCCTTACAATAGAACCATCCTTTGCATAATTATGCATGACTTAGATTCCATTGCTTTGTGAGTGTGAAATTATTTGTTTGACTTGGTTTGGAATGTTAGTTGATTTGTGCTTGCTTGATTGACTTGTAGTGAAGTTAGTGAAGTGTGAGACTAGCAAGATCAAGGAGTGAACCACCATTTCCTACCAAAAAGGCAAGTTACACTATCATACAAAAGTCCTACTATTTTCATTAAACTTAGTGGATTATGAAAACATGCATGAACAAGGATATCTTTATACTTATGCTATGTTAAATCCTAATAGGATTCCCTATACACTTCTTAGTGAAAATATTGTAAGTTGCACATGCTTAGCCATGCTTTATTTTGAAAAGAGATACATGTTGAGATTTTACAAAGGTTGAGAAAAGGACTTGTGTTTTACATAATAAAACAGGGACTCAATGAACCACCTAGGTGGTGGATACTTTAAGTTTTGGAGAAGGTGGCAACAAAAGGAACCATGTCTATGGGAATCACTTTGTGTTGTGCTCCAAAAGAAAACCACCTAGGAAACTTAGAGATTGAACATGTTTCTCCAATTGTGGCTTTCGTGTGCAACCACATGCTATTATGGCTCTGGCTTAGTCAACTACATTGGGAAGACCCATGCACTGTCTTCAGTTAACTGGACATGGGGATCTGGAATGCTTCATGGGTGCTGAAGGCAAGCTAGCAATGGTGTATGGGAAGACCCTTTGGAAATACTTCGTCACATTCTCAATCTGCCAGTACTCCATCTTGGTGAGCACTAATCCAGTAGGCCACTGGTGGCAAAAGGATGGGATTGTGACATGTGGGTAAAGTGTATTCCTTCTGCAGAAGATAATAAAATCTAAGTACTTAGCCGTGTCCCCGGTTTTGGACAATACTGAGCAACTAAAGTTTGAACCATGGGAGATCTCGACTAATTTCTAAATGAAAAACTTTTAAAGACTTGATGCTCTTGGGGTTACCAAGGAGCTCAAGAGAATTTTGACAAAACTTGATGTACTTGGGGATACCAAGGAACTCAAGGGATTTTGTTAAAAACATGAACACTTGGGGTTACCAAGGAACTCATGAGATTTTGATAAAACTTGTTGCACTTGGGGTTACCAAGTAGCTCAAGAGATTTTGACAAGGACTTGAACACTTGAGTTTCTACCAAGGAGTTCAAGGAACTTGGAAAAGAGATTTGACAAAGGACCAAACCCAATTTTAAAAGTTAGGATAAAAATTGCTTTATGCAAATGAGCCTAAAACTCCACTTAGCCAAATATGCATGTATTGATAGGATCCACTCATACTATACATAATAGTGAATCTTGCCAATACAATTCAAATGTATTGACCCTTGTGGCTGTAACTTGTAATGTTGCAGGTTTGATTTATTTTGGTGAAGATTGTTTGATTAGGATTACAAAGTCTACAACCAACATCAGCCTGTGGCACTTTGAAGATGAAGGACCCATGACTATAGATATTCCGCTGCAATGTAATGTAATAGCCAAATGAGCTATGTATGATGTAATAAAATTATGTTATTCCTGGTTATAAAGTATTGTTATGACCTTTGTTTCTTGATATTACATCTTAACTGTGGATGCTAGCTATTGATCCAGGGACTAGCATTGTAAACACAGGGGGCTCTATCTTATTAAAGATTGGTACCTCTACAGTTTCGGACTTGTGTTTCATGAAATAGATATACCCATATCTACTCAAGTCATCCGTGAAGGTAAGAACATAACGATAACCACCGCGCGATGCTACACTCATTGGACCACACACATCGGTATGTATGATTTCCAATAAGTCCGTAGCTCGCTCCATCATACCAGAAAATGGAGTCTTAGTCATTTTACCTGTAGGGGTCCTCAATCTTTAATAAGATAGAGCCCTCTGTGTTTTACAATTCTAGTCCCTGGATCAATAGCTAGCATCCACAGTTAAGATGTAATATCAAGAAACAAAGGTCATAATATAACTTTATAACCAGGAATAACATAATTTTATTACATCTTACATAGCTCATTTGGCTATTACATTACATTACAGCGGAATAACTATAAGCATGGGTCCTTCATCTTCAAAGTGCCACAGGCAGATGTTGGTTGTAGACTTTGTAATCCTAAACAATCAATCTTCACTAAAATCAATCAAACCTGCAACATACAAGTTACAGCCACAAAGGGTCAATACATTTGAATTGTATTGGCAAGTGATACTATGGTAGTATAGTGGAGTCTATCATCTATATGCATTTGGCTAAGTGGAGTTGAGGCTTGCATTGCTCAAAATAGATTTTTCTTATCATTTTGAAAATACTAAGGTTTTGCTTGACAAAATCATTTCCTCAATCAAAGATTTCAAGATCCTTGTACCAAGCCATCTCTCCATCAATGATTGAAGAATTCAAACAACCCTTGTTTAAACCACAAGATTTTAACTTAGAAATTTGAATGATGAGATTCTTGATTGCTTCCATGTCTTGATGCTCAAATTGTCCTTTACCAGGGACATGGCTAAGTACTTAGGTTTTACACTCTGCAGAGGTGGTGCACTTTCCCCACAAGACTTGGTTTCCCAAGACAAGATCTTTCAGAAGCTTTCCCTTAGACCAAAATGGACGCGTTCCAACCTATCAAACACTACCACCCACTGTCCATATGGCTAAGTTCTTGCAACCTATATGATCATGGCAGAGCCCATATTGCCAAGTGGTTGCACTTGAAGCTTCTCAACATTTGGCATCTCAAATCTCTTTGTGCCTGGGTGGCATACCACAAGTGAGATACACAACCCAAGTCCATGGCCTTGTGTAACCACTCAACATATCCCAATCCTTCCATTCCACCCAGGAGGTTCATTAACTTAGTTGTTTTATTAAACAAAACCTAAGTCCTCAGACTTAGAATATTTTTCCATAGTGTGAATATATTTTCCACCCATGTTTTCTATTAGCTAGGCTAATCTTGGTAGTAATAGGAAACTTAACTTAGGAAATCCTACTAAGGATTCATCTACTAGGTTTTCCTATAGCAAGATCTTTACTTAGCAAAATCCATGCAAGTTTACTTAACAAAATCACTAATGCATAGAGAAAGTAATGGGATAAAAAGTATGAAGCATCACTTGCCTTTTTGGTAGGGAATGGTGGTTCACTCCTTGATCTTTCTAGTCTCACACTTCACTACAAATCAATCAAGCAAACAAAAATTCAATTCACATTCCAAACCAAAGTCAAACAACAATTCTTCACACACACAAAGTAATGGAATCTAAGTCATGCATGGGAGCATGCACAAGATAGTTTTATTTTGCAAAGGGGTCTCTATGGGGTTTCTAAACTTTGTAAGATCCAAATTGGTCATTTACCAATGTGGCAAGGTCATTAGCAAGAGGGTTTTGTCCAAAAACTATCTTTAAATCCATTCATCATTTTATGTGGTGAAAAAATGTTTTTATTAAGGCAAAACTCTTAAGTTGTTCACCAAATGAGTTGCTAATTTGCAAAACTTGGTGTTTTTAGGTCAGTAGGTTTGGTCCAAAACATTTCCTTAAAGTTTTCTTTCCATAAACATTTTTATAACAAAAACCATTCTTTTTATTTGGCTAGAAAATGACTAAGTCAAGTAATCCAACCTAAATCTTATAAAAATCATTTTTAACACTAAGGGTTGGTTCCTAGGGTCAGTAAGGTCACAACAATCCAATTTGCAAAGGTTTTACTTCAAAATTATTTTCAATAAATAAATTACATTTCTATTTGACTAGAAATGGTTTTAAATCAAAGAATCATTTCTTAATTTCTCCAAATACATTTTTGAGTCCACAAAGTGTTTCCTAGGGTCAGTGGGTTCAAATCAATCCAATTGCCAAAGATTTTAACCCTAAATTCAATTTTAAACAATTTTTATATTCTTAACAAGCATACAAATGTTTCTGTAATTTCAAACAAGCTAACAGCTACTATTTGCTAAACTAAGGGCATGGTTGGCTAGAGCTTGTTCTCCTGAATCCATTGATATAAAATTTGTAATTTTTGGACGTGTGGTTTGAAAGGTACATCAATTACAAATTTGTATTCTACTCAGATCAAAATTCTGTTTTAAAACGAATCCAGTCCACGTGGCAATTTTTGATTGGGTGATACCGTTTCGTGTGGATCGCGTGATACAGGCCACAGGATTAAAAGGAGCGTGTGCGGCTCAGATGGTCGCGTACCCTTTCGAGGGGATCTAATCCTAGCCAGTCAAAACACATCCTACGGCTACAGCGTGTTTGCCAGGAACTGGCGGCGAGATATTACCGGCGAGCGGCGGAGCGGCCAGTTGGCGGCGGCGCTGGCGAGGCAGGAAGCGAAGCATGGAGAGATTAAGCTCACCGAGGTCGCGAGGATGAGGTGATGCTGGTCGTGTGGTCGTCGTGGCAAGGGACGCACGGGAATGGGCGGGATTCTTCGCCGGAGTTGGTTCTGGCGACGGACGCGTGCGGTCGAGGTCGAGGACGACGCTACGAATCACCCGGAGACAAACGAAACACACTGTCAGGAGCGCAAGGACACGACGAAGACGTGTGCGTGAACAAGAGGAGTCGGGGTAGTCTGATTTACCAGAGAGGTTCCGCCGGAGTAGAGCCAGACGGTGGCGGTGCTGGGGTTGTTATTGGCGAAGCTCAGGGGTGCCCGCGGGGAAGCTAAGGTTACAGAGCGGTGCTCCTGAGTCTGGCAAACCTGCCTGCTTGCTCGGGAAGACAAGGGCGATGTGATGCCGCCGGAATTTGGTCGAGAACTCGTCGGAGACGGCGACGGTGTAGAAAAGATTGGCGACAGCCTGGTGGCTCTCGAGGCATGGGGTTTGGGGGGGATGAAAGAGGAGAAAGAGGGGATTTAACACGCGTGATCACTGCGAGTTAAGGTGGTTGCGTTAAGGCGTATTGATGCCGCGATTCAAAGCTGGCAACGGCGACGAGAGGAGGAAGAACCAGTCGCGGGGTGGGGAAGGAGAACAGTGGAAAGGGGTCCACTGGTCAGTGGGAAAAGAAACGAGGGGGGAGGTCCACCAGCCATTGGTTCTATGGGTAAGAAAATTGGTGCCAAATGTTTTCTTCGGGGAAAGAAGCTGGGCTGTTGCTGGGCCTATTGGGCTGCCTGGGTTGGGTCGGCCATGTCTTATTTTTTTCTGTTTTCTTAATCCTTTTCTATTTCTATTTTCTGAATTCTGTTTTGAAATTCCCAAACATTCAAACATCAATCAAACAATTCAAACAACACCAAACTTTGTAATATTGAATTTAGTTATGTTCAGTAACATGGACAAAAGCCCAAAATAAAATAAAATAAAATAATAATTTTACTGATCCATTCTTTAATTAAATAAAATGGACCTTTATTTATTTAACATGATTTGATTTATTCAATAAAATCCTCATTTGAATTCCAGACATTTTCAAATCCAAATCAGTAGGTTATATTTGAAATTATAAGATACTTGAAATACTTGTTTAAAATAACATGGGCCTTAGTTATTAAATCAAGTAGAGTTTGATTTTATTAATAAAATCCTTATTTGAAACCTAAATATTTTCAAAACCAAATCAGTAGGTTTTATTTGGGGAAATATAGAATACTTGGAAATTTGTTTTAAAACAAAATAACATTTTATTTTAGAGTCCATTATTAATTACATTTTATAGATTTTCATTATTAAATCAAATAGGATTTGTTTTATTGAGATATTTATTTTGAAATCTAAAATAAAGCCAAAACACTTCAGTAGGTTTTAGTTGTAAATATCAAATATTTGGAAAACTTATTTTAAATAATTTAATAAGTTTTGATGTTTCAATTTAAATTGGTAAAACCTTTTATTTAAATAAGGTTGGATATTAAATCCTTATTAATTTATTTAAATAAACTTTAGTTAATTTAAATAATAAAATGTTTTAATTCCAAAGCTTGGCTAAGGTTTAATTTGGCTTTATAAAATATTCTTTATTTATAAACTTCTATTTCATTTGAAAATGAATCTTTTCACTTAAGAGTTTCAAAATAGTATTTCAAAAACATTTTATTTTCTTTATTAAAAAGGTTTATCTTTTTAAACTCCTTTAGGATTTTATTTAATTCAAATGGGTTTGGAGTACCAATTGAATTTAAAAAGTTTCTTCTAGCCCTGAAAATCAAACAAAGTTTTATTTTATTCATATATTTTTCACATTACAAGATTTGGAAAATCTTGGGATGTGACATTACCCATCAGACATGCTTCGCATCTTTCAAGTGATTCGAAATCAAGTGATTCAAGAAGTCCATCGGAATGGAGTTTCTTCATACGCTTCACTCCAATGTGACCAAGACGACAGTGCCACATATAGGTCGAGTTATCGCTCGATTTCAAACGTTTAGCCTCAATGTTATTAATATGTGTATTTCCACTATCAAGATTCAACAAGAATAGACCATCTATCAAAGGTGCATGTGCATAAAACATATTACTCATATAAATCGAACAACCATTATTCTCGGACTTAAACAAGTAACCGTCTCGCAATAAACAAGATCCCGATATAATGTTCTGAAGGGTTTCGCGGCATAGTAAATCAAAATTTTCTACGGAGCGAACAGAGGGAAAGCCAAGATCTAATCTAGGAGATGCAAACAACGAGAGAGATTGGATTAGATCTTCATACCCTTGAAGATTCGCACAGCGGAACGTTCGTCGGAACGTGGGTGATGTAGTTGTACTCGCTTCTCCTCCTCGCGATCCGATCCGATCTAGCACCACAAGTGGCGGTGCCTCCGTGAGATGCACACGTGCAGCACCTCGACGTCTCCTCCTTCCTCGGACCAGCGAGTATGGTGGAGAGATAGATTGGATCTACAACACGACGGCGTGGTGTATATGGTGGAGAATTTCTGCTGCAGGGCTTCGCCTACAAACAGTCGGGAGGGAGAGAGGAAGGTAGCAAGGCTGCTAGGGCTTGGAGGAAGGTGTGTGGGGGGGAGGGGGCGCACCACCCCTCTATATATAGAGGGGGGCGGCCAGCCCTTGCCCCTCCTCCAAGCCTATCTCTAGTTTAAACAATTTAAACTCTCCCTTATCTAGAAATCCTATCTCTAGTTTAAACGATTTAAACTCTCCCTTATCTAGAAATTCTATGCCGAGATTTAAACGAGTCAAATCTCTCTAGAATCGGCTGGGCCCTATGGGGCCTTGTGCCCCTGGCCAAAAGCGGCCAGGACACTCCCTCATAGGCCCATGCCCCCTCCCGGAAGGTGGGGCCACGTTGGTCCCCTTCCGGAAGGTTCTAGAAGCTTCCGGTACAATACCGATTAACCCGGAACAATTCCGAACTCCAAAAACTGCATTGCCTTATATGAATCTTATTCTCCGGACCATTCCGGAACCTCTCGTGATATCCCGGATCCCATCCGAGACTCCGAACAAAAATTCATAAACCAATTATCCAATCTATCCTAGCGTCGAGATACGTTAAGTGTGTGACCCTGCGGGTTCGAGAATATGCAGACATGATCTTCTATCAATAATCAACAGCGGGGTCTGGGCACCCATATTGACTCCCACACATTCATCGATGATCATATCGGATGAACCACGATGCCAGGATTCAATCAATCCCATATATATATTCCCTTCGTCTCGCGATATTTTACTTGCCCGAGATTCGATCGTCGGTACCGTCATACCTAGTTCAATCTCGTTCACAGCAAGTACTTTACTCGTTCCGTAATCCGATATCACTTTGTGATTAACTCCTTAACCACATGCTTGCAAGTGGTGTTGATATCGATTACCGAGTGGGCCCGAAGTATAGCTCTCCGACTTGGGAGGGACAAATTCCATCTCGATACATACAACCCAACAGATACTTTCCGATCACCTGAGAGACACCTTTATGATCACCCTCTCATAGGATGACGTTTGATGACCTCAAAGCTTTCTTCCGATACCAGGGAGTTGCATTATCTCATGGTCTAAGGAATACAATATTTGACATAGGAAAAGCTTCGCAAAGACGAACACGATGACACGATCTAATTGCTCTGCTTTGTTTGGGTCTATCTACCATATCATTCTCCCAATGATATGATCTCATTATCAATTGACAACTCATGTCTATGGTTAGGAAACCTTAACCATCATTGATCAATGAGCTAGTCCATAGAGGCGTACTAGGGACACGGTGTTGTTCACAAACCACACAAGTATTGAAGTTTCCGCTTAATACAATTCTAGCATGGAATATAAACTTTATCATGAACAAGAATTATAATAATAACATCTTTATTATTGCCTCTAGGGCATAATTCCAACAGTCTCCCACTTGCACTAGAGTCAATAATCTAGTTTACATCTGGCAACAATCTCACACCCATGGCACTGAGGTGTTGATCATGTTTTACACGTGGAAGAGGTTTAGTCAATGGATCTGCGACATTCAGATCCGTATGTACTTTGCTAATCTTCTGATCTCCATCTGCTATATAATCTCGGATTATATGAAACTTGCGGTTGATATGCTTGGTCTTTGGATGATATCTTGGTTCCTTAGCGAGTGCTATGGCGCCAGTGTTGTCACACAATATCTCCAGTGGGTCCAATGCACTTGGAACCACGCCAAGCTCAGTGATGAAGTTTCTGATCCAAACTCCTTCACTTGACGCTTCTGCAGCAGCCATGTATTCCGCTTCTACTGTAGATCCCGCGATCACGCTTTGCTTGCAGCTTCTCCAGCTCACAGCTCCTCCATTCAAAATATAAACGTATCCTGTCTGAGATTTAGAATCATCCTTGTCGGTGTCGAAACTAGCATCGACGTAACCTTTTACGACAAGCTGTTCATCACCCCCATAGACTAAGAACATTTCTTTAGTTCTATTTAGGTACTTTAGGATGTTCTTCACGGCTGTCCAGTGTTCCACTCCTGGATCACTTTGATATCTGCTCGTCAAACTAAGAGCATTGGACACATCCGGTCTAGTACACAGCATGGCATACATGATGGAACCTATGGCCGAGGCATAAGGCACTTTGCTCATAACTTCCCTATCATTTACCGTAGCTGGACACTGAGCCTTGCTCAATATCTTACCTGACAACATAGGCACTGAACCTTTCTTTGCCTTATCCATTCTGAACCTTTTCAGAACTTTGTCTAGGTATGTACTCTGGCTTAAAGCTATCAGGCGTCTTTGTCTATCTCTATAGATCTTGATGCCCAATATATAAGCAGCTTCACCTAGGTCTTTCATTGAAAAACACTTGTTCAAATAACTCTTCACATCGTTAAGCATGTTGATGTCATTTCCGATAATCAATATGTCATCCACATACAGTACCAGAAACGTCACCGAGCTCCCACTCACTTTCTTGTAGATGCAAGCTTCATAGCAATTTGGAACAAATCCAAAGCTCTTGATCACTTGATCAAAACGAAGGTTCCAACTCCGAGATGCTTGCTTCAGTCCATAAATGGAACGCTGAAGTTTGCATACTTTACTAGCATCCTTAGGATCGACAAAACCCTCGGGTTGCATCATATACAACTCTTCATCAATGTTGCCATTGAGGAAAGCAGTCTTGACATCCATCTGCCATATTTCATAATCATGAAACGCAGCAATTGCTAATAAAATCCGAATGGACTTAAACATCGCTACGGGAGAGAAAGTCTCATCATAGTCAACACCTTGAACTTGTCGAAAACCTTTTGCGACAAGCCGTGCTTTATAGACGGTAACATTACCATCCGCGTCCGTTTTCTTCTTGAATATCCATTTGCACTCAACAGCCTTTCGGTCTCTAGGAGTATCCACCAAATTCCATACTTGGTTTTCGCTCATGGATCCCAATTCGGATTTCATGGCTTCCAGCCATTTCTCAGAGTCTGGGCTCATCATCGCTTCCTCATAGTTCGTAGGTTCACTATCTTCTACCAACAAGACAGTAAAGACAGGGTTGCCGTACCACTCAGGAGGGGCACGCGACCTTGTCGACCTGCGACGTTCAGTAGCAGCATCGTCTGAAGCTTCATGATCCTTGTCATTAGCTTCCTCTATTGTTGGTGCAGGCGGCACTGGAACAATTTCAGGTGCTGCGCTACTCTCCAATTCAAGAGAAGGTTCAATAACCTCGTCTAGCTCTACTTTCCTCCCACTCACTTCTTTCGAGAGAAACTCCTTCTCAAGAAAGGAACCGTTCTTTGCGACAAACACTTTGCCTTCGGTTCTGTGATAGAAGGTATACCCAATAGTTTCCTTAGGGTATCCTATGAAGACGCATTTCTCCGCTTTGGGTTCGAGCTTGTCCAGCATCAACTTCTTGACATAAGCTTCGCATCCCCAAACTTTAAGAAACGACAACTTAGGTTTAGCACCAAACCACAGTTCATACGGTGTCGTCTCAACGGATTTAGATGGAGCCCTATTTAAAGTGAATGCAGCGGTTTCTAATGCATAACCCCAAAATGATAACGGTAAATCAGTAAGAGATATCATCGATCGGACCATATCTAATAGAGTTCGATTCCGGCGTTCAGACACACCATTGCGCTGTGGTGTTCCGGGTGGCGTGAGTTGCGAAACAATTCCGCTTGCTTTAAGATGCGTGAGAAAATCATAACTCAAATATTCGCCCCCACGATCGGATCGTAGAAACTTAATCTTTCTGTTACGATGGTTCTCCACTTCATTCTGAAATTCTTTGAACTTTTCAAACGTTTCAGATTTATGTTTCATTAAATAGATATACCCATATCTACTTAAGTCATCGGTAAAAGTGAGGAAATAGCGATATCCACCGCGCGTCGAAACACTCATCGGTCCGCATACATCGGTATGTATGATTTCCAACAAGTCCGTTGCTCGCTCCATCAATACCGGAGAACGGGGTTTTGATCATCTTGCCCATGAGGCATGGTTCGCATGTGTCAAATGATTCAAAATCAAGAGACTCCAAAAGTCCATCAGAATGGAGTTTCTTCATGCGCTTTACTCCAATATGACCTAGACGACAGTGCCACAAATAAGTAGTATTATCACTATCTACTTTGCATCTCTTAGCCTCAATGTTATGGATGTGTGTTTCATCCCTTTCGAGATTTAGAAGAAATAAACCATTCACAAGAGGTGCATGACCATAAAAGATGTTACTCATATAAATAGAACAACCATTATTCTCCGATTTAAATGAATAACCGTCTTGCAATAAACACGATCCGGAAATGATGTTCATGCTCAACGCAGGCACATAATAACATTTATTAAGGTTTAAAACTAATCCCGAAGGTAAAACTAAGGAGAGCGTGCCGACGGCCATCACATCAACTCTTGATCCGTTGCCAACGCGCATCGTCACCTCATCCCTCGCAAGCCTCCGTCTATTCCGTAGCTCCTGTTTCGAGTTACAAAAATTAGCAACTGAACCGGTATCAAATACCCAGGCACTACAACGAGGGCTAGTAAGGAAAACATCAATAACATGTATATCAAATATACCTTTGATGGTGCCAGCCTTCTTGTCCGCTAAGTACTTAGGATAGTTGCGCTTCCAGTGACCCTTGTCCTTGCAATAGAAGCACTCAGTGTCCGGCTTGGGACCAGACCTGAGCTTCTTCTCAGCAGGGGCATTGCGCTTGCCGCCGCCCTTCTTGAAGGGCTTCTTTGCTCCCTTACCTTTCTTAAAGGAGGGCTTGTTGACCATCAACACATGATTATCCTTCTTGATGTCCACTTCCGCAGCCTTCAGCTTTGCGAAGAGCTCGGTGATCGTATCAGTGGAACCAATCTGATTATGAGTCACTACAAAACTTTTGTAGCTGGGAGGGAGTGATTGCAGAACCCTGTCAATCTTGAGCTCCTCTGGAATCGTGCATTCCAGTTGCTCAAGGCGTTGAGTGTAGCCCGACATCTTTATGGCGTGCTCACTAACGGAACTCCCTTCCTCCATCTTGCAGTTAAAGAACTTCTCAGAGATCTCATATCTCTCAGAATTGGCTTGAGTCTGAAACATGGTTTTCAGCTCCTCGAGAATCTCAAAGGGCCCGGGATAGGTTTCAAAATGATTTTGAAGCTCCGGTTCCATAGCAAACAACATGGTGCTCTTAATCACACCATAATCATCTTTGCGCGACTGATAGACAGCTTTCTCATCAGCCGGCGCAGTTGCAGCAGGGGGGTCACCTAACGCTTTACCAAGGACATAGTCCTTTTGTCCGCCAGACAGAATGATTCTTAGATTGCGGAACCAATTGGTGAAGTTAGACCCATTGTTTCTAAGCTTTTCCTTCTCAGCAAAAACGTTGAAGTTGAAGTTGGATTTGGCCATATGATCTACAGTATTTGCAAGTACAATTTAGACTATGTTCATGATAAATAGTTCAACTTAATCAAATTACTATATGAACTCCCACTAAATTCAACATCCCTCAAGTTGTTTAGTGAACACGATCCAAATTCACCACACCTAATCCGATCATCACGAGAAGAGATGTGGTTTCAATGGTGGACAACAAAGTGTCGATCATATCATTCATATGACTCATGCTTAAACTTTCGGTTCTTGTGTTCCGAGGCCATGTATGTACATGCTAGGCTCGTCAAGTTAGACCCAAGTATTTCCGCGTGTGCAAAAACTGGCTTGCACCCGTTGTATGTGAGCGTAGAGTCTATAGCACCCGATCATCACGTGATGCTTGGAAACGACAAACTTTCGCAACGGTGCATACTTGGGGAGAACACAGTTTTTATCTTGATCTTTAAGTGCGGAATCATCTTATAATTCTACCGTCGCGATCTAAGCATAATAAGATACATAAAGGGATAAACATCACATGCATATAACTTTATGTGACATGGTATAGCCAATCCTCGCGCAATGATCTCCATCTTGTGCGTTCCGGCATGATCTCCATCACTCCACCATGATTGCCTCCACCACGAATAGCAACTACAACTATTGCTAACTACTTAGCGATAAAGTAAAGCTATTACATGGCGTATAAGAAGTTGACTCGCAGGTCATACACAATTATAAAGACAACCATATGGCTCCTGCCGGTTGTGTACTCATCGACATGCAAGTCGTGAAACATTACAAAACATGATCATCGCATACAATATACACATCACATCTTGGGCCATACCATATCACAGAAAACACTCCCTGCAAGAACAAGTTAGACGCCTCTACTTTGTTGTTGCATGTTTTACGTGGCTTATGGGAGTAGATGCTAAGAACGATTCTTACCTACGGAAATCCACAACGGTGCTATTATGGTTGCCAAACTCCGGTGTTAATCCCATGACAACTATAGTGAGAGAAACTGACATCCACCAGCCGCATGTGTGGTACAAGCCACACGTCAAGTGCGGAGCCGGTCTCGCGAACGACGTCGCGTAAGGTTGGCCTGGACCGCTTCAATCTCACTATCCCGCGTCATCAGAAGAACACAAACAAGAGGCTTGCAACAGAAAACATCAACGCCCGCAACAACCATGTTGCATTCTACTCGTGAAACACATCTACGCATAGATCTAGCTCTGATACCACTGAAGGGTTTCGCGGCATAGTAAATCAAAATTTTCTACGGAGCGAACAGAGGGAAAGCCAAGATCTAATCTAGGAGATGCAAACAACGAGAGAGATTGGATTAGATCTTCATACCCTTGAAGATTCGCACAGCGGAACGTACGTCGGAACGTGGGTGATGTAGTTGTACTCGCTTCTCCTCCTCGCGATCCGATCCGATCTAGCACCACAAGTGGCGGTGCCTCCGTGAGATGCACACGTGCAGCACCTCGACGTCTCCTCCTTCCTCGGACCAGTGAGTATGGTGGAGAGATAGATTGGATCTACAACACGACGGCGTGGTGTATATGGTGGAGAATTTCTGCTGCAGGGCTTCGCCTACAAACAGTCGGGAGGGAGAGAGGAAGGTAGCAAGGTTGCTAGGGCTTGGAGGAAGGTGTGTGGGGGGGGAGGGGGCGCACCACCCCTCTATATATAGAGGGGGGGCGGCCAGCCCTTGCCCCTCCTCCAAGCCTATCTCTAGTTTAAACAATTTAAACTCTCCCTTATCTAGAAATCCTATCTCTAGTTTAAACGATTTAAACTCTCCCTTATCTAGAAATTCTATCCCGAGATTTAAACGAGTCAAATCTCTCTAGAATCGGCTGGGCCCTATGGGGCCTTGTGCCCCTGGCCCAAAGCGGCCAGGACACTCCCTCATAGGCCCATGCCCCCTCCCGGAAGGTGGGGCCACGTTGGTCCCCTTCCGGAAGGTTCTAGAAGCTTCCGGTACAATACCGATTAACCCGGAACAATTCCGAACTCCAAAAACTGCACTGCCTTATATGAATCTTATTCTCCGGACCATTCCAGAACCTCTCGTGATATCCCGGATCCCATCCGAGACTTCGAACAAAAATTCATAAACCAATTATCCAATCTATCCTAGCGTCGAGATACGTTAAGTGTGTGACCCTGCGGGTTCGAGAATATGCAGACATGATCTTCTATCAATAATCAACAGCGGGGTCTGGGCACCCATATTGACTCCCACACATTCATCGATGATCATATCGGATGAACCACGATGCCAGGATTCAATCAATCCCATATATATATTCCCTTCGTCTCGCGATATTTTACTTGCCCGAGATTCGATCGTCGGTACCGTCATACCTAGTTCAATCTCGTTCACAGCAAGTACTTTACTCGTTCCGTAATCCGATATCACTTTGTGATTAACTCCTTAACCACATGCTTGCAAGTGGTGTTGATATCGATTACCGAGTGGGCCCGAAGTATATCTCTCCGACTTGGGAGGGACAAATTCCATCTCGAAACATACAACCCAACAGATACTTTCCGATCACCTGAGAGACACCTTTATGATCACCCTCTCATAGGATGACGTTTGATGACCTCAAAGCTTTCTTCCGATACCAGGGAGTTGCATTATCTCATGGTCTAAGGAATACAATATTTGACATAGGAAAAGCTTCGCAAAGACGAACACGATGACACGATCTAATTGCTCTGCTTTGTTTGGGTCTATCTACCATATCATTCTCCCAATGATATGATCTCATTATCAATTGACAACTCATGTATATGGTTAGGAAACCTTAACCATCATTGATCAATGAGCTAGTCCATAAAGGCGTACTAGGGACACGGTGTTGTTCACAAACCACACAAGTATTAAAGTTTCCGCTTAATACAATTCTAGCATGGAATGTAAACTTTATCATGAACAAGAATTATAATAATAACATCTTTATTATTGCCTCTAGGGCATAATTCCAACATGTTCATGCTTAACGCAGGCACCAAATAACAATTATTTAAGTATAAAACTAATCCCGATGGTAGATGAAGGGGTAGCGTGCCGACCGCGATCACATCAACCTTTGATCCGTTTCCCACGCGCATCGTCACCTCGTTCTTCGCTAGCTTCCGTTTATTCTGCAGCACCTGTTTCGAGTTACAAATATGAGCAACCGAACCAGTATCAAATACCCAGGCACTACTACGAGTACTAGTGAGATACACATCAATAACATGTATATCAGATATACCTTTCTTCTTGATGTTGCCGTTCTTCAAATCCGCCAAGTACTTTGGGCAATTCCGCTTCCAGTGACCTTCTCCCTTGCAGTAAAAACACTCAGTATCAGGCTTAGGTCTAGCCTTGGTCTTTTTCGTTGGCGTGGTAACTTTCTTACCACCCTTCTTGAAGTGTCCCTTCTGCTTAGACTTGCCTTTCTTGAATTTGGTGGTCTTATTGACCAACAACACTTGGTGCTCTTTCTTGATCTCCACTTCTGCAGATTTCAACATGGCAAAGAGTTCTGGCAACGTCTTGTTCATGTTCTGCATGTTGTAGTTCATCACAAAGTTCTTGTAACTTGGTGGTAGTGATTGGAGGACGCGGTAAATCCCCAAAGCATTAGGAATCACTATACCCAACCTTTGAAGTTTGTTTGCGTGCCCAGACATCTTAAGCACATGCTCACTGACGGAGTTGCCCTCTTCCATCTTGCAGTTAAAGAACTTTTCAGAAGCCTCATAGCTTTTAATTGCCGCATGAGTCTCAAAGATCAATTTGAGATCCTCGACAATATCATATGGGTCTGAATTTTCAAACCTTTTCTGAAGCTCCGATTCTAAACCATACAAGATAGCACACTGAACTATGGAGTACTGAGTCTTCCGAGTGAGGTAAACATTCTTTACTTCATCGGCAGCATCAGCTGCAGGTGGGTAACCCAGCGGTGCATCCAGCACATAGGTCAAATTACCAGCTGTGAGGACAATCCTCAAATTGCAGAACCAATCCGCGAAGTTGCTTCCATTGTTTTTCAACTTTTCTTTCTCTAGGAATGCAATAAAATTGATGGTAGGGGCTGCCATTGATCTACAACATATTTGCAATAGTTTAGACTAAGTTTATGACAAATTGAGTTCAAATTAATAATAAAATTAATCTAGGTGAACTCCCACTCAAAACAATATCCCTCACATTGTTTTAGTGATCACACGAACCAAATCCACCACATCAACACCGATCATCACGAGAGTTGATATAGTTTCAATGGCGAACAATCGACATGTTCATCATATCTACTATATGATTCATGCTTTACCTTTCGGTGATCCGTGTTCCGAGACCATGTCTGTACATGCTAGGCTCGTCAAGATCAAACCTTAGTTTCCACATGAGCAAATCTGCCTTGCTCACATTGTATACACTTGCGGAATCTAACACACCCGATCATCACGTGGTGCTTCGAAACAACAAGCTTTAGCAACGATACTAACTAAGGGTGAACAATTTATGACTTGAAATTCATGTGCATGAGGGATCATCTTATAATGCTACCGTTGTCTACTAAGCAATACAAGATGCATAAAGGATTAACATCACATGCAATTCATAATATGTGATATGATATGGCCTTTCTTCTTTGTGCTTCCGATCTCCATCTTCTAGAACGAACATGATCTCCATCATCACCGACATCGCATCAGGGTCAATGACGCTTCTCCATGGTTGTCGTCCACCGGCTTCAACTATTACAACTACTTTGAATAGACACGCGGGTCTTAACATAAATTAAAGACAACCATATGGCTCCTGCCGGTTGCCAACTTACAATAAGGAACATTGCATACATCAAATATAATCACAATCATGACCATATCGCATCACAGCACACCCCTGCAAAACAAAGTTAGACGCCTCTACTTTCTTTGCATGTTTTACGTGGTTTGGGGCTTTCAATAAGTGTCGTTCTAACTTACGAACATGAACCACAACAATGATACTAGTATTGTTAATCACCCGTTGTAAATTGAATCTTAACTATGCTAGGAGAAACAGGCACCCGCAAAGCCACTTATGCAATACAAGTTGCATGTCAAGCGTGGAGCAAGTCTCATGAACGATGTCATGTAAGGTTAGCCCGGGCCGCTTCATCCCAACATCCCGCAAGATGCAAAGTACACAAGAACAAATCGACAATAAAAGCATCAACGCCCACAATGACCATTGTGTTCTACTCGTGCAACAGATCTACATATAGACACGGCTCTGATACCACTGTAGTGTTTCGTAGCATGGAAAAAAAATTTCTACCGCATACAAACAAACAAGCCAAGATCTATCTACTAGATTGTATCAACAAGTCGATAGAATAACTCACCCTCGAAGATTCCAAAGTGTTTAACGAGAGCGGATTCTCGTGGGTGATATAGTCGTACTCTTCCCGATCTCAAGATCGCGTAGACGATCCTTCCGGCTCTGCGTTTCGGCAGCGCTCCCGCAGTCGGTCACACGTTCGCTACTCGACGAAGACCTTCCTCTCCCTTGTTCCAGCAGGCAGCGGAGGTTGTAGCACTCTCCTCGCGATTCCGGAAGCACAACGGCATGGTGCCGGAAGTAGAGGGGAGATCTTGCAGGGCTTCGCCTTAAGCCGGAGCGAGTATGGTGGAGTATGAGAGAGTCCCTCGACGATCTAGGGTTTAGACACGCCGAGGAGGAAGCTTGGTCGGCGGCTAGGGTTGCTAGGCGGTGGCGGCGGCTTGACCTAGGGCGGCGGCGGCGGCAGCAGGTGGCGGCGCCGGCGGCTTAGGGTTTGGAGGAGAGGATCTTGTGTGTCTAGGAGGGGAGCCCTGCCCCTCCTTTTATAGGTGGAGGGGGCCGGCCAAGGGGAAGGGAGTCCCTCCCCTACTCGGCTTGGTGGTGCGCCGGCAGTGGGGAGGAGGGACTCCTCCCCAACTCGGTTTCCTCCTCCTTTTCCACTTCCCAAAAATAGCCGTTTGACTTTCAAACTTGGCGTTTGACTTTTCAAACAAGGATTTGATTTAATCCTCTATTTTGTTCAGCGATGACACTTAGTATATGATGCAATCATACCAACTTGATATAACACATTCATGTACCCTTCCCCTCCGGAGTGCCGGACATTCTGGAACCTTCTAGAACATTCCCGATGAAAACACAGGAATCATTCTCCAACTCCGAAACGGGACTTTCCTTATATGAATCTTATTCTCCGGACCATTCCGGATCTCCTCGTGATATCCCGAATCCCATTTGAGACTCCGAACAACATTCAGACTCTTTCTCATCATTCCATAACTACTCAAACAACGTTGAATCCTTAAGTGTGTCTCCCTACGGTTCGTGAATTATGCGGACATGATCGAGACACTTCTCCGATCAATAACCAATAGAGGAATCTGGAAATTCATATGGCTCCCACATATTTCTACGATTACTTTGCGATCGAATGAACCACTTACATACGATATCAATTTCCCTTTGTCTCACGATAGTTTACTTATCCGAGGTTATGATCGTCGGTATCTCTGCATACCTAGTTCAACCTCGTTACCGATAAGTACTCTTTTCTCGTTCCTGTGATATGTGATCCCTTGTGAGCCAATCACATGCTTGCAAGCTAATTGGATGACATTTCACCGAGAGGGCCCAGAGTATATCTACCCGTCATATGGATGGACAAATCCCACTCTTGATCCATGTGTTTCAACCAATAATTTTCCGAACACTCAATGCCACCTTTATAGCCACCCAGTTACGATGTGGTGTTTGATGTCATCAAAGCATCCATACGATAAAGGTGATATGCATGATCTCATGGTCGAAGGAATTAGATTACTATGTATCAGAAAGCATATAGCAATTAAACTAATAAAATGACTTGATCTTTATGCTACGCTTATCTATAGGAGTATGTCCACCATATCATTCTCCTAACGATATGATCTTGTTGTTAATAACATCTCAATGTTCATGATAGGGAAACCACAATCATCTATTAACCAACAAGCTAGTATTTATATAGAGGCTTTACTAGGGACTCTTATTTCAGTCTACAATTCACACAAGTATTAATGTTTCCTTGTTAATACTATTATAGCATGAATGTAAACATTTATCATAAACACAAAGATATAATAATAACTATATTTATTATTGCCTCTAGGGCATATCTCCAACAGTTCCGGCCCAAGTTCCATCAAATAGACCACTTCGAACAGAAGGGTACTAACCCTTCAGCGGAACTTGGAGCGGAACTAGGGGTGGAACTTCTGGGTCGCGAAGCATGTCTGACCGGAAGTTCCGGTGTTTGGGCGGAAGTTCCACTCAGGAAATTTCTGGAGGAAGCAACGGAAATTCATCACCGGAACTTCCGGTGCAACTTTTGGTGGAAGTTCCGGCAAATAGCGCATACCCAGACAGAAGGTACTGGGAGCTGGCCGGAAGTTCTAGCGGAAGTTGGATCGGAACTTAGTTCCAGATCTTCCCACAGAAAAGCTCTGAGCGGAACTTCCGGCGCCTGGCCGGAAGTTCCGATCAAACAGAAAAGGCTCCAGCTGATCAGAACCTCGCTCTCTCACAGAAAAGTAGGATGGTTGTGGCGGTGCATATGGGGTTTGTGCAAGAACAAGCGATTTCCCACATCCTTCCGAGATGGACCCCCTCTTGATAGTATGGCGACCTAAAGCAATAAAAAGAGATAAACTAGAAAAACTAAAGGCCGCCGTATTCACGAGATCCCAAAGAGAGCATCCACAAAATCCATAGGAATCATCAAAAGCATTTTTTCCAGAAACTCAAGTATACGATTAGACCACAAATGGGATTGTCATCATCACCAAAATAGCATGGGAAAATATAGTCCTTTCAATCTCCCCCTTTTTGGTGTTTGATGACAATCCCAACGATTTGCATAATGATGGAAGTAATCTTTGCAAAGGATGGAATAGGCTCCCCCTATATGTGTGAAAGGTAGAGATAATGCTCTAAGGACAAGACTAGCACACATACAAGGAGGTTCCCCCTCCCAATTGCAAAGATAGCACAAATGCAAGGAATAGATAGTATAGAGATCATACCGTTGCACCAACCAACTGTGGTGGATACAATAGAGGAAATATCAAGGGAGACTAAAGATTCTCCACCACCATATACAAATGCCCATAAGCCAATAACAATAATACCAAACATTAGGCATTAACCAAGCATAACATAACATACCACATAGTCTCATACAAATAACATGGTCCACAAGCATAGATAAGTTCACAAGCACAAGGAGGTCCACAAGCACACAAATAAACTAGAGAGTTCACGAGCTAGAAATGATCAAAGACAAGAACGAGGTCGCGACTCAACCCATGCAAATCCCGTAGGCAACCTAATAGAAATATTTCTCCCCCTTTGGCATCGAGACACCAAAAAGGAAGAAAAGATCACTCTAATCGCCCCAACTGTGAAAGGGAGAAGGAGAGGGCTCAGGGACCCAAGGATCCCACGCAGGCGGAGGACCGGTGACTTCCTCCTCGGACTCATCCTTAGACCAACGGCAGTTGTCGCGAATCCAATCATCCCTGGGAGCAGTGACAGCGCTAGTGACAGGAGAGCAGGGAATGTTGAGAGCAGTCATGATGGCCTTCTGGCGCTGAACACTGTGTCGCTGATCGACATATGACTGATACTTGAGGTTCTGGAGAAAGCAGAAAGTCTTCTTCACCTTCCCAAGCAGCTTCTTTGTCCAAGATGTCTGCCTCTGGAGAGAAGGACCACCAGCACTAGAGCCTCCATGAGCAGAAGAGGGACCACCAGCTTTAGCACGAGCCTTCTGGAGAGCTTCTTCCTTTTCTTCTTGGGAACGAGGCTTGTTGTGTTTCCTCACACGCAGCTTCTTCTCCTCATGAATGGTGATGTTGGCTTCAGAGAAATGTGTACCAGTCACCTCAAGCCACTTGTGATTGATGAGAGTCTGAATATAGGGAGCATAGGGGCAAGAGCGCTTGTCAATGATGGCCTGCCACATCTCGGTGTAGATGAAATGCATGACATACATCCTCCTGTCAGAGTCACGGTGAAGGTAAGTCTGATGCATGAGATCAACCTGATAGGCATGAAACTGATCAAAGTTGCCAGCCTTGGGAGAGATGGTGTTCAAGTATACCCGACGCATGATGTCATAAACTGGTTGCAGATGATTCACAAAACCAACAGTGCCCCAACCTTCAATGTAAAGAGGCTCCGGGACCTCAGGATCAGCAGCTTGGGCGGTATGAACACGCCAACCATTTGTCCCTTTGTCAGGCTGAATGCGATAGTCAAGGAGCTCAGAAAAATCGGACCATTGGGAGGTAAGCAGCACGCCATTAGTCATCCACTTCATAACACCTTCAGTAGAAGAGCTCATATTCGGGTGAAGAGTAGTGTAGAATTGAGCAATAGCACCTTCATCGAAGTTCTGACGGTGCTCCATGAGGGGAATCAGCCCAAACCTCCCGCAAATATCAATAGGCTTGCCAAAGTATGCATGTTTTTCTTCCATGTGAGCCACATTGATGTACTTCTGAGGAGCAACCACAAACTTTGTCTTGGTAGCATAGATTTCAGCAAAGATTTGTTCCTGACGACAGTTGTGGAAGAGGGGATCCAAGAAGATACGGTCACGAGGAATAAGGTAAGGAACCGCACGCCTGAATTCAGAGTAGGCCTTCTGAGTCCATTTAGAGATCTTGGCCTTGGATTTGTCAGGCCCAGCAGCAGTGGCCTTCTGAGAGGCAAGAACAGGCTTCTTTCCCTCAGCATCAGCAGCACGATGAGCAGCAGACCTTTGACGGCTGGTCTGAGTGGATGGACACACTACCTCAACATCATCTTCATCAATCTCAGGAGGAATATCACAGGATGGTCGACGGAGACGCTTGCCTTTGCGGGAACCACCTTGCCCTGAGAAGAAAGCAAAATAATAGGGAGGGTAGGTGGGGTAAGTGCACAAGTTCGGAAGAAGGTACAAAAGGAGATTGGAAAAATACAGTCAAGGAAAAAATTTACTGTCACCGGAACTTCCGGTGTGAATGGTCCACCGGAAGTTCCGGTCGTGGCTCACCGGAAGTTCCGGTGAGACCACGAACTGGCGTTTCAAACAACAAGTTCAATAGATCTAGATCTACAAGGCACAAGTACAAAATCTCCAAGAATTTATTGGACCAATCTACCCTAGCATGATTCCCTAGGCCTACCAAGATCTCCCAACAAGTTCTAGCCAAAGAACTAGCCTAGACAAGGTGAGCCCTAACTCAAGCAATGGTGAGATAGCTAGATCTATATTAATGGAGGGAGTTGAGGGCAAATACTGGAGTCCATGGTGGGAGATCGAGGTGCGGAAGGTTCCCACGGAGCAGATCTGAGGAGGGGTGGTCGGAGACGAAGGGTCCGGAGCACCTTCACGGTGAAGTCTTCGCCGGCGACTGCTCCAAATAAAAGATGGGTCTTGGGGAAAAGAGGAAGAAGATCCCGTTTTCCCCAGGGCCCACTTTATATAGGACAGAGAGCCTCATCGTAAGTTCCGGTCAGGGACCGGAAGTTTCGGGTCAGGCAAAAACTTTACAGGTCAGCAGGTGGTTCCTATGAACAACTAGCTGACCGGAAGATCCGACAGCTGATCAGAAGTTCCGGTGACGCCAGAAAAACTTCTTAGGATTGGAAGAAAACAAGGAAGAACTTGTGCAGGGAATAGAGAGGGCTTGAGGAAAGGAAAGTCTTAGGATAGAGAGCTCAAACTGTGAAGAACCAAAGCCAACAAAAACCAATAAAAACACAAAATTAACCAAGCACACAAAGAAAAAACAAGGCAAGAGACAAAAATGGGTCGGTGGCCGAGGCCACCTTATATAAGAGTAAATGGCTTGACACCGCGAAGATATATCTTGGGTTCATTACCAACACTCATCATGAAGCTCAAATGGTCTCCTTTAGAGACTATAGAGTATGATAACTTTAATGTGTGCATAATAGGGATAGTTTTTGTTCATGAGAGGAACTACACTCCCCCTAAATCCAAACAAGATACACATTGAGACACGGGTAGGTGTGCAAGATACTCAAGCCACATTGCTATAATCAATGATATTTAGCTCATTCCTTAACTCTCGGAACCATGCTTCATCAAAAGGCTTCGTGAAAAGATCTGCAAGATTTGCCTTGGTAGGAACATACTCCAAAGAAATGTCTCCTCTAGCAACATGGTCCCGAATGAAATGATGACGAATCTCAATGTTCTTAGTCTGGTTGTGTTGCGCGGGGTTGTGAGCAATAGCAATGGCACTCTCATTGTCACAAAGAAGGGGCACCTTGTCAAAAGATAGTCCGAGATCCTTCAAAGTTTGCTTCGTCCATAAAAATTGAGCACAACAACTTGCAGCGGAGATGTACTCAGCTTCGGCAGTGGACATAGACACACAGTTTTGCTTCTTCGAGGACCAACAAACCAAAGATCTTCCAAGAAACTGACAAGCTCCAGAGGTTGACTTTCTTCCCACTTTGTCACCTGCCCAATCCGAGTCCGTGTATCCAATAATGTCAAAGCTGGCTCCCTTGGGGTACCACAACCCAAAGTTTGGGGTATGAACCAAATATCGAAAGATTCTCTTGACTGCCACCATGTGGCTTTCTTTTGGTGCGGCTTGGAATCTTTCACACATACCCACACTCAACATAATATCCGGTCGAGATGCACAAAGATAGAGCAAAGAACCAATCATAGAGTGATAGAGTTTTTGATCCACATCCTTACCCTTGGGATCGAGATCAAGATTAACCTTAGTTGGCATCGGAGTCTTGACACCTTTGACTTGATCAAACTTGAACTTCTTGAGCATGTCTTGGATGTATTTGGCTTGGTTGATGTAAGTCCCTTTCCTCAATTGCTTGCCTTCAAACCCAAGGAAAAACTCCAACTCCCCCATCATGGACATCTCAAAGCGACCGGTCATGAGCTTGGCAAAATCCTCATTAAAAGCTTTGTTAATAGACTCAAAGATAATATCATCAACATAGATTTGGCATACGAACAAGTGGCCTCCAACTTTCTTAGTAAAAAGAGTGGGATCAATGAGGCCCACCTCGAAGCCACGGTCTAACAAGAGATCTCTAAGGCAATCATACCACGCATGTGGGGCTTGTTTGAGGCCATAGAGTGCCTTATTGAGCTTGTAGACATGGTTCGGGAAGAGTGGATCCTTAAAGCCCGGAGGTTGCTTGACGTATACCAACTCTTTCAAAGGCCCATTAAGAAAAGCACTCTTAACTTCCATTTGATGCAATTTGAAGTTATGATGAGTAGCAAAAGCAAGAAGCATACGAATGGATTCAAGGCGAGCAACGGGGGCATAATTCTCACCGTAGTCTATGCCCTCAACTTGTGAGTATCCTTGGGAAACTAACCTTGCCTTGTCACGCACAATTATTCCATTCGCACACACTTGTTCTTGAAAACCCATTTGGTACCGATGGCGTTTTGACAATCTTTGGGCCGCTCAACCAATGTCCAAACATTGTTCCTCTTGAAGTTGTGAAGTTCTTCATTCATAGCGTCAAGCCAATCATCATCTTCAAGAGCCTCGAAGACTTTATGTGGTTCCACAAGAGAGATAAAAGTATGGTGAGAGCTAAAGGAGGCTAGTTGCCTCCTAGTAGTGGAACCTTTATTGAAATATCCATAAACATTATCAAGGATATGGCCATCTCGAACGATATTGGCAAGACGATAGGCTTGACGGTAGGCTTGTGCTTCAACACGAGATTCTTGAGCAACCACTTGGTCATTGCCACCATTGGAGTCCCCGCCTTGACTATAAGCACGAACACAAGGATCATATTCATCAACTTCCACTTTGGGAGAGTCATCATTTAGAGTAGAACCTTGATTATCATTGGCTTGCCCTTGATCTTGACGATCTTGACCTTGAGGAGAGCCTTGAGGAGGAGGAGCCCCATCTTGGGGAGGTTAATGTTGTTGGTGAAGAGCTTGACCTTCGAAGGTGCCTTGAGAAGGAGCCCCATCTTGGGGAGGTTGATGTTGTCGGTGATGAGCTTGACCTTCGGGGCTTGAAGAGTCATGAGCATGAGGAACTTTGTAACATCCCTAAAATCATGTTTCAAAAACTCATGCATATCACCCATGCATCCATGATCATGTAGGATTTCATTTCAAAATCATTTCAAAACAGGTGCATATGAGCTCATTATTTTATGTATGAATGCTCTAGCCTTTGTGCTACTTGCTATTGAGAAAGGTACTAATCTTCACTCAGTATTGTTTAGAATCCTAACTTAAGTGATTTCAAAAGCTTAAACAAAGTTTCAAAACAAAATATGAAATAAAACCAAATCTATGCCTTTTATCACATCTCGTAAAGGCTTGGTTTTATTTCATTTTCAAATAACCCAAGGGTGTTTGTGTTTACAGTAGTGTTTGACTCATATTTGAGTACAAGTTTCACTGTACAAAAATCTTGAGAAGGTTTGAATTCAAACTGAATTGAAATGAAGTTTGAAAACCAATTCTAGAAAACCAAACAGAAAAAGAAAAGGATTAAAGTGGAAAAAAAATAAACAGACAGCCATTCTGGCCCAACCCAGCCCAACTCGACCCAGCTAGCCCAGCAGCATCACCCCGTGAACCGTTTTTCTTACTCGCACCCGCACCCACTGAGTCGCTGACCGCCTGGACCCATCCCTACTCCATTTCTCTCGCTGGCAAATGGACCCTGCGACCACGTCAGCGTCGTCCCCAATCAGGCGCTCCGCCGTTACCTCGCCGCAGTCACTGCCTGCGTTATTGCCATTGATACAGCGCGTAATCGCCGCCCCCTCCTGGATATTTAACACCCTCTGCACCGCGAGCATTTCCCCTCACCTAGCTCCACCACTCCGACACCAGGCTGCGCGTATTCGAGCTCACTCCGCCGCTGCACAGACGCACTCCAGCGGGCGATTCCGGTAAGCTCCCCGCGCCCCTTGACTCCTAGCTTCTCCAGAACAACCACTGAATCTTTGCGCTTCGATTGACACCTCTGCTGTATGCTAGGACAACCCCAAGCGTCGGCAACGTCGACGACTGAGCAAACCCGACGAGGCACTCAACTCCGGCGAGCAAATCTGGTTAGTCTGGAGCGCGCCTTGCCCTCTCTCTGATACTCACATGACCAATATCACTCCTCGCATCTAACGCACCACTTGTTTGGCTCTGGCTTGATCTACACCGTCGGCAACGACGATGAACAGCCGTGCCCGACGACAGGCTCTACTCCGACGAGGAATCCCCATCGTGTCTGTGCGCCCCTTGACAATCCACTGCCACGTTGACCTCCAGCACACCTCTGCGAGTCTGGTAAGCATCTCCAATCACTTCCTCGCTTCCTGTAGCCGCCACGACGCCGTAGACCGAGCGCGCCGCCGCTCACCGTCGCCACGCGCCGCCAGTTAGTGGTCACTTGACCAGCGACCGTTAGAACTGGATCCATCGGCTGCGTTAGATTCATTTAGCGAAGGGGTACACGTTAGATCTGGCCGTGCATCTTCATTTAGATCGCGTGGCTCTCGTTGATCGATCCGCCCGAACCGGTACTAACCAATAGGAACACGCCGCGTGGCACGGGTTTCGTTTTAAAATTTTGAATTAGATCTATTAGATATTAAAACTTATTTAATTCATATCTTTTGATTCCCACGTCCAAATTTGATGAATTTTATATCAATGGAATCAGGAGAGAAAGCCCTTTCCATATATGCAATGTGTTTAAAGTTTTGTTTCTATTAAAATGGTTATTTTTACAGAAACATGTGTAGGCCTATTTTGTGTATATTAATTATTTGAGAAATGTTTTATTGGTCAAATAAATGTTGTTTGGCAAGTTTTGAACTTGTTAATCAATCAGTACTGTGCACTTGTCTTGTTGAGTATAGAAAATCATCACATATCACATTGCATGCATCCATATATTATTGCTTGTATTTATTTTTGTATGTGATTTGGTGCTATCATTTTATCTGTAGATTTTGGTGCAAATAGTGATTGTGATTGTGAGGATTGTAGCTACTCTCCAAACTACCAAGGCAAGTGGTGCTTCATGATTTTATTCCTATGTTTTCAACTATGCATTAGAAATATTTTGCTAGTCTTGCATGGATATATATATTTTGATCTATATGCTATGCTTGGGAAATCCTAGTAGTTGTAGAATTGCTAGACATTTCTAAGTTAAGATGCTTATCTATGCCATGCTTAGCCTAGCTAGTATCAACCAAGGGTGGTTATATATTCATGCTATGAATAAATATTTCTAAGTCCTTGGACTATGTTTTTGCTTAATAAAACAACTAAGTGAATGAAACACTGGGTGGAATGGAAGGAATGGTTATGTTGAGTGGTTACACAAGGCCCATTTCTATGGTTTACCTTGTGTATCTCACTTGTGGAAAGCCACCCAGGAACAAAGGGATTTGAGAGGCCAAATGTTAAGAAGCTTCTAGTGCAGCCACTTGGCAATATGGGCTCTGCCTGGATCATATAAGTTGCAATAACTTCTCCATTTGGACAGTTGGTGGTAGTGGGATGATAGGTTGGAGCGCGTCCATTTGGTCTAAGGGAAGGCTTCTGAAAGGTCCTGTCTTGGTGAAAATCAAGTCTTGTGGGGAAAGTTCACAACCTCTACAGATGGAAGAATCTAAGTACTTAACCATGTCCCTGGTATTGGACAACTTGAGCATCAAGACATGGAAGCTATCAAAAATCTCCCCATCCCAATTTCTAAGTAAGAACTTGTGGTTGAAC
Organism: Avena atlantica; assembly: GCA_910589765.1. NCBI lineage: Eukaryota > Viridiplantae > Streptophyta > Magnoliopsida > Poales > Poaceae > Avena > Avena atlantica. The sequence continues at coordinate 391,656,792 of OU342735.1, forward strand.
AAGGGTGAAGGACCCCAATGTCTATTGGAGGTTCCTTGGGAAAGATTTTGGCAAAGAAAAACTTAGTGTTTTCAACTGATAGGCAAAACCTATTTTCAGCAAAGCAAGCCTAAGCTACACTTAGCCAAAAATGCATATAGTATTTAGTCCACCAATATTCTACTAAGGTATCACTTGCCAATACTATTCCAATGTATTGACCCACTGTGGCTGTAACTTGTGATGTTGTAGGATATTCTGATGATGATTAGGAGTCATGAGTCTACACTCAACATGCTTGCCTGTGGCACATGAAGATGAAGACTTATTTATCTTATTATATATTTGAACTCTTGTATTAGGCCTGTGGCCATGGTGTTGTAAAAGACTATGTTTGTCTCTGGAATGATATGTAATAAGGACCTTTGTTTCTGTGTACTTCATCTTAAACTGTGGATGCTAGCATTGATCCAGGGACTAGCATTGCAATCACAGGGATCCTTTCCTTTACAAAGGAGGGATCTTACAGATGGTATCAGAGCACTGTGTTGCCTGTAGGATTATGACCCTAGGATTGGAAACCACTAAGGAAAAATTTTCAACAACTTCAACACTTGTCTTTTTCTTCTCGTATACTTTTCTAATCTTCTTTCTCATCTCTATTTGTAGATGAATTCCATCAACGAAGCCGTGAAGAAGGGACCACTCATGACTATGACTTTGGAATGTGAGACAGAGTTCCCCAAGGCTCTCAAGGACCTCATGGTTGCCATGGGAATACATGGTGCAGCTGTGTACAAAGGTTTTCCTGTGATGGATGAAGGAGTTGAGTACTGGTGGGTGCAACTTCACTTGTATAAAAACAAGGAAGACAACCACAAGGACTCAGGATTCTGCATGGTCACCAACACAATGATGCACACTACATTCTTTGATTCAGCAAGGGATGCAGCTTGGAGGGCCATCAAAGAACTTGGTGATAGAATCAAGTGCAGAATGCTTAACACTCAGAATGATCTTAAGGAAGAAAAGAAGCATACCCAAGAGTTAGAGGCTACCAACCAAAGCCTAAGGAAGGACATCATAGACTTAGCAATGGAGTCTTGTGATCTAGACAAACAGATTGCCTCTAGGGATGCCTTGTTAGCCAACTTGGCAAGTGAGATGGGATTGTAAGCGTACTTCGTTAGTTCGACCATTTCATTTTATTTTCCAAAATGCTGTCTAAATAAGTTGGACCTTGGATGCTTGTAATGGATCTTATGAATGCTATGACTTGAGTGTTTGTCAATGTTATGCTTGTGATGCTCTGTCTTGTAAATTATTCATTGTGTTGACTCTAACTTTTTCTATCTTATAAATAGATGCCTAATGTTACTATCAGCACGGCTGAAGAGTTCCAGGGAACTCGTTTTGGCTCTCGTATTATTGAGCTCACTAGTTTGCTCAATCTCCCTCTTCCTACCATCATGGTGCTTCCCCTCACCAAGTTTGAGAGGAAAGACCTTTGGGGATTCAAGGTCAATCAGCCCGGACGCCAGACTAAGCCTACCACGGAGGCAATCATCTTCAAGCTCATGCATGATGATAAGGAGAGAGGCCCAAAGGTTAGAGGTACTCACTTCCACACCTTCGGTAGACGTGATGAGGATGGTGAGGCCATTGACTTCGAGGATACTTCGAGGGAGACAGCAGAGCCGATTCGTCTATACCTCCAGGACTTAGAGGTTCTTCTTAGGCACGTGGACACTGATAGGACCAACGTCATGCTCAGCAATGAAGAACTCCAGGTGCAGCTTCGTGAGAAGGACAAGCTCTTCGAGGAGCAAGATGAGATAGTCAAGGAGATGGAGGCCAAGTTTGAGAGTCAGGACAGAAAGTTCAAGAGTCAAGAGAAACGATTCCAAGGTAGGAACAAGAGGATTCGGGACATGACTGCAGAACTGGAGGCCAAGGACTTCGAGCTCGAGCATCAGCAGACGGTGATTGAGAGGCTTTGTTCTCAGAAGAGGGATCTCAAAGCCAAAGTAGAGACCTTGACCACCAACGTCGAGGAATACAAGACCGCTATGGAGAATGCAGGTCTTACATTTGTTGAGGAGGAGGTTGATGCCGAGGAGTAGTGATGACTACTCATTTACCTTTTCATGTCTTTGATTATTGAGTTTCAATGACCATCCAACATGTGGATGGCTTGCTATTGGTGTGTTTACTTTGCAAACTTGTCGTTTATGTTGTTGAACTATTATTATTATGTTGCATGTTTGGTGATTGTTTATGTGATGTATTGTGCATGTTAGCATATATGGGTATCTCATTCTTATCTCTATTGAACAAACCACAGATGCCTCCCCGACGTGCCAACCCCAACCCCAACAACAACAACATCACCCCTGAGATGCAGCAAATGATGACAGATCAGACTCAGCTGATGCAAATGATGACTATGTTCACCCAGAACCAGAACAACAACAACAATAACAACAATAATAACAACAACAATCAGAACAACCCACCGGGTTTTGACATGCTTACCAGGTTCTTGAGACTAAGGCCAGCAAAGTTCTCAGGAACTACTGATCCTATGGTGGCCAATGATTGGCTACGCTCTGTGAGCAAGGACTTGGTAACAGTTGGCTGTACTGATGAGGAGAAAGTCAGATTTGCAGCTCACTTGTTGGAAGGACCAGCAGCCACTTGGTGGGATAACTTCCAGATCACCACTCCCATTGAGGATGTGACATGGGCTATCTTCGAAGATGGTTTCCGTACTGCTCACATCTCATCCAGAGTGATTAGTTTGAAGAAGAAAGAGTTCCATAACTTGAAGCAGCACCACCGCGGCTGTCAACACCCGGATTTTTCAATCCTAGATGCCTGTTATGCCATACATCGCAATCCCAGGATTACCCATTTTTGCGAGACATAACAGAATTGGATACCATAGTACTTCATCCATTACAAACGATACATAAGTTCTTACACAAATAGGGATCTCATGATCCAGTTCTTACTACAACATCAAGCAGCGGAATACGTAATAATAACGGTAGCGTAGGCGATGCTCCATCTTCGGGGTCACAGGCAATGCTGACGATGGGAGATGATCCTAGTTGTCGTAACCTTCCTGGGGTCCATCTTCCAGGTACTCCTCTTCATAGTCTGGCCATGGGAATAGCCAGGGACAAAGCCATGAGTACTCTTTAAGTACTCGCAAACTAATACTAACAAGTAAAGGGGGTTTTTGGATAATGGGACACTAGGCTCTAGGGTTGTTTTGCAAAAAGCCAGGTTTATATTTACTAAGTTCCAAAGCTAGTCATAATTTTATAAATCCTAAGTGGGGACTTGTATTTCTGGTCACAACTCTGTTGTGGTCAAGTCAAAGTCTCAAGTCGTTTCACAAGTCATTTTGAAAAGTCTGACGGGGGAACAGTATGGCCACTCCAACTGTCCATAACCGCGGACGCGGCTATTCGAATAGTTTGACACTCTGTAGAGATTGTACACTTTCACCACAACATTCGATACATCCGTCAGGAAGAAATCCTGAATTCACCATACTTAGTATGCGGATAATCAATCCTAACCTTTCAATTACACTCCCTAGTATAAGCACCTCTCCTGTGAGTTTGGCCTCCCAACCATGACCACTGTCATCTTGGGTACTGCACAGGTGGACAATCTTCACAAGGTAGCCTCAGCTCAGACCTTGGCCGTGAGGGAACTAATACTAAGGTATATAAGTTTCCAGTCAAGCCCTACCCAATATTCGGGTATTGTGGTTGTACGATAAAATTGGAATGGTATCGCATCCAGACAACCATCAGTTTTATAAAGGGCTAAGGCTCATGCCTCAACATTTTTATCACCAGAATCATCAAATGTTTGGAAACACATGTCCAAAACATTTCAATAGAATTATCCATCATTCCAAGGTATTCATAACCATTTTTCCACCAAGTATTCCCATCTAAAGTTGATCAAGTTTTATGCTTAGCACTAGCATCTACAGGTGGGGGTAGTACTAATGGGGGTGGTAACTAGTGGAGTTTCAACTAAGTCCAACCTTATATCTTAGGCTGATATCAAGGTTTCTAGCTTAGGCCAAATTTTATGCTCTTTATGCAACCTTCAGCACAACTGTCTAGTATCTACCAAACTCTTAGGTAGACTCTAAGTGAGCGTTGATAAAGAAATAAAGTAAGATGCTTGCCATAAAACTAGGATTGGTTTAGCAAGTGGGTATGATCACATATGCTTAAGGCATAAAGTAGTCATCTCACAAGTATGGGTTTGTGGCATCAGTAAGGTATCTTGCAAGTGTTAGCTTGCACATTCACTAGTAGTATTAGGCTTGCATTGGTCAACTTGGTTAGTAAAGCTTGCCGTGTGTAGAGTAGTGGTTGAAGTTCTCTTTGGCTTCCTCTTCGTAGTATCCTCCTTCCTCCTCGTATCCTTGGTCGGTACTAGCGTCTATGAATAAATACAAGGTACACAATCACCAAACAATACTTAACTACTTGCAATCATCACACACAAGGGTCCTATAGATGATCTAGCATCATCTCTAACATTACAAGGTTAAAGCTTGGTTTAAATCCTTTTTATTTTTAGAAAAGTAATTTCTACTCATTGAAGAACTACTTAAGATTTAATATTCTCCAAACTAAACATGGGATCATGTTGACACATGTCATCACCACATATTGTAGTCCATGGGAATGTGATTTAAAGTGGTGTCACAATTTAATAAGGTTTTACCCTTTTATTTTAATTAATTAAAGTGGCTAGAAATGCTTATGAAGCATTCTTTTAATACTTGAACATTATTTATGCAACTAAACCTATATATATTTTTATATATTCTGAAAGGTATGGTTAAATGTGATTTTTGAGAGTTGGAATCAACTCAAAAGCTTTTATGGTTTAAATTTAAAAAATGTTTGAATGCAGAAAAGCTTCTGCCTTGTTATTTTTACTATGGGTGATCTACAGATCCAAATGACTTGAATCCAACGGGCTTGGATTAAGCATTCACAGACCTTTCCAACAAAATTGGTTTCATCCAATTTGGTGCACTGAATCGATCTGGGTTGATTTTTGAAGTTGGTTACAGAAGTGTGTTTGAATTTACAAAGAAAAGGTTTAATTTGAATTGCTGGGCTGCGCGGGAAATGTTACTGGGCCAGCCTGCTAAGCGTAGTGCTCCCGCGGGCTGCTTAAGTGGGTGTCCCCACTCTTCAGTGACACGGGGCTGGGCGAAGCGGTATGGGGCAACGTGGATCGTTCGATCTAGTTCTAATCTAACGGCTGAGGGTCATCGTCGACGCGAGACAGCTCCGGCGAGAACGAAACCTAGCGCGGCCAGTGAGGGGTGCTAGGGGCTCACCGGGGTACGGGCGAGGGTCGGCGAGGCGGGCGAACGACGAAGTCGACGACGGCGAACCTCCTGGTACCGGTGGCTTCTCCTGGGCCGGCTCCAATCGCTGGCCTCCTTCTTCTCCGGCAGCGGCAGGCTACACTGAAATTCCGGCGAGGTGGTGCTCGCCTTGCTCTGAGAATGGTGTGGCACGATCAGTGAGGAGAGGGGAGTGAGATGGTGTGAAGAAATCGTGCAGGGGTGGCCTCTATTTATAGTCGAGCGAGGGGACCGTCGGGGCGCACGGTGAGCTCGTCGGGGGCGACGTTACAGGCAGCTAATGGCATGGGCAAGGGTAGTGGAAGGTGCTGTGTCTCCTGGCGATGCTCAACGACATGGTCGCGAGGCATGGGGCGGTGTGGTTTGGTCTGGAACGGGCGGTGCTCTGCGCGGCAGAGGCGGCATCTTCGACGGCGGGCGGTGGCTGTATGGCGCGGAGCGGCAAACGGGGATGTCTGGCGGTCTCCTGGGTCGGTGGTGATCGTGTGTGCGCACGGTGAGGGTGGCGTGCGGTCTGTGGACGCTGGTCGCGGGTGGCGCTCTGGCGCATGCTCGGCATGGTCTGGGCGTGTCTTGTGCGCGTGGTCCAGGGCTTGGCAACGCTCGCGGCTGGGAAAGTTTCTGGATGATCACAAAGTGGGCCTTGATACTTTGTTATAAGTACATACAAGGGGTGCAAAGATCCAGAAAAGTTTCTGTTAGGTTTTGAAAGTTTGAGACAGCCAAAGTAGGCATGGTAGTTAAATTGGTCAAAATGACCATTCACTTAATATACTTGTTTTGATTTACTTGTCTTTAGGAAAAGTGTGGGGAATGTTTTAGATGATATTTATTTCACCTAAGAAACATTTTACAAGCAATGGATCACACAAACAAGGTGGTTTTTAAAGAAATTCAAAATCCATGCATACACATATACATGCATTCATGAATTTATTTAGAAAAGTTTTTGTTGACCCTAAACTTGATGATTAGTGTTTGTTGATCTAAGTTTGGTATTTTTGGGATGTTACAAACCTTCCCCCCTTAAACAAAATCTCGTCCCGAGATTTGAAAAAGGACGAAAAGATTACCTAGGATTTGAAGAGATCTGGAAACTCCGTCCTGATGTGATCTTCGCGTTCCCAAGTAGCTTCCTCTTCTGTGTGGTTGCTCCACTGAATCTTGAGAAACTTGATGCTTCGGGTTCTGGTAGTTCGAAAGGCTTCTTCCAATATACGGATGGGTACTTCGGGATAGGTCAGGTCATCATTGATCTCTATGGTCTGGTGATCGATGTTCTTGAACACTTCGGTCTTCTCGGGGACTTCGAGACATTTGCGAAGTAACGAGATATGGAACACATTGTGCACAGCTGACATCTCTTCTGGTAGCTCCAGTTGATACGATACTTCTCCTCGACGGCTCAAAATTTTGAAAGGTCCGATATATCTGGGGGCTAACTTTCCTTTGAGTTGGAAACGCTGCATTCCCTTCAATGGCGACACTTTCAGATAAAAAAAATCTCCAATGTTGAAGGCGAGGTCTCGACGTCTCTTGTCGGTGTAACTCTTTTGTCGGGATTGGGCTGTCTTGAGGTGCTCGTGAATCTTGTGAACCTTCTCTTCTGCTTCTCGTAGGATGTCGGGTCCGAAAATTTGACTCTCTCCTACTTCCGACCAGTTCAAAGGAGTGCGGCACTTTCTTCCGTACATGAATTCAAATGGGGCCATTTGCAAACTGGCTTGGTACCTATTGTTGTAGGAAAATTCTGCAAACGGCAGACAGTCTTCCCACTTGGATCCATATTCTAGCACACATGCTCTAAGCATATCTTCGAGTATTTGGTTTACTCGCTCTGTTTGTCCATCGGTCTGAGGGTGATACGCGGTACTGAAATCTAGGCGGGTTCCTAAACCTTCTTGGACCTTCTTCCAGAATCTCGAGGTAAACTGAGTTCCTCGATCCGATATGATATTCTTGGGGACTCCGTGCAAACTAATGATCCTAGCGATGTACAACTCCGCTAGCTTCGAACTCTGATAGGTAGTTTTAACGGGCAAGAAATGGGCAACTTTGGAAAATCTGTCCACTATGACCCAAATAGAGTCATTTCCCCTACTAGAAGTAGGTAGTCCAGTGATAAAGTCCATTCCTACAGAATCCCATTTCCATTCCGGAACTTGCAAAGGTTGCAACAATCCAGCGGGTCTTTGATGTCCTGCCTTGACTCGCTGACATATATCACACTTGGCGATATAGCTTCCGATTTCTCTCTTCATCTTATGCCACCAAAATTGCTCTTTCAAATCTTGATACATCTTAGTTCCTCCGGGATGGATAGAATAAAGAGTATCATGAGCCTCCTTCAAGATAACTTCTTTTAACTCAGAATCTGATGGTACACAAAGGCGTCCTTTGTACCACAAAACTCCTTCTTCGTCCTCGGTGAATCCGAGTACTTTGCCTGTACCGATACGATGTTTAATTCCGTCGATACTAGCATTTCCTTTCTGCGCCTCTTTAATCTGACTGATCAAAGTGGGCTGAAGTTCTATGCTAGCCAAAAATCCTTCACTTACTAATTCCATTCGAAAATCTTCCATCTCTTTGTGCAAACTTGGTTGCTCCTTCAAAATCATGGAGTTCAAGCGGCACGGCAATCTGCTAAGGGCATCGGCTACCACGTTGGCTTTACCCGGGTGATAGTGAATGTCCAGGTAGTAATCCTTGATTAGCTCAATCCATCTTCTCTTCCTCATATTCAGCTCCTTATGAGTGAATATATACTTTAGGCTCTTGTGATCCGAATAAATCTCACAACGGTTTCCCATAAGGTAATGTCTCCATGTCTTCAGGGCTAGAACTACGGCTGCGAGTTCGAGGTCATGGGTTGGGTAATTTTGTTCATGTTGCTTCAATTGTCGCGATAGATAAGATATAACTTTGCCTTCTTGCATTAGCACACATCCGAGACCAATCTTGGATGCGTCACAATACACATCGAAGGGCTTCGTGATATCCGGCATGATCAAGATTGGGGCTGAAATCAATCTCCTTTTGAGTTCTTGAAAACTCGCTTCACACTTGTCTGTCCAGTCAAACTTCTTGTCCTTCTTCAGCAATTGGGTCATGGGTCGGGCAATACTAGAGAATCCTTCTACGAATTTGCGGTAATATCCCGCCAATCCGAGAAAAGCACGAACTTGGGTTTGAGTGGTTGGGCTTGCCAATCTTCTACATCTTTCACTTTGGCAGGGTCAACGGCAATTCCTCCGGCTGATACAATGTGACCGAGGAATCCTACTTCCTGTAACCAGAATTCACATTTGCTAAATTTTGCATACAGCTGATGCTCTTTAAGGGATCCAAGAATGGTCCTTAGGTGTAGCTCATGTTCTTATTCCGATTTGGAATAAATCAGAATGTCATCGATGAAAACAACGACAAACTTATCCAGGAAGTCCATAAAAATCTTATTCATGAGGTTCATGAAATAAGCGGGGGCATTGGTTAATCCAAAAGACATGACTGTATACTCATACAATCCATATCTGGTGGTAAAGGCAGTCTTTGGGATATCCTCTGCACGAATTTTGAGTTGATGATAGCCAGTTCTAAGATCAATCTTAGAAAACACCTAGGCACCGGTCAACTGATCAAACAAATCTTCGATCTTAGGCAAGGGGTACTTGTTCTTGATGGTGACATCATTCAACTTTCGATAATCCGTACACAAACGGTTACCTCCATCCTTCTTGTCCACAAACAAGACAGGTGACCTCCATGGGGACGCACTTGGTTGAATCTGATTTCTAACATGGAATCCAGTTGCTTCTTCAGTTCTTCTAGTTCTGACGGGTTCATACTATAGGGTCTCTGGGCTATGGGTCCTGTTACGGGGATTAGTTCTATGATAAACTCGATATCCCGGTCTGGGGGCATACCGGGCAAAACATCTGGAAATACATCGGGGTATTCGCAAACTATCCGAACTTGGTCAATGGTAGGCTGGGATAGACTCTTGTTACACTTGAATTGGTGAGGTAAGGTTTCAGATATATGCTCGACTGATATTCCGGCGGTACTGGTCATGGTAATGGCTTTCTTGGCACAGTCAATCATTCCTTTATGTTTGGACATCCAATCCATTCCTAGTACTACTTCCAAACCTTTAGTTCCGAGTACTATTAGGTTAGCATAAAAATATATGCCATGGATTCGGATTGGACGGCCTTGCAAATTTGCCTAGCCTTGGTGGTCGATCCGGGATTTGTACAATCATCACATGCTTCAGTTTGGTTGGTTGAATTTTACTAGTGCAGGCAAATTCTTCGGTGACAAATGAATGCGATGCACCAGAATCAAACAAAACCCTTGCAAGTACTGAATTAACAGAAAACATACCCAGCACGACGTCTGGCGCTTCCTGAGCTTCTTCAGCATGCATGAGAAAAAGACGGCCATTGCGGTTGAGTGAATTCCCTGGGGCAAATCTTCTTCCTGGCTGGACACGACGCTGCTGCTGAGCTGGGACATTGGTATTAGGGGTTGTAACATTCTTCTTGTTGGGGCACTCGTTGGAATAGTGGCCTTTATTTCCACAGTCATAACAGGTCACTTGTGACTTGTCCTTGGCTGCGACAGGCACAGCATTGCTTCCAGTCCTCGGGGCAGTGTTGGGGTTGGCGGTAGCATTGTTGGTGTTGAACTTGGGTGGGGCGCGGGTGAAATTGCTAGAGTTGTCGGGGTTGTTGTGATTTCCTCCGGGTCTAGGGTTTCCACGGTTGGGATAGGTCGGACGGGTCATAGGGGGTCTGTTGGTTCTTGGGGCAAATCCTGGAGATGGGTTGGGGCGATACTTTGGGGTCTGATGGGTTCCTGGTTGATGCATCATGCGACGCTTGCAGTTCTCATTGGCCTGGTTGATCTTTCCTTCCATCTGGATAGCAGAGTCGACAAGGGCTTCAATATCAGCAAAGGGGATATTGACTAACATTGTCTGCATCTCGTCATGCAGACCATTCAGGAATCTTTCTTTCTTCTTGGCTTCGGTGTCTATCTCATCCGGGGCATACCTAGCTAATGACAAAAATTTGTCACGGTATTGCACTACAGTCATCCTTCCTTGTTTCAATTCTCTGAACTCGTCTCTCATTCTCTTGATCAAACCTGGCGGCACATGGGTTCTGCTAAACTTGACCTTGAATTCCTCCCAGGTCATCATTTGGCCTCCGGTCATTGCATGAACACTGTTCCACCATGCCCTGGCATATCCATCTAGATAATGAGTGGCGAACAAGACTTTCTCGTTGGCTTCTACTCCGGCTACTTATAAGTTATTTTCCATGTTTTGCAGCCAATCATCGGCGTCTAGGGGTTCTTCCGACTTGGTGAAAACGGGTGGGTTGGTATTCTGGAAATTCTTGAGCTTAGATCCGTGGTTGTCCTGATTTCCATGGCCTTGGTTGTTGTGGGATAGCTGGGCTATCTGTTGCAGAGTGGCTAGGTTGGCTTGACATTCCGCTCTTTCAGCTTCGCGGTCAGAAGTCAACATTTGCAGGATCTGCAACATTGGGTCCGGGGCTGAACCACTTCCTCCACGTGGCATCTAAAGATTGATATAGATCATGAGAAAAGAGGGAAATTTCTAAGGTTTTGGGTCTTTGAAAAGTTTTTAGTGTTTGACTCAAGTTTCTAGCAACTTGCTTTTTCATTCATTCACTCATAGAACACAGTACAACACACACCACAACAAAGAAAAACAGATGGTTTTAAGAACCATTCTGGAAACTGCGATACAGTGGGACCGACTACTACTCACTACGCTAGTGCTCAGTGCTACTACTGCTTGGAGTCTGTGGCTTCATCATCTTCCGCATCATCGATGAAGGAGAAATCATCCTCATCGGTGAAGAAGTCCATGGCCTGATCCTCCAGAAAGTCATCGTCATCGCTGAGATAGGAGTAAGGGTCTCCACGAAGATCTTCTCCGGCATTCTCCCTTTCCTCTAACTGCATGTCTCTCTCTCATGGATGGTCTCTTCCAGAGATGAGATGCGATGGCGAAGACGGGCAATAATGCGCTCCTTCTTGTCGAGCTGACGGAAGCGAGACTTGCGATCCTTTGCTAGCATGGCGATGGTCTGATCCTTCGTCTTGATGATGGCAGACTTGTGGTTGCAATAGTCATGGCAGTTGTCCAGTTCCTGCTGACGATCATACATCATGAAGCTAAGCTTCCAGTGGTTGTCCATTTGCATCACGTCTTGGGCAAAACTCAAAGCGAGTACCCTTGATCTGATTGATGCTCTGCCCACACAGACGGGAAAGAGCTTCCTGCATTGCTCTGGCAAGTCAATCGAGCCAGTTGTTTTCCCTCAAGGTAAACTGAATTCCCACCGCAGTGGGAGGTTCAATCTTTCCTCGGAGACTTGCAACAATTAGCCACTGCAGATCTTCTCCCCCTTGATCATTGAGCTAAGCTCCGAAGAACTCGGGATGCGGGCGCTCCAGAAGTTCCGAAAGCTGATCCAGATCCCTCTCAAAGATAAGGTCTCCTCCATTCCCGAGTTGGTAAAACTTGCTGTACTTCACGTCCATCTATAAAAATAGAGGATGAGTAGATTAGCAGAGTTATCAAGTGTGTCAAAATTTTATCTATTTTGCAAGAGTTTTTGAGGAACATGAAGTTTTATTAAAGAATTAAAGAGGTAAGAATGAGAATAAGTTTTCGTAAATATTTTTGTTCTTGGGTTTTGAAACTAAGTTTTTGGTTCAACGTCCAATCTAACTAGGGTCTCCTATGGTCAGGATGGCTCTGATACCAACTTGTCAACACCCGGATTTTTCAATCCTAGATGCCTGTTATGCCATACATCGCAATCCCAGGATTACCATTTTTGCGAGACATAACAGAATTGGATACCATAGTACTTCATCCATTACAAACGATACATAAGTTCTTACACAAATAGGGATCTCATGATCCAGTTCTTACTACAACATCAAGCAGCGGAATACGTAATAATAACGGTAGCGTAGGAGATGCTCCATTTTCGGGGTCACAGGCAATGCTGACGATGGGAGATGATCCTAGTTGTCGTAACCTTCCTGGGGTCCATCTTCCAGGTACTCCTCTTCATAGTATGGCCATGGGAATAGCCAGGGACAAAGCCATGAGTACTCTTTAAGTACTCGCAAACTAATACTAACAAGTAAAGGGGGTTTTTGGATAATGGGACACTAGGCTCTAGGGTGTTTTGCAAAAAGCCAGGTTTATATTTACTAAGTTCCAAAGCTAGTCATAATTTTATAAATCCTAAGTGGGAACTTGTATTTCCGGTCACAACTCTGTTGTGGTCAAGTCAAAGTCTCAAGTCGTTTCACAAGTCATTTTGAAAAGTCTGACGGGGAACAGTATGGCCACTCCAACTGACCATAACCGCGGACGCGGCTATTCGAATAGTTTGACACTCTGCAGAGATTGTACACTTTCACCACAACATTCGATACATCCGTTAGGAACAAATCCTGAATTCACCATACTCAGTATGCGGATAATCAATCCTAACCTTTCAATTACACTCCCTAGTATAAGCACCTCTCCTGCGAGTTTGTCCTCCCAACCATGACCACTGTCATCTTGGGTACTGCACAGGTGGACAATCTTCACAAGGTAGCCTCAGCTCAGACCTTGGCCGTGAGGGAACTAATACTAAGGTATATAAGTTTCCAGTCAAGCCCTACCCAATATTCGGGTATTGTGTTGTACGATAAAATTGGAATGGTATCGCATCCAGACAACCATCAGTTTTATAAAGGGCTAAGGCTCATGCCTCAACATTTTTATCACCAGAATCATCAAGTGTTTGGAAACACATGTCCAAAACATTTCGATAGAATGATCCATCATTCCAAGGTTTTCATAACCATTTTTCCACCAAGTATTCCCATCTAAAGTTGATCAAGTTTTATGCTTAGCACTAGCATCTACATGTGGGGGTAGTACTAATGGGGGGTGGTAACTAGTGGAGTTTCAACTAAGTCCAACCTTATATCTTAGGCTGATATCAAGGTTTCTAGCTTAGGACAAATTTTATGCTCTTTATGCAACCTTCAGCACAACTGTCTAGTATCTACCAAACTCTTAGGTAGACTCTAAGTGAGCGTTGATAAAGAAATAAAGTAAGATGCTTGCCATAAAACTAGGATTGGTTTAGCAAGTGGGTATGATCACAAGTATGGGTTTGTGGCATCAGTAAGGTATCTTGCAAGTGTTAGCTTGCACATTCACTAGTAGTATTAGGCTTGCATTGGTCAACTTAGTTAGTAAAGCTTGCCTTGTGCAGAGCAGTGGTTGAAGTTCTCTTCGGCTTCCTCTTCGTAGTATCCTCCTTCCTCCTCGTATCCTTGGTCGGTACTAGCGTCTATGAATAAATACGAGGTACACAATCACCAAACAATACTTAACTACTTGCAATCATCACACACAAGGGTCCTATAGATGATCTAGCATCATCTCTAACATTACAAGTTAAAGCTTGGTTTAAATCCTTTTTATTTTTAGAAAAGTAATTTCTACTCATTGAAGAACTACTTAAGATTTAATATTCTCCAAACTAAACATGGGATCATGTTGACACATGTCATCACCACATATTGTAGTCCATGGGAATGTGATTTAAAGTGGTGTCACAATTTAATAAGGTTTTACCCTTTTATTTTAATTAATTAAAGTGGCTAGAAATGCTTATGAAGCATTCTTTTAATACTTGAACATTATTTATGCAAGTAAACCTATATATATTTTTATATATTCTGAAAGGTATGGTTAAATGTGATTTTTGAGAGTTGGAATCAACTCAAAAGCTTTTATGGTATAAATTTAAAAAATGTTTGAATGCAGAAAAGCTTCTTCCTTGTTATTTTTACTATGGGTGATCTACAGATCCAAATGACTTGAATCCAATGGGCTTGGATTAAGCATTCACAGACCTTTCCAACAAAATTGGTTTCATCCAATTTGGTGCACTGAATCGATCTGGGTTGATTTTTGAAGTTGGTTACAGAAGTGTGTTTGAATTTACAAAGAAAAGGTTTAATTTGAATTGCTGGGCTGCGCGGGAAATGTTACTGGGCTAGCCTGCTAAGCGCAGTGCTCCCGCGGGCTGCTTAAGTGGGTGTCCCCACTCTTCAGTGACACGGGGCTGGGCGAAGCGGTATGGGGCAACGTGGATCGGTCGATCTAGTTCTAATCTAACGGCTGAGGGTCATCGTCGACGCGAGACAGCTCCGGCGCGAACGAAACCTAGCGCGGCCAGTGAGGGGTGCTAGGGGCTCACCGGGGTACGGGCGAGGGTCGGCGAGGCGGGCGAACGACGAAGTCGACGACGGCGAACCTCCTGGTACCGGTGGCTTCTCCTGGGGCGGCTCCAATCGCTGGCCTCCTTCTTCTCCGGCAGCGGCAGGCTACACTGAAATTCTGGCGAGGTGGTGCTCGCCTTGCTCTGAGAATGGTGTGGCACGATCAGTGAGGAGAGGGGAGTGAGATGGTGTGAAGAAATCGTGCAGGGGTGGCCTCTATTTATAGTCGAGCGAGGGGACCGTCGGGGCGCACGGTGAGCTCGTCGGGGGCGACGTTACAGGCAGCTAATGGCATGGGCAAGGGTAGTGGAAGGTGCTGTGTCTCCTGGCGATGCTCAACGACATGGTCGCGAGGCATGGGGCGGTGTGGTTTGGTCTGGAACGGGCGGTGCTCTGCGCGGCAGAGGCGGCGTCTTCGACGGCGGGCGGTGGCTGTATGGCGCGGAGCGGCAAACGGGGATGTCTGGCGGTCTCCTGGGTCGGTGGTGATCGTGTGTGCGCACGGTGAGGGTGGCGCGCGGTCTGTGGACGCTGGTCGCGGGTGGCGCTCTGGCGCATGCTCGGCATGGTCTGGACGTGTCTTGTGCGCGTGGTCCAGGGCTTGGCAACGCTCGCAGCTGGGACAGGCAGTGGCGGTGGACGGTGGGCTGCCTCCCAGACAAGGTTGGCACGGCTAGTTCTTCCTCTAGCCTGCTGTCGACTATGGGGTGGCATCGAGGTGCTCGGTTGTTCACCATTAATGGCAATGGCAAGCTCACAGGGGTGCTAGTGTTGGGCTAATCTTTCTAGATGATCTACTGGATTGTGTGTGAGCTAACTAGGGAACAAGTTAGGCTCAAAACACTGCACACTATAGTGTTTGTGGGTTTGTTTGATTTGTGTCTGCAACCTGTTTGATGAAATGGCCGCATGAAATCAAGTTTTGAATTTTGAAATGATTTTTGGTGGGTTTGCTAGATTGGTTCTAGTGAGTCTGCAGATGCTTGGGTTTTGAAAGTTGATCTTGTTTGAGTGGGTTTTGAAAAAGTGGGATCTTCCCATATGAAGAAGATTCAATTTTGAATTGTCATTTAAACTATGCATTTGAAAGTTTCTGGATGATCACAAAGTGGGCCTTGATACTTTGTTATAAGTACATACAAGGGGTGCAAAGATCCAGAAAAGTTTCTGTTAGGTTTTGAAAGTTTGAGACAGCCAAAGTAGGCATGGTAGTTAAATTGGTCAAAATGACCATTCACTTAATATACTTGTTTTGATTTACTTGTCTTTAGGAAAAGTGTGGGGAATGTTTTAGATGATATTTATTTCACCTAAGAAACATTTTACAAGCAATGGATCACACAAACAAGGTGGTTTTTAAGAAATTCAAAATCCATGCATACACATATACATGCATTCATGAATTTATTTAGAAAAGTTTTTGTTAACCCTAAACTTGATGATTAGTGTTTGTTGATCTAAGTTTGGTATTTTTGGGATGTTACAAACCTTCCCCCCTTAAACAAAATCTCGTCCCGAGATTTGAAAAAGGACGAAAAGATTACCTAGGATTTGAAGAGATCTGGAAACTCCGTCCTGATGTGATCTTCGCGTTCCCAAGTAGATTCCTCTTCTGTGTGGTTGCTCCACTGAATCTTGAGAAACTTGATGCTTCGGGTTCTGGTAGTTCGAAAGGCTTCTTCCAATATACGGATGGGTACTTCGGGATAGGTCAGGTCATCATTGATCTCTATGGTCTGGTGATCGATGTTCTTGAACACTTCGGTCTTCTCGGGGACTTCGAGACATTTGCGAAGTAACGAGATATGGAACACATTGTGCACAGCTGACATCTCTTCTGGTAGCTCCAGTTGATACGATACTTCTCCTCGACGGTCAAAATTTTGAAAGGTCCGATATATCTGGGGGCTAACTTTCCTTTGAGTTGGAAACGCTGCATTCCCTTCAATGGCGACACTTTCAGATAAAAAAAATCTCCAATGTTGAAGGCGAGGTCTCGACGTCTCTTGTCGGTGTAACTCTTTTGTCGGGATTGGGCTATCTTGAGGTGCTCGCGAATCTTGTGAACCTTCTCTTCTGCTTCTCGTAGGATGTCGGGTCCGAAAATTTGACTCTCTCCTACTTCCGACCAGTTCAAAGGAGTGCGGCACTTTCTTCCGTACATGAATTCAAATGGGGCCATTTGCAAACTGGCTTGGTACCTATTGTTGTAGGAAAATTCTGCAAACGGCAGACAGTCTTCCCACTTGGATCCATATTCTAGCACACATGCTCTAAGCATATCTTCGAGTATTTGGTTTACTCGCTCCGTTTGTCCATCGGTCTGAGGGTGATACGCGGTACTGAAATCTAGGCGGGTTCCTAAACCTTCTTGGACCTTCTTCCAGAATCTCGAGGTAAACTGAGTTCCTCGATCCGATATGATATTCTTGGGGACTCCGTGCAAACTAACGATCCTAGCGATGTACAACTCCGCTAGCTTCGAACTCTGATAGGTAGTTTTAACGGGCAAGAAATGGGCAACTTTGGAAAATCTGTCCACTATGACCCAAATAGAGTCATTTCCCCTACTAGAAGTAGGTAGTCCAGTGATAAAGTCCATTCCTACAGAATCCCATTTCCATTCCGGAACTTGCAAAGGTTGCAACAATCCAGCGGGTCTTTGATGTCCTGCCTTGACTCGCTGACATATATCACACTTGGCGATATAGCTTCCGATTTCTCTCTTCATCTTATGCCACCAAAATTGCTCTTTCAAATCTTGATACATCTTAGTTCCTCCGGGATGGATAGAATAAAGAGTATCATGAGCCTCCTTCAAGATAACTTCTTTTAACTCAGAATCTGATGGTACACAAAGGCGTCCTTTGTACCACAAAACTCCTTCTTCGTCCTCGGTGAATCCGAGGTACTTTGCCTGTACCGATACGATGTTTAATTCCGTCGATACTAGCATTTCCTTTCTGCGCCTCTTTAATCTGACTGATCAAAGTGGGCTGAAGTTCTATGCTAGCCAAAAATCCTTCACTTACTAATTCCATTCGAAAATCTTCCATCTCTTTGTGCAAACTTGGTTGCTCCTTCAAAATCATGGAGTTCAAGCGGCACGGCAATCTGCTAAGGGCATCGGCTACCACGTTGGCTTTACCCGGGTGATAGTGAATGTCCAGGTAGTAATCCTTGATTAGCTCAATCCATCTTCTCTTCCTCATATTCAGCTCCTTATGAGTGAATATATACTTTAGGCTCTTGTGATCCGAATAAATCTCACAACGGTTTCCCATAAGGTAATGTCTCCATGTCTTCAGGGCTAGAACTACGGCTGCGAGTTCGAGGTCATGGGTTGGGTAATTTTGTTCATGTTGCTTCAATTGTCGCGATAGATAAGATATAACTTTGCCTTCTTGCATTAGCACACATCCGAGACCAATCTTGGATGCGTCACAATACACATCGAAGGGCTTCTAAATATCTGGCATGATCAAGATTGGGGCTGAAATCAATCTCCTTTTGAGTTCTTGAAAACTCGCTTCACACTTGTCTGTCCAGTCAAACTTCTTGTCCTTCTTCAGCAATTGGGTCATGGGTCGGGCAATACTAGAGAATCCTTCTACGAATTTGCGGTAATATCCCGCCAATCCGAGAAAAGCACGAACTTGGGTTTGAGTGGTTGGGCTTGCCAATCTTCTACATCTTTCACTTTGGCAGGGTCAACGGCAATTCCTCCGGCTGATACAATGTGACCGAGGAATCCTACTTCCTGTAACCAGAATTCACATTTGCTAAATTTTGCATACAGCTGATGCTCTTTAAGGGATCCAAGAATGGTCCTTAGGTGTAGCTCATGTTCTTATTCCGATTTGGAATAAATCAGAATGTCATCGATGAAAACAACGACAAACTTATCCAGGAAGTCCATAAAAATCTTATTCATGAGGTTCATGAAATAAGCGGGGGCATTGGTTAATCCAAAAGACATGACTGTATACTCATACAATCCATATCTGGTGGTAAAGGCAGTCTTTGGGATATCCTCTGCACGAATTTTGAGTTGATGATAGCCAGTTCTAAGATCAATCTTAGAAAACACCTGGGCACCGGTCAACTGATCAAACAAATCTTCGATCTTAGGCAAGGGGTACTTGTTCTTGATGGTGACATCATTCAACTTTCGATAATCCGTACACAAACGGTTACCTCCATCCTTCTTGTCCACAAACAAGACAGGTGACCTCCATGGGGACGCACTTGGTTGAATCTGATTTCTAACATGGAATCCAGTTGCTTCTTCAGTTCTTCTAGTTCTGACGGGTTCATACTATAGGGTCTCTGGGCTATGGGTCCTGTTACGGGGATTAGTTCGATGATAAACTCGATATCCCGATCTAGGGGCATACCGGGCAAAACATCTGGAAATACATCGGGGTATTCGCAAACTATCCGAACTTGGTCAATGGTAGGCTGGGATAGACTCTTGTTACACTTGAATTGGTGAGGTAAGGTTTCAGATATATGCTCGACTGATATTCCGGCGGTACTGGTCATGGTAATGGCTTTCTTGGCACAGTCAATCATTCCTTTATGTTTGGACATCCAATCCATTCCTAGTACTACTTCCAAACCTTTAGTTCCGAGTACTATTAGGTTAGCATAAAAATATATGCCATGGATTCGGATTGGGACGGCCTTGCAAATTTGCCTAGCCTTGGTGGTCGATCCGGGGATTTGTACAATCATCACATGCTTCAGTTTGGTTGGTTGAATTTTACTAGTGCAGGCAAATTCTTCGGTGACAAATGAATGCGATGCACCAGAATCAAACAAAACCCTTGCAAGTACTGAATTAACAGAAAACATACCCAGCACGACGTCTGGCGCTTCCTGAGCTTCTTCAGCATGCATGAGAAAAAGACGGCCATTGCGGTTGAGTGAATTCCCTGGGGCAAATCTTCTTCCTGGCTGGACACGACGCTGCTGCTGAGCTGGGACATTGGTATTAGGGGTTGTAACATTCTTCTTGTTGGGGCACTCGTTGGAATAGTGGCCTTTATTTCCACAGTCATAACAGGTCACTTGTGACTTGTCCTTGGCTGCGACAGGCACAGCATTGGTTCCAGTCCTCGGGGCAGTGTTGGGTTGCGGTTGGTAGCATTGTTGGTGTTGAACTTGGGTGGGGCGCGGGTGAAATTGCTAGAGTTGTCGGGGTTGTTGTGATTTCCTCCGGGTCTAGGGTTTCCACAGTTGGGATAGGTCGGACGGGTCATAGGGGGTCTGTTGGTTCTTGGGGCAAATCCTGGAGATGGGTTGGGGCGATACTTTGGGGTCTGATGGGTTCCTGGTTGATGCATCATGCGACGCTTGCAGTTCTCATTGGCCTGGTTGATCTTTCCTTCCATCTGGATAGCAGAGTCGACAAGGGCTTCAATATCAGCAAAGGGGATATTGACTAACATTGTCTGCATCTCGTCATGCAGACCATTCAGGAATCTTTCTTTCTTCTTGGCTTCGGTGTCTATCTCATCCGGGGCATACCTAGCTAATGACAAAAATTTGTCACGGTATTGCACTACAGTCATCCTTCCTTGTTTCAATTCTCTGAACTCGTCTCTCATTCTCTTGATCAAACCTGGTGGCACATGGGTTCTGCTAAACTTGACCTTGAATTCCTCCCAGGTCATCATTTGGCCTCCGGTCATTGCATGAACACTGTTCCACCATGCCCTGGCATATCCAGCTAGATAATGAGTGGCGAACAAGACTTTCTCGTTGGCTTCTACTCCGGCTACTTATAAGTTATTTTCCATGTTTTGCAGCCAATCATCGGCGTCTAGGGGTTCTTCCGACTTGGTGAAAACGGGTGGGTTGGTATTCTGGAAATTCTTGAGCTTAGATCCGTGGTTGTCCTGATTTCCATGGCCTTGGTTGTTGTGGGATAGCTGGGCTATCTGTTGCAGAGTGGCTAGGTTGGCTTGACATTCCGCTCTTTCAGCTTCGCGGTCAGAAGTCAACATTTGCAGGATCTGTAACATCGGGTCCGGGGCTGAACCACTTCCTCCACGTGGCATCTAAAGATTGATATAGATCATGAGAAAAGAGGGAAATTTCTAAGGTTTTGGGTCTTTGAAAAGTTTTTAGTGTTTGACTCAAGTTTTCTAGCAACTTGCTTTTTCATCCATTCACTCATAGAACACAGTACAACACACACCACAACAAAGAAAAACAGATGGTTTTAAGAACCATTCTGGAAACTGCGATACAGTGGGACCGACTACTACTCACTACGCTAGTGCTCAGTGCTACTACTGCTCGGAGTCTGTGGCTTCATCATCTTCCGCATCATCGATGAAGGAGAAATCATCCTCATCGGTGAAGAAGTCCATGGCCTGATCCTCCAGAAAGTCATCGTCATCGCTGAGATAGGAGTAAGGGTCTCCACGAAGATCTTCTCCGGCATTCTCCCTTTCCTCTAACTGCATGTCTCTCTCATGGATGGTCTCTTCCAGAGATGAGATGCGATGGCGAAGACGGGCAATAATGCGCTCCTTCTTGTCGAGCTGACGGAAGCGAGACTTGCGATCCTTTGCTAGCATGGCGATGGTCTGATCCTTCGTCTTGATGATGGCAGACTTGTGGTTGCAATAGTCATGGCAGTTGTCCAGTTCCTGCTGACGATCATACATCATGAAGCTAAGCTTCCAGTGGTTGTCCATTTGCATCACGTCTTGGGCAAAACTCAAAGCGAGTACCCTTGATCTGATTGATGCTCTGCCCACACAGACGGGAAAGAGCTTCCTGCATTGCTCTGGCAAGTCAATCGAGCCAGTTGTTTTCCCTCAAGGTAAACTGAATTCCCACCGCAGTGGGAGGTTCAATCTTCCTCGGAGACTTGCAACAATTAGCCACTGCAGATCTTCTCCCCCTTGATCATTGAGCTAAGCTCCGAAGAACTCGGGATGCGGGCGCTCCAGAAGTTCCGAAAGCTGATCCAGATCCCTCTCAAAGATAAGGTCTCCTCCATTCCCGAGTTGGTAAAACTTGCTGTACTTCACGTCCATCTATAAAAATAGAGGATGAGTAGATTAGCAGAGTTATCAAGTGTGTCAAAATTTTATCTATTTTGCAAGAGTTTTTGAGGAACATGAAGTTTTATTAAAGAATTAAAGAGGTAAGAATGAGAATAAGTTTTCGTAAATATTTTTGTTCTTGGGTTTTGAAACTAAGTTTTTGGTTCAACGTCCAATCTAACTAGGGTCTCCTATGGTCAGGATGGCTCTGATACCAACTTGTCAACACCCGGATTTTTCAATCCTAGATGCCTGTTATGCCATACATCGCAATCCCAGGATTACCATTTTTGCGAGACATAACAGAATTGGATACCATAGTACTTCATCCATTACAAACGATACATAAGTTCTTACACAAATAGGGATCTCATGATCCAGTTCTTACTACAACATCAAGCAGCGGAATACGTAATAATAACGGTAGCGTAGGAGATGCTCCATTTTCGGGGTCACAGGCAATGCTGACGATGGGAGATGATCCTAGTTGTCGTAACCTTCCTGGGGTCCATCTTCCAGGTACTCCTCTTCATAGTATGGCCATGGGAATAGCCAGGGACAAAGCCATGAGTACTCTTTAAGTACTCGCAAACTAATACTAACAAGTAAAGGGGGTTTTTGGATAATGGGACACTAGGCTCTAGGGTTGTTTTGCAAAAAGCCAGGTTTATATTTACTAAGTTCCAAAGCTAGTCATAATTTTATAAATCCTAAGTGGGAACTTGTATTTCCGGTCACAACTCTGTTGTGGTCAAGTCAAAGTCTCAAGTCGTTTCACAAGTCATTTTGAAAAGTCTGACGGGGAACAGTATGGCCACTCCAACTGACCATAACCGCGGACGCGGCTATTCGAATAGTTTGACACTCTGCAGAGATTGTACACTTTCACCACAACATTCGATACATCCGTTAGGAACAAATCCTGAATTCACCATACTCAGTATGCGGATAATCAATCCTAACCTTTCAATTACACTCCCTAGTATAAGCACCTCTCCTGCGAGTTTGTCCTCCCAACCATGACCACTGTCATCTTGGGTACTGCACAGGTGGACAATCTTCACAAGGTAGCCTCAGCTCAGACCTTGGCCGTGAGGGAACTAATACTAAGGTATATAAGTTTCCAGTCAAGCCCTACCCAATATTCGGGTATTGTGGTTGTACGATAAAATTGGAATGGTATCGCATCCAGACAACCATCAGTTTTATAAAGGGCTAAGGCTCATGCCTCAACATTTTTATCACCAGAATCATCAAGTGTTTGGAAACACATGTCCAAAACATTTCGATAGAATGATCCATCATTCCAAGGTTTTCATAACCATTTTTCCACCAAGTATTCCCATCTAAAGTTGATCAAGTTTTATGCTTAGCACTAGCATCTACAGGTGGGGGTAGTACTAATGGGGGGTGGTAACTAGTTGAGTTTCAACTAAGTCCAACCTTATATCTTAGGCTGATATCAAGGTTTCTAGCTTAGGACAAATTTTATGCTCTTTATGCAACCTTCAGCACAACTGTCTAGTATCTACCAAACTCTTAGGTAGACTCTAAGTGAGCATTGATAAAGAAATAAAGTAAGATGCTTGCCATAAAACTAGGATTGGTTTAGCAAGTGGGTATGATCACAAGTATGGGTTTGTGGCATCAGTAAGGTATCTTGCAAGTGTTAGCTTGCACATTCACTAGTAGTATTAGGCTTGCATTGGTCAACTTGGTTAGTAAAGCTTGCCTTGTGCAGAGCAGTGGTTGAAGTTCTCTTCGGCTTCCTCTTCGTAGTATCCTCCTTCCTCCTCGTATCCTTGGTCGGTACTAGCGTCTATGAATAAATACGAGGTACACAATCACCAAACAATACTTAACTACTTGCAATCATCACACACAAGGGTCCTATAGATGATCTAGCATCATCTCTAACATTACAAGGTTAAAGCTTGGTTTAAATCCTTTTTATTTTTAGAAAAGTAATTTCTACTCATTGAAGAACTACTTAAGATTTAATATTCTCCAAACTAAACATGGGATCATGTTGACACATGTCATCACCACATATTGTAGTCCATGGGAATGTGATTTAAAGTGGTGTCACAATTTAATAAGGTTTTACCCTTTTATTTTAATTAATTAAAGTGGCTAGAAATGCTTATGAAGCATTCTTTTAATACTTGAACATTATTTATGCAAGTAAACATATATATATTTTTATATATTCTGAAAGGTATGGTTAAATGTGATTTTTGAGAGTTGGAATCAACTCAAAAGCTTTTATGGTATAAATTTAAAAATGTTTGAATGCAGAAAAGCTTCTGCCTTGTTATTTTTACTATGGGTGATCTACAGATCCAAATGACTTGAATCCAATGGGCTTGGATTAAGCATTCACAGACCTTTCCAACAAAATTGGTTTCATCCAATTTGGTGCACTGAATCGATCTGGGTTGATTTTTGAAGTTGGGTACAAAAGTGTGTTTGAAATTACAAAGAAAAGGTTTAATTTGAATTGCTGGGCTGCGTGGGAAATGTTACTGGGCCGGCCTGCTAAGAGCAGTGCTCCCGCGGGCTGCTTAAGTGGGTGTCCCCACTCGTCAGTGACACGGGGCTGGGCGAAGCGGTATGCGGCAACGTGGATCGTTCGATCTAGTTCTAATCTAACGGCTGAGGGTCATCGTCGACGCAAGACAGCTCCGGCGAGAACGAAACCTAGCGCGGCCAGTGAGGGGTGTTGGGGGCTCACCGGGGTATGGGCGAGGGTCGGCAAGGCGGGCGAATGACGAAGTCGACGACGGCGAACCTCCTGGTACCGGTGGCTTCTCCTGGGGCGGCTCCAATCGCTGGCTCCCTTCTTCTCCGGCAGCGGCAGGCTCCAGTGAAATTCCGGCGAGGTGGTGCTCGCCTTGCTCTGAGAATGGTGTGGCACGATCAGTGATGAGAGGGGAGTGAGATGGTGTGAAGAAATCTTGCGGGGGTGGCCACTATTTATAGTCGAGCGAGGGGACCGTCGGGGCGCACGGTGAGCTTGTCGGGGGCGACGTTACAGGCAGCTAATGGCAAGGGCAAGGGTAGGGGACGGTGCTGTGTCTCCTGGCGATGCTCAACGACATGGTGGCGAGGCATGGGGCGGTGTGGTTTGGTCTGGAACGGGCGGTGCTCTGCGCGGCAGAGGCGGCGTCTTCGACGGTGGGCGGTGGCTGTATGGCGCGGGGCGGCAAACGGGGATGTCTGGCGGTCTCCTGAGTCGGTGGTGATCGTGTGTGCGCGCGGTGAGGGCGGCGCGCGGTCTGTGGACGCTGGTCGCGGGTGGCGCTCTGGCGCATGGGCTGGGCGTGTCTTGTGCGCGTGGTCCAGGGCTTGGCAACGCTCGCGGCTGGGACAGGCAGTGGCGGTGGACGGTGGGCTGCCTCCCAGACAAGGTTGGCACGGCTAGTTCTTCCTCTAGCCTGCTGTCGACTATGGGGTGGCATCGAGGTGCTCGGCTATTCACCATTAATGGCAATGGCAAGCTCACAGGGGTGCTAGTGTTGGGCTAATCTTTCTAGATGATCTACTGGATTGTGTGTGAGCTAACTAGGGAACAAGTTAGGCTCAAAACACTGCACACTATAGTGTTGGTGGGTTTGTTTGATTTGTGTCTGCAACCTGTTTGATGAAATGGCCGCATGAAATCAAGTTTTGAATTTTGAAATGATTTTTGGTGGGTTTGCTAGATTGGTTCTAGTGAGTCTGCAGATGCTTGGGTTTTGAAAGTTGAGCTTGTTTGAGTGGGTTTTGAAAAAGTGAGATCTTCCCATATGAAGAAGATTCAATTTTGAATTGTCATTTAAACTATGCATTTGAAAGTTTCTGGATGATCACAAAGTGGGCCTTGATACTTTGTTATAAGTACATACAAGGGGTGCAAAGATCCAGAAAAGTTTCTGTTAGGTTTTGAAAGTTTGAGACAGCCAAAGTAGGCATGGGAGTTAAATTGGTCAAAATGACCATTCACTTAATGTACTTGTTTTGATTTACTTGTCTTTAGGAAAAGTGTGGGGAATGTTTTAGATGATGTTTATTTCACCTAAGAAACATTTTACAAGCAATGGATCACACAAACAAGGTGGGTTTTAAAGAAATTCAAAATCCATGCATACACATATACATGCATTCATGAATTTATTTAGAAAAGTTTTTGTTGACCCTAAACTTGATGATTAGGTTTGTTGATCTAAGTTTGGTATTTTTGGGATGTTACAGCGGCGTGGCTGAATACATTGAAGAGTTCAACAATCTGGCGCGTTATGCACCCGATGAAGTTGACACTGATGCTAAGAGGAAGGAAAAGTTCCTTGAAGGGTTGAATGATGAACTGAACCTGCAGTTAGTTGTGACTTATGTTCGCACATACCAGTCTCTTTGTGACAAGGCTGCTATTTTTGAGAGCAAAATGAAACAAGTGGAAAGCAGGAAGAGAAAGCACTCTGACAAGCACAACTCGGGATCGTCTCACAAACGTTCCCATTATGATTACAGTGGGAGTTCTGGATCCCACAAGCATGGGAAGTTCAACAAGCACCACTACCACAACCATCATCATGACAACAAGATTCACCGTAGTCATGACAATGACAAGTACAAGATTCACAAGGGTGGATATAAAAGCCACCATAGTGGAAGTGGCAGTGGAAGCCAGCATGTCAAGAAGGATCTTAGTCAGGTTCAGTGCTTCAAGTGCAAGAATATGGGGCATTATGCAAATGAATGCCCAGAAAAGAAAGTTGAGGGACCCAACAAGCCCCACCCTATCCAGAAAGGGCAAGTGAACCACATCAATGTGGAGGAAATCTATGAAGAGCTAGATGCTGTTGCTGGTAAGTTCAAACTCAATTCTATTCCAGCACTTGTTCTTTTTGATACTGGAGCATCACATTCATTCATATCAAAAGCATTTGTTGATAGAAATGGGTTTCCAACTAAAAACATTGGGTGTCCAATAAAAGTAAGTTCTCTAGGTGGAGATATGATAGTAATTCTTGGATGCCGGGATCTAGTAATAGAATTTGGAAAGCATAAGTTTCCAGTGAGTCTGATAATCCTAGATTCCCAAGGACTGGATGTAATTTTGGGAATGGATTGGATGACCAAGTATGAAGGAGTTTTAGATTGTGCTAATCGTACTGTTGCACTCACAACCCCAGAAAAGAAAAGGATTAGATTCTCTTAAGGGGGTTAGCATAGAGAGTGTGCCTATTGTGAGTGAGTATCCAGATGTGTTTCCGGAAGAATTGCCGGGAATGCCACCAGATAGAGATGTGGAATTTATTATTGATTTGTTACCAGGATCTGGACCAATAGCAAAAAGACCGTACAAGATGTTAGTTGATGAGTTGAAAGAACTCAAGAAGCAGCTTGGAGAACAGTTGCAGAAAGGTTTTATCCAACCAAGTTCCTCATCTTGGGGAGCACCTATTTTGTTTGTGGAAAAGAAAGATAGAAGTCAAAGGTTATGCATAGACTATCGTTCACTCAATGAGGTGACTATCAAGAACAAATACCCTTTGCCTAGAATTAATGACTTGTTTGATCAGCTAGAAGGAGCTTGTGTGTTCTCAAAGATTGATCTTCGGTCAGGTTATTTTCAGCTTAAGATAAGGGAACAAGACATACCTAAGACAGCTTTCACCACAAGGTATGGATTGTATGAGTATACCGTTATGCCATTTGGTTTGACCAATGCATCAGCATACTTCATGAATATGATGAACAAGGTGTTCATGGAATTTCTTGATAAGTTTGTGGTCGTTTTCATCGATGACATTTTGATCTACTCCAAGAGCAAGGAAGAGCATGAAGGACATTTACGATTGATACTTGAGAAGCTTAGAGAGCATAAGCTGTATGCCAAATTCAGCAAGTGTGAATTTTGGTTAAATGAAGTTGGATTTCTTTGACACGTTGTGTCAGGAGATGGTGTAGAAGTTGATCCTGCTAAAGTTTCAGCTGTAACTAAATGGGAATCTCCCAAGTCAATGAAAGAGGTTCGTAGTTTCCTTGGCTTAGCAGGTTACTACAGAAGGTTCATTGAGAATTTCTCCAAGGTAGCTAAGCCTATGACATAATTGCTAAAGAAAGACAAGAAATTTGCTTGGTCTGAAGGTTGTGAGCTCAGTTTCCAAGAATTGAAGAAGAGACTAGTGACAGCACTAGTCTTATGTTTGCCAGATTTGGAGAAAGATTTCCAAGTGTATTGTGATGAATCTCATCATGGATTAGGTGCAGTACTTATGCAAGAAGGAAAAGTTGTGGCTTATGCCTCAAGACAACTCAAAACTCATGAAGTAAACTACCCTACTCATGATTTAGAGTTAGCCTCTGTTGTCCATGCACTCAAAACATGGAGACATTATCTTTTGGGAAAGCGTTGTGAAGTGTTCACAGATCACAAGAGTTTGAAGTATATCTTCACCCAAAAATAAATTAACATGAGACAAAGAAGATGGCTAGAACTCATCAAGGACTATGACTTGAGTTTGCAATACCACCCCGGTAAAGCAAATGTTGTAGCAGATGCTCTAAGCCGTAAGGTTTTTGTGAATGGCCTTACTAAGGGAGAATTGCCAGATGATCTGTGTGCCCAATTTAGAGATCTCAGATTGGAGATTGTGCCTGAGGGACATCTCATGTCTTTGGACGTTCAACCCACTTTATTGGATAAGATCAAAGAAGCCCAAAAGTCAGATAAGGAAATTAAAGAGATTAAGGAAAAGATCGGCAAGGGAAAAGCCAAAGGATTCCATGAAGACGAACAGGGTACTTTATGGCATGGATAACATATCTGTGTTCCACAAGATCCGGAGCTTCGGAAATTGATTTTACAAGAAGCACACAACTCGCCGTATTCCATTCATTCGGGTAACACCAAAATGTACATGGATATGAAGGAAAGATTTTGGTGGAATAACCTCAAGAAGGACATCGCCGAACATATTGCTTTGTGTGATGTATGTAGTAGAGTGAAAGAGGAACGTCAGAAACCGGCAGGATTGTTATAACCACTACCAATTCATGATTGGAAGTGGGACAAGATTGGTATGGATTTCATCACCGGATTGCCAAGGACCAGGTCTGGGTATGATTCCATTTGGGTAGTAGTGGATCGCCTCACTAAAGTGGCTCATTTCATACCCGTGAAGACAACTTACACAAGTGCCAAGTTAGCCAAGATCTATATGAGCAGAATTGTATGTCTACATGGAGTACCCAAGAGTATTGTGTCTAATAGGGGAACCCAATTCACTTCTCATTTTTGGAGTGCTGAATTCCAACCTCGTTCCTCAAACTGATGGACAGACAGAAAGGACTAATCAGATTCTTGAAGATATGGTGAGAGCATGTTCTCTAGACTATGGAGCTAGTTGGGATGAAAGTCCGCATTACGCAGAATTTTCTTACAATAACAGCTATCAAGCCAGTATTGAGATGGCACCATTTGAGTTTCTCTATGGGAGAAAGTGTACTACCCCATTGCTATGGAATGGTGTGGGAGAAAGAAGTTTGTTCGGACCAGAACTCATCAAAGAGGATGAAGAGAAAGTCAAGCTGGTTAAGGACAGGTTGAAGATAGCACAGTCCCGACAAAAGAGCTATGCGGATCCTAAGCGTAGAGAAGTCACCTATGAAGTGGGTGATAGAGCTTATCTTAGAGTGTCACCACTTCGTGGAGTGAAGAGGTTTGGTGTCAAAGGTAAATTGGCCCCAAGATATGTTGGACCATTCAAGATTCTGAGTCGCAAAGGAGAAGTAGCTTATGAGATTGAACTGCCAGAGTCTTTGTCAGTTGTTCATAATGTGTTTCATGTGAGTCAGCTTAAGAAATGCCATCCAGAAATGGAAGAGACTTCTTTAAAGGATACTATACCTTTGGAAGAAGTCCAATTGGAAAGTGATCTCACTTATGAGGAGAAACCAATCAAGATTCTTCAGACTGCAGAAAGAGTTACTCGGACTAAGACTATCAAATTCTGCAAGGTTCAGTGGAACCATCATTCCGAAGAAGAAGCAACATGGGAAAGAGAAGATGATCTTCGGAAAGACCACCCTCACCTATTTGCTAGCCAATCCGAATCTCGAGGGCGAGATTCACCTTAAGGGGGTTAGATTTTTAACATCCCTAAAATCATGTTTCAAAAACTCATGCATATCATCCATGCATCCATGATCATGTAGGATTTCATTTCAAAATCATTTCAAAACAGGAGCATATGAGCTCATTATTTTATGTATGAATGCTCTAGCCTTTGTGCTACTTGCTATTGAGAAAGGTACTAATATTCACTCAGTATTGTTTAGAATCCTAACTTAAGTGATTTCAAAAGCTTAAACAAAGTTTCAAAACAAAATATGAAATAAAACCAAATCTATGCCTTTTATCACATCTCATAAAGGCTTGGTTTTATTTTCATTTTCAAATAACCCAAGGGTGTTTCTGTTTACAGTAGTGTTTGACTCATATTTGCGTACAAGTTTCACTGTACAAAAATCTTGAGAAGGTTTGAATTCAAACTGAATTGAAATGAAGTTTGAAAACCAATTCTAGAAAACCAAACATAAAAAGGAAAGGATTAAAGTGGAAAAAAATAAACAGACAACCATTCTGGGCCAACCCAGCCCAACTCGACCCAGCTAGCCCAGCAGCATCACCCCGCGAACCGTCTTTCTTACTCGCACCCGCACCCACTGAGTCGCTGACCGCCTGGACCCATCCCCACTCCATTTCTGTCACATCCCAAGATTTTCCAAATCTTGTTATGTGAAAAATAAATGAATAAAATAAAACTTTATTGATTTTCAGGGTGAGAAGAAACTTTTGATTCCAATTGGAAACCTTCAAACCTATTTGATCAAACAAATCCTAAAGGGATTTGAAAAGATAAACAATTAATAAAGAAAATATTAAATATGTGAAAATACTTTTTGGATCTTTTAATAAAAGATTTAGTTTTCAAATGAAAAGGTAGAAATATAAATAAAGATTATTTTATAGAGCCAAATTAAACCTTGGCCAAGATTTTGAAATAAAATGTTTTGTTTTGATTAAAAGAATAAAGGTTTATTTAAATAAAATAATGAGGGTTTATTAATAAACCAATTTTATTAAAATAAAGGTTTTACCATTTTTAAACATCAAAACATGTTATTTTTATTTTAAACAATTTTTCCAAGTATTTTATATTTTCAAATAAAACCTACTTTTTTTCCATCCAATCCCCCAGGAAGAGGGATCGGGTTCCATTATCATCAGACAATGGAACAACAACCACACACATCGACGTAGTACTGACCCACCTAGGGGGTAAAAAAGGAAAAGCAAGAGGTTCAACTTACACACTGATCAAACTAAACAGAAATAAAGAAGGAGGCTGGAGACGCAAGAACACCGCCCTCAGGCTAGTGGGGAACCGCCCATAGCAAGACACAACCAAAGGGAACTAAAAATACTGATGCCAACACCATCTTCTCGTAGCCCAGTCCCTTTTTCTCAAGTTCTCCTTCTTTTCTCCCTCCCCCTTTCCAGCTCCGGAGCTTCATGAACACGATCTCCAGGAATTGCAGGCAGCCCCAGGAAAGGAACAGGGGCCACATCCATAGCTGCCGCATCGGCCAACGCATTCTGTTGAAGAGTATCCGCTCCAGCTTGCAGCGCCGCCCGGTCATTCTCCCCATGCAACCCTGCCCAATAACGAATGAACACACAAGCATATATGACCAAATCAACAGGTCAGTTAATGAGTTTTTTTCAAAACAAGCCATAATCCTGAGCTTCCAAATAGCCCAGCATATTGCCGCTACCACCGTAATCTGCACATTCCTACTAACCCCCACATAGTGAGAAGCCCACCAAAAATATTGGGAAAAAGATCCAGGTCTATTCGCGACACCAACAGCTCTGGCAACCACCCCCCAAACATATTTAGCAGCCACACGTGAAAAGAACAAGTGTCCAGTGCTCTCATCCTCATTACAAAACCTACAAGTAAAATCTCCAAACCGATTCTTCCTTCTCATGTTGTCTTTGGTGAGAATAGCATTGTGCCAGATAAGCCACAGCCAAATCTTAATCTTCAGGGGAATTTTTGCTTTTCACAGATGTTTAAAACTTCTATCAATCCCAACATTTGACAGGTGTGTGTACATTGAATTAACACAGAACTTGCCAGATTTATTCCACATCCACACTGGCCTGTCCTTTTCCTGATTCAAACTCACCCCAGACAACAACTTTCTCATTTGTTCCTGATGATTCAACCCATCAGTATCCAGCCATCTCCTAAAAGAGAGACTCCACCCTTTTTTGCCATGTCTGCCACCGTGATTCTTTGGTTCTGACAAATATCAAATAAATCAGGGAACCTATCTTTCAGGGGTGAGTCCAAGCACCAAGCATCATGCCAGAAATCAGTCAACTCCCCATTACCAATCTTCATTCTCCTACCAGCCAAATAGAAATCCCTAATCTTAATCAAATCATGCCAACATGGAGAATCACTCTGCCTGTGTTTCAAATTACTGATCCCACCTTTCTTCAAATATTTTTTCCTCACAAAAACTTGCCATGGACCTTACTCAGCTTCGAGGCACCACCACCACTTACACAACAAGCAAATGTTAAAAAGCCTAATGTTTTTAATCCCCAGTCCACCCTTTTTCCTGGGCCTACACACATACTTCCATTTAACCAGATGATATTTCTTCTTCCCCACCTTCCCATACCAAAAGAAAGCTCTAGTCTGTTTCTCAATTTCTTCCACATTTGACCTATGTAGAAGAAACATAGTCATAGGGTAAACAACCACACTGGATACACAAGCAGTGATTTTAACATGTCTCCCTCCCAGGGACAAAGCTCCCCCCATCCAGCCATCTAACTTTTTCTTCAACCTATCACCAATAAAGCTCATTTCAGCCACTGTACATCTCCTGCTACAAACCGGCAGACCCAAATATTTAATAGGCCAACTACCCTTCTGACAGTTGAACATCTCAGCATAATTGGACAGTTTCTCCTCATCCTCTAACACCATCATCACCTCACTCTTCTCAAAGTTAATCTTGAGACCAGACATGGATTCAAACAAATACAACAACAATTTCAAGTTTCTAGCCCCCTCAGGATCATCCTTAATAAACAGAATGGTATCATCAGCATATTGTAAAATGGCAATCCCTTTATCAAACATATTATCAACCAAACCTGTAAACAACCCACCAGCCTGTGCATTAAGCACCATCTTAGCCAAACATTCCCCTGCCAAATTGAACAGAAAAGGAGAAAAGGGGTCCCCTTGCCTAACCCCCTTAAAGCTGCCAAAGTAAGGACCAGTTTCCCCATTGACCTTAACACTGAGAGTACCCTGAGTCACAGCACTTTTTAACCAAATCATCCAATCTTCACTAAAACCTTTCTGCCTACAACAGTAAAACAAAAAGTCCCAGTTAACCTTGTCATAAGCTTTCTCAAAGTCAACTTTTAAAACCACACCATGTTGCTTCTGACTTTTCGACTCTTTCAAAATCTCATGTAATAAAGTCACCCCATCTGCAATAAACCTCCCCTTAATAAAAGCAGTCTGACAAGTATCAATTAGTTTCCCCATCACAGGCTCAGTTCTAACTGTCAGAGTTTTAGTAAAAATCTTAAACAACACCTGGAGCAGACAAATCGGTCTATACTTCTGTATCCTATCAGCATCATCACCTTTCGGCAGCAGAGTAATCACACCATAGTTAATGCTCCTCAAATCAATCTTATGAGCAAAAAAATCATCAAATACAACCATAACATCTGTTTTTATAACTGCCCAACAATGCTGATAGAATTCAATAGGAATCCCATCAGGACCAGCAGCTTTATTTTTCTCCATCTGGTCAATAACCTCTTTAACCTCTTTCTCAGTAAAGGGCACCCCCATTTTCTCCCTATCTTCATCATTAAGCTTCTCCTAGTCCTGCCAATTGTCATCTGCAAGCCTAATAGAAACCCCACCAGCAGGCCCAAACAAAGATTTATAATAAATAGTAGCATGCTTCAGGAGATCACAGGTCCCCTGAATCTCATTCTCCCCATCTTTCATTGAAAAATCATTTTCTTTCTCCTCACCCCATTAGCAATCCTATGAAAATATTCAGTATTATTATCACCTCTAAGCAACCAATTGTCCCTCGACCTTTGCTGCCAAAATCTCTCCTCATTTTCATACACCTCTAGCAACTCTTTCTGAATAACTTCTTTTCTTTTAAGTTGTTCAGCAGTAAGCAAAATCAGCTCCTCAATATTTTCAAGTTCCTGCAGCTCCTCCACCAACCTCTTCTTCCTTTTCTTATCCTCTCCCCTTAAATGAGCCCCCCATCCTTTCAAATCATTTCTGACATTCTTAAGTTTTTTCTGCAACCTATCAAGACTGTTCTTGCCATTCAGACGTTTTTTCCAAACTTTTTCCACCCTGGTCAAAAAGTCATCACACTGTAACCAACTTTTCTCAAATCTGAATTCCCTGCCACCTGTTTCCTGCCCTTCCATAGTATCTAGAATCAAAGGACTATGATCAGACACCTCTCTAGACAACTTGTGTACTGTAGTAAGAGGAAACAACTTCTCCCATTCTTTACAAACTAAGATTCTATCCAATTTCTCCAAAGTCGGATTTTTCTGGTTGTTGGACCAAGTAAACTGCCCTCCAGACATGATGATCTCTCTTAAACCATAAGCATTGATAATCGAATTAAACATATGCCCCCACTTGTTCAAAACATGACCCTTATTTTTTCAGAGACACATTTGATCACATTAAAATCACCACCCACCAACAAAGGAATAGTTTGATCCTGACAAACCTAAGCTAACTCAACCAAAAACTCCTCTTTATTCTCCTCTTGAGCAGCCCCATACACTATCACCAAATGCCACTGAATCTGTTTCAAAACATCAAACACCTTCATCTTAACATGAAATTTGCCCACAGACACACCAATCTGAATCAATTTAGAGGAACGTAGGCCCCCCAAAATGCCTCCAGACCTTCCCACAGAAGGCAACCAACTCCAGGAGAATTGATTAATAGGATCAATCCTACAGAAAAAAGCCTCAGAATAGTCTTTCTTAATAGTTTCATGTAAACAAATAAAATCCACCTTCTCATGTCTCAACAGACTGTTCAAATAAACACCTGCGCCTTTCTTCCCCACACCCCTAATATTCAAAATAGCACCTATCATAATACAGATTTTCTCTCTCTTGTTCCAGTCACAATACCACTCATAGGGTGATAGTTGTGAACCTTTACAGCAGCAACCTTTAACTTTCTCTCCCTCATAACAGAACCAGTTCTCAACTTTTTATTTTGTTTCCTAGAAACCACAGGAGTAAAATCCTCCTCATCATTACTAGCATCCTTCCAATCCAGAAACAAAACCTTCTCATTCAGATCAGTATCACATTCATTCACTACCTGCCTCCTATCCTGTAAACTATGTCTAGCAATCTCTAAATCTTTCAAGGAATTAATATGTTCCAAAGATATAGAAGAAGCATCTATCCCCATTTCCAATGCTCTATGCATAATAATATCATCATCCAGAGCAGCAAAAGAATTATGCAAAGTTAGATTTGTACCTGATAGATCTCTAGGAATTTGCTGAGCCAAATGCCCTCCAGCCATGTTTCTAGCACCACCTTGATCAGCCACCCTTGAGCTCCTTCTTATACCCTGTTCTTCCACATCAGCCACCTGTTCAGATTGAGATTCCACACTTTCCTGAGTAGAGCCATCAGGTTGAGACAAGTCAACAGCCACTACTTCTTGATCTTGATTGACAACTTCCATGTCCTGAGCACCCTCCATCCCAGACCCCCCAACAGTCCTTTTTTTTCCACTATCAGAGGAAGAACCAAAAGAGGTATCAGAGGAAGAACCAAATAAAACATACTGATTTGGTTTTGATAATATTTAGATTTCAAATGGAATTTTAAATAAATCAAATCCCTTTTGATTTAATAACTAAGGCCTATTTTATTTAATAAATAAATGGATCCTAAAAAGAATAAAAATATTATTTTATTTTGGGACTTGGATTTGTGTTGTTAAACAGAACCAAAACTCAATGCAAAGTTTGGAGGAGTTTTGAATTGATTTATTATTTGAATGGTTTGATTGAATTTCAAAACAGAAATAAGAAATGGAAAAAGGGAAAAGTATCTGAACAAAAAAATATGAAACGGACTCGACCCAACTAAGCCTGGCCCAACTAAGCCCAGTTAGCCCACTCCCTCTCTCCCCGCAAGAAAACCGTTGCGCACTCAGAAACTCACCCACTCAGCGACTGACCGGTGGACCCCTGTTCCCTCTATTTCTCTCACGCTGCCAAGCGGACCCTACTTGCCTCGTCAGCGTCTTCAACCGCGGACCCGTTCCTTCCCCTCACCTCGCCAGCCGTTTCTAGCTATAATCGCTCGCGTAAATTCGCGTCAATGCCTCAGCAATTCAACCCCGTGACCATGCAGTAATAAACGTCAGCATCTCCTCTCTCTTTCCCCTCTCTCGCCCGACCCTCTCTGCCCTCAGGCTACCCTCATTGCTTGCAACAACCTCCCTGTCTCCGACGAGCTCGCAACCGAATTCCGGCAGCCCTGCGCCACCCCTTGCCTCCTCGAGCACACGGACGTGTCCTCCAGACCCTGGCGCATCTCCCTGCCTCCTCAGCTCAGTCGCGCGTGCCCCACATCGTCGGCAGCGACCACGACTGACTACGCCACCGTCTGCCATTTCTTCGGCGACGTTCCCAGGTAGAGTTCGACCGCGCCTTCCCCTCCTGTGGATGCACCCGTTCTCGCTATTTCTGTGCATAGCTAACACAATATATTTCGTGCCTTGGCATCGCCTGTACTCTCGCCAGCGAAGACGAACAGAGCATGCCCAACGTCGAGCGAACTCCGGTGAGCAATCCAGGGCAACCACGAGCGCCCCTCGACCCAAGAAGACTACGTTGAGCATCAGCACGAACCAGCGAACCCGGTGAGCTTATTCCCCATCCACCTTTCTTCCTGTATCGCCGGCAACCTCGCCGCCAGAGCGCCGCCGCCGCCCAGCCATCGCCAGCGCCGCTCATTCTATGTCAAGCTCGCAGCAGCCGTTGGATTTCGATCGCGTGGATAGGATAGAAACTTAAACAAAGGGGTACGATTGATCCTGTGCCGCTCGATCTATTTTAATCCAACGCCTCACATCGCTTGATCCCCGCGAACCGGTATCGCCCAGTAGAATCACGCCACGTGTCCTATAGTTGATTTAAAAGACAGAAACATTTCTATTAGTAGTTTGAAATTGTAAATTGCATAACTTTTGATCCACACGTCCAAATTTTGCAAATTTTATATCAAAGGATTCAGAAAAGAAAGCCCTAGCCAACCATGCCATTTGTTTAGTAAAAAGTTTCTGTTAAGTTGTTTGTTTTTGCAGAAACTTGTGTATGCTTGTTTAGGTTATAAAAAATTATTCCAAAATGATTTTGAGGATAAAATCTTTTGCAAATGGTTTGTTTTGAACCTACTGACCATAGGAAACAAATTGTGGTTTCAAAAATTTATTTGGTGAAACAAAAGAATGAATCCTTGATTTAAACCATTTCTAGTCAAATAAAAATATGGTTTAATTGTTAAAAATGATTTTGGAGGAAAACCTTTGGAAAATGTTTTGGAAATAAACTCTCTGACCCTAAACACAAAGTTTTATGGTTTGAAAACATATTTTGTGAATCCTATAGATTAATGCCTTATTAAAAACATTTCTACACAACATAAAATGATACTTTGTTTAGAAAAGGGTTTATAAATTGAAACCTTTTGCAAATGACTTTGCCACTTTATAAAATGACCAATAGGTGTTTTAAAAATTTTTATGACCCATTAGGAACCACTCTTTCAAATAAAACAAAGCTTGGCATGCTTGCATGCATTACTTTGACTTTATCATTTTATGTGATGTTTTACTTGATTGGTAGATTGAGATTGTGCCTTGCTTGATTGAATTGTAGTGACTTGAAGAGTGTGATTGTTGCAAGGACAAGGAGTGGACTTATACTCTCTACCAAAAAGGCAAGTGATGCTTCATACTTTTGTCCCATTACTTTCACTGTGCATTAGTGATTTTTCTAAGTAAAACTTGCATGGAATTTTTGCTAAGTATAAACCATGCTATGGGAAAACCTAGTAGATGAAACCTTAGTAGAATTTCCTAAGTTAAGATTCCTACTACTATCATGATTATCTTAGCTAACAGAAAACAAGGGTGGAATATATACATTCATACTATGGAAAAAAATTCTAAGTCTGAGGACTTGTGTTTTTGTTTAATAAAACAACTAACATAATGAATCACCTGGGTGGAAAGGGACTTGCTTGGTGGTTTTTGGTTGAGTGATTACACAAGGCCCATGGCTATGGTTTACCTTGTGCATCACACTTGTGGATTGCCACCCAGGAACAAAGAGATTTGAGATGTCAAATGTTGAGAAGCTTCAAGTGCAACCACTTGGCATTATGGGCTCTGCCTGGATCATATATGTTGCTAGAACTTAGCCAATTGGACAGTTGGTGGTAGTGGGAATGAGAGGTTGGAACGCGTCCATTTGGTCTAAGGAAAGGCTTCTGAAAGATCTTGTCTTGGTGAAACCAAGTCTTGTGGGGAAAGTGCACCACCTCTGCAGAGTGTAAAATCTAAGTACTTAGCCATGTCCGTGATAAAGGACAATTTGAGCATCAAGACATGGAAGCTATCAAGAATCTCATCATCCAAATTTCTAAGTTAAAAACTTGTGGTTGAACAAGGGTGAAAGGATCTTCAATCTTTGATTGGTAGATGCCTTGGGTGATTTTTGTCAAGCAAAAACTTAGTGTTTTCAAATGATAAGGAAAATCTATTTTGAGCAAAACAAGCCTAAGCTACACTTAGCCAAATGCATATAGATGATAGACTCCACTATACTACATAGTATCACTTGCCAATACAATTCAGATGTATTGACCCTTGTGGCTGTAACTTGTAATGTTGCAGGTTGGTTTGGTGTTAGTGAAGTTTATTGATTAGGATTACAAGTCTATAACCAACATGTTTTCCTGTGGCACTTAGAAGATGAAGGACCCCATGCTTATAGATATTCTGCTGCAATGTAATGTAATAGCCAAATGAGCTATGTAAGATGTAATAAATTATTTTATTCCTGGTTATAAAGTTGTATTATGACCTTTGTTTCTTGATATTACATCTTAACTGTGGATGCTAGCTATTGATCCAGGGACTAGCATTGCAAACACAGGGGACTCTACCTTATTAAAGGTTGGGAACCTTATAGATGGTATCAGAGCATTGTGTTGCCTGTTGGATTTATAAACCTAGGATTGGACAAAAACCCTTAGAAAAATAGGAGTTGTATTTGTTCCAAAACTTATTTACAAACAATCTGTAAACTCTTTCCTCAACCATTTTGGTTTCAATTCTACATCTCATCTATTTCAAACTTGATGGACAAAGCCTACCCATGGCCAAAGACTTCACCATGTGCAAAGGACTTCTTCAACTCTAATGACTTCAACATCTTCAACTCTAATGACTTCAACATCTTCAGCATTTTCACCAAGGACTTCAATCTTGGATATCACTAAGGACAAGTGATACAAGAAATCTTGCTCAAGATTTGGAGACTAAGGAAACACAAATCAGAAGGAGCCATCATCACCTTTAAAGTTTTTGTGACCAAGAGTTTTCCCAAGGAAACCATGATCTCATGCAAGAAGAATCAACCAAGAAGGATGGAAAGATCACAAGTGAACCATATAGATGGACCACCATATTTAGTTTAAGCCAAACCCACCAACTCATGTGGTGTAACAAAGATATTTTTGGTTGCCTAAGAATATGCTAGGAAACTTTGTTGTTTGAGTGAAATGTTTGTTTGTGATTGCTTGCACATTGCTTGTGTGAATTGTGTTGTGTGTGATTAGAATTATTTCCTTAGAAATATTTTGCCTATTCTAATCACAATCCAACCCAAACATATGACTTCTCCAAGAGACTCCAACATCAAGGATTGTGACACCAACAAGAGGACAACATGAGAGAACTCATAGTAACCCAAACCAAGTTGAGCCAAGAGACAACTCAGCTTTTAGCCAACAACAATGGACTCGACCCAGCCATACGAAGGATTTTGAAACTTCAATCCCAATTGTTGCAAGGATTGGTTACTCAAATGATCAACCTGGGAGAAATTTTTTCCCAAAGAGCTAATGACAACAAGGATGACAAAGATGTTATTCTAGAAGGAACCAAAGCTTGCAATATTTGTGGAGACAAGAATCATACATCCAAGGAGCATGAAGATCAACACCCTAATTGCAAAGAAGAAGGTCATATCTCTAGTAACTGCCCCAAGAAGAGAGAAAGATTTCCCACCTTTGAGGTGAGGTATGAAGAGCATGAACTAGAAGAACTCCTAGCTTTGGAGAGACCCAAAAAGAAGAAGAAGGACAAAAGCCATGTGCAATGTTACACTTGCAAAGAGATGGGACACTATGCCAATGAATGCCTAGAAAAGAAGAAGAATCAAGGAAACAAACAAGAGGAAATGATACCAAAGGAAAAGAAAGATATTAGCCAAGTGTGGTGCAACAACTGCAAAGAGCTAGGACATTATGCAAGCAACTATCCAGAAAAGATGAAGCACAAGACAAACAAGCCTATGAAGGATCTCAGCCTTGTCACATGTTTCAAATGCAAGGAGCTAGGCCACTATGCAAACTTCTGTCCAGGAAAGTTACATCAAGATCCCAAGTAAGACAAGATGTAATTTAGTTGGAAATTTTTAAGGGTGGTAGTACCCTAGATGCTTTTGAGCCAACTTGTAACCCCTAGCCTCCCCAAATCTCGGGACGAGATTTATTTTAAGGGTGGTAGCCTGTTACATCCCAAGATTTTCCAAATCTTGTTATGTGAAAAATAAATGAATAAAATAAAACTTTATTGATTTTCAGGGTGAGAAGAAACTTTTGATTCCAATTGGAAACCTTCAAACCTATTTGATCAAACAAATCCTAAAGGGATTTGAAAAGATAAACAATTAATAAAGAAAATATTAAATATGTGAAAATACTTTTTGGATCTTTTAGTAAAAGATTTAGTTTTCAAATGAAAAGGTAGAAATATAAATAAAGATTATTTTATAGAGCCAAATTATACCTTGGTCAAGCTTTTGAAATAAAATGTTTTGTTTTGATTAAAAGAGTAAAGGTTTATTTAAATAAAATAATGAGGGTTTATTAATAAACCAATTTTATTAAAATAAAGGTTTTACCATTTTTAAACATCAAAACATGTTATTTTTATTTTAAACAAGTTTTCCAAGTATTTTATATTTTCAAATAAAACCAACTGATTTGGTTTTGATAATATTTAGATTTCAAATGGAATTTTAAATAAATCAAATCCTTTTTGATTTAATAACTAAGGGCTATTTTATTTAATAAATAAATGGATCCTAAAAAGAATAAAAATATTATTTTATTTTGGGACTTGGATTTGTGTTGTTAAACAGAATCAAAACTCAATGCAAAGTTTGGAGGAGTTTTGAATTGATTTGTTATTTGAATGGTTTGATTGAATTTCAAAACAGAAATAAGAAATGGAAAAAGGAAAAAATATCTGAACAAAAAAAACATGAAACGGACTCGACCCAACTAAGCCTGGCCCAACTAAGCCTAGTTAGCCCACTCCCTCTCTCCCCGCAAGAAAACGGTTCGCACTCAGAAACTCACCCACTCAGCGACTAACCGGTGGACCCCCATTCCCTCTCTTTCTCTCACGCTGCCAAGCGGACCCCACCTGCCTCGTCAGCGTCTTCAACCGCGGACCCGTTCCTTCCCCTCACCTCGCCGGCCGTTTATGGCTACAATCGCTCCCGTAAATTCGCGTCAATGCCTTAGCAATTCAACCCCGTGACCACGCAGTGATAAACGCTAGCATCTCCTCTCTCTTTCCCCTCTCTCGCCCGACCCTATCTGCCCTCAGGCTGCCCTCATTGCTTGCAACAACCTCCCTGTCTCTGACGAGCTCGCAACCGAATTCCAGCAGCCCTGCGCCACCCCTTGCCTCCTCAAGCACACGGACGTGTCCTCCAGACCCTGGCGCATCTCCCTGCCTCCTCAGCTCAGTCGCGCGTGCCCCACATCGTCGGCAGCGACCACGACTGACTACGCCACCGTCTGCCATTTCTCCGGCGACGTTCCTAGGTAGAGTTCGACCGCGCCTTCCCCTCCTGTGGATGCACCCATTCTCGCTATTTCTGTGCGCAGCTAACACAATATATTTCGTGCCTTGGCATCACCTGTACTCTCGCCAGCGAAGACGAACAGAGCGTGCCCGACGCCGAGCGAACTCCGGTGAGCAATCCAGGGCAACCATGAGCGCCACTCGACCCAAGAAGACTACATTGAGCATCAGCACGAACCAGCGAACCCGGTGAGCTTATTCCCCATCCACCTTGCTTCCTGTATCGCCGGCAACCTCGCCGCCAGAGCGCTGCCGCCTCCCAGCCACCGCCAGCGCCGCTCATTCTTGGTCAAGCTCGCAGCAGCCATTAGATTTGGATCGCGTGGATAGGATAGAAACTTAAAAAAAGGGGTACGAGTGATCCTGTGCCGCTCGATCTATTTTAATCCAACGCCTCACATCGCTTGATCCGCGTGAACTGGTATCGCCCAGTAGAATCACGCCACGTGGCCTGTAGTTGATTTAAAAGACAAACATTTCTATTAGTAGTTTGAATTTTTAAATTGCATAACTTTTGATCCACACGTCCAAATTTTGCAAATTTTATATCAATGGATTCAGAAAAGCAAGCCCTATCCAACCATGCCATTTTTTTTAGTAAAAAGTTTCTGTTAAATTGTTTGTTTTTGCAGAAACTTCTATATGCTTGTTTAGGTTATAAAAAATTATTCCAAAATGATTTTGAGGATAAAATCTTTTGCAAATGGTTTGTTTTGAACCTACTGACCATAGGAAACAAATTGTGGTTTAAAAAATTTATTTGGTGAAACAAAAGAATGAATCCTTGATTTAAACCATTTCTAGTCAAATAAAAATATGGTTTAATTGTTAAAAATGATTTTGGAGGAAAACCTTTGGAAAATTTTTTGGAAATAAACTCTCTGACCCTAAACACAAAGTTTTATGGTTTGAAAACATATTTTGTGAATCCTATAGATTAATGCCTTATTAAAAACATTTCTACACCACATAAAATGATACTTTGTTTAGAAAAGGGTTTATAAATTGAAACCTTTTGCAAATGACTTTGTGTCAACACCCGGATTTTTCAATCCTAGATGCCTGTTATGCCATACATCGCAATCCTAGGATTACCATTTTTGCGAGACATAACAGAATTGGATACCATAGTACTTCATCCATTACAACGATACATAAGTTCTTACACAAATAGGGATCTCATGATCCAGTCCTTAATACAACATCAAGCAGCGGAATACGGAATAGTAACGGTAGCGTAGGCGAGGCTCCATCTTCGGGGTCACAGGCAATGGTGACGATGGGAGATGATCCTAGTTGTCGTAACCGTCATGGGGTCCATCCTCCAGGTACTCCTCTTCATAGTCTGGCCATGGGAATAGCCAGGGACAAAGCCATGAGTACTCTTTAAGTACTCGCAAACTAATACTAACAAGAAAAAGGGGGTTTTGGATAATAGGACATTAGGCTCTAGGGTTGTTTTGCAAAAGCCAGATTTATACTACTAAGTTCCCAAGCTAGTCACAATTTTATAACTCCTAAGTGGGATCTTGCATTTCTAGTCACAACTCTGTTGTGGCCAAGCCAAAGTCTCAAGTCGTTCACAAGTCATTTTGAAAAGTCTGACGGGGGAACAGTATGGCCACTCCAACTGTCCATAACCGCGGACGCGGCTATTCGAATAGTTTGACACTCTGCAGAGATTGTACACTTTCACCACAACATTTGATACATC
This sequence comes from Avena atlantica, assembly GCA_910589765.1. Lineage (NCBI taxonomy): Eukaryota > Viridiplantae > Streptophyta > Magnoliopsida > Poales > Poaceae > Avena > Avena atlantica. Next base: position 391,700,667 of record OU342735.1, read on the forward strand.
CGTCAGGAACAAATCCTGAATTCACCATACTCAGTATGCGGATAATCAATCCTAACCTTCCAATTACACTCCCTAGTATAAGCACCTCTCCTGTGAGTTTGGCCTCCCAACCATGACCACTGTCATCTTGGGTACTGCACAGGTGGACAATCTTCACAAGGTAGCCTCATCTCAGACCTTGGCCGTGAGGGAACTAATACTAAGGTATATAAGTTTCTAGTCAAGCCCTACCCAATATTCGGGTATTGTGGTTGTACGATAAAATTGGAATGGTATCGCATCCAGACAACCATCAGTTTTATAAAGGGCTAAGGCTCATGCCTCAACATTTTCATCACCAAAATCATCAAGTGTTTGGAAACACATGTCCAAAACATTTCACTAGAATGATCCATCATTCCAAGGTTTTCATAACCATTTTTCCACCAAGTATTCCCATCTAAAGTTGATCAAGTTTTATGCTTAGCACTAGCATCTACAGGTGGGATAGTACTAATAGAGGGGTGGTAACTAGTGGATTGCAGCTAAGTCCAACCTTATATCATAAGCTGATATCAAGGTTTCTAGCTTAGGCCAAATTTTATGCTCTTTATGCAACCTTCAGCACAACTATCTAGTATCTACCAAAATTCTTGGGTAGCCTCTAAGTAAACTTTGATAAAGAAATAAAGTAAGAAGCTTGCCATAAAACTAGGATTGGTTTAGCAAGTGGGTATGGTTACATACGCTTAGGGCATATCGTAATCATATCACAAGCATGGGTTGTGGCAACAATAGGGTGTCTTATGCGCTTGCATAGGTATAGTATCTTGCAAGTGTTAGCTTGCATTGGTAAACTTGGTTAGTATAGCTTGCATCAATATCAGTATAAGCTTGCCTTGTGCAGAGCAGTGGTTGAAGTTCTCCTCGGCTTCCTCTTCGTAGTATCCTCCTTCTTCCTCGTAGCCTTGGTCGGTACTAGCGTCTATGAATAAATACGAGGTACACAATCACCAAACAATACTTAACTACTTGCAATCATCACACACAAGGGTCCTATAGATGATCTAGCATCATCTCTAACATTACAAGGTTAAGGATTGGTTTAAGTCTTCTTATTTTAGAAAAGTAATTTCTACTCATTGAAAAACTACTTAAGATTTAATATTCTCCAAACTAAACATGGGATCATGTTGACACATGTCCTCACCACATGTTGTAGTCCATGGGAATGTGATTTAAAGTGGTGTCACAATTTAACAAGGTTTTACCCTTTTATTTTAATTAATTAAAGTGGCTAGAAATTCTTATGAAGCATTCTTTTATTCCTTGAACATTATTTCTGCAAGTAACCTATATATATTTTTATATATTCTGAAAGGTATGGTTGAGAGTGATTTTTGAGAGTTGGAATCAACTCAAAAGCTATTGTGGTTTAAATTTGAAAAATGTTTGAATGCAGAAAAGCTTCTGCCTTGTCATTTTTGCTAAGGGTGATCTACAGATCCAAATGACTTGAATCCAACGGGCTTGGATTAAGCATTCACAGACCTTTCCAACAAAATTGGTTTCATCTAATTTGGTGCACTAAATCGATCTGGGTTGATTTTTGAAGTTGGGTACAGAAGTGTGTTTGAAATTAAAAAGAAAAGATTTAATTTGAATTGTTGGGCTGCGCGGGAAATTCTAACGGGCCGGCCTGCTAAGCGCAGTGCTCCCGTGGGCTGCTTAAGTGGGTGTCCCCACTCGTCAGTGACACGGGGCTGGGCGAAGCGGTATGGGGCAACGTGGTTCATTCGATCTGGTTCTAATCCAACGGCTGAGGGTCATCGTCGACGCGAGACAGCTCCGGCGAGAACTAAACCTAGCGCGGCCAGTGAGGGGTGCTGGGGGCTCACCGGAGTACGGGCGAGGGTCGGAGAGGCGGGCGAACGACGAAGTCGACGACGGCGAACCTCCTGGTACCGGTGGCTTCTCCTGGGGCGGCTCCAATCGCTGGCTCCTTTCTTCTCCGGCAACGGCAGGCTCCGGTGAAATTCCGGCGGGGTGGTGCTCGCCTTGCTCTGAGAATGGTGTGGCACGATCAGTGAGGAGAGGGGAGTGAGATGGTGTGAAGAAATCGTGCGGGGGTGGCCTCTATTTATAGTCGAGCGAGGGGACCGTCGGGGCGCAAGGTGAGCTCGTCGGAGGCGACGTTACAGGCAGCTAATGGCATGGGCAAGGGTAGGGGACGGTGCTGTGTCTCCTGGCGATGCTCAACGACATGGTCGCGAGGGATGGGGCGGTGTGGTTTGGTCTGGAACGGGCGGTGCTCTGCGCGGCAGAGGCGGCGTTCTTGACGGCGGGCGGTGGCTGTATGGCGCGGGGCGTTAAACGGGGATGTCTGGCGGTCTCCTGGGTCGGTGGTGATCGTGTGTGCGCGCGGTGAGGGGCGCGCGGTCTGTGGGTGGTGGTCGAGGGTGGCGCTCTAGCGCACGCTCGGCATGGTCTGGGCGTGTCTTGTGCGCGTGGTCCAGGGCTTGGCAACGCTCGCGGCTGGGACAGGCAATAGCGGTGGACGGTGGGCTGCCTCCCAGACAAGGTTGGCACGGCTAGTTCTTCCTCTAGCCTGCTGTCGACTATGGGGTGGCATTGAGGTGCTCGGCTGTTCACCATTAATGGCAATGGCTAGCTCACAGGGGTGCTAGTGCTGGTCTAACCTTTCTATATGATCTACTGGATTGTGTGAGAGCTAACTAGGGAACAAGTTAGGTTCAAAACACTGCACACTATAGTGTTTGTGTTTTGTTTAATTTGTGTCTGCAACCTGTTTGATGAAATGGCCGCATGAAATCAAGTTTTGAAATTTGAAATGATTTTTGGTGGGTTTGCTAGATTTGTTCTGGTGAGTCTGCAGATGCTTGGGTTTTGAAAATTGAGCTTGTTTAAGTGGGTTTTGAAAAAGTGGGATCTTCCCATATGAAGAAGATTCAATTTTGAGTTGTCATTTAAACTATGCATTTGAAAGTTTCTGGATGATCACAAGGTGGGCCTTGATACTTTGTTATGAGTAAATTCAAGGGGTGCAAAGATCCAGAAAAGTTTCTGTTATGTTTTGAAAGTTTGAGACAGCCAAAGTAGGCATGGGAGTTAAATTGGTCAAAATGACCATTCACTTAATATATTGGTTTTGACTTTTTTTTTTAGGAAAAGTGTGGGGAATGTTTTAGATGATGTTCTTTTCACCTAAGAAACATTTTACAAGCAATGGATCACGCAAACAAAGTGGTTTTAAAGAATTTCAAAATTCATGCATACACATATACATGCTTTCATGAATTGATTTAGAAAAGTTTTTGTTAACCCTAAACTTTAGGATTAGTGTTTTGTTGATCTAAGTTTGATATTTTTGGGATGTTACAAACCTTCCCCCCTTAAAAAAAATCTCGTCCCGAGATTTGAAAAAGGACGAAAAGATTACCTAGGATTTGAAGAGATCTGGAAACTCCGTCCTGATGTGATCTTCGCGTTCCCAGGTAGCTTCCTCTTCTGTGTGGTTGCTCCACTGAATCTTGAGAAACTTGATGCTTCGGGTTCTGGTCGTTCGAAAAGCTTCCTCCAATATACGGATGGGTACTTCGGGATAGGTCAGGTCATCATTGATCTCTATGGTCCTATGATCGATATTCTTGAACACTTCGGTCTTCTTGGGGACTTCGAGACATTTGCGAAGTAACGAGATATGTAACACATTGTGCACTGCTGACATCTCTTCTGGTAGCTCAAGTTGATACGATACTTCTCCTCGACGGTTCAAAATTTTGAAAGGTGCGATATATCTGGGGGCTAACTTTCCTTTGAGTTGGAAACGCTGCATTCCCTTCAATGGCGACACTTTCAGGTAAACAAAGTCTCCAATGTTAAAGGCGAGGTCTCGACGTCTCTTGTCGGCGTAACTCTTTTGTCGGGATTGGGCTGTCTTGAGATGCTCTCGAATCTTGTGAACCTTCTCTTCTGCTTCTCGTAGGATGTCGGGTCCGAAAATTTGACTCTCTCCTACTTCCGACCAGTTCAAAGGGGTGCGGCACTTCCTTCCGTACATGAATTCAAATGGGGCCATTTGCAAACTGGCTTGGTAACTATTGTTGTAGGAAAATTCTGCAAACGGCAGACAGTCTTCCCACTTGGATCCATATTCTAGCACACATGCTCTAAGCATATCTTCGAGTATTTGGTTTACTCGCTCCGTTTGTCCATCGGTCTGAGGGTGATACGCGGTACTGAAATCTAGGCGGGTTCCTAAACCTTCCTGGACCTTCTTCTAGAATCTCGAGGTAAACTGAGTTCCTCGATCCGATACGATATTCTTGGGGACTCCGTGCAAACTAACGATCCTAGTGATGTACAACTCTGCTAGCTTCGAACTTTGATAGGTGGTTTTAACGGGCAAGAAATGGGCGACTTTGGACAATCTGTCCACTATGACCCAAATAGAGTCATTTGCCCTACTAGAAGTAGGTAGTCCAGTGATAAAGTCCATTCCTACAGAATCCCATTTCCATTCCGGAATTTGCAAAGGTTGCAACAATCCAGCGGGTCTTTGATGTCCTGCCTTGACCGCTGATATATATCACACTTGGCGATATAGCTTCCGATTTCTCTCTTCATCTTATGCCACCAAAATTGCTCTTTCAAATCTTGATACATCTTAGTTCCTCCTGGATGGATAGAATAAAGAGTATCATGAGCCTCCTTCAAGATAACTTCTTTTAACTCAGAATCTGCTGGTACACAAAGGCGTCCTTTGTACCACAAAACTCCTTCGTCCTCGGTGAATCCGGGTACTTTGCCTGTACCGATACGACGTTTAATTCCGTCGATACTAGCATTTCCTTTCTGTGCCTCTTTAACCTGACTGATCAAAGTGGGATGAAGTTCTATGCTAGCCAAAAATCCTTCACTTACTAATTCTATTCGAAAATCTCCCATCTCCTTGTGCAAACTTGGTTGCTCCTTCAAAATCATGGAGTTCAAGCGGCACGGCAATCTGCTAAGGGCATCGGCTACTACGTTGGCTTTTCCAGGGTGATAATGAATGTCCAGGTCGTAATCCTTGATTAGCTCAATCCATCTTCTCTGCCTCATATTCAGCTCCTTCTGAGTGAATATATACTTTAGGCTCTTGTGATCCGAATAAATCTCACAACGGTTTTCCATAAGGTAATGTCTCCATGTCTTCAGGGCTAGAACTACGGCTGCGAGTTCGAGGTCATGGGTTGGATAATTTTGTTCATGCTGCTTCAATTGTCGCGATAGATAGGATATAACTTGGCCTTCTTGCATTAGCACACATCCGAGACCAATCTTGGATGCGTCACAATACACATCGAAGGGCTTCGTGATATCCGGCATGATCAAGATTGGGGCGGAAATCAATCTCCTTTTGAGCTCTTGGAAACTCGCTTCACACTTGTCTGTCCATTCAAACTTCTTGTCCTTCTTCAGCAATTGGGTCATGGGTCGGGCGATACTAGAGAATCCTTCTACGAATTTGCGGTAATATCCCGCCAATCCGAGAAAAGCACGAACTTGGGTTTGAGTGGTTGGGGCTTGCCAATCTTCTACATCTTTCACTTTGGCAGGGTCAACGGCAATTCCTCCGGCTGATACAATGTGACTGAGGAATCCTACTTCCTGTAACCAGAATTCACATTTGCTAAATTTTGCATACAGCTGATGCTCTCTAAGGGTTCCAAGAATGGTCCTTAGGTGTAGCTCATGTTCTTCTTCCGATTTGGAATAAATCAGAATGTCATCGATGAAAACAACGACAAACTTATCCAGGAAGTCCATAAAAATCTTATTCATGAGGTTCATGAAATAAGCGGGGGCATTGGTTAATCCAAAAGACATGACTGTATACTCATACAACCCATATCTGGTGGTAAAGGCAGTCTTTGGAATATCCTCTGCACGAATTTTGAGTTGATGATAACCAGTTCTAAGATCAATCTTAGAAAACACCTGGGCACCGGTCAACTGATCAAACAAATCCTCTATCTTGGGCAAGGGGTACTTGTTCTTGATGGTGACATCATTCAACTTTCGATAATCCGTACACAAACGGTTACCTCCATCCTTCTTGTCCACAAACAAGACAGGTGACCTCCATGGGGACGCACTTGGTTGAATCAATCCGATTTCTAACATGGAATCCAGTTGCTTCTTCAGTTCTTCTAGTTCTGACGGGTTCATACTATAGGGTCTCTGGGCTATAGGTCCTGTTCCGGGGATTAGTTCGATGATAAACTCGATATCCCTATCTGGGGGCATACCGGGCAAAACATCTGGAAATACATCGGGGTATTCACAGACTACCCGAACTTGGTCGATGGTAGGTTGGGCTAGACTCTTGTTACACTTGAATTGGCGAGGTAAGGTTTCCGATATATGCTCGACTAATATTCCGGTGGTACTAGTCATGGTAATGGCTTTCTTGGCACAGTCAATCATTCCTTTATGTTTGGACATCCAATCCATTCCTAGTACTACTTCCAAACCTTTAGTTCCGAGTACTATTAGATTAGCATAAAAATTTATGCCATGGATTCGGATAGGGACGGCTTTGCAAATTTGCCTAGCCTTGGTGGTCGATCCGGGAATTTGTACAATCATCACATGCTTCAGTTTGGTTTGTTGGATTTTACTAGTGCATGCAAATTCTTCGGTGACAAATGAATGCGATGCACCAGAATCAAACAACACTCTTGCGAGTACTGAATTAACAGAAAACATACCCAGCACGACGTCTGGCGCTTCCTGAGCTTCTTCAGCATGCATGAGAAAAAGGCGGCCATTGCGGTTGAGTGAATTTCCTGGGGAAAATCTTCTCCCTGGCTGGACACGACGCTGCTGCTGGGCTGGGACATTGGTATTAGGGGCTGTAGCGTTCTTCTTGTTGGGGCACTCGTTGGAATAGTGGCCTTTATTTCCACAGTCATAACAGGTCACTTGTGACTGGTCCTTGGCTGCGACAGGCACAGCATTGCTTCCAGTCCTCGGGGCAGTATTGGGGTTGGCGGTAGCATGGTTGGTGTTGAACTTGGGTGGGGCACGGGTGAAAGTGCTAGAATTGCCGGGGTTGTTGTGATTTCCTCCGGGTCTAGGGTTTCCACGGTTGGGATAGTTCGGACGGGTCATAGGGGGTCTGTTGGTTCTTGGGGCAAATCCTGGAGATGGGTTGGGGCGATACTTTGGGTTCCTGGTTGATGCATCATGCGACGCTTGCGGTTCTCATTGGCCTGGTTGATCTTTCCTTCCATCTGGATAGCGGAGTCGACAAGGGCTTCAATATCAGCAAAGGGAATATTGACTAACACTGTCTGCATCTCGTCATGCAGACCATTCAGGAATCTTTCTTTCTTCTTGGCTTCGGTGTGTATCTCATCTGGGGCGTACCTAGCTAATGAAAAAAAATTGTCACGGTATTCCACTACAGTCATCCTTCCTTGCTTCAATTCTCTGAACTCGTCTCTCATTCTCTTGATCAAACCTGGCGGCACATGGGTTCTGCTAAACTTGACCTTGAATTCCTCCCAGGTCATCATTTGGCCTCCGGTCATTGCACGAACACTGTTCCACCATGCCCTGGCATCTCCGGCTAGATAATGAGTGGCGAACAAGACTTTCTCGTTGGCTTCTACTCCGGCTACTTCTAAGTTATTCTCCATGGTTTGCAGCCAATCATCGGCGTCTAGGGGTTCTTCTGACTTGGTGAAAACGGGTGGGTTGGTATTCTGGAAATTCTTGAGATTAGATCCGTGGTTATCCTGATTTCCATGACCTTGGTTGTTGTGGGCTAGCTGGGCTATCTGTTGCAGAGTAGCTAGGTTGGCTTGCCGTTCCGCTCGTTCAGCTTCGCGGTTAGAAGTCAACATTTGCAGGATCTGCAACATTGGGTCCGGGGTTGAACCACTTCCTCCACGTGGCATCTGAAGATTGATATAGGTCATGAGAAAAGAGGGAAATTTCTAAGGTTTTGGGTCTTTGAAAAGTTTTTAGAGTTTGACTCAAGTTTTCTAGCAACTTGATTTTTCATTCATTCACTCATAGCACACAGTACAGCACACACCACAACAAAGCAAAACAGATGGTTTTAAGAACCATTCTGGGAACTACGATATAGTGGGACCGACTACTACTCACTACGCTAGTGCTCAGTGCTACTACTGCTCGGAGTCTGTGGCTTCATCATCTTCCGCATCATCGATGAAGGCGAAATCATCCTCATCGGTGAAGAAGTCCATGGCTTGATCCTCCAGAAAATCATCGTCATCGCTGAGATAGGAGTAAGGGTCTCCACGAAGATCTTCTCCGGCATTCTCCCTTTCCTCTAACTGCATGTCTCTCTCATGGATGGTCTCTTCCAGAGCTGAGATACGATGGCGAAGACGGGCAATAATGCGCTCCTTCTTGTCGAGCTGACGGCGGCGAGACTTGCGATCCTTTGCTAGCATGGCGATGGTCTGATCCTTCGTCTTGATGATGGCAGACTTGTGGTTGCAATAGTCACGGCAGTTGTCCAGTTCCTGCTGACGATCATACATCATGAAGCTAAGGTGGTCCAATTGAGTCTTCAGCTCGGGGTGGTATGGGGCTTCCAGTGGTTGACCATTTGCATCACGTCTTGGGCAAAACTCAAAGCGAGTACCCTTGATCTGATTGATGCTCTGCCCACACAGACGGGAAAGAGCTTCCTGCATTGCTCTGGCAAGTCCATCGAGCCAGTTGTTTTCCCTCAAGGTAAACTGAATTCCCTCCGCAGTGGGAGGTTCAATCTTTCCTCGGAGGCTTGCAACAATTAGCCACTGTAGATCTTCTCCCCCTTGATCATTGAGCTGAGCTCCGAAGAACTCGGGATGCGGGCGCTCCAAAAGTTCCGAAAGCTGATCCAAATCCCTCTCAAAGATAAGGTCTCCTCCATTTCCGAGTTGGTAAAACTTGCTGTACTTCATGTCCATCTATAAAAATAGAGGATGAGTAGTTTAGCAAGGTGATCAAGTGTGTCAAAAATTTATATATTTTGTAAGAGTTTTTGAGGTACATGAAGTTTATTAAAGAATTTAAGAGGTAAGAATGAGAATAAGTTATCGTAAATAGTTTTGTTTTTGAGTGTTGAAACTAAGTTTTTGGTTCAGCGTCCAATCTAACTAGGGTCTCCTATGGTCAGGATGGCTCTGATACCAACTTGTCAACACCCGGATTTTTCAATCCTAGATGCCTGTTATGCCATACATCGCAATCCCAGGATTACCATTTTTGCTAGACATAACAGAATTGGATACCATAGTACTTCATCCATTACAACGATACATAAGTTCTTACACAAATAGGGATCTCATGATCCAGTCCTTAATACAACGCGTAGGCGAGGCTCCATCTTCGGGGTCACAGGCAATGCTGACGATGGGAGATGATCCTAGTTGTCGTAACCGTCATGGGGTCCATCCTCCAGGTACTCCTCTTCATAGTCTGGCCATGGGAATAGCCAGGGACAAAGCCATGAGTACTCTTTAAGTACTCGCAAACTAATACTAACAAGAAAAAGGGGGTTTTGGATAATAGGACACTAGGCTCTAGGGTTGTTTTGCAAAAGCCAGATTTATACTACTAAGTTCCCAAGCTAGTCACAATTTTATAACTCCTAAGTGGGATCTTGCATTTCTAGTCACAACTCTGTTGTGGCCAAGCCAAAGTCTCAAGTCGTTCACAAGTCATTTTGAAAAGTCTGACGGGGGAACAGTATGGCCACTCCAACTGTCCATAACCGCGGACGCGGCTATTCGAATAGTTTGACACTCTGCAGAGATTGTACACTTTCACCACAACATTCGATACATCCGTCAGGAACAAATCCTGAATTCACCATACTCAGTATGCGGATAATCAATCCTAACCTTCCAATTACACTCCCTAGTATAAGCACCTCTCCTGTGAGTTTGGCCTCCCAACCATGACCACTGTCATCTTGGGTACTGCACAGGTGGACAATCTTCACAAGGTAGCCTCAGCTTAGACCTTGGCCGTGAGGGAACTAATACTAAGGTATATAAGTTTCCAGTCAAGCCCTACCCAATATTCGGGTATTGTGGTTGTACGATAAAATTGGAATGGTATCGCATCCAGACAACCATCAGTTTTATAAAGGGCTAAGGCTCATGCCTCAACATTTTCATCACCAAAATCATCAAGTGTTTGGAAACACATGTCCAAAACATTTCAATAGAATAATCCATCATTCCAAGGTTTTCATAACCATTTTTCCACCAATTATTCCCATCTAAAGTTGATCAAGTGTTATGCTTAGCACTAGCATCTACAGGTGGGATAGTACTAATAGAGGGGTGGTAACTAGTGGATTGCAGTTAAGTCCAACCTTATATCATAAGCTGATATCAAGGTTTCTAGCTTAGGCCAAATTTTATGCTCTTTATGCAACCTTCAGCACAACTATCTAGTATCTACCAAAATTCTTGGGTAGCCTCTAAGTAAACTTTGATAAAGAAATAAAGTAAGAAGCTTGCCATAAAACTAGGATTGGTTTAGCAAGTGGGTATGGTTACATACGCTTAGGGCATATCGTAATCATATCACAAGCATGGGTTGTGGCAACAATAGGGTGTCTTATGCGCTTGCATAGGTATAGTATCTTGCAAGTGTTAGCTTGCATTGGTAAACTTGGTTAGTATAGCTTGCATCAATATCAGTATAAGCTTGCCTTGTGCAGAGCAGTGGTTGAAGTTCTCCTCGGCTTCCTCTTCGTAGTATCCTCCTTCTTCCTCGTAGCCTTGGTCGGTACTAGCGTCTATGAATAAATACGAGGTACACAATCACCAAACAATACTTAACTACTTGCAATCATCACACACAAGGGTCCTATAGATGATCTAGCATCATCTCTAACATTACAAGGTTAAGGATTGGTTTAAGTCTTCTTATTTTAGAAAAGTAATTTCTACTCATTGAAAAACTACTTAAGATTTAATATTCTCCAAACTAAACATGGGATCATGTTGACACATGTCCTCACCACATGTTGTAGTCCATGGGAATGTGATTTAAAGTGGTGTCACAATTTAACAAGGTTTTACCCTTTTATTTTAATTAATTAAAGTGGCTAGAAATGCTTATGAAGCATTCTTTTATTCCTTGAACATTATTTCTGCAAGTAACCTATATATATTTTTATATATTCTGAAAGGTATGGTTGAGGGTGATTTTTGAGAGTTGGAATCAACTCAAAAGCTATTGTGGTTTAAATTTGAAAAATGTTTGAATGTAGAAAAGCTTCTGCCTTGTCATTTTTCCTAAGGGTGATCTATAGATCCAAATGACTTGAATCCAACGGGCTTGGATTAAGCATTCACAGACCTTTCCAACAAAATTGCTTTCATCTAATTTGGTGCACTGAATCGATCTGGGTTGATTTTTGAAGTTGGGTACAGAAGTGTGTTTGAAATTAAAAAGAAAAGATTTAATTTGAATTGTTGGGCTGCGCGGGAAATTCTAACGGGCCGGCCTGCTAAGCGCAGTGCTCCCGCGGGCTGCTTAAGTGGGTGTCCCCACTCGTCAGTGACACGGGGCTGGGCGAAGCCGTATGGGGCAACGTGGTTCGTTCGATCTGGTTCTAATCCAACGGCTGAGGGTCATCGTCGACGCGAGACAGCTCCGGCGAGAACTAAACCTAGCGCGGCCAGTGAGGGGTGCTGGGGGCTCACCGGAGTACGGGCGAGGGTCGGAGAGGCGGGCGAACGACGAAGTCGACGACGGCGAACCTCCTGGTACCGGTGGCTTCTCCTAGGGCGGCTCCAATCGCTGGCTCCTTTCTTCTCCGGCAACGGCAGGCTCCGGTGAAATTCCGGCGGGGTGGTGCTCGCCTTGCTATGAGAATGGTGTGGCACGATCAGTGAGGAGAGGGGAGTGAGATGGTGTGAAGAAATCGTGCGGGGGTGGCCTCTATTTATAGTCGAGCGAGGGGACCGTCGGGGCGCAAGGTGAGCTCGTCGGAGGCGACGTTACAGGCAGCTAATGGCATGGGCAAGGGTAGGGGACGGTGCTGTGTCTCCTGGCGATGCTCAACGACATGGTCGCGAGGGATGGGGCGGTGTGGTTTGGTCTGGAACGGGCGGTGCTCTGCGCGGCAGAGGCGACGTTCTTGACGGCGGGCGGTGGCTGTATGGCGCGGGGCGTTAAACGGGGATGTCTGGCGGTCTCCTGGGTCGGTGGTGATCGTGTGTGCGCGCGGTGAGGGCGGCGCGCGGTCTGTGGGTGGTGGTCGAGGGTGGCGCTCTGGCGCACGCTCGGCATGGTCTGGGCGTGTCTTGTGCGCGTGGTCCAGGGCTTGGCAACGCTCGCGGCTGGGACAGGCAGTGGCGGTGGACGGTGGGCTGCCTCCCAGACAAGGTTGGCACGGCTAGTTCTTCCTCTAGCCTGCTATCGACTATGGGGTGGCATTGAGGTGCTCGGCTGTTCACCATTAATGGCAATGGCTAGCTCACAGGGGTGCTAGTGCTGGTCTAACCTTTCTATATGATCTACTGGATTGTGTGAGAGCTAACTAGGGAACAAGTTAGGCTCAAAACACTACACACTATAGTGTTTGTGTTTTGTTTGATTTGTGTCTGCAACCTGTTTGATGAAATGGCCGCATGAAATCAAGCTTTGAAATTTGAAATGATTTTTGGTGGGTTTGCTAGATTGGTTCTGGTGAGTCTGCAGATGCTTGGGTTTTGAAAATTGAGCTTGTTTAAGTGGGTTTTGAAAAAGTGGGATCTTCCCATATGAAGAAGATTCAATTTTGAGTTGTCATTTAAACTATGCATTTGAAAGTTTCTGGATGATCACAAGGTGGGACTTGATACTTTGTTATGATTACATTCAAGGGGTGCAAAGATCCAGAAAAGTTTCTGTTATGTTTTGAAAGTTTGAGACAGCCAAAGTAGGCATGGGAGTTAAATTGGTCAAAATGAGCATTCACTTAATATATTGGTTTTGACTTATTTTTCTTTAGGAAAAGTGTGGGGAATGTTTTAGATGATGTTCTTTCACCTAAGAAACATTTTACAAGCAATGGATCACACAAACAAAGTGGTTTTAAAGAATTTCAAAATTCATGCATACACATATACATGCTTTCATGAATTGATTTAGAAAAGTTTTTGTTAACCCTAAACTTTAGGATTAGTGTTTTGTTGATCTAAGTTTGATATTTTTGGGATGTTACACTTTGCCACTTTATAAAATGACCAATAGGTGTTTTCAAAATGTTTATGACCCATTAAGAACCACTCTTTCAAATAAAACAAAGCTTGGCATGCTTGCATGCATTACTTTGAATTTATCATTTTATGTGATGTTTTACTTGATTGGTAGATTGAGATTGTGCCTTGCTTGATTGAATTGTAGTGACTTGAAGAGTGTGATTGTTGCAAGGACAAGGAGTGGACTTATACTCTCTCCCAAAAAGGCAAGTGATGCTTCATACTTTTGTCCCATTACTTTCACTGTGCATTAGTGATTTTTCTAAGTAAAACTTGCATGGAATTTTTGCTAAGTATAAACCATGCTATGGGAAAACCTAGTAGATGAAACCTTAGTAGAATTTCCTAAGTTAAGATTCCTACTACTATCATGCTTAGCTTAGCTAATAGAAAACAAGGGTGGAATATATACATTCATACTATGGAAAAAATTTCTAAGTCTGAGGACTTGTGTTTTTGTTTAATAAAACAACTAAGGTAATGAATCACCTGGGTGGAAAGGGACTTGCTTGGTGGTTTTTGGTTTAGTGGTTACACAAGGCCCATGGCTATGGTTTACCTTGTGCATCACACTTGTGGATTGCCACCCAGGAACAAAGAGATTTGAGATGTCAAATGTTGAGAAGTTTCAAGTGCAACCACTTGGCATTATGGGCTCTGCCTCGATCATATAGGTTGCTAGAACTTAGCCAATTGGACAGTTGGTGGTAGTGGGAATGATAGGTTGTAACGCGTCCATTTGGTCTAAGGAAAGGCTTCTGAAAGATCTTGTCTTGGTGAAACCAAGTCTTGTGGGGAAAGTGCACCACCTCTGCAGAGTGTAAAATCTAAGTACTTAGCCATGTCCCTGGTAAAGGACAATTTGAGCATCAAGACATGGAAGCTATCAAGAATCTCATCATCCAAATTTCTAAGTTAAAAACTTGTGGTTGAACAAGGGTGAAAGGATCTTCAATCTTTGATTGGTAGATGCCTTGGGTGATTTTTTTCAAGCAAAAACTTAGTGTTTTCAAATGATAAGGAAAATCTATTTTGAGCAAAGCAAGCCTAAGCTACACTTAGCCAAATGCATATAGATGATAGACTCCACTATACTACATAGTATCACTTGCCAATACAATTCAGATGTATTGACCCTTGTGGCTGTAACTTGTAATGTTGCAGGTTGGTTTGGTGTTAGTGAAGTTTATTGATTAGGATTACAACTCTACAACCAACATGTTTTCCTGTGGCACTTTGAAGATGAAGGACCCCATGCTTATAGATATTCTGCTGCAATGTAATGTAATAGCCAAATGAGCTATGTAAGATGTAATAAATTATTTTATTCCTGGTTATAAAGTTGTATTATGACCTTTGTTTCTTGATATTACATCTTAACTGTGGATGCTAGCTATTGATCCAGGGACTAGCATTGCAAACACAGGGGACTCTACCTTATTAAAGGTTGGAAACCTTACAATTTCTCTCGCTGGCAAATGGACCCTGCGACCACGTCAGCTTGTCCCCAATCAACGCGTGGCCGAGGAGCTCCGTCGTTACCTCGCCGCGGTCACTGCTTGCGTTATTGCCATTGATATAGCGTGTAATCGCTGCCCCCCTCCTGGCTATTTAACCCCCTCTGCACCGCGAGCATTTCCCCTCACCTAGCGCCACCACTCCGCCACCAGGCTGCGCGTATTCGATCTCACTCCGCCGCTGCACAGACGCACTCCGACGGGCGATTCAGGTAAGCTCCCCGCGCCCCTTGACTCCTAGATTCTCCAGAACAACCACTGCATCTTTGCGCTTCGATTGACACCTCTGTTGTATGCTAGGACAACCCCAAGCGTCGACGACTGAGCAAACCCGACGAGGCACTCAACTCCGGCGAGCAAATCTGGTTAGTCTGGAGCGCGCCTTGCCCTCCCTCTGATACTCACATGACCAGTATCACTCCCTGCATCTAACGCACCACTTGTTTGGCTCTGGCTTGATCTACAACGTCGGCAACGACGATGAATAGCCGTGCCCGACGACAGGCTCTACTCCGACGAGGAATCCCCATCGTGTATGTGCGCCCCTTGACAAGCCACTGCCACGTTGACCTCCAGCACACCACTGCGAGTCTGGTAAGCATCTCCAATCACTTCCTCGCTTCCTGTAGCCGCCGCGACGCCGTAGACCGAGCGCGCCGCCGCTCACCGTCGCCGCGCGCCGCCAGTTAGTGGTCACTTGACCAGCGACCGTTAGAACTGGATCCATCGGCTGCGTTAGATTCATTTAGCGAAGGGGTACACGTTAGATCTGGCCGTGAATCTTCATTTAGATCGTGTGGCTCTCGTTGATCGATCCGCCCGAACCGGTACTAACCAATAGGAACACGCCGCGTGGCACGGGTTTCGTTTTAAAATTTTGAATTACATCTATTAGATATTAAAACTTGTTTAATTCATAACTTTTGATTCCCACGTCCAAATTTGATGAATTTTATATCAATGGAATCAGGAGAGAAAGCCCTTTCCATATATGCAATGTGTTTAAAGTTTTGTTTCTGTTAAAATGGTTATTTTTACAGAAACATGTGTAGGCCTATTTTGTGTATATTAATTATTTGAGAAATGTTTTATTGGTCAAATAAATGTTGTTTGGCAAGTTTTGAACTTGTTAATGAATCAGTATTGTGCACTTGTCTTGTTCAGTATAGAAAATCATCACATATCACATTGCATGCATCCATATATTATTGCTTGTATTTATTTTTGTATGTGATTTGGTGCTATCATTTTATGTGTCGATTCTGGTGCAAATAGTGATTGTGATTGTGAGGATTGTAGCTACTCTCCAAACTACCAAGGCAAGTGGTGCTTCATTGTTTTATTCCTATGTTTTCAACTATGCATTAGAAATATTTTGCTAGTCTTGAATGGATATATATATTTTGATCTATATGCTATGCTTGGGAAATCCTAGTAGTTGTAGAATTGCTAGACATTTCTAAGTTAAGATGCTTATCTATGCCATGGTTAGCCTATCTAGTATCAACCAAGGGTGGTTATATATTCATGCTATGAATAAATATTTCTAAGTCCTTGGACTATGTTTTTGCTTAATAAAACAACTAAGTGAATGAAACACCTGGGTGGAATGGAAGGAATGGTTTATGTTGAGTGGTTACACAAGGCCCATTTATATGGTTTACCTTGTGTATCTCACTTGTGGAAAGCCACCGAGGAACAAAGGGATTTGAGAGGCCAAATGTTAAGAAGCTTCTAGTGCAGCCACTTGGCAATATGGGCTCTGCCTGGATCATATAAGTTTCAATAACTTAGCCATTTGGACAGTTGGTGGTAGTGGGATGATAGGTTGGAGCGCTTCCATTTGGTCTAAGGGAAGGCTTCTGAAAGGTCCTGTCTTGGTGAAAATCAAGTCTTGTGGGGAAAGTGCACAACCTCTGCAGATGGAAGAATCTAAGTACTTAGCCATGTCCCTGGTATTGGACAACTTGAGCATCAAGACATGGAAGCTATCAAGAAACTCCTCATCCCAATTTCTAAGTAAAAACTTGTGGTTGAACAAGGGTGAAGGACCCCAATGTCTATTGGAGGTTCCTTGGGAAAGATTTTGACAAAGAAAAACTGTGTTTTCAACTGATAGGCAAAACCTATTTTGAGCAAAGCAAGCCTAAGATACACTTAGCCAAAATGCAAATAGTATTTAGTCCACCAATATTCTACTAAGGTATCACTTGCCAATACTATTCCAATGTATTGACCGACTGTGGCTGTAACTTGTGATGTTGCAGGATATTTTGATGATGATTAGGAGTCATGAGTCCACACTCAACATGCTTGCCTGTGGCACATGAAGATGAAGACTTATTTATCTTATTATATATTTGAACTCTTGTATTAGGCCTGTGGCCATGGAGTTGTAAAATACTATGTTTGTCTCTAGAATGATATGTAATAATGACCTTTGTTTCTATGTACTTCATCTTAAACTGTGGATGCTAGCATTGATCCAGGGACTAGCATTGCAATCATAGGGATCCTTTCCTTTACAAAGGAGGGATCTTACAAGCTTCGGAAGAGCTTGAGGGAGCTTGTGCCAAAATAGTAGGTCCTTGAGAGGCAAGATGATCTTGTGAGAGTGAGGGCTCCACTTGAGTAGAGTTTGGTCCTTCTCCTTCGTCCACAAGGGGATCCTCAATTGGGAGGTACAAACCCACACCCATTCTTCTTATGGCCTTAGGAGGAATTTCATCACTTGGATCACAAACACCGTCTTGTCTAACAAGGGACTCAAAAGTAGCTAACATTTGGCTTTTTCCCGGTGAGCAGCTCATAGGGGGTCTTGTTCTTTTCTTGCGAAGGTAGAGCCGGTTGGTTGCATGGCAAGCGGTGGAGATGTCCTTGGCCCAAAAGTTGTATGGAGACTTGAATTCGGCTAGCATAAACCGAGCCGCATCCATCAACGTGCGATTCTTCCTTTTGGCAACACCATTTTGTTGAGGGGTATAGGGAGTGTAGTATTGATGCTTGATTCCTTCATCACTAAGAAACTCATCCAAGGTATAGTTATTGAACTCGGTGCCATTGTCACTTCAAATTGAGAGTATGGTTGCATTGTGTTTCCGTTGAACTTCATTGGCAAAATCGATGACGGTTTGTTGAGTCTCACTCTTGTACTTGAAGAAGAACACCCAAGTGTATCTTGAGAAATCATCCACAATAACCAAACAATACTTCTTGCCTCCAAGACTATCATGAGAGGGAGGACCAAAAAGGTCCATATGCAAGAGCTCCAAACATCTCTTCGTCGTGATTTGATTGAGCGCTTTGTGAGGAGTTTCATGCATCTTCCCTTCAATACAAGCCCTACAGACACGATCTTTGGCAAAATAAACATCGTTAAGCCCAAGGATGTGGCCCTTGGAGTGAAGTCTTTGCAAAGTTCTCATGTTAAAATGGGCTAGGCGGCGATGCCACAACTAGCCCTTGTCGGCTTTAGCATAGAGACATAGAGCATGAGTAGTAGTGGTCCCCGAAAAGTCCACCACATACAAGTCATGCTCTACGTACCCTATGAAAGCCACCTTGAGATACTTTCTCCACATGAGGACTACAGAATGCACATGGAGGAAATAAGAAAGACCCATAAGGGCAAGAGCATGAACTAAAAGTAAATTGTAACCAAGAGTTTTGACAAGCATGACGTCAACCAAGGATATATCCGTGGTTACCACCACTTTGCCAAAACCCAAAACCTAGGAACTTGTTTTATCACAGTAGGAGACCATGGTGTTGGCAATATTTGGCCTCATCTTCGTCATGATATACTTGCTTCCGGTCATATGACTTGTGGCACCACTATCAAGCACCCATTTTGATCCATCGGAAGCATAGTCCTACAAGAAAATCAAGCTTTGGTTTTAGGTACCCATTTTGCAATGGGTCCTGTTTTGTTAGTAACAAGAGTCTTCGGCACCCAAATGGCCCAATGATAATCATGCGTGTAAGAAGTTCCAACATATCTAGCATATACATGACCATCATAGGACTTGCAAAGAATATAAGAGGGATTGTTCTTTCCGGCAAAGTTGTCACTTTTCAAGATGGTTGGACCATATGAGGGTCCTTGAGCCATGCCCTTGTTCTTTTTCTTCTTGTTGTTGTTCTTCTTCTTCTTAGTATTCGAAATTTGATCCTTCAACACCTTGTTCTCCTCAATGAGATGCTCATGCTTGCAATAAGGGGTAGGAGTGCTAGACAAGTCTATAATTTGCACAGCGAAAGACTTATCATGTTCACAAGTTAGTTGGGTTTGAAGTTGTTCATGGGCTTAAAAAAGACTTGAGAATTTTCTCTCCAAGGCTTTGTGTTCCTCTTTGAGTTTCTCATGGTCTTCTTGAGTCCTATCATGACCAACCACAAACTCAACTTTTTATTTCTTAAGCACTTTAACCAAAGCAAGAGCATGATCACGTTCTTTAACTAGAGATCACATGGTGTTGTTATGGTCATCAACAAGTTTAGACACACTCTCTTCAAGATTAATTCTCATGTTTTGTTCATCCTCAAGAGTTTGAGTGAGAGAAGCAATTTCATCAGCGGCATCTCTTTCATTTTTACTTAATAATTCAAGAAGTTCTTCCTTTTCATCTAAAGCATCCCTAGCATTGTCAAGTTGTGCAAGCAAGGACTCAAATCAAGTTTTAGTTTCTTCATCCAAGGTAGCAACAAATTCACACATATCAATCATCTCTTTCTTCACCTCTAGACCAACAAGATCAAGAGAAGAAGACTCACTAGAGATGGGTTGAGGAGTGGGTTTAGATGTTACCTCGGTGGCCTTGGCGATGAGACACTTTTGTTTGGAGGAGATGACGTTCTCATTAGGTGAGTCGAAGAGGGACAATCGTGGAGTAGAGGTAGTGGCAATGGCAGCAACTCCCACAATCTCACCACCTTGTACTTCATCATCATCATCTTCATCCGTGCCAGAAATGTATTCTTCATGGACCACAATAGCTCGTTACTTGTTGGCGATGTTCTTGACGTCATAGTTCTTTTTCAAAGGATGAGGAGGTCTTGACTTGATCTTGCGAATGAGACGACCACCATTGTGTTCACGGTTCTCAAAAGGACACTTGGCCACAAAGTGACTCTTGTCGTTGCAATTGTAGCATGACCTTGCATTGAGAGACTTGTTGGGTGAGTTGAATCTTGAGTTGTCCCTTAACCTTGACTTGAGCCCGGACTTGTTCCAAAAGGCCATTGAAGTGATAGAAAGATGTTCATTGAAGGCACATTTGAGGTCCTCTTGAGACCTCTCACTTGATGTATCATCATCATCAACTTCAATAGCCTTGGCCTTCAAAGCAAGATTCACTTTGGTTGATCCAATGGCCCTAGCACGGGCGGACTCCGCATTCTTCTTGGAAATGGTCATGGCAATCACTTCACTCAAGACTTCTTGGGAGGTCATTAGGTGAAAGTTGGTTCGTCCCTTGATAGAGTTGAGCTTTTGTTCTTCAAACGGAAGGAGAGCTTGAATGAACTTCCTATTCATGAACTTGTCATCAACATAGGTGGTCCCAAGATCCCTCATAGTGCAACAAAGGACTTTGAGCCGCCTATACATGTCTTCGGGGGTCTCATCATCTTGCATAGCGAAACCATCGCACTCGTTGTTGACTTCATCAAACTTGGACCTTAGGATGCTTGCATTCCCAACAAAGAGCTTGGTGAGTTGATCCCATGCTCCCTTGGTGGTGTCGAATTGGCGAATGTGAGCAAAGTACTTTGGATTCAAAGACTTTTGAATCATCCCCAAAGCCGTGGCATTGAGTTGTTTGTCCACCACTTCACCTCGTGTCAACTTCTTTGGGTCATATGGAGAAAACCCATCCTCCACAATCCTCATTAACTCAATAGAAGAGCTGGAAATATGTGAGCGCATTAGATATTGCCAATTGGCGAAATTTGAAGTATCTAGCATAGGTGGTGCTCCTTGAGGAATGATGTGTGGCATGGGAATTGGTGGATCCGGAGTGTACTTTGGCGATGGGGGTACCTCCGAGTAGTCCTTTCCTCCATTTTCCTCTTTGGAGGTTGAGTTCTTGGGCTCCTCGGTGTTCTCACTTGGGACCTTGGTGGATGTTTGAGCAACAAAACCAAGTCCCAAGTGAGTGGTGACGGCCGTGGGATTCATCCTGGGGCGGTCACTGTAACGGTGGGAGGAAGCTCGGTGGTTTGGGGTGTGGCAAGAGCAACCATGGGGTTTGGCTTGAGAGACTGCAAGATAGTCATCATTTCCTCGAACTTGGACATCATGGATGTCTCCAATTGCTTGAGGTCATCCATGGTGGCCAAGCTCTTGGGATTTTCAGTTTGACTACCCCCTTCGTCGTCCATTGTCTCTTAGGCGGTAAAGGCCAAAATAAGAGAGCCTTGGCTCTGATACCAATTGAAAGTACCGACTTTGAATCGACTAGAGGGGGTGAATAGGAGACTACCAATTTTTAATTTGTTTCACACTTTTAGGCTTAACGAGAAGGAAATTTATCTAGATGTGCAACCTAGGTGAGCAACCTATATGCAAGATAACTTACAACAACCACAAGAACGGTAAAGGACAAGAAGTAAAGGAAGGGAACAAAGTAACCGGTGCGGGAACACGGAGATGTAATTCCCGTAGTTCACTCCCAAGGGAGCTACGTCTATGTTGGAGAGGTGTCGGTGCCACACAAGGTCACCCGAGTGCCACAAAGTCCCCACCTTCTTCTCCGGTGAGCTCCCCCACAAAGGAGGCCTCACGGTCCACTAACCGGTGACCTTGAAGGCGCCAACCGAAACCTTTACAACAAGGTTGAGGGGGAAGCTCCAAAACTCAATTGGAGACCCTCAACGACACCAAGGAGCCTTACAACACGTGCCCTTAGCTCCAAGGTTGCCCTACACCGTCTAGGGTTTCAAGAAACCCAAGAGCAACAATATCCACAAAGGATAGGTGGGGGAAATAAAATCTTCTTTGGTGGAAGTGTAGATCTAGATTACCTCCCTCACCTCTCAAAAGATCAAGTGATTTGAGTGGCTAGGGAGAAAGATATAGAAAGGTCAAGCTTGAGCTTTAATGGAGGAGAGAGAAAATATTTGAGTTAGGTGGGAGGAAGAAGGAGGGCGCCTTAAATATCCTCCCTCCACGCTGAACCGTTACAGCCTCCACGACCTCACCGGAACTTCCGATGAGGGGCCGGAAGTTCTGCCCAGCAAGGCTCCAATAGTCATCTGCCCGTTGACGCCCCCTCCAAAAGCTCGATCGGAAGTTCCGGTCAAACTGACAGGAGTTCCGGCAGAAGTTCCGATGCAAGTTCTGGCCTAAGTTCCGTCAAATAGACCACTTCGAATAGAAGGGTACTGACCCTTCAGCAGAACTTGGAGCGGAACTAGGGGTGGAACTTCTGGGTCACGAAGCATGTATGACCGGAAGTTCCGGTGTCAGGGCGGAAGTTCCGCTCAGGAAATTTCTGGAGGAAGCAATGGAAATTCCTCACCGGAACTTCCGATGCAACTTCCGATGGAAGTTCCGGCAAATAGCACATACCCAGACAGAAGGTACTGGGAGCTGGCCAGAAGTTCCAGGGGAAGTTGGATCGGAACTTAGTTCCAGATCTTCCCACAGAAAAGCCCTGAGCGGAACTTCCGGCGCCTGGCCGGATGTTCCGATCAGACAGAAAAGGCTCCAGCTGATCAGAACCTCGCTCTCTCGCAGAAAAGTAGGATGGCTTAGGCAGTGCATATGGGGTTTTTGCAAGAACACGTGATTTCCCACAGCCTTCCGATATGGACCCCCTCTTGATAGTACGGCGATGTAAAGCAATAAAAAGAGAGAAACTAGGAAAACTAAAGGACGCTGTCTTCACGATATCCCAAAGAGAGCATCCACAAAATCCATAGGAATCATCAAAAGCATTTTTCCTGAAACTCAAGTATACGGTTAAACCACAAGTGGGATTGTCATCATCACCAAAATAGCATGGGAAAATATAGTCCTTTCACTCGGGAACCCTCTCGGCCTCCATCTTCACCTATAATAAACCTCTTGAGCAAAAAACTCAGGGGGTTCCACGTTTTTCTAGAAAGAGTTCCGCTGCGCCGCCACCACCAGAAACTGCGATTCGGAACCAGAAACTACGTTCTGGCACCCTGCCGGGATGGGGAATTTGGAGAGGATCATCACCAACGCCTCTCCATCAACCATCCATGTTTCCCCATCCATGAGTGAGTAATCCCTCGTTGTAGTCTATGGGGATGGTAGGGATTGGATGAGTTCTATCATGTAATCGAATAAGATTGTTAGGGCATGGTGCCCAGTATCTCTATTAGTGCTATTTGACTTTGTTGCAACTTGTTGTGCTTAATGCTTGTCACTAGGGCCCGAGTGCCATGATCTCAGATCTTAACATGTTATTGATTCATGATGATAGTATTGTTTGTGATATTATCTGCAAGTTGTGTACACATATCATTGTCCGGAACCAAAGGCCCCGAAGTGACAGAAATTGGGACAACCTGAGGGGATGGCTGGGATATGAGGATCACATGTGTTCATAGAGTGTTAATGCTTTGCTCCGGTGCTCTATTAAAAGGAGCACCTTAATTGCTAGTAGATTCCCTTGAGGCCCCACTGCAATGGGCTGACTAGACAAAAGATGTTGTGCAAGTTCTCATTGCATGCACGTATGACTATATATGGAACACATGCCTATGATTGTTTAGTACTTGGATGCTTTATCTTATTTATCTGCAAATTCCCTAGCTCTTGAAGTTACATGAATAGTCTCGTACATGCAATGCCCGTCCATCCATCCATATGCCTACCTCACTCATATCCTACTGTTTGCTACTATTGTTACTACTGCCTTTGTTTCACTGCTATTGTTACTTAGCTATGGCTACAAACTGTTGCTATTGATAAACAACTGTTAGCAAGACTATTTCCATGTGCAGCTGAATTGACAACTCAGTTGTTAAGGCTTATAAGTATTCTTTGGCTCCCCTTGTGTCGAATCAATAAATTGGGTAATACTACCCTCGAAGACTGTTTCCCTATACTTGTGGGTCATCATGACTATTTTCTGGAGCCGTTGCCGGGGAGCATAGCTTTATTTGTAAGTTCACTTGGATCTATTATTGTTTGCTGCTATTCCTTTCATCATGGGGAAGTATCGTGCTGGAAAGTTTCCCATTTTTACCATCCACTACAAGAAGAGGTATAGTCCTAAACACCTGTGCTGCTCTTGATTCACCGTCTGTTATAAGTAAGCTTGTTACACCACCACATACACATGCTACACACACTGCTAATACTGTTGAATCTGAAATTGCTTCTGATACTCATAATGTTACTTCTACTATGCTTGATGCGAGTGGTTCATTAGGTCCTTTCCTAGATGCTACTATTGCTAGAACTATTTTGGGAAACACTGAAACTCATAGTGAAGACACTATTACACCTATTAGCTCACCTGAGTCTAGAGAGAGATATGATATTAATGATGGTTACCTTGAGTTGACTGATAAATTTATTGAAGAGTGTCAAAACACACACGGTGCTAGTGCTATTAGGAGTCTCCTTGAGAGACGTACTATTATACCTAAACTATCTCCTGATGCTAAGTTTGCTAGTTCTCCCATAGACATTAAAGATAAATATTATGATTTCTCTCTTGATTTATCCTATATAAACATTGCTGAGAAAGAACCTTTTTGTGGGACTGAGAATGAAAAGGCTATGGCACATATGAATGAGCTTTCCACTATGAGTGCCTTATTCTCTGATGATGTTAAGATGTGCAAGTACTTTGTTACTAAAATCTTCCCTTTTTCACTAAAAGGAGAAGCTAAAGCTTGGTTTAATAGATTACCTCCAGGATCCATTGATAGCCATGATTGCTTGATTGCTACTTTATTTCAGAAATATTTTCCTCCTAGTGCTAGACATGCTGCTTTGCAGAAACTTTTTGATTTTAAACAGGGAGAAGAGAAATTGCCTGAGTCATGGACAAGGTTATATGCCTCGATTCATGCACATCCTGGATGTCCATTACCTTAAAATGAGCTTCTTGATATTTATTATAATGAACTAAATGATGATTCTATGACATACCAAGATAGTTTTGCTGATTGTGTTTTCAGGAAAAGAACTCATGTAGAAGCTGAAGAATTAATGGCTAAAATAAGAAAGAATTATGATAATTGGACTTCAACTGAGCTAATTACACCTGAGCCTACTACACCTGAACCAATTGTGCCTGAACCAACTCTAACACCAACACCAAAGAAGAGGGGAGTGATTGAATTAAATGATGAAGTGATGAAAAAAGCTAAGAAATTTCTTAAGGAGAAGGGTATTAGATCTGAAGATGTGAAGAATTTACCTCCTTTAGAAGAATTATGTAAGCCAATTCCCCACTCATCTACTATTGAGGTACACTATCTCCAACACTTTGATGAAGGTGATATTCCCTATGGTAAACCTCATGATCAATGCTTAGAGGAACTTGATAATTTTATTGTTAAACAAGGTAATTTTAATAAACAATGTCATTTATTGGAAAACTCTAGAGCTATTAATGAGTTGAAAGATATTGTCGAAAGAACTGCTAATGATGTTAAAATGCTTGTTAAACACTTCCAACTGGTTCAAACCCAAATTGATCAACTTGCTAAGGTACAAAAGGATATGCTAGTTAATGCTTCTGGAGGTAAACATGCTTATGGAATTAGAACTAGGAGTGGTATAGCCACTCAAGATCCTTTATACCCTGAAGGACATCCTAAAATAATTGAGCAGGATTCTCAACAAGTTGAAAATAGTGGTAGTCCTCATAAGCGAAAGAAAAAGAAACATAAAACAGTTGAGGAATGATGACCCACAAGTATAGGGGATTGCAATAGTCTTCGAGGGTAGTATTACCCAATTTATTGATTCGACACAAGGGGAGCCAAAGAATACTTTTAAGCCTTAACAACTGAGTTGTCAATTCAGTTGCACCTAGAAATAGTTCTTGCTCACAGAAGTTTATCAGTAGCAATAGTTTTGTAATAGCAATAGTAAAGTAACAGCAGCAGAAAAAGGGAGCAATAGTAACAGTAGTAGCAAACAGTAGGATATGAATGCAGTAGGCATAGGGATGGATGGACGGGCGTTGCATGTACAAGCCTAAACATGTAACTTCAAGAACTAGGGCAATTGCAGATAAATAAGATAAAGCATCCAAGTACTAAACAATCATAGGCATGTGCTCCATATATATAGTCATGCGTGCTCGCAATGAGAACTTGCACAACATTTTTTGTCCTGCCAGCCCGTTGTAGCGGGGCCTCAAGGGAACTACTAGAAATTAAGGTGCTCCTTTTAATAGAGCACTAGAGAAAATATTAACACTCCGTGAACACACGTGATCCTCACATCACAGCCATCCCCTCTGGTTGTTCCAATTTCTGTCACTTAGGGGCCTTTGGATCCGGACAATGATATGCATACACAACTTGCAGATCAGATCACAAACAATACTATCATAATGAATCAATAATAAGTTCAGATCTGAGATCATGGCACTCGGGCCCTAGTGACAAGAATTAAGAACAACAAGTTGCAACAAAGTCAAATAGCACTAATAGAGATACTAGGCACCATGCCCTAACAATCTTATACGATTACATGATAGAACTCATCCAATCCCTACCATCCCCATAGCCTACAGTGGGGGATTACTCACTCATGGATGAGGGAAACATGGATGGTTGATGGAGAGGCATTGTTGATGATGATGACGATGATCCTCTCCAAATTCCCTTTCCCGGCAGGGTGCCAGAACAGAGTTTGTGGTTCCGAATCGCGGTTTCTGGTGGTGGCGGCATAGCGGAACTCTTTCTAGAAAAATGTCGACCCCTCCTGAGTTTTTAGGTCAGAAGGCAACTTATAGACGAAGAGGGAGCCCGAGGGGGTGCCTGGGGCAGCCACACCCCCTCCAGGCATGTCCTGGGCCCACCTGCATAGTAGGGGTGTGGGCCCCTCAGGCCTCCACTCCGTCTCGTATTTTGGATCCGTGAATCTTTTGGTGAAATAGGATTTTTGGCATATTTTCCGGGATTTTTCCTGATAGTTGATTTTCTGCACAAAAACTAGGCACCAAGGTAATTCTGTTGAAAACAACATCAGTCCGTGTTAGTTGTATCCAAATCACACAAGTTTAGAGGAGAAACAATAGCAAAAGTGTTCGGGAAATTAGATACATTTTTGACATATCAACTCCCCCCAAGCTTAGCTTATTGCTTGTCCTCAAGAAATTCAGTTGAAAACTGGGTGCGATAAAAGAACTTTCACGAACACATTTGCTTCATATGATGTAAATATTCTCAGCATAGGAGTAGATACTAAGACCAATCATAATAAGAAGTATGCAACTAAGTCTACTCAATAGTCATTGCAAGCTATGAAGAGATTCCAACTCAATAATAATAAGTAGCATGAAACATAAACATAAGCAGCATTGCGATGCTCATAAGAAGGTATGATAGAGTGGTATCTCACTTGTCTTTGTTTGTAGAGCACAAAATAAATGCCAAGGCACCTCTGAAGTTCAAGTGAAGACTAGAAGTAAAGATATCAGAGATACAAGCATCAAAGTCATGACATAATTAACCAAGATTTGAGACAAGCACATTAAACTAAGAATGACAACTATGCTCTCAAGAAGGTGCTCATAGAATAAATGGTGATTCAACAAGGAAGTGAAAAGTTTTTGAAAATTTTGAATGGGTCCCAAATGCTGAAAGTATGGTACTCATTAGCTTTGAGCTCTCATTGCCCCTATCATAGGCATCTTTACATGGTTAATGGTGAAAGTGAGGTCCAATATGAGTTATATGCTTGACAGACCATAAACTGGAAATATCATGTCCCTTGAGTATGAGGGCCGCTCCTCATGCTACTCAACTTTAGTTACCTGTAAGTTCTTGTCATTGTAAATACATGCGTATCATAGAGAACCGTCAATGGGGTACCCCTTGCACATGATACAGGAGCTATCCCATAATCAAAATGACAAGGCAAGCAGACAATGAGCATCTCGGCAATCTTTTTATTTGCTATTTGCATAGGTTTTTATTGAGGATGTTTCACAGATTGCTCATTATGGTTATGCTGCAAGTTTCCACCATGATCAGGCATGGCTTAGGCTAGCGGCCCAGGCATTTCTTTAAAACATATATATAACTCCATGAACTTACAAGCTCCCCTTTTATTTCACACCGACGACATACGCAAACAAAAGAGCATGATATCAACTGGATATGTATCCACAAGTGTTGAAAGCGTTCCCCGTGACAGCACGGTTCTGCTAACTCCCAGCCTATAATTTGCAAGCATATAACTTTCATGGACAGTCACAATGGTTCAAGTTTATTAAGTGCAAGAAATAAAGTGTGCCATCAAGTTCATGATAGCTTTACAAACTAACTTTCTCAAAACAGTCAAACATTTTATTTGGAAGAAAACAAGGAATAATAAATATGCACGGAATTAGCAAATGATGCTAATAGGTAGGTATGGTGGACATTGTTGGCAATATTGGTTTTGGGGAGTTGGATGCACAAGCAGAGCTCATACTCAGTGCAAGTGAAGGCTAGCAAGAGAGAGAGAGAGAGAGAGAGAGAGAGAGAGAGAGAGCGACAAACGAGAGAGCAATAACTGTCATAATCATGCTTGCAACAAAACAGGACTAACTATGGCATGAGAGTGATACAGGAACTCTGAGGCAAAATAAATTATCAAGGCTTACTGACTATTGTTTAGTCATATGCATGCGTGAGCATGTGCCAAGTCGATTCACATGAAACATTCAACAGAGGATACCGCAATATCATACCAAGTTATGAATAAAACAATGCAAGCAGACATTCATATGACATGCTACAACTATTAGCAAGCTGGAGTTTGTTGGAGATATGCCCTAGAGGCAATAATAGAAGTGGTTATTACTATATCTTTGTGTTTATGATAAATGTTTACATTCATTCTATAATAGTATTAACCAGAAACTTTAATACTTGTGTGATTTTTAAACTAAATTAGAGTCCCTAGTAAAGCCTATTTATAATACTAGCTTGTTGGTTAATAGATGATCATGGTTTCTGGATCATGAACATAGAGATGTTGTTAACAACAAGATCATATAATTAGGAGAATGGTGTGATGGACATACTCCTATAGATAAGAGTAGCATAAAGATCAAGTCATTTCAATAGTTTGTTTGTTCTATGCTTTCTGATACATAGTAACCTAATTCCTTCGACCATGAGATCATTCTAATCACCATCACCGGAAGGATACTTTGATGACATCAAACACCACACCGTAACTGGGTGGCTATAAAGGTGGCATTGAGTGTTCAGAAAGTATGTGTTGAGGCACATGGATCAAGAGTGGGATTTGTCCATCCATATGATGGATAGATATACTCTGGGCCCTCTCGGTGGAATGTCATCCAATTAGCTTGCAAGCAAGTGATTGACTCACAATGGATTACATATCACGGGAACGAGAAAAGAGTACTTATCGGTAACGAGGTTAAACTAGGTATGCAGAGATACCGACGATCAAACCTCGGATAAGTAAACTATCGCGAGACAAAGGGAAATTGGTATCGTATGTAAGTGGTTCATTCGATCGCAAAGTAATCGTAGAAATATGTGGGAGCCATATGAATTTCTAGATTCCTCTATTGGTTATTGATTGGAGAAGTGTCTCGGTCATGTCCGCGTAATTCACGAACCGTAGGGAGACACACTTAAGGATTCGATGTTGTTTAGTAGATATGGAATGTAAGTAGGGATACCGAATGTTGTTCGGAGTCTCGGATGGGAACCGGATATCACTAGGAGATCTGGAATGGTCCGGAGAATAAGATTCATATAAGGAAAGTCCAATTCCGGAGTTCGGAAATGATTCCGATGATTTCATCGGAGAGGTTCTAGAAGGGTCTAGAAGGTTCACCGGACCGGAAGGGGAAGGGTACATGAATGTGTCATGGATAACTGGAATGATTGAATCATGTACTAGGTCACTTGGTTGGGCATTTGCAAGAAAGAAATAAAGCTCCAAATTGAAAGTCAAAAGGCAAGTTTGAAAGGTCAAACTAGGACAATGTATCCTAGTGGAGGAAGGAAAGAATCCTTCTTTCCCTCCTCCACAAGCCAACTAGGGGAGGGAGTTGCGGAAGGATTCAAACTCCCCTCTCCCAAGCTGCCCTCCCTCTCATAAATAGAGGGGAGGGGGTGCCGCAAGCACACACAACCATCCCTCCCCACCAAGCTGCACCGCCGCCGCCACCTCGCGCCCCCCGGCTCGCCGTCGCCGCTCTAGCCGCTGCCGGCCACGCCTCCTCCTCTCCGGCCCTCTAAAACCTAGATCGTCAGAAACCCTAGATCCACCATAACCTGATCCGGCTTAGGCGAAGCCCTGTAGGATTTTCCCTCTACTTTTGACACCATGCCGTCGTGCTGCCGGAATCGCGAGGGGAGAACTACAACCTCTGCTGCCTGCTGGAACAAGGGAGAGGAAGGTCTTCATCGAGTACCGAACGTGTGACCGACTATGGAAGCGCTGCCGGAATGCAGCGCCGGAAGGATCGTCTACACGATCTTGAGATCGGCAAGTGTACGACTACATCACCCACGAGAATCTGCTCTCGTTAACCGCTTTGGAATCTTCAAGGGTGAGTACTCTAATCGACTCGTTGCTACAATCTAGTAGATAGATCTTGACTTGTTTGTGTGCATGCCGTAGAAATTTTTAGTTTTCCATGCTACGAACCCCTACAGAGCTAATCACAAGGGAACAATAACTTCTAAGCATCCATAAATAACATACACCTTACATGAATAGACTAAGCATGCTCACAATGATGAGTATATGTACAAAAATGAAAAAAATAGAGTTTGTTACCAGCCTCTTACCACACCTCAAGTTGTCTTAATCTTCATTATTGCCCTTCACTTGTGTGGATTGAATAATAACATGAAACCAAACTCCACTGAGGACTGCTGAACCCTGCAAAGAACTTCACCAAACCAAAGAAGAACAACAAATATTTTTGGTGTTTTCGATTTTTTTAACACAAGCACACAAAGCAAAAAACAAACAAAGCAAAAGCAAACAAAGCAAAATCTTTTTGGATTTTTCTTTAAGACAAACCAAAGATAAAAAGCAAAGAAACAAACCAAGAGAAACAACAAAAATAGTTTTGGTATTTTTGTGTTTTAAGAAAGCAGAACAAAAACCAAAAAGAAAGCGAAACATGGATATACAAAGAACTAACAAAACATGATATATATATATGAGTGTGATGTCGGTATACCCACCCCCCCCCCAAGATTAGGCTTTTGGCCTAAGTGGGGATCAACTCCATGGTGACCAATAAGGTGCACCTCCGTAGTACGATGAAGAGGCCCCTTCGTCCTGGTATGAGCTCGAGGACGCCCCTGTGTAGTGCATAAAGGGGTCGTATGAGGGCGCGTCCCCATAGTAGTGCCCGTGGAACCCACGAATGCGTAGCTACTCGTCCATCTCCTCCTTGGAGCATGACAAAGGTCCCTGGGAAATACTGAACAAAGTGGTTTGGGGCAGAGGAATCTCTCTCTCTTCCCGTCAGTAAACATCATCCTATAAACCAAATTATCAAGGGTAGAGCTAGTAGTGACAAAGTGATGCGCTTTCATGGCAGCTAAATCAAGCCTCTGAGGAGCCAAAACTGTATCATTTGGATCAACAGAAAGGTCTAGGGCAGCAACAACACGTGCAGCAATAATACCCCCATAAATGGGTCCCTTAGCAGCTAAACGACGAGAAATGAGAGAACCAAGATTATACATGGTTTCATTGTTGAGTGCAGCTGCTAGAAACGCCAAATGATAGTTGGAAATATTGCTAGTGTTCTCCCTACCAAGAACACTAGTGGAAAGATAATAAGCAAAATATCTGATAGCTAGGAATTGAATATTTCTTATCTTCCCGCGCTGGGCTCTACGGTCATCATCATTAGTTATCCCGCGGTAGAGCTCCAACAAATCATCGGGTTGAGCTAGAATCTTCTTCACCGTCCTAGCTGTGTCAATACCCAAGATTTCACAAAATTTCTTCAATGTCATGGAGATAGGCCTATTATAGATTTTGAACGACACATCTGAACTAAAAGGGCTGTTAGAAAAAGAGAAACTCTCCACAAAATTTTGGTGAAGATAGAATATTGCACACTCTCATCCTGCATATAACTAGTTACACCAACCCTCCTGATAAGAGTTAGGAAATCATTAAGAATCCCTACATCCCGCAAAAAGGTAAAACAAGGAAAGGTAGAAGGGTGTGCATCCCCCTCATCTCCCTCGTTGCCAAAATGCGGAGTAATAAGATCCTCATTGTATGATGGCCTAGCTCTGGAGGATGATATCGAAGGCCTTGTCCTCCTTGGTGCGTCACTCTCAAACACTTCTCCAAAGGTGTGGTTGTCCATGACCCTTTTTTCTGAAATTTTAGACAAACATCAAACCAAGTAATTCCCAAGTTGATAAATAATGAGGAACTATTATAGGAACTTGCTAGAGGGCTAAACATGCATCAAAATGAAATCTCTAAGCTTAGAACAAGCATGCAATCTCACACAACCTGACACCTATAGCAGCAAAATACTCAAGATACAATCCACCAATCACAAATATAATTGGACAAGCAGAGGAGGCGCATACCAAGGAGCAGTCCCTCCAAAAATCAGCAACAAAGATGGGCTGAGCAAGGAGATCGAAAATCGGGAGCAAGAACAGCAGGAACTCGAGCTTGAGAAAGTTTTCCGGTGTTTTTGGGAGAGAGAAAGAAGTGGCTGGGAGGAGGAAACTTGGAGGGTCACAGGTGGGCCCCACCCAGGCCAGGAGCGCCCTGGGGTATGGTCGCACCACCAGGGGTGTGCTGGCCTGGTGGGTCCCCCTGGGCGACTCTAGGTGTCCCTCTGCCCCTTTTTTTAGGAAAAATTTAATATGAATTTTTTGGGATTTTTCGGGAAACTTTATTTTTGGCCAATTTTCAGAGTATGAAAATTGATTTTCTCATAGAAACAAATTTTTTTAGAAGAAGCAAAAGAAAACAAAAACAAAAACTACAGAAGTTCTAAGACACTCTAAAAAGCCAACAACTAGCAAAACTAAAGCTAAAAAGAGAAACATCAAAGACTAGGAAGGAGAAAAATAAAAGTGAGCAAGTATAACCACTATGAAAGCACTGTTTTGTTCATTAAAATCCCTTTTTAACAAGGTTAATCAAGTCTTGTTACCAAAACAATCTTATATGAAACAAAACTTTGCATTGCACGAAGTGATTATGTTACCTCAAACTTGATAGCAATAGTCA
This sequence comes from Avena atlantica, assembly GCA_910589765.1. Taxonomy (NCBI): domain Eukaryota; kingdom Viridiplantae; phylum Streptophyta; class Magnoliopsida; order Poales; family Poaceae; genus Avena; species Avena atlantica. Next base: position 391,733,891 of record OU342735.1, read on the forward strand.
CTACGTCACGACAGAGATCTAGTAACACGTTCATGTGCTACAATAGCTCCAAAAAGGTGTTACTAACACTCCCAGTAACACCTTTTTTATGTGTTCTTATATGTCGTGTTACTAGGTGGTGTCCATTGTAGCACATAATATTTGTTCCTATATGCATATAAACGTGTTACAAGTGTATTTTAGCAACATAAGCCATATGTGTTACCGTGTGCCCTAGTAACATCTTTTCTGGACTGTAGCAACACGCTTAGTAACATGTTTTTCTTGTTGTAGCAACATGGTTGGTAACAAAATTTATCAAACCACACTTATTCAATATTGGAACTGAGCCCTGTAAGTTCCTGTAACACTATTTGTAACATATTCTTGATTGCTAGTAACATGATTTTTCTATATATTGTAACATAGCATTTGGTGATCAATGCCAATCTAGTAACATGTTTATCTAGTTGTAGTAACACCTCACAGTTATAAACAATGTTTAATATGCATTAATTTTATTCAAAATAGTTCTGATTTAGAATAACTTTATTTCATATTTTATTAATAGTGAAAATGGGAGGCATATGCCATATTGTATAAATAACAAAAGGATCATAGATACATTGAGCACCACGTGCAAATTAACTTCATTAATAAGGATATAAATACCAACGTGTTTCATGTCACTCAATAGCATTTGTAACAATGAACATAGAGAAGATATATATTCAAGCAAAAAATTACATTTCTTAACACACTAATATAAACTACAGTATGTATAATATTTCATATAATTGAGACTATGCAAAAACATCAATCATGGTTGCTAGCATGTTCTCTTCATCTCTCTTGCACCAATCTTCCAAATTTTGTATCTTCATACCATCACTAGACCGAGCATCAAAATTAACTCTTAGCCATTGATCTTCTCAATCTGCAAACAAATAGAATTATGTAAGAAAACTACATTTATTGAAAATTAAATTACCAACACTAAAGAACAAGCGTACACATGTTGAAGGCCAAGCAGTTGGTACTCTAGAAGCAAAAGCATCACCAATTGTCGTACAATTTTGTCTTTCCCTCACCAAGCTTTCATCTTCCTCAATAGGTATATTGACTTGAACTTGTGTAAATTGGCGCCCTAGCTCAACACCACCAACCAATATTTTGGAATTACTACCCAAAATAGTGGTATATGCCACACGTCTTTTGTTTGGATATGTTGAGAACTTCAAAATTACTTCTGTACCAATCTACATTTGGATCAAAGCCACCATTAATAAGATAATACGAATCATCCAAGGAACATACATCCAACATGAACACACTATGTTCTTTTACCTCCAAAGAAGGACTAGACCGCTGCTTTGAGGACATATGGCTCGTAGTCTTGTTTTGAGTGATTTTTTCTGTAATCTTCCAGAATTTTCATCCATGTTCTCCCCACTCTTTCTCATCTGTGGAGAAACAAAACAGAAAATTTTCTAACATTATGATTCAGCAAAGTGAAGTTCATAATGCATTTGTATTCCTCAAATATTGGATATCATTTTTGAACAAAAAACCAAGCAGATTTATCAACAAATAATATCCAAACAGATTTCACAATAGATTAGCAGTACCTCTCCATCAAAAATAGGTGTTGGTGATGATTTTCCTTTTTGTGAGAAATCATTGTTACCCTCGTATTCAGGTTGATGCTTCTATACAACAATATAGTTAATTAGTAAGTTGTGTAGTCTTCTTATAACACAAGTAACAACAAGTCTCTAACCTGCTTGCTTGAAAGAAGCATGTCATTATCTTCAGGCATGCCATGTTGATGTAAGAGTTCGTTGTTCTGTATTTTACATTCGTAGTGATTAGTAACTATGACATATAGAGTGTAGTAATAAATATATTTACCTAATAAATAGATTTACCATTGCCATATCTCTTGGTCTGGTCACTTAGTGTACTTGATCAGGCCCGCTAGCATGAACTCTCTACAAGGTTATCTTTAGAAAGAGAATTCAGAAAAAACAGAGGCAAGTATTTTGATAAATACCTTTCTTTTATTATGTGGTACTTCAGGCTGAGATTCACCATTACCTCTAGTATGAAAATTTTCCTATAGGAAAAAGGTTTCAGTATAATATATGTGTGTATGTCAGGAAATAAAATTATCATTGCAATTTCAGTAAGGCCACAAACATCATCCTTGTATCTAAATCCTTCAATAATTTGGTCTTGTTCTTCTATACGTCGATCTTGCTCTTCTATACGCCGCTTGAGCTTTGACATTTCCTCCATAACACTAGTCTCTTCGTCATGTGATGAACCATTTGTTGTAGTCATATTGATGTTCTTGAGATAACGTGGTACCCGACCATAAACTTGGTTAGGCACAGGAAGCAGACCCATGCCATGCACTTGTCCAGGCTTTTCTTCCCCCAAAACTGTATGCAAGACATCGCCTTTCCATGCAAATCTTCCATGGTCATTCTGTGCCAACTTCGATTGTTCATCTATTAGCTTTACCAAATCTTCCAAGTCAGCCTGTAAGAGAAGAATAGATCATATTCTACTTTTTGATTCAATGTTAACTTGATGTTGTACAATATTTGAACTTATATACCCTACCACGTGCTTGTTTTTATCTTGAGCCTTCTTTCCATGAGTCGCTAAATAAACCTTCGCTCTATGTGGTCGTTTCTTTTCAGGGTCTTCTTGTCGCTGCAAAACAATAAGTACAAAAGTATATTAAAAACTTGGAAAAAACTGTTATATCATTAAAGAAATAGAGTACAGTTTGTTCATATTGATCAGTTGAGAAGAATGGCCAAGATCAGATGTTTATATGTAAATATTTGTACTAAAAGACTACAACAACACTATCCATTTTAACTACCAGGCAGTCTGTCCCTTATATGTAATCGGCAAGGCTTTGTCCTAGTTATATGAGTTGTAGAAAAATTATATTACTCACAATGTCCCCAGCCCAAAGTGCATAACTCTTTGTCCCAGCTGTGTGAGATGTCTTCACCAATGCACGACTAACTTTGTTCTTCTCACTTACTGCCTGTAATAATAACATAATTTCAATGCACTGCTTAATATGATCACACATAGTCTAAGAAAAATGACAAAATCATACCCTTCCTTCTTTGAACTTCCAATATTTGACAAGTTCACGCCATTGGTCGTTGTCCACATATTCTGGACAAAGCTTGTACAATGCTTTTCTTTTTTCTTTGCATTAAAGAAATCTTTCTTTAGAGCAGCCTTGAATCTTCTCCAATCTCGTCCAATAGTGTAGGAGGGAGTGTCCCACCCTTTATACAACATAAGGTGGAGTCCCCTGTGTTTACAATGCTAGTCCCTGGATCAATAGCTAGCATCCACAGTTAAGATGTAATATCAAGATACAAAGGTCATATTATAACTTTATAACTAGGAATAACATAATTTTATTACATCACACATAGCTCATTTGGCTATTACAATACATTGCAGCGGAATAACTATAGTCATGGGGTCCTTCATCTTCAAAGTGCCACAGGCATATGTTGGTTGTAGACTTTGTAATCCTAATCAATCAATCTTCACTAAACTCAATCAAACCTGCAACATTACAAGTTGCATCCACAAGGGTCAATACTTTTGAATTGTATTGGCAAGCTTCACTACTATGTATAATATGAGTGGATCCTATCAATACATGCATATTTGGCTAAGTAGAGTTTTAGGCTCATTTGCTTAAAGCAATAATTTATCCTATCTTTTCAAAATGGTTTTGGTCCTTTGTCAAATCTCTTTTTCCAAGTTCCTTGAACTCCTTGGTAGAAACTCAAGTGTTCAAGTCCTTGTCAAAAATCCCTTGAGCTACTTGGTAACCCCAAGTGCAACAAGTTATATCAAAATCTCATGAGTTCCTTGGTAACCCCAAGTGTTCATGTTTTCAACAAAATCTCCTGAGTTCCTTGGTAACACCAAGTACATCAAGTTTTGTCAAAGTCTCTTGAGCTCCTTGGTAACCCCAAGTGCATCAAGTCCTTAAAAGTTTTCTTTTAGAAATTAGAATGTCGAGATCTCCCATAGCTTCAAACTTTAGTTGCTCAGTATTGTCCATAACCGGGGACACGGCTAAGTACTTAGATTTTATTATCTTCTGCAGAAGGAGTACACTTTACCCACATGTGACAATCCCATCTTGTTGCCACCAGTGGCCTACTGGATTAGTGCTCACCAAGATGGAGTACTGGCAGATTGAGAATGTGACGAAGTCTTTCCAAAGGGTCCTCCCATACACCATTGCTAGCTTGCCTTCAGCACCCATGTAGGATTCCAGGTCCCCATGTCCAGTTAACTGAGGACAGTGCATGAGTCTTCCCAATGTAGTTGACTAAGCCAGAGCCATAATAGCATGTGGTTGCACACGAAAGCCACAATTGGAGAAACATGTTCAATCTCTAAGTTTCCTAGGTGGTTTTCTTTTGGAGCACAACACAAAGTGATTCCCATAGACATGGTTCCTTTTGTTGCCACCCTCTCCAAAACTTAAAGTATCCTCCACCTAGGTAGTTCATTGAGTCCTTGTTTTATTATGTAAAACACAAGTCCTTTTCTCAACCTTTGTAAAATCTCAACATGTATCTCTTTTCAAAATATAGCATGGCTAAGCATGTAACAACTACATTGTTTTCTCTAAGGAATGGATAGGGAATCCTATTAGGATTTTAGCATAGCATAAGTACAAAAGGTATTTTCATGCATGTTTCAAAATCCACTAAGTATAATGAAAATAGTAGGACTTTTGATGATAGTGTCACTTGCCTTTTTGGAAGGGAATGGTGGTTCACTCCTTGATATTTCTAGTCTCACACTTTGCTAATTTCACTACAATCAATCAAGCAAACTCTATATCAACTAGCATTCCAATAATCAATCAAACTACAATTCACACACATAAAACTATGGGATCTAAGATCTAAGTCATGCATGTAAGCATGTAAAAGATGGTTCTAATTGCAAAGGTGGTCTCCACTAGGCTTCTAAACTTTGTAAAGTCCAAAGTGGTCATTTACCAAAATGGCAAAGTCATTTGCAAAAAGGGTTTTGTCCATAAACCATTTTTAAATCCATTCAACATTTTATGTGGTGGAAAAACATTTTTATCAAGCAACAATTTTAAGTGGTTCACCAAATAAGTTGAGGTTTCTCAAAACTTGGTGTTCATGGCCAGTAGGTTTGATCCAAAATATTTTCCCAAAGTTTTTACTCCAAAAACATTTTCATACCAAAATTTATTATTTTTATTTGGCTAGAAATGGACCAAATCAATTAATCTATCCTAAATTTCACAAAATTCATTTTTAACTCCATGGGTTGGTTCCTAGGGTCAGTGAGTTTACAACAAACCATTTTGCAAAGGTTTTAACCCTAAAAACATTTTTAAATAATTTTTCTAATCTAAACAAGCACACAAAAGTATCTGCAAAAACAAGCAAACTAACAGATACTATTTGCTAAACAAATTCCATGGTTGGCTAGGGTTTGTTCCACTGATTCCAACAGTATAAAGTTTGCAATTTTTGGACGTGTGGATCGAAAGTTACAAGGGTTTGAAATTCACAAACAATTCTGTTTTCAAATCTGTTTTTAAACAGAACAGGTGACACGCGGCGCATAGCTATTCGCGGGTACCGGTTCGGATGGATCAGCAACGAGGTGCGTTGGATCTAATTAGATCGTGTGGTCCAGAGAGCGTACCTCTTCGTGACTTAAATGATCTAATCTTACTCGCCCGATCTAGATCGAACGGCTCTAACTGCCTTGCAAAAGATGGCGGCGCTAGGACAACGGCGAGCGGCGGAGGGGCCAGATAGCGGCGGCGCTGGCGAGGCAGGACGCTAGAAGAGAGGGGAGGTTGCTCACCATATTCGCGACGACGTGGTGATGCTCGACGTGTGCTTGCCGTGGCAGGGGGTGCTCTGGTACAGCTGCGATTGTTCGCCGGAGTAGAGAATAACGTCGGGTGGTCTCAGTCGTGGTCAGAGTCGTCGCTACAGGTCACGAGAAGGCCAACCTAGGGTAAGGTTAGATGCGTAAGACCAAGGCGAAGTTGCTCGCATGATCGAGAAGCAGAGGGGCGGTCGAGGTTTACTGGGGAGCTTGACGGAGGCGAGATAGACGGCGGCGTTGTCAGAGCTTGTCGAAGACGGTGCTCCGGGGCGCCCGCGGTTGAACGAAGAGCACAGGGAGATGTGTCTGGGAGTGGGGAATCTTCTAGCGTGCTCAGGGAGGCAAGGGGTGGCGAAGCTCGGCTGGAATTCGTCGAGGAGGGTCGTCGGAGACAGAGGAGCTTGGGGAAGAATTGGGGCGTCTGGGAGCGCGTTGAGATGGGGCGACAGAGGGGAAGTGGAGAGGAGACATGAGCGTTTAAGCCTGCGTGATCAAAGCGGGTAACGGTGGTCGCGTTAAGGCGAATTAAGGCCGCGAAATCATCGGCAGGAACGGTGTCGAGGGGAGGGAGAAGGAGTCGCGCGGGTGAGAAGGAAGAACAGGAGGAGTGGGGTCCAGTCGTCAGTGGGAAAAGAAGTGAGAGGGAGGTCCACCAGTCAGCGTCTGTTTAGGTTAGAATCTGAGTGCGAATCGTTTTTCTTCGGGGAGGGGAGCTGGGCTATTTTGCTGGGCTTATTGGGCTTGGCCGGTTGGGCTGGTCCAGATTCTATTTTTTTTCTTCCTGGAATCCTTTTTCCTTTTCCAATTTTTTTTTCTGTTTTTGAAATTCAAACAATCAAACAACATTCAAACCAATTCAAACAATCACTAAACTTTGTACTTTGAATTTGGTTCTGTTTATCAACATACACCAAATTCCAAAATAAAATAATATTTTTTATTCTTTTGAGGATCCATCCTTTAATTAAATAAAATGGATCTTTAGTTATTTAATAAAATAGGGTTTGATTTAATTAACAAAAATCTCCATTTGAAATCCAAATATTTTCAAAACCAAATCAGTAAGTTTTATTTGGAAATAAAGAATACTTGGAAACTTGTTTAAAACAAAATAACCTTTTATTTTAGGGTCCATTAATAATTAAATACAATAGACCTTCATTATTACATCAACTAGGATTTATTTTATTTAAAATAAAATATTTATTTTGAAATCTAAAATAAAGCAAAAAAACATTTCAGTAGGTTTTATTTGAGAATATAAAATATTTGGAAAACTTATTTAAAATAATTTAATAAGTTTTTTATGTTTTAATTAAAATGGTAAAACCTTTTATTTAGATAAAATTGGATATTAAACCCTTATCAATTTATTTAAATAAACCTTTCTATTTTTATTCAAAACAAAAAAATTTAAATTCCAAAGCTTGGCCAAGGTTTAATTTGGCTTTAAAAAATAATCTTTATTTATGAATCCACCTTTTCTTTTGAAAACCAAATCCTTTTATTTAAAGATCCAAAATAGCAATTCCAAAATATTTTATTTTCCTTTTATTAAATGTTTATCTTTTTAAATCCCTTTAGGATTTATTTAATTCAAATAGGTTTGAAGTTCCAATTAAATTCAAAAGTTTCTTCTGGCCCTGAAAATCAAACAAAGTTTTATTCCATTCATTTATTTTCACATTACAAGATTTGGAAAATCTTGGGATGTGACAAATAGTTTTTAGTATCCACTTATCACATTTAGCAGGTACAGGAACTTTGACTGGATTTTAAGAAATAATGAATAGATGTAATTAGCTAGGTGACAATTGTATTTATAATAGACCACATATGTAGGAAGGTAAAATAATATGGTAGCTAATATAACACCCCTTTTTATTCTCGTGTTACACTGGAATACCTGTACGCATAGAAGTATTGTGTCAGCACCACCATCCTTCGAGACATTACGCCAATCCTTTTTGTCAAGTGGACAATAGCCCCCAAGTCTAGATATTGTGCCAAGAAAATTTCCCAAGACTCCACCTTTGACCCCAATAGGTTGTCCAAGATCATTACATTTTACAAATATGCGTGCTCCATCTGGCATGTTCCAAACAGCTGGCAATGATGTTGTTCCACGCTTGTCAACAACATTGCCATCACCTGCAACTTTTTTTACATCAATACTAATTAAGATGAGGACCGATAAATTACATTAACTAAGTGTTGGTCCTTTTTAGTTAGGATCATACCAGGCATATTGTTGCGGTCATCTTGGTGATAAACATGATCCTCATTGGCAGCAGACACAGAAACTGAGCCATTTCATGTTTCACACCTCGGAGAGATGTTCAAAAGAAAAAATAACGACCAACATTGGGTTACAACAGACGTCGACGGAACATTAGTGGATGTTATTAGTGCTTCAAGCAAGGAAGGTCAGAACCATGAAGGTATGTGCCATGTTTAGCTCATCTCTTCCCTGGACCATGAAGAGCTACATGCTAAATCTCTACAGTAGTACTATTTCCTTTTGATTCTTTCCAACATTATGTATGATCCCTTCTGCAGTCATGCCATTTATACTAGGTGTCGTGGTGGTCTCACGGCAGATGCCATGGGTAGGCTAAAGTATGGGGCTAATGGATGCTAGTGGGATCTGGGGAGGGAAGATGTAGTTGATTCTACACAGAGAAGATTAGGGCAAAGGTCTTTATTTCTTCTTCCTTGGGCTACAAGTGCTCCTTGAGCTGTATATAGGGAGAAGAGAAGAACTTTACCAGCCTAACGGCTCTAACTTCAGTCGATCCCCCTTCTGAATCCAATCCTCCCCTTATAAAGGAGAGCCCTGGGTTCCCCTAGGGATGACGTGGCAAGCATCTTCGAGGAATATGCTTGTCCCAATATAGTTGTTCGGCACTCCCCTTTCCCTGTCGCTCTGCGCCTTTGTCCGTAGCGCTTGGCTCTGCTCAGATTATCCCTAGCTTGCAGCTAGGGTTTGACTTCAGGCTTCTCCTTCCCCTGCAAGCTTCTTATCATCCGGTCCTTTCTCGAATAGCTCGGATCTTCCTTCACCTGCATCAAGATCACTCGGGCTGACCCGGCCGACTTACGTAATATCTCGGCCGGGTAATGCCTCAATATACATTTACAGGCCTCTTGCCTCCTTATGTCGGCCGACTTATACGGGATCCGGCCGACTTAAACTGTAACTCCGGAACCAGACGGGGATCGTACCTTCGTCTTTCCCTGTCTTTATCCTATCCGGGGTCACCCCTCCCCCCCCCCGACATTAGTCCCCGAAGCTGGTATGGCCCTGCCGATAATTTCGGTCGGGTCGTATCAGCTTCATCACATTTTTCTGTATTGTTTCTGAGTTATCTTTTTCTCGTTCGAGGTAGCCATGTTCCTTCTCTCGTACACCTTGTCCTACGTGTCACCCTCATCATTATTCATCTGGTTTTTTGTTCCTCTATAGTATTTACTGACAGGCTACAGTTGATACTGTACCTGCTGCGCCGGCGCTGCGATGCCTCGTGTACCGTTTCCCTGGGGGATCGCAACCTTCTTTGCTGCTGTGTGGCCGCTGGTGCGGTTCCACTCAACGTCGTGCATTCGCGCCGCACCCACGATCTACACGTTCAACCACCGCACCCACGATCCCACTGCTCGCTCGTGGCTTGACTATAAAGTGGGGCGCGGCGTCTGGGAGTTCACTTTTCCCCTTCTCGTTCGCCCGTGCCCTTCTTCTTCCTCTCGCCTCTGCGCGCTCTTGCAGCTCCGCCGCCGCGCGCTCATCGGAACTTCCGACGGCGAGGACCTCGCCATGTTGTTCCGCCTGCCTCGCCTGCGGTCGTCCGCTCCGATATTGTCGCCGGTGAGTTCTTTCCGGCCGCATTGCCTAGTTTCTATCTAGATTTCTCCGTTTGAATCTCTCACTCGTGCGGCGGTTCCTCTGCTCCTCCGCCGCCGCTCCCGTGCAAAATCTCGACGGGGCCTCGCAGTTCTAAACTTTCCTCCGCCGCCAGCTCTTCCTCCGGCGATCTTTCTGGCGAATCCATGTCTAGTTCATTTAGCGGCGCTCTAGTAGAGGACGATGACGCTAGCTCTGGGCCCGAGCGAGGCTCGTGGCAGGGCTCTTCTGTTACACGCCGTGAGATTGAGTGGCTTATCCGAACTCGAAGGATTCCCGCCGAGGTCTCCTGTCGCTTACCCGACAGCGAGTCTTCTCCGGATGTTAGGGAGGGAGAGTATGTGGTTTTTATGTCGCACTTCGCGCGTGGCTTCGGTCTCCCTCTTAGCGATTTTGCTAGAGAGTTTCTCGACTACTTCGGCCTTCAGCCGCATCATCTTCCTGCGAACGCCATCGCCTCTCTTTCTGCTTTTATCTCCGCTTCGGAGGGATAGTTTGGCCTGTGGCCGTCAGTGCACGTCTGGTCGAAGTTCTTCCAGATTCATTCCAATGTAGTCCCTGACAAATCTCTGCACCCTTCCGAGAAATCGCTTACGCAATGTGGGGCAGCGTCCATTACACCTCGGAGGAAATCCGTATTTCCTCGTGTCACCGGGTTAGAGTCGTGCAAGAAGTGGCACAAATCCTTATTTTACGTCAAGAATAGAGGGGCAGAGGACAAGATTCGGCTCCCTGCATTCTCAATTGGTCCACCTTCTAAAGTGAACTGGCTCTACAATCCGAGGAAAACTCATGCCTTGGACGAGGCTTTTGAGATTCGGCTTAAGGAGCTGATCCGCGTCGGGTTATGCGGCGAAGATCTGATGGCTACTTTTATTAGTAGCCGGATCTGCCCATTCCAGAAGCGGACTCACAAGCTGTGCTACATGAGTGGTCCCCTTGACCCTAATCGAGTCTCGACCGTGGAGCTAGACAATTACCTTATCTATAAGCGCGTCCGAGCTATCTTTAAGACGGAGATGCCCGAGGATTGGGCTTAGGGATTGAAACCGTTCACCCGCGATCATTCGCCTCCCGAGGTGATCTTAATCAATAACGCTCTGCTATTCCATTGTTTTCGTAATGGATTCAACTAACTTTCTTTTTCCTCGTCTTGCATAGGTTCGCAGAGCAGAAGAATGAGGACGCCGAAGTTTTGTTGCTCCCGTGGCCCGCGGACCGGAGCACCCCGGATACTGGTGAGCCGGACTCCGAGGAGTTCGTCCCTAAGTCGGATCCTACCCCGGCTCGAGCTCGTGGCAAGACTTCGGCGCACGAGGAGGAAGGTGATTCGGACGAGGTCCAAATTCTCGAGGTAGTTGCCGCAATGCCTATTTCTTATGCATTTCCGGCTTCTACTTTCCCAGCTAATCTGGCCGGTCAGGTTCACGACGCCGAGCCTATTGCTTCTCGACCCCCTGTTACCTCGGGGAAACGCGGGGCTCCTGCTAGTGCCTCGGAAACGGTCCCCAAGAAACGAACGAAGAAATCCGCTCCGAATCCTCCCAGGCGCAAGACTATGCCTGGGGTTGCCGGGTAAGTTCCTTTTGCTCATATTTCTGGTTTCTCTCTTTCTGTTTTTCATACTGACACTTTTTTCTTTCTTATTTTTGCAGTGCTCCGCTTTCTGTTAAGCCCGGCGGTCCTAGCATGACTAGCCGCCTGATTCGGCAGCCGTGTCCTCCGCCTGTCGATGATACCAGGATTCCTAGTCCTACTCGTGCTGCTTCTCCTCCAGCTCCGAATTTTTCGCCTCTTCATCGCTACGCGCCTGAAACCCCTTCCGTTGACATGGATTCGAATCGGCCCTCCGAGGTTTTTGTCGAACCCGCTGCCCCTTCTATGGGTCCCGGCGCCGCTACTGAGCCTTTATCTACCCCGGCAGTTTCTACAACCACACCAGCCTCGGCCGAAGAGGTCGTTATCTCGGTGCCTTCTGCTATCGTAACTCCTGCTGATCCTGAAGACGTCGTCCCCACTACCGAGGTGTCATTTCCTGCTGATGCTTCTTCTAAGGCGAGAAAAGCTGTTGCCACCAAGGCTTCCTCTTCCCAGAAGGGTCTTGTCGGCTCTTCTCAGCCTAGCATTGCCGACATGCTGCGCAAGGGAAATGCGCCTACCAAAGCCTCCGTTGCCTCGGCTGCCAGCACCCAGCTTGCTCTTCATAAGAGCCCTGTGGCCGCAGTGGTTACAGAACATGTCCGGGGTAAAGTCTTAACTCGGACAGCTAGTGGGAACAGCCTCGGCGCGCTGGTGGAGTACGCCAATAATTGGAATACTGCTGATCAGTTTGAGGGTAATCCCATCAACCAGCCCTTTCAGCTTTCCGACATCAGCGGCCGTTTCGACCACGCTGCCAAGTTCATCCTTGACACTAACAAGATGAATGAGGTAATTGCTGTTTCTCTGAGTCTTGGATTAGTCCCCAGATGTTACTATATGCTCTAGTCCCCGAAACTTGCAAGGAAATAACTTGTTATATGCTTGGAAGTTTAATGATCTTCGACTTAGTTTAAGTTTATTTCTAGGGTTCGAATTTCCGGCCATCTTGACCTGAGTTAAGTTTTGCTTGATTCGGATCTGCTTTAGCTGTGAATATCTAGCCACCTAGATCCGAGTTAAGTTTTGCTTGACTCGGATCTGATTTATCTTTGAATATCCAGCCACCTAGATCCGAGTTAAGTTTTGCTTGACTTGGATCTGATTTAGTTTTGAATATCCAGTCACCTAGATCCGAGTTAAGTTTTTCTTGACTCGGATCTGATTTTGCTTTGAATATCCAGCCACCTAGATCCGCGTCAAGTTTTGCTTGACTCCGATCTGATTTAGTTTTGAATATCCAGCCACCTAGATCCGAGTTAAGTTTTGCTTGACTCGGATCTGATTTTGCTTTGAATATCCAGCCACCTAGATCCGAGTTAAGTTTTGCTTGACTCGGATCTGATTTATCTTTTACTATCGATTTATTGCTCAGGTTGCACACGACCGGCGGACTGCCGAATTTCAGAGGTTGCTTTTTTCGCACCGCAAGCTGGAAGAAAAGTACGAGAAAATCCTTCCAGTGGTAAAGAAGGCTAGTACTTCAATAGTTCCTTTTCGTTATTTTCAATGTTCTTATTTATTCGTCCGCGAGATGCCGGCTTACCTTCTTGGTGAACAGGTAACATTAATAACCTCAATATTCGCCTTGAAAAGAAGGTCAAGAGCTTTGAAGGTTAGTTTCCCTTTTATCTTACATGTTTTCTCTTTTAACATGTGTACTAAGCTTCCTTATCGCGTTTGGCTCTGGTAAAGCCGAGTTGCAAACCTTTGCAGCGTCGCACCAAGATTGCACGCCCATGCCTGACGTGATGCTGCATTTTTTAGAGAAAAACGCTATTCATTCGGCGCAATTACAAGAAAAAGATGATGAAATAGCTCGCCTGCGAGCCGAGGTGGATACCCTTAAGCTTTCTCAGAAATCTGAACTAGAAAAGGTCGACCAAGAATTTTCCGAGGAGAAGAATCGGCTGTCTTTGGAGCTGCAGAAGAACAAAGAACTCCTCGAGGCCGCCGAACTGAAAACCCAGGGGTTGAGCGAGGAAATTGCTCGTTTTGAGAAAAGCAAAATTGATTGGGCCAAGGACCTTTAGATAATGATGAGATACATTCATCGTAAGTTTCTTAGCACAGCCGAATTATATTTTTGTCTTTGTCCCTGCTGCCGCCTGGCATGTTCGTGTTTTACGCAGATCATTTTCCCGAAGCTAAGCCCGTGAGCTCTAAAGCTGTTCTTGCCGCTCGCGTGCGCCGAGGTGTTCCTGTTACCGCTGATTCGGAGTGTTCAATGGAGGATTACTTGGTTGCCTTTGGTGCCGCAGTTGGTCCGATGAAGATTATGGGTCGGGACTTGGTGCAAGCCGCTATTCGAGCTTACCATGTACTTTGGCCAAATACTTCGGGGACTCCTGATATCAACGAGGTCAAATTACTGGTGAAAAGACTAATGACATCTGAGAGGCAATTAAGTCTCTGGAGGGAATCAGCTGGGCGCGCTGGTGCCAATATGGCACTTACTGTTATCATGTCATGGTATGAAGACATCTCTCTTGACATCCTGAGAAATTTGCGCACTGGCTCCCGCTGGGTTGAGGATCCCACTTTTGTTGCTCTTCGGCAAGCTCGTGCCTTCCAACTCGTCGAGTATGCCGACGTGAACACCTGGAATGAAGGGCCGAGTTTTCTTCCAGACCCGGATGAAGAGGTTGTAGTTGAGGATGCCTCGGATAATAATTCGGCTGAACAAGGAGAAGGTGAAGATGACTCGGCCGCATCTGACAGCTCCAGTTCAAGCTCGGACAGTAACGGCGATGCGCGGTCCTCCTCCAAAGGTACCGGGCATTCTACCGCGCGGACTGATGCTCCTGAGCAACCTCGGGCTTCCGCTGAAGTTGCGCCTGGGTCCGCGGAGGGCGAGGCAACCTCAGTCGAAGTTCCTCCTACGTCGGAGTGCCTCGCGCCTGACCAAGTTGCTGCCTCCCCAACGAACAATGCTTAAGTTATTTCTGATCCCTGGTATGCCGGGCGTATGATGTAGGCGAAACATTTGTCCATTCTCCGTATGATTCAAATTTCTTTTGCCGTGTACTACTGTGACATATACGCTTGTAGTTGTTACCATTTTGTTAAGTGGGTGTTCGCCCGAATTCTTGCTTTGGTGGTCCTCAATTTCCTGACTTTTTAGGATTTATCCTTGCCTTTATTTTTTTATGGTTTATCCAGGCGTGAGCTCTGAATATCATATAATATTGATCTGTTCTGAACAGAGATTGACTACTTCGTTGTGACAATATATGGCAATCCCTGAATCATTGTTTATCGCGCGGAACCAAATTTCAGAAATAGTATAAGACTTATATGGGTGCACTCAGCATAAAACTAAGGCAGCATATGGCAGTCCCCGAGTCGCTGCTTTGGATGCCGAGGTTCAAATATTTAGTATGAAATGAAAATAGTATATGGCTTTCCCCGAGTTACTGCTCTGGGTGCCGAGGTTCAAATACATCACATGAAATTGAGATAACATACGGCAGTCCCCGAGTCACTGCTCTGGGCGCCGAAGTTCAAATACATAACATGAAATTTAGATAACATACGGCAGTCCCCGAGTCACCACTCTGGGGGCCGAGGTTCAAATACATAACATGAAATTGAGATAACATATGGCATTCCCCGAGTCACCACTCTGGGGGCCGAGGTTCAAATACATAACACGAAATTGAGATAACATATGGCAGTCCCTGAGTCACTGCACTGGGCGCCGAGGTTCAGATACATCATTGGATCTTGACCTTGAGATACAATGCTACGAGTAAAATGGCCGAAGTAAAGCTACATTCCATGGACGCTTCGTTTCTTCACCAGCTTTGTCTGCCTTGTTCCCTCCGGGGGACTGAGCGTCGATTAAATAATAGGCATCATTATGCAACGCTTTGCTCACAATAAATGGTCCCTCCCATGGGGGTGACAACTTGTGCATGCCGACCGTACGTTGCACGAGTCGGAGGACAAAATCTCCTTCTTTGAATACTCTTGGATTCACCTTCTTGCTGTGATATCGTCGCAGGTTCTGTTGATAAATAGCTGATCGTGATAATGTCAACTCTCTGGCTTCTTCTAGCAGGTCTACAGCATCTTGCCGAGCTATCTCGTTTATCTTCGAGGTTGTATACTGAGCAACTCTTGGCGAGTCATATATTATGTCGGCTGGAAGTACGGCCTCTGCCCCGTATACCAGAAAGAATGGTGTATAACCTGTTGATCTATTCGGAGTAGTCCTAAGGCTCCATAGTACGGCTGGGATTTCCTCAATCCAACATCCTGCCGACCTTTGCAATGGTTCTACAAGTCGTGGTTTTATTCCCGATAGCACCAGTCCATTAGACCTTTCCACTTGCCCATTGGATGCTGGGTGAGCCACAGAGGCAATATCTAGTCTTATGTGCTTCTCTCGGCAAAATCTGGCGAAAGCTCCTTCTGCAAAGTTTGTGCCATTATTTGTAATAATACTGTGCGGATACCCATATCTTAAGATAATATCCTTGAGAAATTTCACTGATGTGGACCCATCACACTTTTTTATTGGTTTCACTTCAATCCATTTTGTGAACTTGTCCACCATAACCAACATGTGGGTCATTCCTCCTCGTGCCGGCTTAAATGGTCCCACCATGTCTAAACCCCATACAGAAAATGGCCAAGTGATGGGTATTGTTTTTAATTCGGCCGATGGCATGTGTGTTTTGGTTGCGTATCTCTAACATCCATTGCATTTCTTAACTAATTCTTTTGCTTTTTTCAATGTCGTCGGCCAATAAAATCCATGCCTGAATGCTTTGGCTACCAAGGCACGAGATGAGGCATGATGCCCGCATTCTCCTTGGTGTATATCCAGGAGGATCTCCTGACCTTCTGCCGAGCTCACACACTTCTGCAACACGTTTATGACGCTCCTTTTATACAGCTCATTGTTTATGATTGTATAAGCTTTTGCTCTCCTTACAGTTTGTCTATCTAATACCTCATTACTCGGCAACATCGAGTCTTTTAGGTAAGAAAATATGGATTGCGCCCACAACGGTGTGACTTTCTCTGGCGTGATCTCACTGTCTATTTCCATGTTTTCTGCCAACATACCTATCTCGGCTTTTCCCAAGATTGCGCTTACCTCGGCTGTCCTCCTCTTGGGGGGTTCCGAGTTATATTGCTGATCTACTTCCATCGGCGCGTTATCTTCTGCGGAATTTGCCGGGATAAAGATAGATTCAGATTCTGGTGATGGGATTATTGATGGTTTCCTGAGGTGTTCCAGGGCAATACCCGGAGGAATTGATTGCCGGGTTGATCCTAATTTTGATAATGCGTCCGCGGCATCATTTTATGCCCGAGGTATGTGGTGAAATTCACATCCTTCAAAGTATCCACTGATCTTTTTCACATGAAACCTGTATAAAGCCATATTAGCATCTAATGCGTCCCAACTGCCTGAGACTTGCTGCACTACTAGATCCGAGTCGCCATAGCATAAGATTCCGCGTATGCCAATTTCTTTTGCTACTTTCAATCCATGGACCAGTGCTTCATATTCGGCTACATTGTTGGACGCAGCAAAATGTATTTGTAACACATATTTCAGTTGGTCTCTTTTAGGCGAGGTTAACACTATTCCCGCCCCCAAACCATTCCTTAGTTTGGAACCATCAAAATGCATAGTCCAATAATTTGGATCTGGCAATGGTGGCTCATACTGTACCTCGGCCCAGTCCACGAAAAAGTCGGCGACCGCCTGAGATTTGATTGCATTTATTCTATCGAATTGTGGAGCGTATGGTGATAACTCGATTTCCCACTTTGCTATTCGGCCACTTGCGTCTTTGTTGCTCAGTATGTCGGCTATGGGTGCCTCACAGATCACTTTGATGGGATGCTCTTCGAAGTAATGTTTAAGCTTTTTCGCCGACATATATACCCCATAAGCCATCTTCTGATAATGTGGGTAATTCTGCTTTGAAGTGGATAACACCTCACTTATATAATACACCGGCCTCTGAACCGACTTACCATCTTCAAGTCGTTCCACTACGACTACAGTACTCACTACTCTGTTGGTAGCCGCCACATAGAGTAACATAGGCTCTTTTGATAATGGAGAAGACAAGATGGGTGCTGTAACCAACATCTTTTTCAATTCATGAAATGCGACGTCTGCTTGTGGAGTCCAAACGAATTTATCTGATTTCTTCATCAGCTGATAGAGTGCTAGCGCCTTCTCTCCTAGCCGACATACAAACCGACTAAGCGAGGCCAAACACCCCGTGAATTTTTGTACATCATTTAAACATTTTGGCAACTCCATTCTTTCTACTGCCTTTATCTTTGTTGGGTTGGCCTCTATACCTCGGCTAGAAACAAGAAAACCGAGTAATTTACCAGCCGGCACGCCAAACGTACATTTTTCTGGATTAAGCTTCATTCGGAACCTTCTCAGGTTCGCAAAAGTTTGCCGTATATCTTCCAGTAATGTTTTGCTTTCTTTGGTTTTGATGACCACATCATCTACATATACTTGTACATTTTTTCCTATCTGATCATGTAGACATTTTTGCATGCATCTCTGGTATGTCGCTCCTGCATTCCGCAGGCCGAATGGCATTGTGCGATAACAATAAGCCCCGTACGGGGTAATAAACGCTGTCTTTATTTGATCGGCCGGATTTAACGGTATCTGGTGGAAACCAGAGTACGCGTCTACAAATGACAATAATTCACAACCAGCGGTCGAATCAATGACTTGATCTATTCTAGGCAATGGAAAAGGATCTTTCGGACACGCCTTGTTCAGGTTGGTGTAATCGATACACATTCGCCATACAATGGCTACATTGGGATCATCTTTCTTCTTTTCTACTAGCACCGGATTCGATAACCAATCCGGGTATAGCACTTCCATGATGAACCCGGCCGCGAGGAGCCGAGCTATTTCATCTCCTATTATTTTTCTCCTGTCTTCGGCGAAGCGACGGAGAGGTTGCTTCACCGGCCTTGCTCCTGGCCTCACGTTCAAAGAGTGCTCAGCCAACTCCCGGAACACCTTGCAAATCTTGAGTTGACCATGCAAATATGTCCCGATTCTCACGGAGGAAGTTGGTGAGCTCGCTTTCCTATTTAGCGTCCAGGCCTGCACCAATGGTAACAGTACACTCTGGGAATTGCTCATCAACCTGAAATTTCTTCGTTTCTTTAGTCGGCTGAAAAGAGACACTGCCATGTGGGTTGGCCAGCGCCAGCATGTTCAGCTGTGCCGACTGAGCGAGTGTTGCTACCTCTTGAATCCTTCTCTTTTCTCTTGCTATAACCAATGATTCGGCCAAATTTGACCCGGCTGAAGCACACTCCATTGATTTCTTGTAATCCCCTACAACTGTTATTACTCCTTGTGGTCCGGGTAGCTTCATCTTCAAATAACTTACATGGCAGCTGCTCATGAATTTGGCCAGCGCGGGCCGTCCGAGTAGTGCATGATAACAACTTTCCAGATCTACCACTTCAAATTCTAAGTTTTCTGCTCTGCAGTTATCTCTCATGCCGAATAACACATCCACTCGGACTTTACCGATGGGCTCGCATGAAAGTCCCGGCACTATCCCATGGAAAGTGGTCCTTGTGGACTGCAGCATGTTCTGCGATATTCCGAGTTTATGCATGGTATCTTTGTACATGATGTTGATACTGCTTCCATTGTCAATGAGTACTTTTGAAAATTTCACATTGATGCTCGGTCCAACGAATGTCGGATCCAACACGAGTGCATACGATCCTGGATTCGGCATTATTTTGGGGTGGTCCTTTATGCTCCAGGTTACCTCCTGATCAGACCATGCCACATATCTCGGTACTGCCGGCATAACTGCATTTACTTCCATATGCCGGCGCTGCACACTCTGCTTGTCTTGCTGTTCCGTTGTGAACACGCAATACGACTGATGATGTTCTCTGTAATCATTACGTCCAGTATTTGCTGGATTTGTCCTTCCATCCTGGACTTGGTTCATTACTTGATGTACTGCATCTCTCCGATCCGAGTTATCGTATCTCGGGGGAGGAGGCGGTAACATCAGTTGTTGTGCATTTGCTCCAGTCAATTGTGGCTGATGCTGCTGATGTACTTGATGGGGTCCCTGAACTCCTGCGGGGTTCCCCATTGCATTTTTCATCCATGCACATTGGCGGGTCGTATGATTGGCTGGTCTGGATGGGTTTGATGTGTGAAATTTGCACGATTGATCTAACATGGATTCGAACGTATATTTCGGCCTCTCCTGCCATTGCTTCTTTTGTTCTGGGGTCCACTTTCTTTTTCCTTCATTCCTTGGTGTCCACTGTTGAGGTCCATTCTTCTGCCGTTGAGTTGCTCCGTGACTCGGCTGATCTTGTGCTACTGCCGCCACCTGGGCCGAATTATATCTATAATCCGGCCTTTCCTCTCTTCTTCTACCTCTGAAATCATTGCGCCTAGATGGCCCGGCCAAATCTCTCGCATAATGATCCTGTTGCTCGCGATGATCCGCCGACATTAGTTCTGGTTGCGTTGGGTCCCCTAGTGCATAGGAGTCCGCTATTCTGATAGTTTCTGCCAGTGTGGTCGGCATATCTCTTTGCAAACGTTGCCACAACACGCTGCCATAACGGCAGCCTTGCGCGAACCAAGCTATTGCTTGCGATTCTATAACCCCTTCACATGAGTTTCTCAGGTTGCACCATCGAGTTAAAAAGTCTCTGTCTGTTTCATTCGGCCTCTGTTTGCACATGGCTAACTGTTGCGGCCTATTTGGCCTCTTGTATGTGCTGGTAAAGTTGCTGACGAACATTTCTTCAAAATCCAACCAACAGTTGATACTGCCCGCTGGTAGATTATTCAGCCATACCCTAGCTGGTCCTTCGAACATTTGTGGGACATACCGTACTGCCCATCGTAAGTTCCCACCCGCTATCTTCACAGTAGTGGCATAGTCAATCAACCAATCTTGTGGCTTGGTACTCCCATTATACGTTTTTGTGCCTCTTGCTAGCTGAAAGTTCGGCACGGGTGGTTCGCCCATGATCTGTGGTCCAAAACAAGTCGGACCCGGTGGACCTTGTTCTTCCAACAACTCGGACCGGTATAGCCGGTCCAGCTTCACTCTTGCATCATTTGACGGCAAATCTCTGTACAGAATTCTGTCTTGCATTCCATAGTGGTTATTTCCACCATGGATCGCGTATTCCATCTCGGAATAACCATCATTGTACCTTTCATTCACTTGATTGTGGCGAGCTGGCCTCACTTCTCTTTCCTGCCGGGGTTCATGCCTTGGTTGTGGGTTGAGCGGTTGCTCTCTCCTTACTTCAACCGGGGTATGGTTCTCATGATTGCCTCTTGGGGGTTCTCTTCTGCCGAGATCTCCATTGCCTCGGCTTTCGCCGTCTTTTTCTACACGGCCGTGGTTCCTCTCCCCACTGTTACCTCGGCTTGCATTGCCTCTGTTCTCATTTGCCTTTCCAGCCATCGTCGGATCATATGGAACAATTTGCTTATTCCTCTTTCCTGAGGTTACTGCTTTGTCCCTTCGCGCGTTTTTTCCGGGTGAAGATGCTGCTGCCGCGGATAAGGCAGGTGCTGCTCCTGCCAGTGAACCATTCGCGAGGCCCCGGGCCTCGCCGGGTTTGTTTTAAGTATTTCTTCATTTTGCTGGTTCACGATGCGCACCAGCTCATTCACTCTTTCTTGTTGTTTCTGCCGGGCTTCCCCAGTCAACCCCTCTAATTCCAATGTTGCGGCATTCGCTGCTCTCAGGTTCTTTGCCGGGGTACTGTACCTCGGCAAACCTAAGTCATCTGATTCCGCCGTATGAGCATCATGCTCTTTGTTGATATCATCCATGAGGTTCTTGCCCCTTAATTTCAATTCGTCCACCCGCTCGGGTGTGACATCAAGCTTATTAGCTTTGGAATACTCATGCAGGGTCCTATTCAGGGAATCCCGCAAGGCCGATACTTTCTTGGCCTCTACCAGCACCTTTTTCCTGGTTTCTTCTAACTCAGCCTGAGCATTTGCCGGATCAAGTATCGGCGCTACAGGTGTAGTCAAGTTTTCTATGGTCGCCTGAAGAATGTTCTCTGGCCTTTCCAGAGGTGGCCCTCTTACTCTTGGTGCCTTTGGGGTGGTGTCTTGCAGCTCGGTCGGGTTGGTCACTGGCGGGATTACCTCGGTGGGTTGAGGCACGGTCTGTCTGGGTACGCCTTGTACGCTTGCGGCGGGTTCCCTGCTTGACCCGGCTGCAGCTGCTCCAGCCTGCCCTCCGGCAGCGACCATCACCTCGACGCTGCCTGCAGGACGCGCTCTGGATGGACGGCTTGCTGCGTTAAGAGGGGGCTCTCCTGCAACAACAACTTGGTGAGGATAAACGCCGGTGACGTCGACGCCGACGTAAACCTTATGCCCGCCCAGGTTGATGAAGACGCCATTTCGCGGGGGAGTTTTCCCCTTGAAGCTCCCTGCATTGTCGCTGACATAGTCACAGAGACCAAATCTCTGGACCAAGCCAGAAACAACGCGCTCACCCGTGTTGATGAAGTTTCTCGTTCGGATCATAACTCCAGCTAGCACCGCTGCTGGCCCCACGGTGGGCGCCAACTGTCATGGTGGTCTCATGGAAGATGCCATGGGTAGGCTAAAGTATGGGGCCAATGGATGCTAGTGGGATCTGGGGAGGGAAGATGTAGTTGATTCTACACAGAGAAGATTAGGGCAAAGGTCTTTATTTCTTCTTCCTTGGGCTACAAGTGCTCCTTGAGCTGTATACAGGGAGAAGAGAAGAACTCTACCAGCCTAACGGCTCTAACTTCAGTCGATCCCCCTTCTGAATCCAATCCTCCCCTTATAAAGGAGAGCCCTGGGTTCCCCTAGGGCTGACGTGGCAAGCATCTTCGAGGAATATGCTTGTCCCAATATAGTAGTTCGGCGCTCCCCTTTCCCTGTCGCTCTTCTAACAACGGCAAGGTTCCAGAGGGCCCCCCCTGCGTGCCTCGGTCTTCCGCACTGTCACCTCCGTGACCTCTTCCTCCCTCTCTGTCGCTCTGCGCCTTTGTCCGTAGCGCTTGGCTCTGCTCAGATTCTCCCTAGCTTGCAGCTAGGCATTGACTTCAGGCTTCTCCTTCCCCTGCAAGCTTCTTATCATCCGGTCCTTTCTCGAATAGCTCGGATCTTCCTTCACCTGCATCAAGATCACTCGGGCTGACCCGACCGACTTACGTAATATCTCGGCCGGGTAATGCCTCAATATACATTTACATGCCTCTTGCCTCCTTATGTCGGCTGACTTATACGGGATCCGGCCGACTTAAACTGTAACTCGAGAACCAGACGGGGATCGTACCTTCGTATTTCCCCGTCTTTATCCTATCCGGGGTCACCCCCCCCCCCCGACACTAGGGATATATCCAGTGTGTATCTTTTCTCTTGGATATGATTTCTTTTTCTTGAATTTTTCACTATGATATGGTATTAGCTCCAGTTTGTACTCTTGCTTCCTTTCCTCCAGTCTGTATTGTCTAGCACTGTTGCTTCTTTTTCTCTAGTCTGTATTATCTAGCACAGTGACATACATGCATGATTCAATTTTTTCCAAGCTGTTATGGCATGATTGGTTGATAGCTTCAATGACTAGATACATAAATCTCATTCGCTTGCAGATTGTTATGTTTTGGCTGAAAGGATGGAGTACTCGTCATTCTTGTAGTCACTGTTGTGTAGTCCATGAATTCACTTGGTGCAGAATTCAAATTGAAGCCACTAGTTCTAATACTTTTTCGATTCTTCTGTTCAAGTTGTGGTGATGAAGCAGAAACCTAATTCTAAGAAGAGGAAGCAAAAGGTGATTTTCCATTCTTTTTTCCTTTTGCCTGATTAGTTCTTTTTAATTCAACAAGACAAGAATAATCTAGCGTTTATTGATCAAACTAGGCATAGGGAAGCAAATGTAGCTGTTTTTTTTCCTTTTTGGCGTGTCAGTCCGACTGTAGGCCAGTTACAATCGGTGCTGAAAATAGCATGTCCCTGCTTTGATTAAATGTAAATTAAATTTATAAAAAAATAAGTGTTGATTGTGTGTGTTAAGTTTTTGTGTGTGTGTGTGTGGGGGGGGGGGTCTGGATGCAGGTTCTGCTCCGACCTCATGTGGTTTGGGCTGATTGGAGTCCTATCTTGCCTAGCTTGGTACTTACGTGTAGTGTTTATGTAATACTTATGGTGTTTCAAGTCCTGTAATATCCGGTCAAGAGTTGTAAAAAAAGAGGCTTTTTGATCTATTTCTTTTGCAAATCTATAATCCCAACCAATTCGCGGTCGTTGGGATTTAATTGATGGAGTTGAATCATACGTTAGAATTTCAAAAGGTTCCCTAAATTCTTGCCAAGATCCACTGGTAGAAAACGTGCCATGCGTCCCGGTTGGTAAGGGGCTTTAGTCCCGGTTGCCCAACCGGGACGGGGCAATCGGGACTAAAGCCCGAACCTTTAGTCCCGGTTGCCCCACCAACCGGGACAAAAGGCCACACACGTGGCATCTGCTCCGTGCGAGGGGGGGGCTTTAGTCCCGGTTCGTAACACGAACCGGGACTAATAACCTG
The DNA here is from genome assembly GCA_910589765.1 of Avena atlantica. Classification (NCBI taxonomy): domain Eukaryota; kingdom Viridiplantae; phylum Streptophyta; class Magnoliopsida; order Poales; family Poaceae; genus Avena; species Avena atlantica. Next base: position 391,757,963 of record OU342735.1, read on the forward strand.
CTGCCGCGGCAGAGATTTGGCCCATTTCTCTGCCGCGGCAGAGAATTCATTTTGGCACATTTTGTTGCCGCGGCAGCATTTTCGCCACTTTTTGTGCCGGGCAGAGAATTCATTTAGGTTGTTTTATTGTCTATTTAGTGTTTTGCACTTATCAATGAAGGAACCTTATATTACACAAGATCATCATGACAACATTTTACATTCAATACACGGATCGAGTTCATGCACTACATACAAAAGTTGCTATTCGATGCTACCGGCCAATTTCTTGAAAGTTGCTATTTTTACAATTCCTATTGTCTATACACAGCCGAGTAGTATTCCCCTTTTGGGTCTAGGACTTCTGCATCTAAGAATCCCGCCAATTCCTCATGTATTGCTCGTATGCGATCCTTTGGCAGAAGACCGTCCCGTAGACGTTCGATCTGATTTAAAAAAGGAGTCAGCCTATATGAATATGAAACTAAACACAATTTGATTGTAATTAAAAACTATAGAAATTGTTTACGTACGTGGAGTTGCTCTAAATTTCTTCCCTTCTCATCGCACGTCTGCCGGATGAACTCGCATACATAGTATCCACATAGATTGTTACCTGGTCCCTGTGTCAGGCACTTTACGACAACAGAGTTCAATCAAAATAATAATCAAGCATGATAATAACTGTATCAAAACTAGAATCAAAGAGATGCGCGGATATAGCTAGTGGTGCTTACATCTAGTGGTTGAAATGTAAGCTCCTCTTTCCAAACACCCCTAGCCTTCTTGGTGAACCGTTTCCAAGCGCTGCCCGGCGTAGAAAACGAATAAAATAAGTTATTAAGTACTTGATATCATAAAATTCACGAACGTTGCCGATATAGTGTCGTAATGATTAGAATTACCGCTGGAGAAGTATCTGCATGTCCTTCCACGTCTCAAGGGGTTTATGTTTCGAGTCCATGACTAGTACACGCCCTTTGTCAAGTTGAATGATTAACAGAATATAGTGGTACCTGCGAATGCAGAACTTATCAATTATATACTTAACATCGAGTAAGCGAAATAGAAAGTGTATACAAGACAATAACACTCACTGGAAGTTGTAAGGAAATAGTATTTCCCTTTTGGTTTCTTGAAACCTTAACGCGTGTACTATATTATCCTCCGTATCCTGGGGGCTTATTTTGAGATTAGCTTTATGAACCCAATATGGGTCAATGAAGCCAATGTCATAGATTTGTCCTCTGCTGCATTCGAGAATCTTCATTCTGCATATTAAAGTATGATTATATACATGCAATAAACAAAATAATATAGATGGAGACTAAATTAATTACAGAATTAGTACTTACAGACAATAGGCACTCATGATCGATTTTTCCAAGGCGTCTTGATTGAATAATTGAAATAGTTCATCAAATTCAATGGATATCATGTCATCCTTATATTTCCCATGATGCTTTTTTGTAACCCTCAGCACTATCCAGTTAGCCCCGGCCCTTGTGGCATGCATGTACCAGTTATGCAATCTTCGCATTTTTGTTGAAAGATTGTTTACCTCCTCAGGTTTGACGAGAGGTTTTCCGTACTGGTATTGGTATGCTACTTCACTCACGGGGAAGAACTCTAACTGGGATAAGTACTGGGCAATACTCATACCTTGAGCAGCGGCAGCTTCTTTGTATTGTGCAACTACCTCTGGATCATACTGCTCTTCGGCCCCATATTTGCTCGACCCCACATTGGTTTGACAAATCACCTTGAGAGGGGCGCAAGTCTGTTTTGCTTGTTCTCCGAGCTGGGCAACAGATTTCCCGCTTGCATCAGTACTGCTCTTCGAGGCTTTTTGTGCTGCATGTGACTTGAAAATAGAACGCTCATAGTCTGATGACAGCTTTAGCTCGGGTTGATGAAGAGTCTTTAGCATTTTCAACACTTTGGCTTTTTCTTCTTTGGTGCTGGGGAACTCTGGCTCTTTCGGCCGCCTCAGCTTAGCGAAAAACGCTGTCGTTTCCGCGTCAACGATCGCTGCAGTCTCCTCTTCAGTACAGTCATAAGCTCTCTTGGGAGGAACCGTTGGTACTTTTGGAAGAGGCTCTTGTTTACGTTTCGGCGATCGCTTACGACGCACAGTAGCGGTACGCTTACGCTTTTTATCCTGAGGCGCCGGCGATGGCTCCCGCGGCGATGGCTGCACCGGAGATTGGTGAGGCGACGGAGCCGGGTGAGGCGACGGAGCCGGGTGAGGCGACGAAGACGGCTGCCGCGGTGGCGACGACCTCGCTGGAGACGGGTGAGGCGGCGGCGAAGATGGCCTTGGCGTGTGATTTCGAAGCACGATACAATCCTTCGGCCATAGAATGGTGACGTTTTTTGTGTCACCCAGCACAGTCACATCCCCTTCACCAGCAGGGTAGTGAAGATCCAAAACCTCAAAGGTGGGCATGATTTCATCCACGCCGACAACAGCGTAGCCCTCTGGAACCGGACGACTATGGTAAGTTGGTGTGGGTCCAATTGGTAAGGCATAGCCGACCGCCACCTTCATTGATATGTTCACAACTTTGAAATGTAGCTCGCAGTGTGTCATCTCTGTGATATCATCCACTGGGTAGCCAACAGGAGCCATCGTCGGTGCATCATCGGCATCGCCATTGTCATCACCCGGGACCTCGGTGGAAGCCACACTGCTTTTTCGATTATTCGATAGGCCGGTAGCATCGAATGCAGTGTGCTGCTGAGATGGGCTGGTAGTACTTTGCTCTTTAAGTGAGTTAATTTCATCTTGTTGTTGCTTTAATCGTTCTTCAATTAAACGCATTCGCTCTTTCTGACTTTCTGCTTCAACTGCCGCCCTGTCCTTACTCCTCTGACGGCTTCTATCAGGATATTTCTTCCTCTCTTCGGGAAACCCAGTCCTCCATGATTGGGAGCCTATTGTGCCTCGTGTTCGTCCATCATGTTCCTTATTTCCAAGGGCGAGTGTGAGCTCATCATTCTCTCTATCGGGAATGAAGTCCCCATCTTTAACAGCCTTTACTGCTTTTCTCATCCTCTCGATTGGCAAGGGGTCTTCTTTATGTCGTATGTTATATATGCACCTCCCTTCCGAGTCCAACGTGCCCCCATGCCCGTAAAACCAATTCCTTGCACGTTCTAGCCAATCGTCTGTCTCTGGGGTGATATTTTTATCACGCAGTTCCTGCTCAAGTTTCTCCCACTTAGGAATGCCAACCTTGTAGCCACCTTGCCCCATAGTATGGTGATACTTCTTCTTAGCAGCATTCACCTTATTCCTTTCAGACATTTTCTTAGCTTTTTCTGATTTCTTGTATTCCACAAACTCATCCCAGAATGGTTTTATCTTCTCAAACTGAATATTCTTGAAATCGGGAGTCTTCTTTTTCACGACATAGTCAAGGTGCAATCTTTTCTTCCAGTTGGTGAAACACTGGGCCATCTTCTTCAAAGCCCACTCCCTGACCTTAGCCTCCATGGCTCTCCCATGTTGTAAGGCGTCCTCAACTGGATCCTCTGCATTTGGATCCAGCTCTATCTTCGGTAGTTTGAAATTAACCATGAGCCTCTTCCACAGTAAATCTTTGGCGTGGTTAGGGACAAATAAACATGTTCCCTCTTCATCCGCTTTAGCAGGCCTATTCCAATTTCTAATGGTGATCGGGATTAAGTCCCTAACGATTACTCCGCATTGTGCCACAAATTTGGTTGCGACAACTTCGGGAGCTGTCGGTCTGCCGTCTTCAGCGACATCTTCGATCCTAAACCTCTCATGGTCTTGCAACTTTTTGGTTGGGCCTCGTCTGCTCTTTTCAGTAGATTCCTTCGATCCGGAGGGCTAAAAGAAGAAAGATCGTCGTTACTATTTCTATATAGATAGCAGATGATTAATTAATGAATTGATTTATATTACATGCACCTCGCCGGAGCGGTCGTCTTCTCGATTACACAAGGCATCGCCTTCTCCCTCGCGGAAGGCAACACCTTCAACCTCAAACAAGTTGTCTACTCCGGTAAAAAGAGGATCACCCTCACCGGAGTTGTTCAGAAACGTTGATACGTCTAAATTATCTTCCCCACGGATCACACCTTGGATCAACTCTTCCTTTTCTTCGTCTCTGACGTGTGGGTCCATATTTTCTGCATAGGTGGAAAAACGAATAAGTCAAAGCGGCTAAAGGAGAAAGTTAAGGAGAAACCCTAATATATACATACACAATAATAAAAATGAAGAGAAACCCTAAACCTAGCTACAAAAAGGAAACTGTGTAGTAGATAGGTAACTCTAGCTAAAATCAACTAAAATCAATATTCCGGAGTTCCGAGGGGTGTAACCTAGTTCGGAGAAACCTCCGATGCATATGAGAGGGGAACATGAGTATAAGGCTACAAAAGGGAAACTATCCAGCAGATAGGTAACACTAGATACTAACAAAATACCATATTGGAATCGATTTAAGAGGGTTCAGAATGCCCTGGCGAAGGCACATCGTCGAACCCACATGCACCTAAGGGGTATTAATGATTCCTTATCTAACCACAGTGACTGACAATGTGAATCGGGTCTGGGGCTACCCACATTGACTGACCAGTGGGGTCGAAGACCAATAATACCAAACTAATTAATAAACCTAATAATACCTAACTAATAATAAACCTAATAATCGAAACACCGAAAAGAAAGGGAAACAATCAACACATGGCATCGATGCAATGCTCAAGCAAGTATGATGATATGACAAGTTAATTTGTATTGGAATGTAACCCTAAGACATGCTCGACGATTTAATCGGGGTTCCGACGGGTGAAAACCCTAACTCGGGGAAACTCCGGAACATATGAGAGGGGTGCATTTGTTCTTCTAATTATAATTGTCATTTAAATTGTTGAACAATGCATGATTATAGGTTAAATAGATAGGTTTCATTTTTCTGAACAATTTGATATATTATTTGTATTTTTCTGACTTATAAATAAAAAGATATTGAATTTACAAGTTTATATCAATTTCTAGAATTATTAAATCATTTAAAATTGAATTACTGTGTCAATATGACATCAGCAAAGGGTTGGGTTTTTTTTACCAAGACAGAACCTAGCCACTGTCACTGAGTGCTGGGCCCTAGGCCACATCAGCAAGCCACCGTGGGCCACGTCAGCGGGCCCGTACCTGACGCGCGGCGGTGGGGGAAACGGCGCGGCGGTGGAGGAAACGGCGCGGCGACAATGCACCACCACCAGAAGCAGAGGGATGGGGAGGACAGAGAGGGGCAGGGAGGGGCGACGCCGTACCTGACGCGCGGCGGTGGGGGAAGGGCACGGTCGTCGACGGGAAGCAGAGAAGCGGGCGGCCGGCGGTCGTCGGGGGAAGGAGACGCGCGGGCGGCGCGGTCGTCGGCGCGCGGGAAGAGACGCGGGTGGCGGCCGGAGGCGGAGGCGTTGACGACGGAGCCGCTACGGGGAGCGCGCGACGGTGGCGGGGGCAGCCTGGCGGCGGCGTCGTCGGCGAGGGCGCGGGCAGAGGCAGAGTGGGGAAGGGAAGAAGAAGAGGAGGCACACGCTGTTATAACTAAAGGGCCTTTAGTCCCGGTTCGTGGCTCCAACCGGGACTAAAGGTGCATACGTCCCGGTTGGAGCCACCAACCGGGACCTATACTCCAAAATTTTCAGCAGACCAAGGGTTGGCGCGCAGTGGGTCTTTAGTCCCGGTTGGTGGCTCCAACCGGGACATATTCCCCTGTTTTCAAAAAATTTCAGGTATTTTCTCTCTGTTCCCGCCTTATTTTTTATTTTGGGGTTTAAATTTGTATTGTTTTTTAAATGATAATTAATTTGGAATTTAGAAAAACTTTAAACATAAAAAGTGTTTGGATTTGAATAAATAATTCAAAACCATTTTCTGTTTTAAAAAATAATTAATGTAACCATTTAAAATATGAACCATTTACAATTAAAAATTGTCCCGGGATGGACGAAAAGGTTTGAGATGTACCGGTTGGGATATAGTCCATGTAAGGTGGTCTAGTATTTTAGGAAAATAGGACGGTAGCATTCTGAAACGGCATTTTGGTGGTTACTTCACAAAACGACCCGTTTTTTGCGCTCGGAAAATGGAAAAGGGATTTTCCGTGCGACAAAAAGGAAAACTTCCTCCTGCAACATTGTTCTACATACCAATGTCCACACACATGCATAATATGGGCACAACATCACAAACTATGCCGTGATTCAGCACATAACATCGGTCATTTGGACCGAAAGCCATGAAACCTCGAACATGATAGGTCATTTTGTGAAGGTTTTTTCGAAACATGATCAATATACCAAGTCTAGTATTTTTCCTTTCAACTATGTAACATAACATGACACCACGCGAAGGATTTTCATTGTTCGGATTTTTTTTGAATTTATTATGCCCGTTTTGAATTATCTGAATTTCTAACTATGGTCGAACCGGTGTGCATGAAGATAGGGGACGGGCATCGTTAGAACTTGCATTGGATCTCTGAAGAAACCACATATTGCGAGTCTAAAAATGATTTTTTCAAAAAATCACGGGCGATAGATCATGTACCTGTAGTACAAACCGGATCCACTTCCTGCCGATTCGGCAGACATTTGTCCTTTTTACCCGGGATGGACGAAAAGGTTTGAGATGTACCGGTTGGGATATAGTCCATGTAAGGTGGTCTAGTATTTTAGGAAAATAGGACGGTAGCATTCGGAAACGGCATTTTGGTGGTTACTTCACAAAACGACCCGTTTTTTGCGCTCGGAAAATGGAAAAGGGATTTTCCGTGCGACAAAAAGGAAAACTTCCTCCTGCAACATTGTTCTACATACCAATGTCCACACACATGCATAATATGGGCACAACACCACAAACTATGCCGTGATTCAGCACATAACATCGGTCATTTGGACCGAAAGCCATGAAACCTCGAACATGATAGGTCATTTTGTGAAGGTTTTTTCGAAACATGATCAATATACCAAGTCTGGTACTTTTCCTTTCAACTATGTAACATAATATGACACCACGCGAAGGATTTTCATTGTTCGGATTTTTTTTTTGAATTTATTATGCCCGTTTTGAATTATCTGAATTTCTAACTATGGTCGAACCGGTGTGCATGAAGATAGGGGAAGGGCATCGTTAGAACTTGCATTGGATCTCTGAAGAAACCACATATTGCGAGTCTAAAAATGATTTTTTCAAAAAATCACGGGCGATAGATCATGTACCTGTAGTACAAACCGGACCCACTTCCTGCCGATTCGGCAGACATTTGTCCTTTTTACCCGGGATGGACGAAAAGGTTTGAGATGTACCGGTTGGGATATAGTCCATGTAAGGTGGTCTAGTATTTTAGGAAAATAGGACGGTAGCATTCTGAAACGGCATTTTGGTGGTTACTTCACAAAAGGACCCGTTTTTTGCGCTCGGAAAATGGAAAAGGGATTTTCCGTGCGACAAAAAGGAAAACTTCCTCCTGCAACATTGTTCTACATACCAATGTCCACACACATGCATAATATGGGCACAACATCACAAACTATGCCGTGATTCAGCACATAACATCGGTCATTTGGACCGAAAGCCATGAAACCTCGAACATGATAGGTCATTTTGTGAAGGTTTTTTCGAAACATGATCATTGTTCCGTACACATTTAGTCCCGGATGTAGTCACAAACCGGGACTAAAGGGATTGCGGCAGAGTGGGCCAGACAACACTAATAATAGGGGTGAGTGTCGACATTATGTCGTGCGGCTTGTACCTTGTCCCGGATGGTGTCACCAACCGGGACTAAAGATGAACCTTTAGTCCCGGTTGGAGACACCAACCGGGACTAAAGATGAGTCAGCACTAATAATAGGGGTGAGTGTCGACATTATGTCGTGAGTGTCGACATTATGCCGAGCTGCTTGTACTATAAATATGCATCCTTGTGAGTCCAGTCCTCCAGCCAGTTTGAGGCATCTCCAAGATGGTTTTAGAGAGCAGGGACACCACTACGACCAGTTTCAGGGAGATGCCGATGGAGCCCAGTCCTCCGGCATCTCCGAGAAACTGGTCATAGAGGCACTCCCTAATATGTGAAATTAGTTAGCTCCGAGGCGTATTGATCTAGTTAGTGAAGTTACAAGCTGCAAGATGGTTTTCGAGAGCAGGGACACCACTGCGGCCAGTTTCAGGGAGATGCCGACGGAGCCCAGTCCTCCGGCATCTCCAAGAAACTGGTCATAGAGGCACTCCCTAATATGTGAAATTAGTTAGCTCCGAGGCGTATTGATCTAGTTAGTGAAGTTACAAGCTGCAAGATGGTTTTCGAGAGCAGGGACACCACTGCGGCCAGTTTCAGGGAGATGCCGACGGAGCCCAGTCCTCCGGCATCTCCGAGAAACTGGTCATAGAGGCACTCCCTAATATGTGAAATTAGTTAGCTCCGAGGCGTATTGATCTAGTTAGTGAAGTTACAAGCTGCAAGATGGTTTTCGAAAGCAGGGCCACCACTACGACCAGTTTCAGGGAGATGCCGACGGAGCCCAGTCCTCCGGCATCTCCAAGAAACTGGTCATAGAGGCACTCCCGCTCCAGCCACAAAATGGGACTAACACTCAAGACATTTATTAATATTAAAAACTGAGACTACAAAACCGGGACTAAAGGCCACAAACCGCGAAAGATATCCTTCGGTCAAGCCACAAACCGCGAAAGACATGAACTAGAGTTACATAATATGAGCATGAACTTCTTGGCATATGTCATTCCTTATGACCGCTTCAGACGTAACCATGGAGCATCTTCTTTACTTAACGGAATGCTTGGGTCAGTTTTCACTGTGAAGGGCGGAATTTCATCAAACTTATTATAATCTTCTGACATGTCTGTCTTGTCCTCGATTCCCACGATGTTTCTTTTCCCTGAAAGAACTATGTGACGCTTTGGCTCATCATATGATGTATTCGTTTGCATATTTTTTCTTTTTTTCGGACTGGAGGACATGTCCTTCACATAGAAAACCTGAGACACATCATTGGCTAGGACGAATGGTTCATCTCTATAACCAAGATTGTTGAGATCCACTGTTGTCATTCCGTACAACTGGTCTATCTTTACCCCTTCCCCATTCAGGTTGACCCATTTGCAGCGAAACAAAGGGACCTTAAAAGAGACTCCATAGTCTAGTTCCCATATCTCCTCTATGTAACCATAATATGTGTCCTTTTGTCCATTCTCGTCTATTGCATCAAAGCGGACACCACTATTTTGGTTGGTGCTCTTTTTATCTTGGGCGATCGTGTAGAATGTATTCCCATTTATTTCGTACCCTTGGAAATTCAATACAGTAGAAGATGGTGACGCGGCCAACAAGTATAGCTGATCTCCAACAGTGGTGTCATTCAAGAGATGTGTCCACATCCAACCACCAAAAGACTTCATGTGTTCATCTGTAATCCATGATTCAGGCTTCCCCGGGTTTTTGGAGCGTACAATATTCTTGTGTTCCTCGATATACGGAGCTGCCAAGGTGGAATTATGTAGAACTGTGTAGTGTGCTTTAGTGAAAGAATCCCCGTCCCTACATATCATTGCTTTCTTTCCCAGCGTGCCTTTTCCACTTAGTCTTCCCTCATGCCGCGAGTCAGAAACACCAATCGGCTTAAGGTCAGGAATAAAGTCAACACAAAACTCAATGACCTCCTCTGTTCCATATCCCTTGGAGATGCTTCCTTCTGGTCTAGCACGGTTATGAACATATTTCTTTAAGACTCCCATGAACCTCTCAAAGGGGAACATATTGTGCAGAAATACCGGACCGAGAATGGCAATCTCTTCCACTAGATGAACCAGGAGATGCGTCATAATATTGAAGAAGGATGGTGGGAACACCAATTCAAAACTAACAAGACATTGTACCACATCCTTCTGTAACCTTGGCAGAATATCTGGATTGATTACCTTCTGAGATATTGCATTGAGGAATGCACACAGCTTCACAATGGGTACTCGAACATTTTCCGGTAGAAGCCCCCTCAATGCAATCGGAAGCAACTGCGTCATAATCACGTGACAGTCATGAGACTTCAGGTTTTGGAACTTTTTCTCTGCCATATTTATTATCCCCTTTATATTAGATGAGAAGCCCAACGGCACCTTGATACTGTAAAGGACTTCAAAAAAGATTTACTTCTCTGCTTTGGTAAGAGCATAGCTGGCACGACTTAAGTGACGCCCTTTATCCGTCTTGTTATCTGTATGCATGTTCTTTGGGTCTTTCATAATTTGTTGGTCCTCCCGTGCTTCAGGTGTATCTTTTGTCTTACCATACACGCCTAGGAATCCTAGCAGGTTCACGCAGAGATTCTTCGTCACGTGCATCACGTCGATTGAAGAGCGGACACGCAGGACTTTCCAATATGGCAGCTCCCAAAATATAGATTTCTTCTTCCACATGGGTGCGTGTCCTGTAGCGACGTCGTTCGGAACTGATTGACCGCCGGGACCCTTTCCAAAGATTACTTCTATGTCCTTGACCATACCAAATACATCATCACCAGCAGGGAGTTCAGGCTTCTTCCGGTGATCTGCCTCACCTTTAAAATGCTTGCCTTTCTTTCTTACGGGATGATTGGTCGGAAGAAATCGTCGATTCGCTAGGTACACAACCTTCTTGCATTTATGCTAATATGTACCTTCGGTCTTATCTAATCAGTGGGTGCATGCCTTATATCCTTTGTTTGTTTGTCCTGAAAGGTTACTAAGAGCAGGCCAATCATTGATGGTTACGAATAACAACCCTCGTAGATTAAATGGCTCCTGTTTGTTCTCATCCCACGCACGTACACCTGGTTTGCCCCACAACTGTAAGAGTTCTTCAACTAATGGCCTAAGGTACACATCAATGTCGTTGCCCGGTTGCTTCGGGCCTTGGATGAGCACTGGCATCATAATGAACTTACGCTTCATGCACAACCAAGGAGGCAGGTTGTAGATACATAGAGTCACGGGCCAGGTGCTGTGACTGCAGCTCTGCTCCCCAAAAGGATTCATGCCATCCGTACTTAGACCAAACCATAAGTTCCTTGCGTCACCTGCAAAGTCTGGGAAGTCTCTCTCGATTTTTCTCCACTGTGACCCATCAGCAGGGTGTCTCAACTCCCCGTCTTTCTTACGGTCTTCTTTGTGCCATCGCAACAACCTGGCATGCTCTTTGTTTCTGAACATGCGTTTCAACCTTGGTATTATAGGAGCATACCACATAACCTTAGCAGGAACCCTCTTCCGGAGGGGCTCTCCCTCAACATCACCAGGGTCATCTCGTCTAATCTTATACCGCAACGCGTTGCATACCGGGCATTTATCTAAATTCTCATACTCCTTACCGCGGTAGAGGATGCAGTCATTAATGCATGCATGTATCTTTTGCACATCTAATCCCAGAGGACAGAGAGTCTTCTTTGCTTCGTAGGTACTCTCGGGAAGTTCGTTATGTTTTGGAAACTTCGGCTTCATTATTTTCAGCATCTTTTCAAATGAGGAGTCAGTTAGACCACACTCTGCCTTCCATCGCAACAATTCCAGTGTGGTACCGAGCTTTGTGCTGCCATCTTCACAATTTGGGTACAACAATTTCTTGTGATCTTCTAACATGCCCTCTAACTTCAACTTCTCATTTTCTGTTTCACGGTCTCGCTTTGCATCAGAAATGACCCTACCAAGTTCATCAGCCGGCTCATCTGATGCCCGTTCTTCACCTTTTTCCTCTCCATTGTCTTCCATTGCAGTAGCACTGTATTCAGGAAACATATGATGATAGTTGTTATCATCATCTTCTTCTTCACCATCTTCCATCATAACCCCTCTTTCCCCGTGCTTGGTCCAGCAATTATAGTTGGGCATGAAACCTTTCATAATCAGGTGGCCGCGAATGATTTTCGAGGAAGAGTACTCCTTGTTGTTCCGACATTGAACACATGGACAACGTATAAATCCATTCTCTTTGTTTGCCGTAGCCACATCGATAAATTTATCCACGCCTTTGATATACCCGGCTACCCGCCGGTCACCGTACATCCATTCCCGACCGTTCATCTGCATCATATAAGTAAGTTTATCAAAAAACAGGACATCATAAATAGTGAAATAACCAATTCACACCGACACATGAATTGTATCAATGACCTAGAAAAGATAAGATTGCTAACCTCGATCGAGGGAAATAAAGAGGAGAAAGCTCAAGTGCGTCTCGGACACCTTCTATATTTTTGTTCTATGAGAAATTCAACTGGATTTTTCACTCAAACATTTCAACAAACACCTTCAATGCATGCATGAGAAAAAACTAGCACACACCCTCACACCTTACACCATTCGAAAAAATAGAGTGGAGGCAGAGGGGGCTGGGGCGTTGCATTTATAGAGGGCAAGGGGTCTTTAGTCCCGGTTGGAGCCAGCAACCGGGACTAAAGGTGCGTGCCACGCCACGTGGCTGTGGCCAAACCTTTAGTCCCGGTTGGTGGCTCCAACCGGGACGCATGCCCCCTTACCAACCGGGACCCATGCCCCCTGGCCCCGTGCCCGTTCCAACCGGGACGCGTGCCAGCATTAGTCCCGGTTGGTGGTGCAACCGGGACTAATGCTCCCAGGGGTCGCGAACGGATGGCCCTTTTTCCTCTAGTGATCTATGGCATGATATTCTTGTTAACTTGAGTGTACCATTGTTGCCATCTGGATATTATTGACGAGATTTCCACTGATTCCCACACAGACGGACCCTATCGGTCAAGATTTGGCGTTTTGTAGCATCCCTTTATAGACTGGTGTCTTATTGTTATGGTTGCATGAATGAATCTAGCCCAGATTTAGTGCAGATCTATTCCGTTTAGTTCACATGCATGTTTTCCCTTGATGTGTTTCACCTTCTGAGAAGACGCGTTAGATTTTTTCCCTTTTTCTTGTATGACACCTGGTATTCAACGCCAATCCGTTGCCATCTATCACTTGAACAGCTGTGTACAGGAAATCCATGTAATTATCAGTAAAATGTAGTATTCATCTCCCATGCACTGAAATACTTCAGTTTTGTAATACTTTAATTTAAGAAAAACTTTGTTGCCAAACTAGACCTAAGTTTTTCATGCCACTGCCATCATCCTTCTCATCCAAATGAATGTGGCCTTTATAATTTTACCGTTTCTGTAAACATCAATCTTGGCAAGTTTTAAATGCTCATTCGTATTTTTTTTATTATTAACTTGTTCTCAGTCAAGCTGAAGAAGCAATCTCCATGTCAAGCTGATGTTGTTCTTGAAGAAATAAGCAAAGTTCTCTAAAGCCTCCTACCTGGGGCAATCCGAGCGATCTGTTGCAGCCTCCACCTGCGTTGGCTCCTCAGACGAACTGCCCACCTCCTCCACCTGCGGGCAAGTTCACCGTAGACGCGTACACCTTTTTCTTATTCTGTAGTATCCCGTTCTGAATCACACGAAGAGCTCGAATAAGAAATATAGCGATCCGAACTTCTGATCCCTGCTGCACAAGCGGAGACATTCAGACACAGCTTGTTCATAGATAAATAAACGTATTGTTGTTTCTTATTTCAATGGTGGTATTGTGTTAAGAAACAAGGATGATGTTGTATGTTATGGAATTGTACTTCCTCCATCGAGAAACAAGGATGATGTTTTTTATTTCAACGGTGGTATTGTGTTAAGAAACAACGGTGGTATTGCGTCTTCTTTTGCTGATCGTTTTGCTAGTGCGAGTTGCATAGATTATATTGTGTTGATTTGTGCCTCCATGATGTTCGATGTTATAGAATTGTACTTCCTCCATCCAGAAATAATTGACTTAGATTTGTCTAAATTTGAACGTATCTAGACATGTTTTTAGTGTATAGATAGATTTGTATCTAGGCGAACTCAAGTCAGTTATTTATCAGATGGACTATTAATGTTCAACTCTTCAAGATTCTCTGGAATTGTATTCTTTCTCAAATTTATGAAAATAAGAAACAAATCAATATTAGCTAACCAAAACACAATATAATCCCGACATTATAGAATTTTCAATATTAGCTGGGACGGTGGAAGCTGAAAGGAACTGGACCGACTACTACTGCCTATTATCAACAACAACTTGTTAAAGTAAATTAGTATCACAAATGTTGCACGGACTAAATCACGGCGATGTCTGAAATTCATGAGCTGGATAACCATTTAGTTGTCTCACTTTCAACCATTAACCACATTGTTTTGAAGATGAAAAAATACATTGCTTCAGACTCTTAACTAAAGACCAATATATTATATACTCCCTCCGTCCCAAAATAGATGTCTCAGATTTGTCAAAATTTGGATGAACCTATATGTCTCAGATTTAGTATATAGGTTCATCCAAATTTTGATAAATCTAAGACATCTATTTTGGGACGGAGGGAGTAGTTAAGATAACAACTACCATTGCACTACTATTATCTTTTCTAGTGGAGGATCTAAAAAGTTTTAGAAGCCTGGACAAACATGCTTAAGATGTCCTTTTTGGACAAAATTGCTATACAAAGTCAGATAATGCAAGGCATAGCGCATCGACAAAGACACACACAACTAGTATGTTGTCATTTTGGTTGTAACATCTAATTTCGGTCCTTACCCTATGTGTTACAAGTTTGTAACACTATATTCCTCGTGAGCTATGTGTTACAACCTAGTAACACGGTATTGATGTTTACAAATTATGTGTTACTACCTTATAACACCTTGAATCATGTGTTACAACTGTGTAACACTCTTTGCCTCTCCCATACTTTGTGTTACAAATTCGTTGTTGACACAATTGGTGTGTTACTAGTATTTCATGAAGTAACACAATTTTTCTTATGTTACAGATATGTGTTACCAAACCTCTGTATTGTTGTAGTGAGTCCCAATCATAATAGTTTCAAAACTTCCTTGTGGAATGGGACAATATATTTTTCTAGCTTTAATGCTCTCAATATTTTCAATGGAATTCAGGCAATAGCTCTTATCAATCTTCTTGGGGAAATAGACAGTATGCTCTTTGTCATTAATATTAAAAGTTACTTTTCCTTTATTACAATTGATGACATCACCTGCAGTATTAAGAAAAGGTCTCCCAAGAATAATAGACATATTATCATCTTCAAGCATCTCAAGCACAACAAAATCAGTTAAAACCAAGCAATTATGAGCCACTTGAACGGGAACATCCTCACATATACCAACAGGAATAGTAGTTGACTTATCATCCATTTGCAAATATATATCAGTTGGTATCAACGTTTCTAGCTAGAGTGTCTTGTAGAGGGAAAAAGGCATAATACTAACTCCAGCTCCCAAATCACATAAAGCAGTTCTAACATAATTATTCTTAATAGAGCAAGGATTAGTTGGTATACCTGTATCACCAAGTTTCTTAGGAACCTTACCATTAAAGGAATAATTAGCAAGCAAAGTAGAAATTTCCTCATTGGGAATCTTCCTTTTATTAGAGACAATATCCTTCATATACTTTGAATAAGGAGGCAACTTAATAGCATCAGTCAAAGGAATTTGCAAAAATAAAGGTTTCATCCACTCAAAAAACTTGTTATAGTGTTCTTCCTCCTTTGACTTGTGTTTCTTATTGGGAAAAGGCATAGGTTTCTACACCCAAGGTTCTCTGTCACTACCATGTTTATTAACAATAAAATCTTCCTTAGTGTACCTAGTGTTCTTAGTGTGCTTCTCAGGTTCTTCATCAACTTCCTCCTTGTCAGGAGCATCATATTTATCACCACTTTCAGTTTTAGCATCAGAGACTGATATACTATTAGGATCTACAATAGGTTTAGAGGGTTCCTCGACTATTTTATATTTCTTTTTCTTTCTCTTATGAGGACTACCACTACTTTCACCATGTTGAGAATACTGCGCAATTCTTCTAGGGTGTCCTTCAGGATATAAAGGATCTTTAGTGGATATACCACTCCTAGTTCTAATTCCATAAGCATGTTTATCTCATGAGGCATTAACTAGCATATCTTTTTGTACCTTAGCAAGTTGATCAATTTGAGCTTGAACCATTTGAAAGTGTTTACAAAGCATTTTAACATCATTAGCAGTTCTTTCCACAATATCTTTCAACTCATTAATAGCTCTAGAGTTTTCCAATAAATGATTCTGAACTTGTTTATTAAAATTACCTTGTTTAACAATAAATGTATCAAGTTCATCTAAGCATTGATCAGGAGGCTTACCATAGGGAATATCACCTTCATCAAAGTGGAGAGAGTGTACCTCAATAGTAGATGAGTGGGGAATTGGCTTACATAATTCTTCTATAGGAGATAGATTATTCACATCTTCAGCTCTAATACCTTTCTCCTTTAGACATTTCTTACCTTATTTCATCACTTCATCATTTAATGCAATCATTCCCCTCTTATTTGGTGTTGGTGTTGGAGCTGGTTCAGGCACAGTTGGTTCAGGAGTAATAGGCTCAGGTGTATTTAGCTCAGTTGAAGTCCAATCATCATAATTCTTGCTTATTTAGCCAATAATTCTTCAGCATCTTCAGGAGTTCTTTTCCTGAAAACACAATCAGCAAAACTATCTAGGTATGTCCTAGAATTATCAGTTAGTCCATTATAATAAATATCAGGAAGCTCATTTTTAGGCAATGGACATCCAGGATGTGCATGAATCAAGGCATAGAACCTTGTCCATGACTCAAGCAATTTCTCTTCTCCCTGTTTAAAATCAAAAAGTTTCTGCAAAGCAGCATGTCTAGCACTGGGAGGAAAGTATTTTTGGAAGAAAGAAGCAATCAAGCAATCATGGCTATCAATGGATCCAGGAGGTAATCTATTAAACCAAGCTTGAGCTTCTCCTTTTAGTAACAAAGTACTTGCACATCTTAACATCATCAGAAAATAAGGCACTCATAGTGGAAAGCTCATTCATATGTGCCACAACCTTTTCATTCTCAGTCCCACAAAAAGGTTCTTTCTCAACAATGTTTATATAGGATAAATCAAGAGAGAAATCATAATCTTTATCTTTAATGTCTATGGGAGAAGTAGCAAACTTAGCATCAGGAGACAGTTTAGGTATAATAGTACGTCTCTCTATGAGACTCCTAATAGCACTAGCACCACATGTGTTTTGGTACTCTTCAATAAATTCATTAGTCATTTCAATGTAACCATCATTAATATCATATCTCTCTCTAGACTCAGGTGAGCTAACAGGTGTAATAGTGTATTCACTAGGAGTTTCAGTGTCCCAAAATAGTTCTAGCAATAGTAGCCTCTAGTAAAGGACCTAATGAACCACTCGCATCAAGCACTGTAGAAGTAACATCATGAGTATCAGAAGCAATTTCAGATTCAGCAGTAGTAGCAGTGTGTGTAGCATGTGTATGTGGTGGTGTAACAAGCTTACTTATAACAGACGGTGAATCAAGAGTAGCAGAGGTGTTTCGGACTGTACCTCTTCTTGTAGTGGATGGTAAAATAGGAAACTTTCCATCACGAGACTTACCCATGATGAAAGGAATAGCAGTGAACAATAATAGATCCAAGTGAACTTACAAATAAAGCTATGCTCCCCGGCAACAACGCCAGAAAATAGTCTTGGTGACCCACAAGTATAGGGGATCGCAATAGTCTTCGAGGGTAGTATTACCCAATTTATTGATTCAACACAAGGGGAACCAAAGAATACTTGCAAGCCTTAACAACTAAGTTGTCAATTCAGCTGCACCTAGAAATAGTTCTTGCTCATAGAAGTTTATCAGTAACAATAGTTTTGTAATAGCAATAATAAAGTAATAGTAGCAGCAAAATAGGAGCAATAGTAACAGTAGTAGCAAACAGTAGGATATGAGTGCGGTAGGCATAGGGATGGATGGACGGGCATTGCATGGACGAGCCTAAACATGTAACTTCAAGAACTAGGGCAATTGCAAATAAATAAGATAAAGCATCCAAGTACTAAGCAATCATAGGCATGTGCTCCATATATAGTCATGTGTGCTCGCAATGAGAACTTGCACAACATCTTTTGTCCTTCCAACCCGTTGCATCAGGGCCTCAAGGGAACTACTGGCAATTAAGGTGCTCCTTTGAATAGAGCACCGAAGAAAAGAATTAACACTCCGCGAAGACACGTGGTCCTCACATCACTGCTATCCCCTCCGGTTGTCCCAATTTCTGTCACTTTGGGGCCTTTGGATCCGGACAATGATATGTGTACAAAACTTGCCGATAAGATCACAAACAATACTATCATAATGAATCAATAATAAGTTCAGATCTGAGATCATTGCACTCGGGCCCTAGTGACAACCATTAAACACAACAAGTTGCAACAAAGTCAAATAGCACTAATAGAGATACTAGGCACCATGACCTAACAATCTTATTCGATTACATGATAGAACTCATCCAATCCCTACCATCCCCATAGCCTACAACAGGGGATTACTCACTCATGGATGACGGAAAAATGGATGGTTGATAAAGAGGCGTTGGTGATGATCCTCTCCAAATTCCTCGTCCCGGCAGGGTGCCAGAACGGAGTTTCTGGTTCCGAATCGCGGTTTCTGGTGGTGGCGGCGCAGCAGAACTCTTTTTGGAAAAACTTCGAACCCCCCCTGAGTTTTTAGGTCAGAAGGCAACTTATAGGCGAGGAGGGAGGCCGAGGGGGTGCCTGGGGCAGCCACACCCCCTCCAGGCGCGGCATGGGCCCACCCGTGCGGCAGGGGGTGTGGTCCCCTCAGGCCTCCACTCTGTCTCGTATTCTGGCTCCGTGAATCTTCTGGTGAAATAGGATTTTTGGCATATTTTCCGGGATTTTCCTGATAGTTGATTTTCTGCACAAAAACTAGACACCAAGGTAATTCTGCTGAAAACAGCGCCAGTTCGTGTTAGTTGTATCCAAATCACACAAGTTTAGAGGAGAAATAATAGCAAGTGTTTAGGAAAGAAGATACGTTTTGGACGTATCAAGGAACCTCTTGAACCTGCCGGAGATCCTAATAGTATATCTGTATCTGACGCTGAAACTGAAAGTGGTGATAAAAATGATGCTCCTGATAAGGAAGAAATTGAAGAAGAACCTGAGAAGCACACTAAGAACACTAGATACACTAAGGAAGATTTTATTGCTAATAAACATGGTAGTGAAAGAGAACCTTGGGTGCAGAAACCAATGCCTTTTCCTAATAAGAAACACAAGTCAAAAGAGGAAGAACACTATAACAAGTTTTATGAGTGGATGAAACCTTTGTTTTTGCAAATTCCTTTGACTGATGCTATTATGTTGCCTCCTTATTCAAAGTATATGAAGGATATTGTCTCTAATAAAAGGAAGATTCATAATGAGGAAATTTCTACTTTGCTTGCTAATTATTCCTTCAATGGTAAGGTTCCAAAGAAACTTGGTGATCCAGGTATTCCAACTATTCCTTGCTCTATTAAGAATAATTATGTTAGAACAGTTTTGTGTGATTTGGGAGCTGGAGTTAGTGTTATGCCTTTTCTCTCTACAAGAGACTCCAGCTAGAAAAACTGATACCAACTGATATATCTTTGCAAATGGCTGATAAGTTAACTACTATTCCTATTGGTATATGTGAGGATGTTCCTGTTCAAGTGGCTCATAATTGTTTGGTTCTAACTGATTTTGTTGTGCTTGACGTGCCTGAAGATGATAATATGTCTATTATTTTTGGGAGACCTTTTCTTAATACTGGAGGTGCTGTCATCAATTGTAATCAAGGAAAAGTAACTTTTAATATTAATGACAAAGAGCATACTGTCTATTTCCCCAAGAAGATTGATAAGAGCTATTGCCTGAATTCTATTGAAAATATTGAGAGCATCAAAGTTGGAGAAATATATTGTCCCATTCCACAAGAAAGTTTTGAAACTATTATGATTGGGACTATTGCTATCAAGATTGAGGTAACATAATCATTCATTGAAATGCAAATTTTTGTTTCATATAAGATTGTTTTGGTAATAAGACTTGATCAACCTTGTTAACAAAGGGATTTTAATGAATAAAACAATGCTTTCACAAGGTTACACTTGCTCACTTTTATTTTTCTCCTTTCCAACCCTCGCTCTTCGTCTTGTTAATCTTAGTTTTGCTAGTTCCTTGTTTTTTAGAGTGTCTTAGAACTTCTGTAGTTTTGATTTTGGTTTGCTTTTTTGCTTATTCTAAAAAAATCTTTTTCTATGAGAAAATCAATTTTCATAACCTGAAAATTGGCCAAAAATAAAGTTTCCCAAAAAATTCCAGAAATTTCTCATTAAATTTTTCCTCGAAAAAAGGGGCAGAGGGGCACCTGGATTGGCCCAGGGGGACCCACCAGGCCAGCACACCCCCTGGTGGAGCGGCCAGCCCCAGGGCGCGCCTGGCCTAGGTGGGGCCCACATGTTGTAGGGTTTCCTAGCATGGAAAACAAAAAATTTCTATCGCATACAAACAAACAAGCCAAGATCTATCTACTAGATTGTAGCAACGAGTCGATGGAATAACTTACCCTCGAAGATTCCAAAGTGTTTAACAAGAGCGGATTCTCGTGGGTGATGTGGTCGTACTCTTCCCGATCTCAAGATCGCGTAGACGATCCTTCCGGCGCTGCGTTCCGGCAGCGCTCCCGCAGTCGGTCACACGTTCGGTACTCGACGAAGACCTTCCTCTCCCTTGTTCCAGCAGGCAGCGGAGGTTGTAGCTGTTAGACCCCTCCTTTATAAAGGAAAGGATCCCTGTGATTGCAATGCTAGTCCCTGGATCTATGCTAGCATCCACAGTTTAAGATGAAGTACACAGATACAAAGGTCGTTTATTACATTCATTCCAGAGATAAAACATAGTCTTTTACAACTCAGGGCCAAAAGGCCTAATACAAGAGTTTTTGGAATAAGTAAATAAACACAAGTCTTCATCTTCATGTGCCACAGGCAAGCATGTTGAGTGTAGACTCATGACTCCTAATCATCATCGGAGTAACCTGCAACATCACAAGTTACAGCCACAGAGGGTCAATACTTTGGAATAGTATTGGCAAGTGATACCTTTGTATATTTTAAGTGGACTAGAATACTATATGCATCTTGGCTAAGTGTAGCTTGGCTTGCTTTGCTGGAAAATAGGTTTTTCCTATTAGTTGAAAACACTGAGTTATTCTTTGTCAAAATCATTCCCTAGGAGCCTCCAATAGACATTGGGGTCCTTCACCCTTGTTCACCCACAAATTTTTATTTAGAAGTTGGAGTGTTGAGATTCTTGTAGCTTCCATGTCTTGATGCTCAAAAGTGTCCATTTCCTTGGACTAGGCTAAGTACTTAGGTTTTCCATCTGCAGAGGTTGTGCACTTTCCCCACCAGACTTGGTTTCCCAAGACAGGACCTTTCAGAAGCTTTTCCTTAGTCAAAATGGACGCGCTCCAACCTATCAACCCAACTACCACCAACTGTCCAAGTGACTAAGTTCTGGCAACCTATATGATCATGGCAGAGCCCATATTGCCAAGTGGTTGCACTGTAAGCTTTCTCAACAATTGGCCTCCAAATCCCTTTGTGCCTGGGTGGCATACCACAAGTGAGATACACAACCCAAGTCCATGGCCTTGTGTAACCACTCAAAATAACCCAAACATTCCATTCCACCCAGGAGGTTCATTCGACTTAGTTGTTTTATTAAGAAAACATAAGTCTCTTGACTTAGAATATTTTCATCATAAACCATATAGATGTTCACCACCCTTGTTTGCTAAGTAGCTAGACTAAGCAGAATATGATAACCTAACTTGGGATAATTTCCTTAGCAATTCTACTATTCCATTCTACTTAGGATTTCCCATCTTAGCACTAGGCAAAATATCATGCAATATTTTAGCAAAATATCTAGTGCTAGTACAAAACATAGGACAGAAATATTCATGAAAATATCACTTGCCTTGGTAGTGGGGAGAGTAGCACTCTTCACAATCACAATCACTAGCAAAATCTACACAAGAAATTATAGCATACAATTACACACAAATATATACAAACAAAAATAATATGAATGCATGCATGCAAGAATTTACTAAGTGTGATTTTTGAAAATTCTACCAAGTATGCTCATGAGTTCAGAAACTTAACATAACACAAAATTTGCCAACTAAACTTATTTGGCACTAATATAATTTACCTAATTAAATCTATATCTAAAATAGCCTTAAACTTGTTCTACAAAATAAAAACATTTTAACTGTTACTATATGCTAAATAAATTGGATATACTGAAAGGCCTTGTCTCACTGAATCCAATGGTATAAAGTTTGCAAAAATCTAACGTGGCATTCAAAAGTTATAAGCATTTGAAGTTTGAATCTAATTCAGGTTTTAAATTCTGTTTTTAATCTAAACCTTGCCACGCGTCGCAATCTCACTGGCGCATACCGCTTCGCGCGGATCGAGCGCTGCGGACCGCACGATCTAAATGGGATCTGGCGGCTCAGATGCGCGCTTACCCCTTCGTTTACAATCTATCCTAACCCTACGATCTGGATCCAACGGACAAAACCATCCAACCACAAACTGGCGGCGCTTAGCGGCGTTGACTGGCGGCGGCGCGTCTGACTACGGCGGCGCCGGCGTTCTAGGTCGCTCGGGGAGGGAAGGGCGTGCTTACCAGAACCGCAAGGTCGAGGCGAAGCTCAACGTGGAGGTGGCTTGGCAAGGGGCGCACGGGGTCGTCGGGGATTCCTCGCCGGAGTTCGCGAATGCGTCAGCCACGGTCAGTCGTCGACGTTGGCGAGGTTCCTCGTCGCGCTAAGCCAAAATAGGGGTACTGTCATATGCGCAAGACGATGAGGATTCTAGGCGTATCAGTCAGAGGGCAAGGGGCGGTGGCTACTTACGGAGGGAGGTCGCTGGAGTTCGTGCAGAAGACGGTGGCGGCCAGTCGTCGATGTTGCAGAAGCTACGGGTCATGCGAAGGTAAACAGAGGGTGTCAGAAGGTGCACAGAGACTCACTGAACAAGATAAAGTAAACGCGAGACCGAGGGGAACTCTATGCTTACCGGAATTTGCCGCTGCAGTCGTCGGAGATGGCGGGGTTGCAGAGAGCAATGCGCGCAGCCTGGGGGCGTTCTGTGCTTGGGGTTTGGGGGAAAAGAGAGAGGGGACAGAGGGGGTTCTTATAGCCTGGTCGCGAGCGAGAATCACTCGGCCAATAACTCGAATTGACGCCGCGAATTAAAACACAGAAACGCTCGCGTTGATTTGGGGATGAACTGGTCGTGCGGGTGGAGACGATGCTGACGTGGAGGAGGCCCGTTTGTCAGTGACGTGCGCGAGGTGGAAGTGGGGTCTGCTTGTCAGCGGCTGAACGCGTGCGCTCGCGCGTGAGAGAGGAAAGGAAAGTTTCCGGGTGGGCTTGTTGGGCTCGTTTTTCTGCTGGGCCAGATTCTGGCCGCGCGGCCTTTTCCTTTTGTTTAAGTCTTTTTCTTTTCTAATTCTATTTTCTGGAATGATTTTTGATATGAATTCAGATCCTTTTGAATTCAAACCAAACTGGGGATCTTTGCAGGGTTCTGTGGTTTCAATTTCAGACTTTTAACCAAGTGGTTACTTTGTAAGGTCCTGGTCAAGCTTGGGTGTTGAACAAAGCAAGTTTTGTCTTTAGTTTGTGAATGAATGAAATAGGGTTAGAAATATTTCCAAATTGGAAACTTGGGTAAAAAAAATGCTACACCTAAACTTTCCAACAATGGATGCAAGTAATCAAGTACTTAAACATTCAAATTTCAAAGGGTGATGGCCATTTGGAATAAATTGACCACATGAAATCATAGCTCAAACTTCTATCTCTAAATGATTTTTGAGAAAACCCTAAATGGATGAATGATGCAAAGATGATATGAATGAGTTTTGAAACTATGATTTTTGGGATGTTACAAATCTAACCCCCTTAAGGTGAATCTCGCCCTCGAGATTCGGGTTGGCTAGCAAATAGGTGAGGGAGGTCTTTCCGAAGATCATCTTCTCTTTCCCATGTTGCTTCTTCTTCGGAGTGATGGTTCCATTGCACTTTACAAAACTTGATAGTCTTGGTCCTGGTAACTCTTTCTGCGGTCTCTAGAATCTTGACAGGCTTTTCTTCATAAGTGAGATCACTTTCTAGTTGAACTTCTTCCAAAGGTATGGTATCCTTCAAAGAGGACTCTTCCATTTCTGGGTGACATTTCTTAAGCTGACTCACATGAAATACGTTATGGACTGCTGATAGAGATTCTGGCAATTCAACTCCGTATGCAACTTCTCCTTTGCGACTTAGAATCTTGAATGGCCCAACATATCTTGGTGCCAACTTTCCTTTGACTCCAAATCTTTTCACTCCACGGAGTGGTGATACCCTGAGGTAAGCTCTATCCCCAACTTCATAGGTGACTTCTCTACGCTTAGAATCCGCGTAGCTTTTCTGTCGGGACTGTGCTATCTTCAATCTATCTTTAACCAATTTGACTTTCTCTTCGGCGTCTTTGATAAGATCTGGTCCGAATAAGCTTCTTTCTCCCACACCATTCCATAAAAATGGGGTGGTACACTTCCTTCCGTAGAGTAACTCAAACGGTGCCATTCCAATACTAGATTGATGACTGTTATTGTAAGAGAACTCTGCGTACGGCAAACTTTCATCCCAACTTGCTCCATAGTCTAAAGCACAGGCTCTCAACATGTCTTCAAGAATTTGGTTGGCTCTTTCTGTTTGTCCATCCGTTTGTGGATGAAAAGCAGTGCTGAATTCCAATCTCGTTCCTAAGGATTCATGAAGCTGTCTCCAAAAGTGAGATGTGAACTGGGTTCCTCTATCTGATACTATACTCTTAGGCACACCGTGAAGGCATACAATTATGCTCATGTAAATTTTAGCTAACTTGGCACTTGTATAGGTTGTCTTCACGGGTATAAAATGAGCCACCTTAATTAGTTAGGTGATCCACTACTACCCATATGGAATCATACCCTGTCCTGGTCCTTGGTAATCCGGTAATGAAATCCATACCAATATTTTCCCACTTCCATTCAGGAATAGGCAGTGGTTGAAGCAAACCCGCTGGTTTCTGGTGCTCCGCTTTGACTCTGCTACACACATCACACAAAGCAATATGTTCAGCAATGTCCCTTTTTAGATTGTTCCACCAAAACCTTTCCTTCATGTCCATGTACATCTTGGTATTTCCCGGGTGAATGGAATACGGAGAGTTGTGTCCTTCTTGTAAGATCAGTTTCCGCAACTCTGGGTCTCGTGGAACACATATACGTTTCCCGTGCCATAAAGTACCCTGTTCGTCAACACGGAAACTCTTAGCCTTCCCTAGACTAATATTTTCCTTAATCTTTCCAATTTCCTCATCAGTCTTCTGGACTTCTCGGATCTTGTCCAATAGAGTGGGTTGAAAATCTAAGGACATGAGATATCCTTCTGGTACAATCTCCAATCTGAGTTCTTTGAATTGCTTACACAAGTCATCTGGCAATTCTCCTTTTGTAAGGCCATTTACAAACGTCTTACGACTTAGAGCATCTGCTACTACATTTGCTTTACCGGGGTGGTATTGCAAACTTAAGTCGTAATCCTTGATAAGTTCTAGCCATCTTCTTTGTCTCATGTTGATTTCCTTCTGGGTGAAGATATACTTCAAGCTTTTATGATCGGTGAACACTTCACAACGCTTTCCCAAAAGGTAATGTCTCCATGTTTTGAGTGCATGGACGACAGAGGCTAACTCCAAATCATGAGTAGGATAGTTTACTTCATGAGTTTTGAGTTGTCTCGAGGCATAGGCTACGACTTTACCATCTTGCATAAGTACGGCACCCAAACCTTGATGAGACGCATCACAATATACCTGGAAATCCTTTTCTAAATCTGGCAGACATAGAACTGGTGCTGTCACAATTCTCTTCTTCAATTCTTGGAAACTGACTTCACAACCTTCAGTCCAAGCAAACTTCTTGTCCTTCTTTAGCAATCCTGTCATTGGCTTAGCAACCTTCGAGAAATTTTCAATGAACCTTCTGTAGTAACCTGCCAAGTCGAGGAAACTACGAACTTCTTTCACATTCTTGGGTGATTCCCATTCTGTCACAGCTGAAACCTTAGCAGGATCAACTGCCACACCATCTTTTGTCATCACATGACCAAGAAAACCAACTTTCTCTAACCAGAACTCACATTTGCTGAATTTGGCATATAGTTTATGTTCCCTCAGTTTCTCAAGTATCAAGCGTAAGTGTCTTTCATGTTCTTCCTTGCTCTTGGAGTAGACCAAGATGTCATCGATGAAAACGACAACGAACTTGTCAAGGAATTCCATGAACACCTTGTTCATCATATTCATGAAGTATGCCGGAGCGTTGGTTAATCCAAAAGGCATCACGGTATACTCATACAATCCATACCTTGTGGTGAATGCTGTTTTTGGTATGTCTTGCTCTCGTATCTTGAGTTGAAAATAACCTGACCGGAGATCAATTTTCGAGAATACACATGCTCCCTCTAACTGATCAAATAAGTCGTTGATTCTTGGCAAAGGATATTTGTTCTTGATGGTAACCTCGTTGAGAGAACGGTAGTCAATACATAACCTTTGTGTTCTATCCTTCTTCTCGACGAACAATACTGGGGCTCCCCAAGATGAAGAACTTGGTTGAATAAACCCTTTCTGTAACTGTTCTCCTAGCTGTTGCTTGAGCTCTTTCAATTCATCAACTGACATTTTGTACGGTCTCTTAGCTATTGGTCCTGATCCTGGCACCAAATCTATCAGAAACTCCACATCTCTATCCGGAGGCATTCCTGGTAGCTCTTCCGGAAACACATCCGGATACTCACATACTATTGGTACACTGTCCATGCTAACCCCCTTAAGAGAATTCAGCTTACTTCCTTTGGATTCAAAGTTTGACTTAAATTTTATTCTTTTTCCGTCGGGGGTTGTGAGTGTAACGGTACGATTGGCACAATCTAATACTCCTTCATACTTAGCCATCCAGTCCATTCCCAAAATTACGTCTAGTCCTTGGGAATCTAGGATTATCAGGCTTACTGGAAATTTATGTTTACCAAACTCTATGGTGAGATCCCGGCATCCAAGGCTTACTATCATGTCTCCCCCCGGAGAACTAACTTTTATTGGACACCCAATGTTTTCTGATGCAAACCCATTTCTAACAACAAATGCCTTTGATATGAATGAATGATATGCACCGGTATCAAAGAGTACAAATGCTGAAATTGAATTGAGTCAGAACTTACCAGCCACGGCATCAGGCTCCTCATAGACCTCCTCCACATTGATGTGGTTAACCTTTCCTTTCTGAAAAGGATTTGGCTTATTAGGTCCTTCAACTTTCTTCTCAGGGCACTCATTAGCATAATGCCCCAGCTTCTTGCATTTGAAGCACTCAACCTGACTGATGTCCTTTTTAGGTGGTTGGCCTCCACTTCCACTACCATTTCCACCATAGTGGCTCTTATGTCCACCCTTGTGGTTCTTGTACTTGTCCTTGTCATGGCTGCGATGATGCTTGTTGTCATGACGGTTGTGGTTGTGCTTGTTAAATTTCCCATGTTTATGGGATCCTGAGCTGCCACTGTCATCATAGTGAGATCGTTTGTGAGACGATCCCGAGCTGTGCTTGTCGGAGTGTTTCCTCTTTCTACTCTCGACTTGCTTCATTTTACTCTCCAAAATAGCAGCCTTGTCACACAAAGACTGATAAGTTGGAACATATGCCACAGCCAACTGTAGATTCAGCTCATCATTTAAGCCTTCCAGAAATTTTTCCTTTCTTTTGGCATCTGTGTCAACCTCATCCGGTGCATAGCGCGCCAGATTGTTGAACTCTTCTATGTATTCTGCCACGCTGCGGTGGCGCTGTTTCAGGTTGTGAAACTCCTTCTTTTTCAGACTCATCATTCCTGATGAGATATGAGCGGTGCGAAAGCCATCTTCAAAGATAGCCCAAGTCACCTCATCAATAGGAGTGGTGATTTGGAAGTTGTCCCACCATGTGGCGGCTGGTCCTTCCAACAGATGTGCTGCGAATCTGACTTTTTCAGCATCCGTGCAGCCCACGGTCACTAAGTCCTTGTTCACGGAACGTAGCCAGTCGTTGGCCACCATGGGATCAGTTGTTCCCGCAAACTTTGCTGGCCTCAAACGCAGAAATCTGGTGAGCATATCAAAACCCGGAGGGTTATTGTTGTTGTTGTTGGGGTTGTTGTTATTCTGGTTTTGGATGAATGTTGTCATCATTTGCATAAGTTGTGTTTGCGCATTCATCATTTGCTGCATTTTCGGGGTGATGTTGTTGGGGTTGGGGTTTACGCGACGGGGAGGCATCTGTGGTTTGTTCAAATAGATAAGAATGAGATACCCATAGATGTTTTATGCACAATACAACATAAGCAAACACATAGCAAGCAACATAAGAATAAAGGTTCAACAACCACATAATAAGCTCATGAAGTAAAACACACAAGTGGCAAGCCATCCACATGTCGGATGGTCCAATAATAAGTTCACAATAACAAGTATGAATAAGAAAGGTAAACGAGTAGTCAAGTCTACTCATCAGCGTCAATCTCCTCCTCGACGAAGGTAAGACCTGCGTTCTCCATCACGGTCTTGTTCTCCTCAATCGTAGTGGTCAAGGAATCGACCTTGGCCTTGAGAGTCCTCTTCTGGGAGCGAAGCCTCTCAATAACCATCTGCTGCTGCTCAAGCTCGAAGTCCTTGGACTTCAGTTCCTCGGTCATGTCCCGGATCCTCTTGTTCCTATCCTGGACGCGTTTCTCTTGACTCTTCAACTTGCGGTCCTGGGCCTCGAACTTTGTCTCCATCTCCTTGATCATCTCATCCTGCTGCGCAAAAAGCTTGTCCTTCTCGCGAAGCTGCACCTGAAGCTCGTCATTACCTAGCATGACGTTCGTCCTATCTGTATCTACGTGCCTGAGAAGAGTCTCTAAGTCCTGAAGATAAAGACGTATCGGCTCCGCAGTGCTCCTCGAGTCATCCTCAAAGTCGATGGATTCTCCATCAACAACACGTCTCCCAAAGACGTGGAAGTGAGTGCCTCTAACCTGACGGGGGTGACGGCCTAACAGTCGTCCTATCAGATCCTGCATGACTACCTCCATGCCTCTCTCCCTGTCATCGTGCATCAGCTTGAAGACGATGGCCTCCGTAGTAGGCTCAGTCTGGCGTCCGGGCTGGTTCACTTTGAAGCCCCAGAGGTCCTTCCTCTCGAACTTGGTGAGTGGGTACACCGTGATGGTAGGAAGAGGGAGATCAAGCAGAGTGGTAAGCTCAATGATACGGGGACCAAAACGAGTAACCCGAAACTCCTCAACAGTGTTGATGGCAATAGGCATCTATTTATAAGATTGAAAAAGTTAGAACAACATAATTCAAGGTAAATCAAGACAAACATTCATACATATCCATGAAACATAATTGTCACACAAGTCATGCATACATAAGTCTATTAAATCACTCAAGGTCCATACTTATTTAAAACATCTTTTGAAATAAGGAGATAAGTGGTGGTCCAACTAACGAAGTTTCTTACAATCCAATCTCACGGGATCTATTATTAAACACAATGTTCCTAGAGGCAAGCCACCAATCTTGCTCTCTTCACTCTATCACTAAGTCTATAACATATCCCCTTATCTCTTGGTTAGTGTCTTCCAACTCTTGAGTAAGTTCCTTCTCTTTCTCTAAGTCCTTTTGGAGGTTGAGCATTCTGCACTTGACTCTAGCACTTAGTTCCTTGATGGTCCTCCAAGTTGCATCCCTGGCTGACTCAAAAATGTGGTGTGCATTGTTGTGTTGGTGTACATGCAGAATCCCCTTTCTTTGTGGTTGTCTTCCTTGTTTTTGTACAAGTGAAGTTGCACCCACCAATACTCCACTCCTTCATCCATCACCGGAAAGCCCTTGTACACGGCTTCACCATGTGCATCCATTGCCTCCATGAGGTCCTTGAGAATGTTGGGAAACTCAGTCTCACACTCCAAGGTCATGGTCATGAGTGGTCCCTTCTTCATGGCTTCGTTGATGGAGTTCATCTACAAAGGAAGTTGGAAGAGATTAGAAAAGTTTTACGAGAAGAATAGACAAGTGTAGAAGTAGTTGAAAAACTTTTTCCTTAGTGGTTTTCCAATCCTAGGGTCATAATCCTACAGGCAACACAGTGCTCTGATACCATCTGTTAGACCCCTCCTTTATAAAGGAAAGGATCCCTGTGATTGCAATGCTAGTCCCTGGATCAATGCTAGCATCCACAGTTTAAGATGAAGTACACAGATACAAAGGTCGTTTATTACATTCATTCCAGAGATAAAACATAGTCTTTTACAACTCAGGGCCAAAAGGCCTAATACAAGAGTTTTTGGAATAAGTAAATAAACACAAGTCTTCATCTTCATGTGCCACAGGCAAGCATGTTGAGTGTAGACTCATGACTCCTAATCATCATCGGAGTAACCTGCAACATCACAAGTTACAGCCACAGAGGGTCAATACTTTGGAATAGTATTGGCAAGTGATACCTTTGTATATTTTAAGTGGACTAGAATACTATATGCATCTTGGCTAAGTGTAGCTTGGCTTGCTTTGCTGGAAAATAGGTTTTTCCTATTAGTTGAAAACACTGAGTTCTTCTTTGTCAAAATCATTCCCTAGGAGCCTCCAATAGACATTGGGGTCCTTCACCCTTGTTCACCCACAAATTTTTATTTAGAAGTTGGAGTGTTGAGATTCTTGTAGCTTCCATGTCTTGATGCTCAAAAGTGTCCATTTCCTTGGACTAGGCTAAGTACTTAGGTTTTCCATCTGCAGAGGTTGTGCACTTTCCCCACCATACTTGGTTTCCCAAGACAGGACCTTTCAGAAGCTTTTCCTTAGTCAAAATGGACGCGCTCCAACCTATCAACCCAACTACCACCAACTGTCCAAGTGACTAAGTTCTGGCAACCTATATGATCATGGCAGCGCCCATATTGCCAAGTGGTTGCACTGTAAGCTTTCTCAACACTTGGCCTCCAAATCCCTTTGTGCCTGGGTGGCATACCACAAGTGAGATACACAACCCAAGTCCATGGCCTTGTGTAACCACTCAACATAACCCAAACATTCCATTCCACCCAGGAGGTTCATTCGACTTAGTTGTTTTATTAAGAAAACATAAGTCTCTTGACTTAGAATATTTTCATCATAAACCATATAGATGTTCACCACCCTTGTTTGCTAAGTAGCTAGACTAAGCAGAATATGATAACCTAACTTGGGATAATTTCCTTAGCAATTCTACTATTCCATTCTACTTAGGATTTCCCATCTTAGCACTAGGAAAAATATCATGCAATATTTTAGCAAAATATCTAATGCTAGTACAAAACATAGGACAGAAATATTCATGAAAATATCACTTGCCTTGGTAGTGGGGAGAGTAGCACTCTTCACAATCACAATCACTAGCAAAATCTACACAAGAAATTATAGCATACAATTACACACAAATATATACAAACAAAAATAATATGAATGCATGCATGCAAGAATTTACTAAGTGTGATTTTTGAAAATTCTACCAAGTATGCTCATGAGTTCAGAAACTTAACATAACACAAAATTTGCCAACTAAACTTATTTGGCACTAATATAATTTACCTAATTAAATCTATATCTAAAATAGCCTTAAACTTGTTCTACAAAATAAAAACATTTTAACTGTTACTATATGCTAAATAAATTGGATATACTGAAAGGCCTTGTCTCACTGAATCCAATGGTATAAAGTTTGCAAAAATCTAATGTGGCATTCAAAAGTTATAAGCATTTGAAGTTTGAATCTAATTCAGGTTTTAAATTCTGTTTTTTAATCTAAACCTTGTCACGCGTCGCAATCTCACTGGCGCGTACCGCTTCACGCGGATCGAGCGCTGCGGACCGCACGATCTAAATGGGATCTGGCGTCTCAGATGCGCGCTTACCCCTTCGTTTACAATCTATCCTAACCCTACGATCTGGATCCAACGGACACAACCATCCAACCACAAACTGGCGGCGCTTAGCGGCATTGACTGGCGGCGGCGCGTCTGACTACGGCGGCGCCGGCGTTCTAGGTCGCTCGGGGAGGGAAGGGCGTGCTACCAGAACCGCAAGGTCGAGGCGAAGCTCAACGTGGAGGTGGCTTGGCAAGGGGCGCACGGGGTCGTCGGGGATTCCTCGCCGGAGTTCGCGAATGCGTCAGCCACGGTCAGTCGTCGACGTTGGCGAGGTTCCTCGTCGCGCTAAGCCAAAATAGGGGTACTGTCAGATGCGCAAGACGAGGAGGATTCTAGGCGTATCAGTCAGAGGGCAAGGGGCGGTGGCTACTTACGGAGGGAGGTCGCCGGAGTTCGTGCAGAAGACGGTGGCGGCCAGTCGTCGATGTTGCAGAAGCTACGGGTCATGCGAAGGTAAACGGAGGGTGTCAGAAGGTGCACAGAGACTCACTGAACAAGATAAAGTAAACGCGAGACCGAGGGGAACTCTATGCTCACCGGAATTTGCCGGCGCAGTCCTCGGAGACGGCGGGGTTACAGAGAGCAATGCGCGCAGCCTGGGGGCGTTCTGTGCTTGGGGTTTGGGGGAAAAGAGAGAGGGTACTGAGGGGGTTCTTATAGCCTGGTCGCGAGCGAGAATCACTCGGCCAATAACTCGAATTGACGCCACGAATTAAAACACAGAAACGCTCGCGTTGATTTGGGGATGAACTGGTCGTGCGGGTGGAGACGATGCTGACGTGGAGGAGGCCCGTTTGTCAGCGACGTGCGCGAGGTGGAAGTGGGGTCTGCTTGTCAGCGGCTGAACGCGTGCGCTCGCGCGTGAGAGAGGAAAGGAAAGTTTCCGGGTGGGCTTGTTGGGCTCGTTTTTCTGCTGGGCCAGATTCTGGCCGCGCGGCCTTTTCCTTTTGTTTAAGTCTTTTTCTTTTCTAATTCTATTTTCTGGAATGATTTTTGATATGAATTCAAATCCTTTTGAATTCAAACCAAACTGGGGATCTTTGCAGGGTTCTGTGGTTTCAATTTCAGACTTTTAACCAAGTGGTTACTTTGTAAGGTCCTGGTCAAGCTTGGGTGTTGAACAAAGCAAGTTTTGTCTTTAGTTTGTGAATGAATGAAATAGGGTTAGAAATATTTCCAAATTGGAAACTTGGGTAAAAAAATGCTACACCTAAACTTTCCAACAATGGATGCAAGTAATCAAGTACTTAAACATTCAAATTTCAAAGGGTGATGGCCATTTGGAATAAATTGACCACATGAAATCATAGCTCAAACTTCTATCTCTAAATGATTTTTGAGAAAATCCTAAATGGATGAATGATGCAAAGATGATATGAATGAGTTTTGAAACTATGATTTTTGGGATGTTACAGTAGCACTCTCCTCGTGATTCCGGCAGCACAACGGCGTGGTACCGGAAGTAGAGGGGAGATCCCGCAGGGCTTCGCCTTAAGCCGGAGCGAGTATGGTGGAGTATGAGAGAGAACTATTAGTGGTCTAGGGTTTAGACACACCAATTAGAAGGCTCTAATCCGAAGGCTAGTGCAATTAGAAGCTCTAAACCAAAGCGTCTCTAAACCGGAGTCTAGGGCTAGGATTTAGATTAGAGGATAGGAACTTGTGTGTGTAGAGGAGGAGGCCCTGCCCCTCCTTTTATAGGTGGGAGGGGCGGCCAAGGGGAGGGAGTCCCTCCCCAAGTCGGCCTTGGGTGGCGCGCTGGCTTGGAGAGGAGGAACTCCTCCCCCAAGTCGGTTTCAACCTCCTCTTGCTTGTTTCCCACAGTTTCCTGTTTTAGCCGTTTGACTTTCAAACTGGCCATTTGACTTTTCAGTTTTAGGATTCAATTTAATCCTTTATTTGGAACAGCGAGAACACTTAGTACATGATGCAATCATTCCAATATGTAATGACACATTCATGTACCCCTCCCCCCCCCCCCCCCCCCCCCCCGGAGTGCCGGACATTCCGGAACCTTCTAGAACATTCCCGATGAAAACACCGGAATCATTTCCGAACTCCGAAACGGGACTTTCCTTATATGAATCTTATTCTCCGGACCATTCCGGATCACCTCGTGATATCCCGGATCCCATCCAGACTCCGAACAACATTCGGTCTCTTTCTCATAATACCATAACTACTCAAACAACGTCGAATCCTTAAGTGTGTCTCCCTACGGTTCGTGAATTATGTGGACATGATCGAGACACTTCTCCGAAGAATAACCAATAGAGGAATCTGGAAATTCATATGGCTCCCACATATTTCTACGATTACTTTGCGATCGAATGAACCACTTACATACGATACCAATTTCCCTTTGTCTCACGATAGTTTACTTATCTGAGGTTATGATCGTCGGTTTCTCTGCATACCTAGTTCAACCTCGTTACTGATAAGTACTCTTTTCTCGTTCCCGTGATATGTGATCCCTTGTGAGCCAGTCACATGCTTGCAAGCTAATTGGATGACATTCCACCGAGAGGGCCCAGAGTATATCTATCCGTCATATGGATGGACAAATCCTACTCTTGATCCATGTGTCTCAACCAATACTTTCCGAACACTCAATGCCACCTTTATAGCCACCCAGTTACGGTGTGGTGTTTGATGTAATCAAATCATACATCCGGTAAAGGTGATATGCATGATCTCATGGTCGAAGGAATTAGGTTACTATGTTTTAGAAAGCATATAGCAATTGAACTATTGAAATGACTTGATCTTTATGCTACGCTTATCTATAGGAGTATGTCCACCATATCATTCCCCTAACGATATGATCTTGTTGTTGATAACATCTCAATGTTCATGATAAGTAAACCACAATCATTTATCAACCAACAAGCTAGTGAAGTATAGAGGCTATACTAGGGACTTCAAATCAAGTTTACAAATCACACAAGTATCAATGTTTCCTTGTTAATACTATTATAGCATGAATGTAAACATTTATCATAAACACAAAGATATAATAATAACTACATTTATTATTGCCTCTAGGGCATATCTCCAACAGTCTCCCACTTGCACTAGAGTCATCTAATCTAGATTACATGGTAATATACCGAACACCCATGGCAGTTTGGTGTTGGTCATGTTTTGCCCTCGGGAGAGGTTTAGTCAATGGATCCGCCACATTCAGATCTGTGTGTACTTTGCAAATCTTTATATCCCCATCCTGGATATGTTCTCGAATAGCCTGAAAACGTAGCTTGATGTGCTTCAGCTTCTTGTGTGACCTTGGTTCTTGCGCATTGGCTATGGCGCCCATGTTATCACAGTAGATAGACATTTGGTCCAGTGCACTAGGAACCACACCCAGCTCTGTAATGAACTCTTTCATCCATATCGCTTCTTGTGAAGCCTCCGAAGCAGCCATGTATTCCGATTCAGTTGAAGATCTCGCCACAACGCTTTGCTTTGCACTCCTCCAGCTAACTGCTGCACCATTCAAAATAAATACGTATCCGGATTATGATTTAGGATCATCCGGATCGGTGTTCCAACTAGCATCGGTGTAACCGTTAACAACGAGCTGTTCATCACCTCCATAAGAAAGAACCATATCCTTAGTTCTTCTCAAGTACTTAAGGATGTTTTTGACCGCTGTCCAATGATCCACTCCTGGATCACTTTGATATCTGCTAGTTAAACTAACAGCATATGCAATGTCGGGTCTAGTACATAGCATGGCATACATTAGAGATCATATGGCTGAGGCATAGGGAGTCTTACTCATCCTTTCTCTATCTTCTGCCGATGTCGGACTTTGAGTTTTACTCAAGGTCGTATTGGGCAACATGGGCAAGAACCCTTTCTTGCTTTCTTCCATTCCAAACCTCTTTAGAACTTTGTCCAAATATGTACTCTGTGACAATGATATTTGGCGTTTCGATCTATCTCTATAAATCTTTATGCCTAATATGTAAGCTGCTTCGCCAAGATCCTTCATTGAAAAACTATTATTCAAATATTCTTTGACATTATTAAGAAGGTCTACATCATTCCCAATCAACAATATGTCATCCACATATAGTATTAAGAATGCTACAGAGCTCCCACTCACTTTCTTGTAAATACAAGCTTCTCCATAAGTTTGTATAAAACCAAAACATTTGATTACCTTATCAA
The DNA here is from genome assembly GCA_910589765.1 of Avena atlantica. Classification (NCBI taxonomy): domain Eukaryota; kingdom Viridiplantae; phylum Streptophyta; class Magnoliopsida; order Poales; family Poaceae; genus Avena; species Avena atlantica. Next base: position 391,794,231 of record OU342735.1, read on the forward strand.
AACGTTGATTCCAACTTCGGGATGCTTGCTTCAATCCATAGATGGACCGTTGAAGTTTGCATACCTTGTTAGCATCTTTAGGATCGACAAAACCTTTGGGTTGCATCATATACAACTCTTCATCAATGTCTCCATTGAGGAATGCTGTTTTGACATCCATCTGCCATATCTCATAATCATAATATGCAGCGATCGCTAACATAATCCTCACAGATTTTAGCTTCGTACTGGTGAGAAAGTCTCATCGTAGTCAACTCCTTGAATTTGTCGAAACCCTTTTGCGACAAGTCAGGCTTTATAGACAGTACATTACCATCAGCATCTGTTTTCTTCTTGAAAATCCATTTGTTCTCGACAGCCTTCCGGCCATCCGGTAAGTCCACCAAAGTCCATACTTGGTTTTCGTACATGGATCCAATCTCGGATTTCATGGCTTCTTGCCATTTATTGGAATCTGGGCTCATCACTGCTTCCTCATATGTCTCGGGGTCATCGGTGTTGTCCACCAACATGACATTCATAACGGAATCATACCAATCTGGAGTGGTACGAGTTCTCGTTGACCTCCGAGGCTCTGTAGCAACTTCAACCGAAGTTTCATGATCACCATCATTAGCTCCCTCTCTAATTGGTGCAGGCACCACAGGAACTTCTTCCGGTGCTGCGCTACTCGCAATTTCGAGAGAAGGTTCGACAACCTCGTTGAGTTCTACTTTCCTTCCAGTCACTTCTTTCGAGAGAAATTCCTTCTCTAGAAAGGATCCATTCTTGGCAACGAAGATTTTGCCTTCGGATCTATGATAGAAGGTATACCCAATAGTTTCCTTCGGGTATCCTATGAAGACGCATTTTTCCGCTTTGGGTTCAAGCTTGTCCGGCTGTAACTTCTTTACATAGGCTTCGCATCCCCAAACTTTAAGGAACGACAATTTAGGTTTCTTCCCAAACCATAATTCATACGGTGTCGTTTCAACGGATTTAGATGGTGCCCTATTTAAAGTGAATGCGGCTGTTTCTAATGCATAGCCCCAAAATGATAGCGGTAAATCTGTAAGTGACATCATAGAACGAACCATATCTAAGAGAGTTCGATTACGACGTTCGGACACACCATTACGCTGTGGTGTACCCGGCGGTGTCAATTGTGAAAGTATTCCGCATTTCTTCAAATGCTCGCCAAACTCGTAACTTAGATATTCACCTCCACGATCAGAACGTAGAAATTTAATCTTCTTGTTACGTTGATTCTCTACCTCACTTTGAAACTCCTTAAACTTCTCGAAAGTTTCGGACTTATGTTTCATGAAATAGATATACCCATATCTACTCAAGTCATCTGTGAAGGTAAGAACATAACTATAACCACCGCGCGATGCTACACTCATTGGACCACACACATCGGTATGTATGATTTCCAATAAGTCCGTAGCTCACTCCATCATACCAGAAAATGGAGTCTTAGTCATTTTTCCCATCAGACATGCTTCGCATCTTTCAAGTGATTCAAAATCAAGTGATTCAAGAAGTCCATCGGAATGGAGTTTCTTCATACGTTTCACTCCAATGTGACCAAGACGACAGTGCCACATATAGGTCGAATTATCGCTTGATTTCAAACGTTTAGCCTCAATGTTGTTGATATGTGTATTTACACTATCGAGATTCAATAAGAATAGACCATCTATCAAAGGTGCATGTGCATAAAACATATTACTCATAGAAATCGAACAACCATTATTCTCGGACTTAAACAAGTAACCGTCTCGCAATAAACAAGATCCCGATATAATGTTCATGCTCAACGCAGGAACCAAATAACAATTATTTAAGTATAAAACTAATCCCGATGGTAGATGAAGGGGTAGCGTGCCGACCGCGATCACATCAACCTTTGATCCATTTCCCACGCGCATCGTCACCTCGTTCTTCGCTAGCTTCCGTTTATTCTGCAGCACCTATTTCGAGTTACAAATATGAGCAACCGAACCAGTATCAAATACCCAGGCACTACTACAAGTACTAGTGACATACACATCAATAACATGTATATCAGATATACCTTTCTTCTTGATGTTGCCGTTCTTCAAATCCGCCAAGTACTTTGGGCAATTCCGCTTCCAGTGACCTTCTCCCTTGCAGTAAAAGCACTCAGTATCAGGCTTAGGTCCAGCCTTGGTCTTCTTCGCCGGCGTGGTAACTTTCTTACCACCCTTCTTGAAGTGTCCCTTTTGCTTAGACATGCCTTTCTTGAATTTGGTGGTCTTATTGACCAACAACACTTGGTGCTCTTTCTTGATCTCCACTTCTGCAGATTTCAACATGGCAAAGAGTTCTGGCAACGTCTTGTTTATGTTCTGCATGTTGTAGTTCATCACAAAGTTCTTGTAACTTGGTGGTAGTGATTGGAGGACACGGTAAATCCCCAAAGCATTAGGAATCACTATACCTAAGATTTGAAGTTTGTTTGCGTGCCCAGACATCTTAAGCACATGCTCACTGACGGAGCTGCCCTCTTCCATCTTGCAGTTAAAGAACTTTTCAGAAGCCTCATAGCTTTCAATTGCCGCATGAGTCTCAAAAATCAATTTGAGATCCTCGACAATATCATATGGGTCTGAATCCTCAAACCTTTTTTGAAGCTCCGATTCCAAACCATACAAGATAACACACTGAACTATGGAGTATTGATCTTCCGAGCGAGGTAAACATTCTTTACTTCATCGGGAGCATCATCTGCAGGTGGGTCACCCAGCGGTGCATCCAGCACATAGGTCAAATTACCAGCTGTGAGGACAATCCTCAAATTGCGGAACCAATCCGCAAAGTTGCTTCCATTGTTTTTCAACTTTTCTTTCTCTAGGAACGCATTAAAATTGATGGTAGGGGCTGCCATTGATCTACAACATATTTGCAATAGTTTAGACTAATTTTATGACAAATTGAGTTCAAATTAATAATAAAGTTAATCTAGGTGAACTCCCACTCAAAACAACATCCCTCACATTGTTTTAGTGATCACACGAACCAAATCCACTACATCAACACCGATCATCACGAGAGTTGATATAGTTTCAATGGCGAACAATCGTCATGTTCATCATATCTACTATATGATTCATGCTTTACCTTTCGGTGATCCGTGTTCCGAGACCATGTCTTGTACATGCTAGGCTCGTCAAGATCAAACCTTAGTTTCCGCATGAGCAAATCTGGCTTGCTCACGTTGTATACACTTGCAGAATCTAACACACCCGATCATCACGTGGTGCTTCGAAACAACAAGCTTTAGCAACGGTGCTAACTAAGGGTGAACACTTTATGACTTGAAATTCATGTGCATGAGGGATCATCTTATAATGTTACCGTCTTCTACTAAGCAATACAAGATGCATAAAGGATTAACATCACATGCAATTCAATATATATGTGATATGATATGGCCTTTCTTCTTCGTGCTTCCGATCTCTATCTTCAACCACGAACATGATCTCCATCATCACCGGCATTGCATCAAGGTCAATGACGCCTCTCCATGGTTGTCGTCCACCGTCTTCAACTATTACAACTACTTTGAATAGACACGCGGGTCTTAACATAAATTAAAGACAACCATATGGCTCCTGCCGGTTGCCAACTTACAATAAGGAACATTGCATACATCAAATACAATCACAATCATGGCCATATCACATCACTGCACACCCCTGCAAAACAAAGTTAGACGCCTTGTAACATCCCAAAAAAATCATAGTTTCAAAAGCTCATTCATACCACTTGCATCATTCATTCATATAGGGTTTTCTCAAAAATCACTTAGTGATGGAATATGAGTTATGATTTCATGTGGTTAAAATGTCCCAAATAAACATCAACCTTTTAAAGTTGAATGATTAAATACTTGAATGCTTGCCTTCATTGCTGGAAAGGTTAGGTGAAGCTTTTTACCAGGATTTAAAATTTAGAAATGATTTCAAAACCCTAATGCAAATATTTGCAAACTGGAGAAACTCTCTGTTTATTTTGGAAAACCAAGTTTGACCCAGCCTTGCAGGATAAACACTTAGTGAGTATGAATGTTTTTGAACCCATAAAACCTTGCAAAAAGTCCCCAAAACAATTGAACTCCAAAAAGATTTGAATTCATATTAAATTCATACCAGAAAATGGAAATAGAAAAAGAAAAGAGCATCTGAATAGAAAAGGGCCGCGCGGCCAGAATCTGGCCCAGCAACCGATCGAGCCCAGCAAGCCCACCCGGGGAATTCTTTTTCTCCTCTCACGCGCGAGCACACACACTGAGCCACTGACGTCCAGACCCCACACTCACCTCGCGCACATCGCTGACGAGTGGACCCTGGACACGCTGTCATCGTCTTCCCCAAAACTCGCCCGCGACCACGTCGCAGCTGCAGTGACTGCCGGTGATGGCGCGGCTTAATTGGGCAATTAAACGCAGGCGTTTCCTGTCGAGGCACCAGCTATAAGATCCCCACCTCCCCACGATCATTTTCCCCCAGTCAATCGCACACTCACGCCCCCAGGGTGCCCTCAATCCTCCACGAATCGCCGCTGACAGAGCCCCCTCCGGCGACCGATTCAGGTGAGCCTCGAGTTCCCCTATGTCTCTCAATCACACTATCTGGTTCAGTGAACTTATACGCATCTTCTGACACTCGCCGTTTGCCTTCGCATGACCCCTAGCTTCGGCAACGTCGACGACTGACCGCCACCGCCTCCTGCACGAACTCCGGCGAGCTCTAGTGGTAAGTCCAGACCGCCCCGAACCTTGTAGTTCACGCTCGCATGTACTCCGTGAACTTCCGCATCTAACCACACCTTTCTTTGGCATCCTAGTGATCTACAACGTCACCTCCGACCTCGAGCAGAACCGCCGCTACCAGATCCAACTCCGGCGAGAAATCTACCGCAACCCTGAGCGCCCCTTGCCGAGCTGATCACACGTCGAGCATCTCCACACCCTCGCGGTCTCGGTGAGCATCTTTCCCATCCCCCTAGCGATCTGTACCGCCGGCGCCGCCACCGTCTGGCCGTCACCGCCGCGCAAAGCTGAGAAGCGCCGCCCGATTTTGGCCGATTGATTTAGAACGTTGGATCTGTATCGTAGCGCTAGGATAGATTCACTTAATCCCGAAGCGGTACACGATCTGGAGCGTACGATCTGTTTAAAATCCTGCGGCTGCAGAACGTGATCCGACCGAAGCGGTACGCGCCAATCACAGCGCGACGCGTGGCTAGGGTTAGATCTGAATTTAGAATTTAAAACCAGATTTAGATTCAAACTTCAAATGCTTATAACTTTTGAATGCCACGTTAGATTTTTGCAAACTTTATACCATTGGATTCAGGGAAACAAGACCTTCCTGAATATCCACTTTATTTAGCATATAGTAATAGTTAAAAATGTTTTTTATTGTGGAACATGTTTAGGGCTATTTTAAATATAGTTCTATTCTGGTATATTATTTTGGGGCCAAATAAGTTTAGTTGGCAAACTTGTGTCATGTTAAGTTTCTGTACTCATGAACATACTTGGTACAATTTTCAAAAATCACCATTAGATAAATTCTTGCATGCATGCATTCATGTTATTTTTGATTGTATATAATTGTGTGTAATTGTATGTTATTTTCTTGTGTAGAGTTTGCTAGTGATTGTGATTGTGAAGAGTGCTACTCTCCCCACTACCAAGGCAAGTGATATTTACATGAATATTCCTATCCTAAGTTTTATGTTAGCATTAGTTATTTTGCTAAAGTGTTGCATGATATTTTGCTAAGTGCTAAATTGGGAAATCCTAAGTAGAGTGAAATAGTAGAATTGTTAGGGAAATATTCCTAAGTTAGGTTACCATATTTTTGCCTAGCCTAGCTCATAGCAAACAAGGGAGGTGAACAACTATATATTATAAGATAAAAATATACTAAGTCAAGAGACTTATATTTTTCTTAATAAAACAACTAAGACAAATGAACTCCTGGGTGGAAATGGAAGATTGGGTTATGTTGAGTGGTTACACAAGGCCATGGACTTGGGTTGTGTATCTCACTTGTGGAATGCCACCCAGGCACAAAGGGATTTGGAGGCCAAGTGTTGAGAAAGCTTATAGTGCAACCACTTGGCAATATGGGCTCTGCCATGATCATATAGGTTGCTAGAACTTAGTCATTTGGACAGTTGGTGGTAGATAGGATGATAGGTTGGAACGCGTCCATTTGACTAAGAAAAGGCTTCTGAAAGGTCCTGTCTTGGGAAACCAAGTCTGGTGGGGAAAGTGCACAACCTCTGCAGATGGAAAAACTAAGTACTTAGCCTTGTCCAAGGAAATGGACACTCTGAGCATCAAGACATGGAAGCTACAAGAATCTCATCACTCCAACTTCTACAATAAAAATTTGTGGGTGAACAAGGGTGAAGGACCCCAATGTCTATTGGTGGTTTCCTTGGGAATGTTTTTGACAAAGAAAAACTTAACAATTTCAACTAATAGGAAAAATCTATTTTCAAGCAAAAGCAAGCCAAGCTACACTTAGCCAAAATGCATATAGTTATATAGTCCACTTAAAAAAATACTAAGGTATCACTTGCCAATACTATTCCAAAGTATTGACCCTCTGTGGCTGTAACTTGTGATGTTGCAGGTTACTCCGATGATGAATAGGAGTCATGAGTCTACACTCAACATGCTTGCCTGTGACACATGAAGATGAAGACTTGTGTTTATTTATTTGTTCCTTAAAACTCTTGTATTAGGCCTATGGCCATGAGTTGTAAAAGACTATATTTTATCTCTAGAATGAATGTAATAAACGACCTTTGTATCTGTGTACTTCATCTTAAACTGTGGATGCTAGCAATGATCCAGGGACTAGCATTGCAATCACAGGGATCCTTTCCTTAGTAAAGGAGGGGTCTAACACGCCTCTACTTTCTTTGCATGTTTTACGTGGTTTGGGGCTTTCTATAAGTGTCGTTCTAACTTACGAACATGAACCACAACATTGACACAAGTATTGTTAATCACCCGTTGTGAATTGGATCTATACTATGCTAGGAGAAACAGGCACCCGCAAAGCCACTTATGCAATACAAGTTGCATGTCAAGCGTGGAGCAAGTCTCATGAACGATGTCATGTAAGGTTAGCCTGGGCCGCTTCATCCCAACATACCGCAAGATGCAAAGTACACAAGAAGCAATCGACAATAAAAGTATCAACACCCACAATGACCATTGTGTTCTACTCGTGCAACAGATCTACATATAGACACGACTCTGATACCACTGTAGGGTTTCGTAGCATGGAGAACAAAAATTTTCTATCGCATACAAACAAACAAGACAAGATCTATCTACTAGATTGTAGCAACGAGTCGATGGAATAACTTACCCTCGAAGATTCCAAAGTGTTTAACGAGAGCGGATTCTCGTGGGTGATGTAGTCGTACTCTTCCCGATCTCAAGATCGCGTAGACGATCCTTCCGGCGCTGCATTCCGGCAGCGCCCCTACAGTCGGTCACACGTTCGGTACTCGATGAAGACCTTCCTCTCCCTTGTTCCAGCAGGCAGCGGAGGTTGTAGCACTCTCCTCGTGATTCCGGCAGCACAACGGCGTGGTACCGGAAGTAGAGGGGAGATCCCGCAGGGCTTCGCCTTAAGCCGGAGCGAGTATGGTGGAGTATGAGAGAGAACTATTAGTGGTCTAGGGTTTAGACACACCAATTAGAAGGCTCTAATCCGAAGGCTAGTGCAATTAGAAGCTCTAAACCAAAGCGTCTCTAAACCGGAGTCTAGGGCTAGGATTTAGATTAGAGGATAGGAACTTGTGTGTGTAGAGGAGGAGGCCCTGCCCCTCCTTTTATAGGTGGGAGGGGCGGCCAAGGGGAGGGAGTCCCTCCCCAAGTCGTCCTTGGGTGGCGCGCCGGCTTGGAGAGGAGGAACTCCTCCCCCAAGTCGGTTTCAACCTCCTCTTGCTTGTTTCCCACAGTTTCCTGTTTTAGCCGTTTGACTTTCAAACTGGCCATTTGACTTTTCAGTTTTAGGATTCAATTTAATCCTTTATTTGGAACAGCGAGAACACTTAGTACATGATGCAATCATTCCAATATGTAATGACACATTCATGTACCCCTTCCCCCCCCCCCCCGGCGTGCCGGACATTCCGGAACCTTCTAGAACATTCCCGATGAAAACACCGGAATCATTTCCGAACTCCGAAACGGGACTTTCCTTATATGAATCTTATTCTCCGGACCATTCTGGATCACCTCGTGATATCCCGGATCCCATCCGAGACTCCGAACAACATTCGGTCTCTTTCTCATAATACCATAACTACTCAAACAATGTCGAATCCTTAAGTGTGTCTCCCTACGGTTCGTGAATTATGCGGACATGATCGAGACACTTCTCCGAACAATAACCAATAGAGGAATCTGGAAATTCATATGGCTCCCACATATTTCTACGATTACTTTGCGATCGAATGAACCACTTACATACGATACCAATTTCCCTTTGTCTCACGATAGTTTACTTATCCGAGGTTATGATCGTCGGTATCTCTGCATACCTAGTTCAACCTCGTTACCGATAAGTACTCTTTTCTCGTTCCCGTGATATGTGATCCCTTATGAGCCAGTCACATGCTTGCAAGCTAATTGGATGACATTCCACCGAGAGGGCCCAGAGTATATCTATCCGTCATATGGATGGACAAATCCCACTCTTGATCCATGTGTCTCAACCAATACTTTCCGAACACTCAATGCCACCTTTATAGCCACCCAGTTACGGTGTGGTGTTTGATGTCATCAAAGCATCCATCCGGTAAAGGTGATATGCATGATCTCATGGTCGAAGGAATTAGGTTACTATGTATTAGAAAGCATATAGCAATTGAACTATTGAAATGACTTGATCTTTATGCTACGCTTATCTATAGGAGTATGTCCACCATATCATTCTCCTAACGATATGATCTTGTTGTTGATAACATCTCAATGTTCATGATAGGGAAACCACAATAATTTATCAACCAACAAGCTAGTGAAGTATAGAGGCTATACTAGGGACTTCAAATCAAGTTTACAAATCACACAAGTATTAATGTTTCCTTGTTAATACTATTATAGCATGAATGTAAACATTTATCATAAACACAAAGATATAATAATAACTACATTTATTATTGCCTCTAGGGCATATCTCCAACACATGTGGCCCTCCAATATGCCTCCTTCCAGCCACTTCTTTATCTCTCTCGAGAAACACCAGAAAACTTTCTCAAGCTTGAGTTTCTGCTGTTCTTGCTCCCGATTTTCGATATCCTTGCTCAGCCCATCTTTGCTGCTGATTTTTGGAGGGATTTCTCTCTGATATGTGCCTCCTCCGCTTGTCCAATTATATTTTTGATTGGTAGATTGTATCTTGAGTATTTTGCTACCGTAGGTGACAGGTTGTGTGAGCTTGCATGCTTGTTCTATGCTTAGAGATTTCATTTTGATGCATGTTTATCCCTCTAACGAATTCCTATAGTAGTTCCTCATCATTTATCAACATGGAAATCACTTGGTTTGATGTTTGTCTAAAAATTTCAGAAATGAAGATGAGTGCATACCAGCTGAATCAACATGAATTGATGGTACCTGAACCAATGAAAGTCCATCATGAGGAGGAAGTCTTCCATTCCATATATCCATGCCCTGAATTTATAAGAGCTGAGGGGATCTACTAGGATTTCCAAACTATGATTACTAATGTAGGATTGGAACATTTTGTTGGAGAAGAACCATATCAATATGTTAAGCTAACCATGGCTGTGGTGCAGGACTTTCGGTTTAGTTGGTCCTTGTCTAATCCCATGGTCCACTATAAAATTTACAATATAGCTGTCGACTTGCCTTTTGTTGATTTTTGTGCATCTATTAGAGTGCCACAGTGGGGTGCTTGTGAGAAGATTATAGAGAGGCCTAAGCCACTCATGGATTTATATGCTGAAATTTGCCAAGGTTGCGACTTCTCAAAGGAAAGTGGTAAAATTCGGAACATTCAGTTCCCATCCATCAGATATTTTGCCTATTCCATTACCAAGTGTGTTCTTGCTAGAAAGACTACTAGAAAATTATATTCATTTGATCTAGCTTTTATTTCAGCTGCTTTGAATAGGGATAGGTCTTATAACTTGGGTGATTTGATATCTTACCGTCTTACCACCAACCGCGAGAAAGGTGGAATTTGTGGAGGTCTCATTGCCTCTCGTTTGCTAGCTTTTCATGGTTTAGAGCCTCACCATTCAGATTATCAGTTCCCTATAGAGAGAATTGATCTCAATTCCATGGTTCAGCATAATTTTGTTTCTTCTTGGACTACTTTGAGAGATTTACCATATGAAATATCGTTTGTCAAGCGTGGTTGGAGAGGGGGTAGATCTGAGAAGGTAGTATATTTGCCTGCACCTGCTTTGTTTAACTTTGATAACATGCAAGGATGGTCACTCATGGAGGAAGAACTTGACACATACATGGCGGAGCTCTCCCAGCAAGAGGAGAATGTTGGAGAGTATGCCGAAGATGATTTGGTTTAGCCCTCCAACATGGGGGAGTCTTCATACCAGCAGCCCTCCTATGATTGGAGCGCTTCTTCTTCTTCATCGCGAGGGCCTGATTATGATCATTCCTACAATGACCCACAAGCTTGGGGTTACTACCGCGTTATTGAGCCACACTTAGGCCAAAAGCCTAAGCTTGCGGGGAGGTACACCGACATCACACTCATCTATATATCATGTTTCGTCGGTTCTTTGTATATCCATGTTTCGCTTTCTTTTTAGTTTTTGTTTCCGCTTTCCCAAAACACAAAGAGGCCAAAAATATTTTCGTTGTTTCTCTTGGTTTGTTTCTTTGCTTTTTGCTTTGGTTTGCCTTAAGAAAAATCCAAAAAGATTTTTGCTTTGTTTGTTTTTGCTTTGAGTGCTTGCTTTTTTAAAAAAATCAAAAACACAAAAATATTTGTTCTTCTTCTTTGGTTTTGTGAAGTTCGTTGTAGGGTTCAGCAGTCCTTAGTGGAGTTTTGGTTTCATGTTATTATTCAAGCCACACAAGTGAAGGGCAATAATGAAGATTAATGACAACTTGAGGTATGGTAAGAGGCTGGCAATGAACTCTATTTGTTTTCATTTTTGTACATATACTCATCATTGTGAGCATGCTTAGTCTGTTCATGTAAGGTGTATGTTTTTTATGGATGCTTAGTAGTTCTTGCTCCCTTATGATTATCTCCAGCTTGCTAATAGTTTGTAGCATGTCATATGAATGTTTGCTTGCATTGTTCTATTCATAACTTGGTATGACATCGTGGTATCCTCCTCCGAATGATCCATTTGAATCGACTTGGCACATGCTCACGCATGCATATGACTGAACCAAAGTTAGTTAAGCCTCGATGATTTATTTTGCCTCAGAGTTCTTGTATCACTTCCATGCCATAATTAATTCTGTTTTGTTGTAAGCATGATTATGATAGTTATTGCTCTCTCGTTTGTCGCTCCCTCTCTATTGCTAGCCTTCACTTGCACTGAGTATGAGCTCTACTCGTGTTTCCAACTCCCTAAAACCAATATTGTCAAAAGTGTCCACCATACCTACCTACTAGCATCATTTGATATTTAGTGCATATTCATTATGCATCGTTTTCTTCCAAATAAAATGTTTGCTTGTTATGAGAAAGTTAGTTAGTAAAGCTCTCACGAACTTGATGACACACTTTATTTCTTGCACTTAATAAACCTGAACCATTGTGACTGTCCATGAAAGTTATATGCTTGCAAATTATAGGCTGGGAGTTAGCAGAACCGTGCTATCATGGGGAACACTTTCAACATTGCACTTGTACATTATACCCAGTTGATATCATGCTATTTTGTTTACAGATGTCTTCGGTGTGAAATAAAAGGTGAGCTTGTAAGTCCATGGAGTTATGTATATGTGTTAGAGAAACGCCTGGGCCGCTATTCTAAGCCATGCCTAATCATGGTGGAAACTTGTAGCATAACCATAATGAGAAATCTGTGAAGCATCCTCAATAAAAACGTACGCAAATAGCAAATAAAAAGATCACTGAGATGCTCATTGTCTGCTTGCCTTGTCATTTTGATATGGGATAGCTCCTGTATCATGTGCAAGGGGTACCCCGTTGGCAGTTCTCTATGATACGCATGTATTTACTATGACAAAAACTTACCGGTAACTAAAGTTGAGTAGCATGAGGAGCGGCCCTCGTACTCAAGGGACATGAGATTTCCAGTTTATGGTATATCAAGCATATAACTCATATTGGACCTCACTTTCACCTTAACCATTTAAAGATTCCTATGATATGGGCAATGAGAGCTCAAAGCTAATGAGTACCATACTTTCAGCATTTGGAAGCCTTTCAAACTTTTCACAACCTTTTCACTTCCTTGTTGAGTCACCACTTATTCTATGAGCACCTTCTTGAGAGCATAGTTGTCATTCTTAGTGTAATGTGCTTGTCTCAAAACTTGGTTAATTATGTCATAACTTTGATGATTATATCTTTGATATCTTTATTTCTAGTCTTCATTTGAACTTATGAGGTTCCTTGGAATTCATGTTTTGCTCCGCCATCAAAGGCAAGCAAGATACCACTCTATCATACCATCTTATGAGCATTGCAATGTTGCTTATGTTTATGTTTCATGCTACTTATTATTAATGAGTTGGAATCTCTTCATTGCTTGCAATTACTATTAAGTAGACTTAGTTGCATACTCCTTATTATGAATTGTCTAAGTATCTACTCATGTGCTGAGAATATTTACATCATATGAAGCAAGTGTGTTCGTGAAAGTTCTTTTATCGCACTCAGTTTTCAACTGAATTGCTTGAGGACAAGCAATAAGCTAAGCTTGGGGGGAGTTGATACGTCCAAAACGTATCTACTTTCCCGAACACTTTTGCTATTGTTTCTCCTCTAAACTTGTGTGATTTGGATACAACTGACACGGACTTACGTTGTTTTCAGCGGAATTAACTTGGTGTCTAGTTTTTGTGCAGAAAATCAACTATCAGGAAATATCCCGGAAAATATGCCAAAAATCATATTTCACCAGAAGACTCACGGAGCTAGAAGACGAGACGGAGGAGGGCCACGAGGGGGCCACACCCCCTGGCCATGCGGGCTGGGCCTGGCCACGCCTAGAGGGGGTGTGGCCACCTCGGGCACCCCCTCGTCCTCCCTCTTTTCCTATAAGAAGCCTCTTGACCTAAAAACTAAGGGGGGTTTGATGTTTTTCCAGAAAGAGTTCCGCTGCACCGCCACCACCAAAAACCGTGATTCGGAACCAGAAACTCCGTTCTGGCACCTTGCCGGGACAGTGAATTTGGAGAGGATCATCGCCATAATCATCACCAATGCCTCTCCATCAACCATCCATGTTTCCCCCATCCATGAGTGAGTAATCCCCCGTTGTAGGCTATGGGGATGGTAGGGATTGGATGAGTTCTATCATGTAATCGAATAAGATTGTAAGTGCATGGTGCCTAGTATCTCTATTAGTGCTATTTGACTTTTTTGCAACTTGTTGTGCTTAATGCTTGTTACTAGGTGTAGGGTTCGCAGCATAGAAAACAAAAAAATTCCTACGATGGGAACAACTAGGTACCAAGATCTATCTACTAGATACAAACAATGGGCGGATGTATATCCGTATAGAACATACCCTTGAAGACCGACAAAGCTTAACGAGTCCAAACTCGTGGTTGATTGAAAGAGCATTTCCTATCCCTAGTGATTTTGGTGATTTACAACAACACACATATCGGACTAATTATTTGCCAAGTGTATTGCAGGTGCATTGAAAATGTTTTACAATGTTTAAAAAACTGTCTGCCTAGGTAGTAAAATGCGGTAGTACCGCATTTTGCTACCTGGCGTGACAGAGAGTTTTTCCAACTAAGCTGTTGATTCCACTACACGTCTGGTAGTACCGGTTCCATTTGCGGTACTACCTCTTTACGGTAGCATCAAGGGTAGTACCGCTGTGGCCAGGTCTTATGAAGTTTGAAATATGGTCGTCCAGTACCAGGTCCGATACCAGGTCCGGTAGTACCGGAGTTCTCCGGTAGTACCGCTTGAACTTCCGGTACTACCGCTGCATTAAAGGCTCCAACGGCCAGATTTCTTGGAGGGGTATAAATACCCCTCCACCTACCTTGGGACAAGATGCTCATACACATTAAATTCAAGACCACCATTGGAGCCACCAAATCTCAAGATCTCCTCATTCCACCTCCCAAAGTCTTTGATCTTTGGGGAATCGAAGGAGGAGGCCCCGATCTACTACTTCACCAAAAGAGATCTTCATTTCCCCCTCATTTCATTGAGGGCCCCTTTGCTCTAGTGTTTCTTGGAAACCCTAGTTCTTGTTTTGGTTCTTACAAGCTTGTCTTTGATTGCTTTGACAACTTTCTTGTATTTGGGAGCCTCCGATTAAGTTGTGGATGTGTGCCCCAAACTTGTAAAGGTGTCGGCTTCCACCTTGAAGGTTGCCAATATAGTGGAAGGTGAATCGATACCGTTGGGGTGAGATTCATCGGAGAACAAGGGAGGCCTTTCGTGGCGTTGGTGGTTTGAAACCACCCCGTCTCCAAACATAGACGTACTTCCCCTCAAAAGGAAGGAACTACGGGAAACAAATCCTTGTGTATCCGCGTCCACCATTTTGGTTACTTCTATCCTTTACCGCACTTTACTTACTTGTTCCTACTTTGTGTTGTGGTAGTTCTTGCATAATTTTCATATAGGTAAATTCACCATAGTTGCATTATCTAGAGAATTTACCTTATTGTCAAACCTTAATTTGAAAAAGAAGAAAATTTGAAGTAGCACCTATTCACCCCCCCCCCCTCTAGGTGCCCATACGATCCGTTCAATTGGTATCATAGCCTCGGCTCTTTATTTGGGCTTTACCGCCTAATAGAATATGGGTAACCAAGAAGGGGATGGTGGTAGTGAGCCGACCCCGGTGGCCATGGAAGATCTCAGAAACTTGGAAACAAGATTGAGCTCTTCCTTGGTCAACGAAGTCAAGAAGATGCTTGAGCAACTTCTTAAAGACAAAGATGGCTCATCACCCCCATCTCCTCAAGAGGATATACCATTCGTTGTACCTAAAGGGAATACTTCGGTATCCTCCGAGGGTATGGTGGTGGGGGGTAAGCTAGACAACGCTAATTCCTCCACACAACTTGATGGGGGAAGGGTGAGCACCTTGATTCCTTGTACTCTCCTGATCCTCCCATCCCTCACCCTCATGTGTACAATAGGGGTGACCCACCTAAGCTTGAAGAGTCTGCTACTTTTGCTCAATGGCAATCACTAATGAGAACTCATGTGCGCAGCTCTTGCATTGAACTATGGAACATCATCGAGCATGGACTCTTTATTGGGGATCCAAACAACTTGACAAGAAGAGAGGTTGTCAATAGTCAACTCAATTCCACTGCTTTGCATATGATTCAAAAAGGATTGGGGACAAAGGATTATCCACACATTGAGCACTTTAGCATTGCCAAGGAATCTTGGGATGCTCTCACCGCGTTGTTTGTTGGAAATGAGAGTATGAGGAGGAACTGATATGATGCTCTAAGCAATGAAGCCTAAGGCTTCTACATGAAAGAAGATGAAGATCACGAAGACATGTACCAAAGGCTCAAGACCACCGCCACCGCTTTTAGAAATGTGGGTTCCTCACATGTGGATGATGCATGGATAAAAAGGAAATATGTGAGTGCACTCATGTTGTTTGAACCCACCGACTTGAAGAGCCTACAAGGAAGACACAACTACCATCTCATGACCTCAAATTAAGTTATGCAAGAGATGGCCGCTTTCAAGGTTGCCGCCAAGAATGCCAAAGATGCCCGTGCTCGTGCCCTTGGTATGAGCAATGTTGTCAATGTTGCTTTGAAGGCCAAAGTTGTGGATCATGGGGATGAAGATGATAGTGATGAAGGGCTCTCCATGGACCACCCCGATGAAGTCAAGATTGCTCATAGTCAATATATGGCCTTCTATGCTAAGAACTTTTGGAAGAACCCCGCCAAGGACAAGATGGAAATGCAAAGAAAAAGCAAATGGGAAAAGATAAAATACAACGAGATTGAGAACTTGCTTCAATTGTGGTGACCGCTATCACTTTGTAGCAAGTTGTCCCTATGAGAAGAGAGAAGATCATGGGGGTAAGCTTGTGTTGAAGAAGACTCTCAGGCACCTTACAAGAAACCTTTCATCAAGAAGAATCCCATCAACAAGAAGTCGGGAGAAATTGTCTTGATCACTCATGAAGAATACTCCTCCGACAATGAAGATGATGAAGATGAGGAAGAGGAAATTTCTCATGGTGTGGCTGCTCTAGCCACCATCTCTACTCTGACATTCTCACTCTTCGATTCTCCAAATGAGAACTCTCCCACCAAGAACGTCACTTGCCTTATGGCAAGAGGAACAGAGGTATCCTCATCATCCCGCTCTACTCCCTTAGATAATGATGAAATTGATGATGAGATGTCTCTTGATGTTAAAAAGGAATTAATTGCCTTTGATGAGTTTATGACTAACCTAGAAGGAGATGCTAAGTTACATTTTGGAAACATCCTAGATCAACTTACACATACTCAAGAGCTTCTAGATGTAAGATGTAAACTTGGACATGAACACATGATTGAGCTAGAGGCTTTAAACAATGCTCTAGAAGAAGAACAAGAAACTAGGTTATCACTTGAATTAAAACTTGAAGGGCTTTATGAGGCCAATGACATTATTGTTAACAAACTCATCAAAGAGCGTGATCATGCTATTGCTAAATACAAAAGTGCTAAAAAGGACAAGATTGAGTTTGGTGTGGTTCATGAAAAACTTGCCGAGGACTTTAGGTTGCTTAACAAGGCCCACAAAGCTTTGGAGAGTGAAATCTTGTCACTCACAAAGTCCCATGAAACGCTTCAAACTCAATTGGCCAATATTACTTCACCTAGTAACTTCATTCCATCTAGTAGTACAACTATTCTTGAAGAGAATGCTAGGTTGAAGGGGGAGCTTACTAAGGCCACATTTCCACAAGGCAACAAGTCCATTGATGATCTCTTGAGTAAGCAAAGGCCTAGTGGTGATAAAGGGGGCATTGGATTTGTGTCCAATTCTAAGAAGAAGAAGAAGAAGAAGAAGAAGAAGAACAACAACAACAACAACAACAACAACAACAACAACAACAACAACAACAACAACAACAACAACAACAACAACAACAACAACAACAACAACAACAACAACAACAACAACAACAACAACAACAACAACAACAACAACAACAACAACAACAACAACAAGGTCAAGCCCACACAAGAAACTAACAAGGCCATTGTGGGTAGTAAGACCACAAGTGGTAAAACTATGTCTCATGATGACTTTGCGGGTAGTGCTAACCCTCACTATGTTCTAATGCGTGATTATTATGGTGATGTGTATGCATAATATGTTGGCCCATTTGATGGTTATATTGCTTGGTCTATTTGGGTTCCCAAGACCCTTGTTGCTAACAAAAGAGGACCCATTGAAAAATGGGTACCTAAAAATTAGCTTGATCTTTTGTAGACTTATGCTTCCGGAGGGTCAAAGTGGGTGCTAGATAGTGGTTGCACAAGTCATATGACCGGAAGCTCATCTATTGTCAAGGACTTAAAGCCAAATGATGATCAAATCACCGTGACTTATGACGACAAGTCAAAATCTAAGGTATTGGGTTTTGGCAAAGTTGTGGTTGCTCACGACATTACACTCGTGAACGTCATGCTTGTTGAGACCCTTGGGTACAATTTACTTTCAGTCTGTGCTCTTGGAAAGATGGGGTTTTCCGTCTTTTTACATAATGATCTTGTGGTCCTCACGTGGAGCAAGTCTCTCAAGGTCGCTTTCGTTGGGTATGTCGAACATGACTTGTATGTGGTGGAATTTTCGGGGCAAGCCACTACAAGTGCGATGTGCTTATTCGGAAAGGCCGATGTGGGTTGGTTATGGCATCGTCGACTGGCCCATGTCAATATGAGAACTTTGCAAAGTCTCCACAAGGAGGGCCATATTGTTGGACTAAAAGAAAATGTTTCCTTTGCCAAAGATCGTGTTTGCAGGGCATGTGTTCTAGGGAAGATGCATGATGCTCCTCGCAAGCCTAAGAACCGCATCAAGTCCACCAAGATCTTGGAGCTCCTCCACGTGGACCTCTTCGGTCCTCCATCTCATGCAAGTCTTGGTGGGAAGAAATATTGCTTGGTGATTGTTGATGACTTTTCAAGATACTCTTGGGTTTATTTCTTCAAATTGAAGAGTGAGACTCAAAACACCTTCATCGACTTCATCAATTTGGTCCAAAGGAAATACAATGTTCTCGTGTTGATCATTAGAAGTGACAACGGCACCGAGTTTAAGAACTACACCTTGAATGATTTCCTTAGTGATGAGGGGATTAAACATCAATATTCCGCTGCATACACCCCTCAACAAAATGGCGTGGCCAAAAGGAAGAATCGGACTCTTATTGAGATGGCTAGGACCATGTTGGCGGAGTTTAAATCTCCTTACAACTTTTGGGCCGAAGCCATTTCCAATGCTTGCCATGCTTCAAACCGGCTCTACCTTCGCAAAGAAATCAACAAGACTCCATATGAAATTCTTACCGGTAACAAGCCCAACATATCTTACTTCCGGGTGTTCGGTTGTAAGTGTTTCTATCTCATAAAAGGTGTTTGTTTGTCTAAATTCGAGTCTAAAGCATTAGAGGGTATTTTTTTGGTTGTGGTCTCGAATCTCACACTTATAGAATATATGATAATCTCTCCGGAGCCGTCATAGAATCTTGTAGTGTGACCTTCGAAGAATATGATGGTCCCCAAGGGGGGCGTGTTGATGCTTGTGATGCAGATGATGAAATGCCTCAGGATGCCATAGGAAGAATTGGTGTGGGATATATCCGCCCCGTTGAGGAACCCCTTATGGTGGATCGAGAAGAACTATGCTCCACTCAAGTGGAGCCCTCATCTTCACAACCTCAACATGCTCCATCCACCAAAGAGGACATTGACTCAAGCCAAAGACAAGATGTAGACCCTCAACATGGTGATCAAAGTGACAATTCTAGTCAAGGGGAGCTTGGTCCATTCGACGGATTTTCAAGTGGTGCCAAGTCAATTTCTCAAGGAAGATCCGTACAAGCTGCTTTGAGACAAGCTCAAATTGACGCTAGAAGAGCACTTGATCAAGACCAAGGTCAATCTTTGCCTCCCAATGTAGAGGATGATTCCAATGATGATCAAGGTCAAGATGATGGTCAAGACGAAGATCAAAATGATGAAGATCCACGCTCGTCGCGAAGCTAGAAAGGAAAGAATGTTGGAATTAAGAGATCACACTCTACAAAATGTAGTTGGTGATCTAAGGAAAGGTATTTCCACAAGAGCACAATTGAAGAGGTTCAGTGAATACCAAGCACACATCTCCATGATTGAACCAAAGAAAGTGTGGGAAGCCCTTGAAGATTCGGATTGGTTAGAAGCTATGGACAAAGAACTCAACAACTTTGAGAGAAACAAAGTATGGAAGTTAGTTGAGAAGCCAAAGGATTGCCGCAATGTTATTGGAACAAAGTGGATATTCAAGAACAAGCAAGATGAGCATGGAATTATAGCAAGGAACAAGGCTAGATTGGTTGCACAAGGGTATTCTCAAATTGAAGGCATTGATTATGGAGAGACTTATGCACCCGTGGCTCGCCTTGAGTCCATCTGTATCCTTCTTGCTTATGCGGCACATCATAACTTCAAGTTACAACAAATGGATGTAGAAAGTGCATTTCTCTATGGCCCATTAAATGAATTAGTATATGTTAAGCAACCCCCGGGTTTTGAGGACCCCAACCTCCCAAACCATGTCTACAAACTTGATAAGGCGCTCTATGGGCTGAAGAAAGCCCCACGTACGTGGTATGAGCACCTTAGAGAATTATTGTTTGACCGTGGATTTGAGGTTGGGAAAATCGATCCCACTCTTTTTACTAAGAGGGTCAATGGGGAGCTTTTTGTATGCCAAATATATGTTGATGATATTATCTTTGGCTCATCTAACAAAGCTTTTAATGATGAATTCTCAAAGTTTATGACTAGTAGGTTCCGGATGTCTTTGATGGGAGAGTTGAGAGTATTTCTTGGCTTTGAGATCAAGCAAGTTAGACGAGGGACATTCTTCAATCAAGCCAAGTATACTCAAGATATGCTCAAGAGATTTAAAATGCAAGATTTAAATGGAGCTCCTACTCCCATGGCCACAAAGACTCATCTAGAACAAAATCCAAATGGTAAATATGTGGATCAAAAGGTATACCGATCCATGATTGGTTCTTTGCTTTACCTTTGTGAATCTAGACCCGATATTGTTTTGAGTGTAGGTGTGTGTGCAAGATATCAAGCGGCTCCTAAGGAAAGCCATTTAATGGCGGTCAAGAGAATCTTTCGATATTTAGTTCATACCCCATTTTATGGTCTTTGGTATCCTCGAGGCTCAACTTTTGCTCTTTGTGGATACACGGATTCGGATTGGGCGGGGGACAAGGATGATAGAAAATCAACATACGGGGCTTGCCAATTCCTTGGTAGGTCCTTGGTATGTTGGTCTTCCAAGAAGCATAATTGTATATC
Organism: Avena atlantica; assembly: GCA_910589765.1. Taxonomy (NCBI): domain Eukaryota; kingdom Viridiplantae; phylum Streptophyta; class Magnoliopsida; order Poales; family Poaceae; genus Avena; species Avena atlantica. The sequence goes on from OU342735.1 coordinate 391,815,013, forward strand.
TCTCTCCACCGCCGAAGCTGAGTATGTGGCAGCTGCTAGTGCTTGCACCCAATTGCTATGGATGAGGCAAACTCTAAAGGAATACGGTGTCCATTGTGACAAAGTGCCTCTTCTATGTGACAATGAAAGTGCCATCAAGATTGTTTACAACCCGGTGGATCACACCAGGACAAAGCATATTGAGATTCGGCATCACTTCATTAGAGATCATGTTGCTCGAGGTGATATTGATCTATCATATGTACCAACCAAAGATCAACTTGCCGATATCTTCACGAAGCCACTTGATGAAGCAAGGTTTTGCTACTTGAGGAATGAACTAAATATCATAGATTCAAGGAGCTTGACTTGATTATCTTGCATTCTCACCTAATACTCGACCCATATTTGGTTTAGGTGTAGGCATGGACATAGGGGGAGTGCGGTCCTAATTGATTGGACCATCCCTCCCCCCGTTATGCGCAAAGTAAAACAAAATCATTCCTCTTAATATCATTTTGTGATATGTGAGCTTAATGATGAGTTTCGGTAATGGTCCCAAGATATATCTTCGTGGTGCCAAGCCGAGTATACTCAAACATGGTGGCCTAGGCCACCGCCCCCTCTCAATGGAGAGGGTGATGTGCTTACTCGTGTTTGTCACTTTTGAATTGGGTCTTACTCATGTTTGTCATCCTCTAGTTGGTTTTGTTCTTTTGGTCGTGCACTCACATTTGGCTCTCCATATGTTTTTAGTAATTTTTGAGTGCATTGGCCCATATCAGTGTGACTCTCTAAACCCATACAACTCTTATCCCCCAACAAAACTCATCTACTCTGCACAAGAACCTTCCATTTTATGTATCTTGGCTCTCTGTCCTGATGGTTACAGTACTACCAGGTCTCATAAGCGGTACTACCGCCATACGGTACTACCGGAAATTGCTAGCAGTACTACCGCGTCTGGTTCAGTTTCCAGGGTCCTGTCTAGAAACTTCCCAGGTGCGGTACTACCGGTTAGTATTTATGGTACTACTGCGTAGCGGTACTACCGCTCTTGGCTCCGGTACTACCGCTTGTGCATGTCGGTTAAGATTGGAAACGTGGGAGAGGCACCTCTCAGTGCCTCATTAGTTCCTCGTCTCCACTCCTCACCAGCGCCGCCGCAGGAGCACGAGGACCCCGCAGGAGCCCCGCCCGTCTCTCCTTTTCCCGGATCCACACCGGATCCGGCCTCCCCGCGGGCTCCTCCTTCTTCTCCACCGCCATGGACACCGGTACTACCGCCCTCCTCATCTTCTCACTTGTTTTCTCCATTGAATCTAGGGTAACTTTGATTCTTGGCTAAAACACGTATTCTTGAGGTTGTATTGTGTGATATTTACCAGATCTACCACTTTGTCCGATGGAATTCTTGTTTTACAACAAATTTACTGCCCGTACATGGATTTTTGTCTCAGATCTGCACTGTGGTTGCGGGCCGGTAGTACCGGGAATCTTTTTCCGGTACTACCGCTTGGCGGTACTACCACCGGTGCAGATCCGGTACTATCACCCTGTACTGGCAGCAAATTTTTTTTAAAACCAAGAGTTCCACCCTCTGTCTGTCTCAGGTTCTTGTGCCCTTACCCCTATGCTATCTCCCTCGTTCTTTCACAGGTGCAGGGGGTTCCCGGGGATCGCGCAAACGCTCCAAAGCTCACTATGAGATTGAGGACTATGAGTCAGAATCAGAGACTGAGTCAGAAGAGGAGGTCATGCCTCAACCTAGTGCCCGTCTGAAACTGCAAACAACTCGTGGTCGTCGGGGTGGGGGGTCAAGCAAAGTGCTGGTCGTGGTAAAGCTCCTCCACCTCCTCCTCCCTCCGGTCCTCGCAAGAGCTACAGTTCCGGGCCATCTGGGCCAAAGCTGCTGTCTGATTTGTCTGAGACAGAATTTCATGACCTGCGGTTTGTCAATCCATATGGGGCTGCTCGCTCTCGTGCTCGGTAAGGTAGCCTCTTCTTTACGGATTTCCAGGAGCGGGTGTTCCATGAGATCCTCATTAAAGATGACAAAATTGTGGTTCCTCAAAAATGGATCGAGATGAATCATGTGAGGAAGAACCTGAACTACTTTGGTGAGGCCCTTGACATTTGCACCAACATTGGCTTTCTTCCCATTATGGAGTTCCGGTGCAACTATGATCCAATGCTCATTGCTCAGTTCTATGCAACCGTTCACTTTGCCAAGAATCAGACTCGGACTCTCACCTGGATGACCGAGGGTGTTGTAAAGCAAGCAACGTTGGCTGAGTTCGGGGCTATTCTCGGGTACGAAGACCGTGGCAAAGACACTCCCGTTGGCTTTCGGTGCCACGACGATGATCGTCCCATGAAGAAGGATGTTCTTCCACCACTGTACATCCGGGGGCGCGACATCCCTGGAAAGATCCAAGGGCTTCTCCCTACATATGACATCTTGCATCGCATCTTTCGTGAGACCGTCGCCCCTCGTGCTGGGAATGTTGATGAGATACATGCCTTCATGGTGGATATTATGATTGCCACCCATCACCACCGTGACTCTAGCCTACCTATGGATGTGATGGATGTCATTTGGAATGAAATGGTCTGTGCCACTTTTCAAAGGAGGGTGTCTCCTTTTGCTCCGTACATCATGGCTCTCATTATTAGCAAGTGCCCTGTGATTGCCCGTGACTTGCCTTCTCATCGTCTTTCCACCCACCGCCACAAGAATTTGTTGATCAAGACCCATCTCAAACCACGCAATGCAGATGTTCAGATTGTTGATGAGGATGTGAACCCTGTTGTGGAGCAATCCGGTGATGCTGCTGATGCGCACCAGGATGCTGCCTTTGTGGTCTCACGTCGCAAGTCTGCTCAGCCATCTTGGGCCAAGAGGTTTGAGGCCAAATTCAAGAAGATATTCTGCTTCCAAGTGGACAATTAGAAACGCATGTATGAGGCCCATGTCTATGCCAAGAAGTCATGTGCTCGTTAGAAGGAAATGATGGAGGCTCAAGGCTTGACCGTCTCCAAGGGCTCCGGGAACAACATTACCCCAGAAGACCAATGGATCTCCAAGCACAGCCACTGGGAGGATGATGCCACCTCCTCCTTCCGTGCCCCGTCACCTCATGATGATGTATGGGAGGACTGGGTTGCTGATGATGACGAGTGTGTTATCGCCATATTTTGACCAAAGGAGGAGTTGGGTCGTGATCAAGATGGGCTTAGAAGATACGTATATACAACGTGTTGTTGAATCGGCCTCGCGTGTTGGTTTGGGCTAAATTGCCTGTGTATCTTTATATTGTAGTAGGTTCCTTTTAGAGTTAGGTAAGAGATAGAGTTGTAGAGTTATTCCAAAGACAGAAAGTCTCCGGACTATAAATATGTACCTAAGGTTATAGAGAAAAGGAGGACAATCACGTTCACAACAAACACAATCTCGGCGCATCGCCACCCCTTGTTTCTAGGGTTTTTCTCGGGTAAGTGCCATGCTGCCTAGATCGCATCTTGCGATCTAGGCAGTATCTACTTATGCGTTATCTGGTATTACTCGTACTGAAGCCTTGTTGATGGCGAGTAACACAATTATCATAGATTTGTCTGGGTTAGCATCAGTACTTTTCGCTACGATTGTTTCAGTTATGCTGCCTATACTTATATCGCCGCCTTTGCACCTTTTCCCGGGTGTGAGGGTGGCATCTTGCTTGATCTTTATTTAAGTCGATTTGATCTGTTATAGTTGTGCCTTGTTCTCCAAGGTTTAGTTTAATATCCACATGATCAGGCCTTGCAAACGGGTTGAACGATCCAGTAGTATGTAAGATATGGTTTATCAATCCAGGAGGGGGTGTTCCGGGAATTGACGATTACGTTGGTTTTTAGGCCTTCTCTAGGATTAATTTTCTATTATCTTTTGTATCTACCAGGCTCAATTACGTGTAGGATGTTCCAGTCATGTAGTGAAAACGTTAAACTGTTGTAGATCGATTTAGCTTGTATTGATGAAGCAGAAACCCCCATGTTATAATGGATCTAATGCAGAACCATGGGATAATAGGCTCTAGGAGCCGATTCACAGGGAAACCTGAGAGCCGGTTACGGCTCGAATTTTACACATGTTTGTTTGCCATGCAGGAAACCAATCGAAGCAATCTTTCACCTTCCTGATCAGGTATAGGTCAGGTGGCACGCCCTCGAACCAAGCCAGGACGCGTGCCGGAGCTTTGCGGGCCGTTGCCCGAGGGACCAGGGCCCACCAGCAGTTCTGGGAGCCTCCCGGCTCTTCGTGTTGCCCGTCGCTGCTCGCCGGTGGGTTTTGGTAGGCAACACATTCTGGCACGCCCGGTGGGACATTTAAACAACGTCTACATCAACATCCGACGCTGCGATGGACGACAGACTGGTCACGTACGATGAGCTGCCTGAGGAGTTCAAGGCGAAGTATGATGACGTCAAAGCTCTCTTCGAAGCCGATCTCATCGGCTCTTTTGAGAGGACTCGTAAGCATGGGATCAGGTGGAAAGGGTTCTCACCCGAGGGTGCTCTCGATGAGGTAGATCTGTCTATTCCTTCAGAAGACCGCACCAGAGCCCTGCGCCAGGAAGTTAACTACATGGTGGCTCATTCTCTTCACCGCCATTCTGAGAGCTTGGTAAACGCTTTCGAGCGGGTAGCAGTTCGCGTGGTTCAGGAGATCATGAAACATCAGTACTCTCCTTCGGGGCCCACTCTAGGAACTCACCAGGGAGAAAGACCGCTCCAGGCCAGGCCACCGCTGCCATTCACACTTGCAGCTCCAGAGCCACCAGGGGCACCGGCATACGTCGTCTACAAGCTTGGAGGCGACCCTGGCGATTGCCAATTCCTGTGTGAACCACCTAAAGAAATCCCACATGGATACGTGTGCACCTACGTGCCAGACTCCAACAGTTTGACGCGCACAAACCAGATTGCAACAGCAGGGGTTGTTGGGGTAGGAGCTTCGGGGGCAAGTGTTCCCGGAGCAGGAATCTCTGGGATGGACGCCGATAAACAGGCGTGGCTAGCCAAGTATGCCACTGGAACGAGCCATGAGAATCTAGCCCCTGCAACCCAAACAACGGAACAAATCCGTACCATCCTGAGAGACCAGTTCGGCTTCGTGCCGAAGAGAAGGACAATCGGCTATTCAAAGCCGTACCCCAACGAGTTTGACCTGATCCCGCTGCCGCCCAAGTATCGGCTCCCCGAGTTTTCGAGATTTAGCGGATCAGAAGGGTCAAGCTCGATCGAGCACGTGAGTCGATACCTAGCTCAGTTAGGCATGATATCAGCATCAGATCAGTTACGCGTAAGGTTCTTTGCGCAATCTTTGACAGGACCAGCTTTTGGGTGGTACACCTCGCTGCCACCTGATTCGATCCAGACCTGGAAACAACTGGAAGAGCAGTTCCACATTCAGTACCATTCAGAAGCTACCGAGGCTGGCATTGCAGACCTGGCACAGGTGCGGCAAAAGCGAGGAGAAACGGTAGCCGAGTACATCCAACGCTTCAGGACTGTCAAGAACCGATGTTACTCATCTCGTTTAACTGAGAAGGAAGCAGTCGAGCTGGCAGCGTTGGGTCTCGCAGCGCCCATCAAAGATATGGCTTTCCAAGTAGAGTATAACTCGTTGGCGCACATGGCCCAGAAGCTGACAATGTATGAGCAGCGCCACCCTGAGTTGTACCAGGACAAGTTCAAACGTCCGATAGGCCTGGTCGATACAGAAGAAGAAGACCCAACGCAAGACCAGGAGGTGGCCGTGGCTGAATGGGCTCGGGGCGCAGATCCCGTATCCTGCAAATGGGTGAAACAGCAAGGGCCTGCAAAAGGGTTCGACTTCGATGTGACCAAAGCTGAGCAAATATTCGATTTACTGCTGAAAGAAAAGCAGGTGAAGTTACCTGAAGGCCATAAGATCCCTACGGTTCAAGAGATGAACGGAAGACCATACTGCAAGTGGCATCACTCGTTCACCCACACCACCAATGACTGCAAAGAGCTACGCCGCCAGATCCAAGCGGCGATAGAGCAGGGCCGTCTCATCCTGGGACAATTCGCCATGAGAGTAGACACCAACCCATTCCCCGGCGTCAACATGGTAGAACACAGCCACTCCACGAGGCGCCAGGTGGATTTCTCGTTCGATGTCAACATGGCAGGACCAGGATACCACCATGCGACGTACAAGGAGGGAGGCGGTCGCTATCGCAGGGTAAGAGATGAGGCTGGTCCACGCGACCGGCCCAGCTACGACGACAGGCGGTACTTAACTGAGGAACAAGTAAAAAGTGTGTGATATCAGAAACCACATTCCACGCATCTCCTTAACAAGTATGAGCGGCAATATGACCAACGTCGCCGGCGCGACGGAGAAGATGAAGGATATGAGCACCTCGCTAGGGGACCGCCAAAAGGTAAGGAAGGCGCAGACAAACATTGGGATTGCTCGTTCTTCAAGTATTGCTGGGACGCGGGAATGAGCCGATTGCCTATGATCGATAACTGCCCGGAATGCGGACAGCAGCAGGAGGACACAGAGCCAGTGTCAGTGTTCAAGCGCCTAGGGCCTCTCCCACCACAGAGCAGACGTAGGGGAGCATCCCGAGCACAAGGTCTCAAGGAGCCAGTGGGTGACGAAGAGAAAGACAGGTATCACCGTCCAAGGTGGTGTCCCGACGGACTCAGGCACACCCAAAAGCGTAGAGCGCAGCGGCTGCGTAATTTGGAGAAAGCCGAAGCACAGTACCTCCACGCTCTAAAGAAAGCACGGCCCGATCTGGCCGTTATAGTTAGGCAGACCTTGGAAACGGAAGATCACCCGAAAAAGAAAGAGTGGCGCCCCAAACCGGTAAAAGCCGATGCAAAGACATCGGCTGGCACAAACATGGTATTCATACTCCCGTCAGAGTTCTGCGCGCCAAGAACCAACGAGCTACCAGTGGCACAGTTCGACTGCGGCCCACGGCCAGTTATCTTTGAGAAGCCACGTGAGAAGGGTTACAAACACCTGAAAGCACTGTATCTACGAGGGTACATCAATGGGCAACCTGTTAGCAAGATGTTGGTAGACACCAGGGTGGCAGTCAACATAATGCCATACTCCATGCTACGGCGTCTGGGACGCTCCACTGCAGATCTGATCAAAACCAACGTCACTTTGAGCGACTTCAACGGCCAGACTTCAGAAACACGAGGTGTACTGAACGTGGACCTGACCGTGGGTAGAAAAACCGTCCCTACGTCATTCTTCGTCGTGGACAGCAAAAGCACCTACGCCGTCCTACTAGGGAGAGATTGGATTCATGCTAACTGCTGCATCCCATCCACGATGCACCAGTGCCTGATACAGTGGGATGGAGATGAGGTAGAAGTCATTCACGCAGACGATTCTGTCGAGGTCTCCATTGCTGGCATGAACGTCTGGGAAGCAGAAGACCAAGAGCCGATCTCTGGAATCAGTCTAGACGGCTGTGAACGCATCGAGGCTACAAAAAACGGGGTGAGGCTGGTCTTATCCACCGGCCTGACGGAGTAGCAAAGTCCACGACGGTGCGTGGTACGGCCGATCCCTGCGATCGGCCACAAAAAACAAAAAGCAGCAATCTTACGACGAGCAGGTCGTGCAGTTGTAGCAGGGAGATTCCCAGCCATGTTAAAACCGTAAGGTGTAAACCATCCTTGACTAATGCAATAAAAAAGGGGGCCGATTCGGGCAATCGGCCCAAATCATTTTTGTTAACCTCACCTATGGTTTTCCCTGTGCTTAGCATCGATTTGGCAGGTGACGGAAAGCTAGGGTATGGTTTTACATCTGCTGATGAACTAGAAGAGATCGACATTGGTCCTGGGGATAAGCCACGACCAACTTTTATCAGTAAAAGGTTGGATCCGAGTCTGCGGGATCCGATGATAGCCCTGTTAAAACAATATCCAGACTGCTTCGCCTGGGACTACACAGAGATGCCCGGGTTAGACAGGAGCATCATCGAGCATCGACTCCCGCTTAAAAAAGGATTTCGGCCATTCCAGCAGCGGGCACGACAGATGAAGGCCAAAATTCTGGAAGAAGTCAAGAAGGAGGTCGAGAAGATGTTGGCAGCCGATTTAATCAGGCCATGCAGGTATGCTGAATGGATTTCTAGTATCGTACCTGTGGAGAAAAAGGATGGCCGTTGGCGTGTCGCCATAGATTTTCGGGACCTCAATAGAGCTACCCCAAAAGATGAGTATCCAATGCCAGTGGCAGAAACGTTAATCAACGCAGCGGCTGGCCATAAGATCTTGAGCTTTATGGATGGAAATGCCGGCTACAACCAAATTATTATGGCTCCAGAAGACATACACAAGACTGCGTTCAGAGTACCAGGCTCGGTGGGGTTGTTTGAGTACGTTGTCATGACGTTTGGATTAAAAAATGCTGGTGCCACGTACCAAAGAGCCATGAACTACATTTTCCATGATCTGATCGGCAAACTGGTGGAAATTTATATCGATGACGTAGTGGTCAAGTCTGCCTCAGTAGAAGGACACTTGGGCGATCTGCAACGCGTACTGGACCGAACGAGAAAATTCGGATTACGGATGAATCCAAAGAAGTGCGCCTTCGGGGTAACGGCCGGTCAGTTCTTGGGTTTCTTGGTCCACGAACGCGGGATTGAGATCGGTCTAAAGAGTCAAGAGGCCGTGCGAACAATGAAGCCACCTACCACGAAGAAAGAGCTACAGTCTCTCATCGGCAAGATCAACTTCGTCAGAAGGTTCATCTCCAATCTGTCAGGAAGGATAGAGCCGTTCATGGGACTGGTAAAGATTAAATCTGACGAGGAGTTCCGCTGGGGAACAGAACAGCAACGGGCCTTCGACGAAATCAAAGAATATTTAACGAAGCCGCCGGTTTTAGTCCCGCCCTAGCCAGACAGGCCATTCTATATTTACTTGTCAGTAGCGGACACGTCCATCGCCTCAGTGGTGGTGCAAGTTTATGACGGGCTGGAGCGAGTGGTATTTTACATCAGCAGGAGGATGCTGGATGCAGAGACAAGGTACTCTGAGATCGACAAGTTGTGCCTCTGCCTGTTTTTCACCTGCACCAAGCTACGCCACATTTTGCTATCAGCAGAAATTATCATCATCTGCAAATCAGACGTCATAAAACACATGTTGTCGGCTCCTATGTTGAAAGGCCGACTAGGTAAATGGATGTTTGCATTATCGGAGTTTGACATCCGGTATCAACCCGCTAAAGCAGTTAAGGGGCAGGCATTGGCCGACCTTATCGCTGAAAGGATCAACACCAATATAGCAGCACTGTCTATACAAGCCTGGGCTATGTTCTTCGACGGGTCAGTTTGTGACGATGGGTGCGGCATTGGCATGCTCCTCGTGTCACCCCGGGGGGCAACATTTTCCTTCTCTATCAGGTTATCTGCCCCTCGCACCAACAATGTCGCTGAGTATGAGGCGATACGCAAGGGAATGGAGCTGCTCATCGAAGCTGGAGCGGAAGCAGTGGAAATTTTTGGAGACTCCAAGCTGGTTATTTCTCAACTCACAGAGGAATATAAGTGTGAGAGTGAGTCGCTCTTCCCATTATGGATGCAATGCCGTGAGCTGATGGCACAGTTCCGATACATAAACTTCACCTGGATCCCGCGATCGCAGAATACCGAAGCCAACGATCTTGCACAAATGGCTTCAGGCTACAAGGATGTAGCAGAGGGAGCCGATGTTCAGGTGCAATTCCTAGACGCAGACGACTGGAGAGCCGATATCTTCAATTACTTGAAGGATTCGGCTCGGGGGGCACCTAAACGGATAAGATACAAGGCCATGAAGTATGTGCTCATCGGGGATGACATGTTTTACAGGACTCTTGAGGGGTTATTGCTCAAATGTCTGGGAACAGCCGAGGCCAATCGGCTCCTACACGAGGTACACGAAGGCGCCTGTGGAACTCACCAATAGGCTCATAAAATGAAGTGGTTGATCAGGCGATCAGGGTTTTATTGGCCTACCATGCTCGAGGACTGTTTTAAGTACTACAAAGGATGTCAAGCATGTCAGAGATTTGGAAAAATCCAGATGGTACCCGCGTCAGCAATGAATCCCGTCATCAAGCCTTGGCCCTTCCGAGGTTGGGGCATGGATATGATCGGCAAGATCAATCCTCCGTCAAGCAAGGGCCACATGTGGATCTTAGCCATCACGGATTATTTCACCAAGTGGGTGGAAGCCGTCCCTATGAAGTCAGTAAGTTCAAAGGATGTTGTCGATTTTGTGAAAGAGCACGTCATTCATAGGTTTGGGATTCCCCAGACTATCACGACCGATGGAGGTTCGGTTTTCACTTCCCACGAGTTCAGAAAGTTCTGTGAGGATACAGGGATTAAGCTGATTCGATCATCTCCGTACTATGCTCAAGCAAATGGGCAAGCTGAAGCGTCCAACCAGAGCCTTATCAAGCTGATCAAGAGGAAAATCGATGAGCACCCTAGGCGTTGGCATGAGGTTTTGTCAGAGGCTTTATGGGCTTACCACATGTCATGTCATGGAGCGATAAAAACCTCGCCGTACCATCTTGTCTATGGACAAGAAGCCGTATTGCCTTGGGAAATTACGGCTGGATCGAGACGCGTCACTTTTCAGAACGATCTAACGGCTGAAGAATACGCAGCTTTGATGAGTGACAGTGTTGAATATTTGACTGAGCTTAGGTTGTGGTCACTTGAGAAAATCAAAGAGAACAAGGCCAAAGTAGCTCGTGCATACAACAAAAAGGTAAGACCTAAGGAGTTCCACGTTGGCGATCTGGTGTGGGAAGCGGTGTTGCCATTAGGGACCAAGGATGCAGCATATGGTAAATGGTCTCCAAATTGGCATGGGCCATACAGGATCGATCAGGTTTTAAGAGGGAACGCATACATGCTGGAAGAACTGGACGGCGTGAAATTCCCAGTAGCTGTCAACGGTCAACATCTCAAGAAATATTTCCCAAGTATGTGGGATGATGGACAATGAGATATGGGGGCCGATACACGAAATCGGCCAATAAAAAAAATTATTATGTAGCTCCCAAGCACGTGGGATGATGGGCAGTGAGATATGGGGCCGATGCATGAAATCGGCCAATAGAAGTATACAGCCGATGCTTGGTCATCGACTTTAGAGGTTCAAAACTGGTACAACCCAATGCCAGTTTACGTAAACAAACTACTGAAGAAATGCCTCGAAGGCGTGGAGGGCGTCAGCACGAACACGGTCCACCTCGGCGATCTCGGCTTCGTCATCCTCGTCCTCGCCTGTCACAAGCTGCTGGTTCAGGGTGCGTATCTCTGCCAGGTCAGTCTTCAGTTGAGCTCTGAGGCCTTCTGCTTCATCTTGGGAGCGGGCGATGGATGCTTCCTTGTCGCGAATGAGCTGTTTCGTCGCCCGGACCTTTTCTTCAAGATCTTCCAGCTCCTTTTTCAAAGATGCTAGCTCAGCTGTGCTGACAGAAGTGTCAGTTTTGGCATCAAAGGACGCTTTCTTCTCATTGAGCTGCTGACATCTGCCGGCAATGTTGGCCTTCAGCGGAAGTTGAGCGCGGCGCAGGTTGATCCTTTCACGAGCTAGCTTCACCCTGGACCCGTAGAAGGACAGAGTTACGACGGGCCAAAGCTTCACCTGCAATGCCACTGGGATTTGGTCCTTGATTTCAGCAAGAACGCCCTTTACTTCTTCAGAACCCTCGATCAACTCCTCGATTGGGGAAGACAGTAAGGCTCTAAGTCGTTGGAATTGAGGTAGGACAGCCCTGGCTGGTGGTTCATCGGTGGCGACAAAGGGAGTTGGATCGATCGAGTTAGGATCAAATGTCAACAAGCCTGAAATGTTATAGCCCTGGCAGCCCGAAAAGACGTCAGTATGCGTCCAACAGGGGAGAATAAGCTGAAGGAAGTTAACATACCTTTCCTCAGACCGAAGGGTTGGCAGACGACGAAGCGATCGGTTTGTGTTTGGGATCTGGAGGCGTTACCAAATTGGTAGCTATTTCATCTGCATTTTCGGGGATTGCCAGGTCTGGTTTGGCTAAAGGTGTCGGCGCGGCCCCGGCCTTCCCACTAGAAGCATCAGTTGTCTGCATGAAAGGTGATTTACCAATGTAAATAATGATGAATCGGCAGGAAAAAGGGAGTAAGGGGCAGGAGCATAAAGGATGATGATTTTTCGGAACCTCTTGGCTCGATGAAGAAACTGGTGGTCCTTTACGAGCTCTCTTGGGACCCGATGCTGGCCCAGCCTCGACTGGTGCTCGGGGGGCAGCAGGCTCAGGAACAGACCTTTTCCTAGAAGCCGATGGTGGCACATCTGGCTGGCTCGGGGTGATGGTCCTCTCAGAATCCGTTGGGCTCGATTCTCCCTCATCGGGTTGTTCGTCCTCGTGGGAAGAATCTTCAATGGAAGCCTGCAAAAGAAGGAAGGATGTTAGACATGAGCGCATCTGCAATAATGAAAGAATAAGGAGAGTCGACCAAGAAATGGGTCAGCCTACATGCGAGCTTTCTGGAGGAGGACTCCGGTGCCTCAAGGTCTTCCTGGCAGCTACATTCCTCGTAGTCGTTCTTGTCTTAGTTGGAACTCGGGGAGCAGCTGGTGTTGAAGTTCCTTGCTTCTTAGAAGCCGATTGAGGTGTTATCGGCTGTTTCTGCATTATGACCTTTTTCAAAGGCGGCGAGTTTTTGCAGAAAAGAACCACAGGAGCTGGTGGAAAGAACTCAAAGGGAGAGCCGTCACTATGTGTAGGTTCAGGGCCGTCTTGTTGCTGCAAAGGGAGAAATTGAGTTAGTAGGAGAGTCATTTATGAGCTACATTGAGAAAATTTACAAGTAGTGGTACCTGTTCCACGGGGACGTCATAATCGGCATCAAGTTGTTTCAACAGCGGTCCCAGAGCTTTCCTGAAAGCGTGGGTTTTCCACATCATCCACCAGTCTTCGAAGCCGTCAGTTGATGAAGCGAAGGTGAGGTCATTTGGAATAGGGATGGTCAGAGCATCAAAGAAGGAGTAACACCTCTGACTGGTGAGAGGATCAGGCAGGTCGGCTCTGCACTCCGTAAGATGATGGAGAAAGAGATGGGGAGGTACTTGCCCAAGGCCAAATTGCCGGCCCACTATGACCGGCTGGTAGAATTCATACCCAGGCTTGATAATTCTGTTGGAGGTGCTCATACCAACTGGAAGGAAACAGGGACGGATCACAATGGAAAAGAGTTGCCGAGTGCTGGTGTCATCGTCAAAGTTATCTAGCCTGAAGGAGAGTGGATTTTCGAAATGTTCAGATTCTTCCATATAGGGGAAGAAGGTAGGATTGTCCAGGCCTTGGAAGAAAGTGCTGAACCACTTGGCTGCTTCCTTAGGAGATAGTTTACTGCCTGGCAGCCTGTACAAAGCTTGGCCATAACTAGTGCATCGGATCTGCTTCCCTTTAACATCGGGAAAGGTACAACTCGCTAGAAGCGGGAAGTCTGGGATGTGGTTTTGAAAGTACAGCTGAGCCCATAACTGAATGAACCACCAAGGACCGCCTGTTTTGATTGCTATGCCTGAGAACAGCTTGACGGACATCAGCTGGAGATATCGATAGACCTCTCCAAGGAACAGTTTGCCGATGCCAAGTTGAGTACCTTTGGCTAGTTCGTGGGCTAGGGAGAGATAGTTCTTGGTTGGAGCCAGGGAAGGGCCACAGAATATGAAATGCTCCATCCAGAAGTTGAGAAAGGCTGTATGTTCTTTCTCTGAGACAGGGCCCTTTGTTTTCATATGGCGTTGGAGGTAGGCACCCCAGTTCGTGCAGTCTGTTTTAGAAGACAGCTTATAGGGGACTTTGGGCAGTTTAAAAGCAGAGGGGCTGGGCGAGGTGACATCCAGGCCAGTGATCATCACCACGTCTAACAAGGTTGGTGACATAGGGCCATGACCGAACATAAAGCAGTTCAGAGCGTCAGACCAGAAGTAGCCGATGGTTTTCAAAAGGTTCTCATGTTTCTCAAGAGGAGACAATGATAAGTGCAAGGCATCGGCTATCCCTGTAGTTTCCCATTGGGATTGGTAAGCTCTAGCTACTCTACTGAACCAGGAGACCCAGTGTTCAGGGGGATTAGGCCAGGCTCGCAGACAGTCGGCCCAGGAGTTCAGATCTAGGTCTTGGCTTACGAAGGGGATTCTATTTGCTTCGCAAGAAATTAGATGAGCAGGGCTGGATTCTGTGCGAGGGCCAAGACAGAGAGAGTCTAGGAGAGAAGGATGCGGCAACAGAATGTCTGAAACCTAGAAAATTCAATGGTGGAATAAGGCATTAATTCAGGTGTTCGCCATTAAGTCTAGCATCGTGTTCAGACTACGAGGGGTAGGCGTACCTTCAGTCCGGAGACCTCTGGGTTGGTGTTGGACGATTCCGCCATCTAGTTCGCCGGCGGAGATGGATCTAAGCAGTGGGGGAGCGAGGGTTCTTGTCGCTGTGAGCTCGATCTGGTCAGTGGGAGATTGAAGATCTAGGTCGCCCTTTTTGAAGAAGGTCGCAGGTTACCGTTTGAGACTGGAGAGCAGCCGCTTAGGCTTGCCTAAATACGCGACCAAGTTTTGACCTTGTCAACGTTTTTGGGGAAAGCCGATGTCCATCGGCTCTTTGAGCTTTGACTTAGTTAACGGAATAAGTGCAGTATGGTAAAAGCCGATACAGAGTTATCGGCTCCTGGAGTATCGACCTGTTTTGGTTATCTACGAAATTGGGGCGACAAAAGCAATCTTCGAGAAATAGATTTGCATTCATTCAAAAGCTGATTGCTTACAGAAGGCTGATTGATTACAAAAGGGAGCTTATTGCTATTACTACTACTACTGGTTCCTAATTTAGGCCGAGGTCGTCGTCGCTGTCATCGCCGCCGTCTTGTTCGCTGTCCTCGGCGCTGCTACCGGCGTCGTCTTCACTGCTGCTGCTGAGGAAGCTGGCGGGGGCCTCCTCGTCCTCGTCTTCGTCTTCGGTGTCCTCGGACCCGGCGCGGAAGTACTTCACCGGCTGGTACTCCTCGGAGGAGGTGTCCTCCTCTTCCTCCTCCTCGTCGGAAGAGTCGACGCCATCCCAGGACATGGCGTCGTCGGTGCTGTCCGCCTCCAGTTCCCCATCAGCGAGGAACTGCAGGTCCTCCTCGCCGTCGGTCATGGACGCGTCGTCCTCCGACCAAGCGGCGAAGTCCCAGTCTCTCTCGTCCCACCATTGTGGGGCGAGAGCGTTGTACGCCGCCATCGGCGGATGTTCTGGCGTCGGCTCTCGGTCGCTCATCAAGTTGGAGGCTTGGGAGGACAGGCCAGAGGAAGTGGAGGAGGCCATGGCGGAGAAAGAGGGTTTTTTTGGCGGAGGGGAAAGAAGGGGTTTCTTTTGGTTACTGGAGGAAGATGAGGACTGTGGATTGCTTGGGTGAAGTTAAATAAGGGGAATAGTATGAAGCGGTTCAATGCTATAGCGGTTTCCCAGGATGTACTGCCGAAGTTGTCAAATCATGCACTGCGGGGAAGTGGAGAAGACAAGGCATCATGATGAGGGGGTGGCGTGACGATCCTGTTCTGCAACGCGTTCTGTCAACGCGCAACCCGATACAAAAAAAAAAAAGAGGGGGGAGAAGAAGAAAAAAAAAGAACAGAGTGGTTTTGGAATTATTATTGCCAAAACCAGGGGGGCATGTGTTATCGCCATATTTTGACCAAAGGAGGAGTTGGGCCGTGATCAAGATGGGCTTAGAAGATACGTATATATAACGTGTTGTTGAATCGGCCTCGCGTGTTGGTTTGGGCTAAATTGCACGTGTATCTTTATATTGTAGTAGGTTCCGTTTAGAGTTAGGTAAGAGATAGAGTTGTAGAGTTATTCCAAAGACAGAAAGTCTCCGGACTATAAATATGTACCTAAGGTTATCGAGAAAAGGAGGACAATCACGTTCACAACAAACACAATCTCGGCGCATCGCCACCCCTTGTTTCTAGGGTTTTTCTCGGGTAAGTGCCATGCTGCCTTGCGATCTAGGCAGTATCTACTTATGCGTTATCTGGTATTACTCGTACTGAAGCCTTGTTGATGGCGAGTAACACCATTATCATAGATTTGTCTGGGTTAGCATCAGTACTTTTCGCTACGATTGTTTCAGTTATGCTGCCTATACTTATATCGCCGCCTTTGCACCTTTTCCCGGGTGTGAGGGTGGCATCTTGCTTGATCTTTATTTAAGTCGATTTGATCTGTTATAGTTGTGCCTTGTTCTCCAAGGTTTAGTTTAATATCCACATGATCAGGCCTTGCAAACGGGTTGAACGATCCGGTAGTATGTAAGATATGGTTTATCAATCCAGGAGGGGGTGTTCCGGGAATTGACGATTACGTTGGTTTTTAGGCCTTCTCTAGGATTAATTTTCTATTATCTTTTGTATCTACCAGGCTCAATTACGTGTAGGATGTTCCAGTCATGTAGTGAAAACGTTAAACTGTTGTAGATCGATTTAGCTTGTATTGATGAAGCAGAAACCCCCATGTTATAATGGATCTAATGCAGAACCATGGGATAATCGGCTCTAGGAGCCGATTCACAGGGAAACCTGAGAGTCGGTTACGGCTCGAATTTTACACATGTTTGTTTGCCATGCAGGAAACCAATCGAAGCAATCTTTCACCTTCCTGATCAGGTATAGGTCAGGTGGCACGCCCTCGAACCAAGCCAGGACGCGTGCCGGAGCTTTGCGGGCCGTTGCCCGAGGGACCAGGGCCCACCAGCAGTTCTGGGAGCCTCCCGGCTCTTCGTGTTGCCCGTCGCTGCTCGCCGGTGGGTTTTGGTAGGCAACAGAGTGATCTCCGGGACGTTAGTGTTTCTCTTGTCCCTTTTTGGCGTCTTGATGCCAAAGGGGGAGAAGTTGCACATTAGGTATGCGGGATTTGCGAGGGAAAAGTCATAAGCTCGTTCTTGCCATTGATTTTTATTCGCTTGTGAACTTTATTTGCTTGCCTCTTATTATGTGTGACTTATTATGTGTGAACTAACTATTTGTCCTATGTATGGTGAGAATATGTGGTTATCGTATGGATCCATCTTGTGTGTAATATGGCTATTCTCATTTGGATCCATCCTATGTGACGACCTTCCCCATTCCTAATCAATATTGGTCATCACATGTTATTTAGCAAAGGTATGTGCTCTATGTGCGACTTCTACTCCCGGGTAACTTGTTAGAGAGTATGGGGCTTGTTTCTACATATCTAGGGGGAGCCCCATCTATATCTTGTCATCACTAGATTTCCTTGCAAAATGTGTGTTGTCATCAGACGCCAAAAAGGGGGAGATTGAAAGAGCATTTCCTATCCCTAGTGATTTTGGTGATTTACAACAACACACATATCGGACTAATTATTTGCCAAGTGTATCGCAGGTGCATTGAAAATGTTTTACAATGTTCAAAAAACTATCTGCCTAGGTAGTAAAATGCGGTAGTACCGCATTTTGCTACCTGGCGTGACAGAGAGTTTTTCCAACTAAGCTGTTGATTCCACTACACGTCTGGTAGTACCGGTTCCATTTGCGGTACTACCTCTTTACGGTAGCATCAAGGGTAGTACCGCTGTGGCCAGGTCTTATGAAGTTTGAAAGATGGTCGTTCGGTACCAGGTCCGATACCAGGTCCGGTAGTACCGGAGTTCTCCGGTAGTACCGCTTGAACTTCCGGTACTACCGCTGCATTAAAGGCTCCAACGGCCAGATTTCTTGGAGGGGTATAAATACCCCTCCACCTACCTTGGGACAAGATGCTCATACACATTAAAGTCAAGACCACCATTGGAGCCACCAAATCTCAAGATCTCCTCATTCCACCACCCAAAGTCTTTGATCTTTGGGGAATCGAAGGAGGAGGCCCCGATCTACTACTTCACCAAAAGAGATCTTCATTTCCCCCTCATTTCATTGAGGGCCCCTTTGCTCTAGTGTTTCTTGGAAACCCTAGTTCTTGTTTTGGTTCTTACAAGCTTGTCTTTGATTGCTTTGACATCTTGCTTGTATTTGGGAGCCTCCGATTAAGTTGTGGATGTGTGCCCCAAACTTGTAAAGGTGCCGGCTTCCACCTTGAAGGTTGTCGATATAGTGTAAGGTGAATCGATACCGTTGGGGTGAGATTCATCAGAGAACAAGGGAGGCCTTTCGTGGCGTTGGTGGTTTGAAACCACCCCCTCTCCAAACATAGACGTACTTCCCCTCAAAAGGAAGGAACTACGGGAAACAAATCCTTGTGTCTCCGCGTCCACCATTTTGGTTACTTCTATCCTTTACCGCACTTTACTTACTTGTTCCTACTTTGTGTTGTGGTAGTTCTTGCATAATTGTCATATAGGTAAATTCACCGTAGTTGCATTATCTTGAGAATTTACCTTATTGTCAAACCTTAATTTGAAAAAGAAGAAAATTTGAAGTAGCACCTATTCACCCCCCCCCCTCTAGGTGCCCATACGATCCTTTCATTGATGTAGACGATCTCTTGCCGATCTCAAGATCGAGAGGAAGTCCTAGCACCGCAAACTAGCAGCGCATCCGTGCTCGCACACATGTCCGAGGCACCGAGCAACCTCCGCCTCCTCTCTCCAGTGATGCAGCGGAAGCACAACTCTTTCTTGCTGAAAAGCCACCGGGAACATGTATCTCGCTAATCCGATACCATGGGGGATAAATACTAGAGGGGGAGAGAGATTCTTCACGAGGAGGTGTGAGTGAGAGAGAGGGAGGGGGTCCTTTTATAGGGAGAGGGGGGCACCCAAGGGGCCATGCGCCCAGCCATGGGGCTGCCCCCACCTCTTCCACATTCTTGTGGGTGGACACTCCACTCACTGAAATGCCTTTCAATTCCCTCCACTCAAAACCCACTCAAATTCCCATTAAATTTCCACCAAATTAAATGCAAACTCTCATTAAATAAAACTCCTTTTATTTATTCAGAATTTTTTCAATTACTTTAATGACAAACATTCACATATAACCCCTTGCTAGTATTTCATTTCACATGCAGAAACACTTTCTGCAATTTCACCCGAAAACCCATTTCGGTATCTAGTGAAATAAATTCATGCGCTTGTTATTCTTTTTGGCATGAAACTTTTGCTCCAAATGGATGTCGGTGTATCTTAAGTGTGTCACCCTACGGTTCGCGAATAATACGGACATGATCAAGACCCCTCTCAGATCAATAATCAGAAGCGGGATCTGGAGACCCATACTGACTCCCACACATTCAACCTTTTAGCTAGTATCTTAATCCCTTTGTTTTGCGATATATTACATGTCCGAGATTCGATCATCGGTATCTCCATACCTAGTTTGATCTCGTTACTGACATGCACTCTTTTCTCGTTCCTGTGATATAACATTCTAGTGATCAAATCACTTGCTTGCAAGCTAATCAATGTGATATCACCGAGAGGGCCTAGAGCATATCTATCCGTCATCGGGATGAACAAATTCCACTCTCGATCCATGGGCCTCAACATAACACTTTAGTAGTTCTGAACCCATATTTATAATCACCCTGTTATGGTGTGATGTTTGATGTTATCAAGAAACTCTTCCGGTGTTAGTGATTGACACGATCTCATGGTCTAAGGATTAGGATCACTTCGTAAGTTGTTATAGAAATATAAACTCAATGACTTTGATCGTAATGCTATACTTCGGATGAATGTTCATCACACCATTACACTAATGTTGTGACCTCGTTATTAACAACATCCAATGTCCATGATCAGGAAACCTATGATCATATTGTTAATGAACGAGCTAGTTTATAAGAGAGGGATAACTAGGAACTTCCTTTTTGTTTATTAAACACACATGTATTAACGTTTCCGTATTAATACAATTATAGCATGTAAAATAAACATTTATCATAAACAAGGAATACGATAATAACCACTTTATTATTGCACTAGAGACAATAATCTAGTTTGAAAACTTTGCGTATTGAACACCTATGGCTTTCTGGTGTTCCATATATGCACTTGCAAGTGGTTAACATAATCTACGGATCTGACGCTTCAGGTCTATGTGTATTTGCATGTCTTTGCGTCTTCACGCATCACTCATTCTCCAATGAGATGGCATTGTATAAATTTGGTCTTTCGGTGAGACCTTTAGTTCCTTGGGGTTAAATCATGTCAATACTATTGTCATACAATATATCTTTAGTGTTAGCCCGTTGCGAACCACACCTTAGTTTGATAACAAACTTCTTGACACAAATTCCCTCCTTTGTTGCTACTATAGCAGTCATATACTTAGCCTTTTTGTTGTAGTATTCGTCACAATGTCTTAACTATGGATTTCATCCAAATCCATCATGGAATCTTATTTCCATTACATTGTGCCACCCATAGTTTAAATTGAGATAAACTTAATTTGTATCTTGTGACAAAACTAGTATCAATGTAACGCTTTACAATGAACTATTTGTAATTGTTTGTCACCTCTACACAAATATATTCTTAGTTCTTCCAAAAGATCATAAGAATTTCCTTACTATTGTCCAATGATCATTTTATGATTCATTCTGGTATATGCTCATAACACTTATAGCATAGGACATATTTGGATGTGTACATATCATGATATGATTGATCAAATCATTCTTGTGGTTTTACTCATCAAGTGTCAAAGTACTTGAATCTTGTTTCACTTATCAAGTGTCGATACACTTGAATCTTGATTCAATTCCTTTCCATGCGACAAGAACCGTTTCTTGTTGTTTCTATATTGAACTCCTTCAATATCTCATATATGTACGTTTGGCACAACCATATTAGCGTCACAGTCTATCCACTATAGACATTCATGCTAAATTTTCGGGTTTTGCCTAAGTTTTTCATCGAAATGAAATTCTTAACCTTTGTAAATAAAAGATACATCATTTCTAATAAACAAGATGTCCTTCACATAATGTATTAGAAATATGTCTCAGCGCTCCCACTTAATTTCTTGCAAATGCAAGCATCTTCATCGTCTCCAGATGAAAACTCCTTTTTCATCACGGTGAAGATTCGAACTCTGCGATGCTTACTTCAACCACTGAAGTTTGCATGCCCTTTTAGCATCCTTTGAATTTAACAAAACCCTTTCGACCGTGTCTTGTACACGTCCTAGGTAACCATTCTTTTAGAAGAATTTTATTTTGTTTATTCATCTACCATATACCAAATTATATGTAGTGGTTGCTACTTTAATCCATCCAGAATAAATATCGGTATGAAAGATCCAATCTTGTCATAGTCAACTCCTTTGAACATTGTTATAAAATACTTTACGACATGTCAAATATTTCATAGATGTGAGACATCCATGTCTGTTTCTCTATAGATACAAATACGACCGATAGGTTTTTACATTCCGGAGGGTCTTCCAAGTTCAAAACTTGATTTCTCCTGTATGGAACTATCACGGATGTTATGGCTTCAAGCCATTTGACGGAGTTAGGGCCCATCATCGCTTCTTTGTAGTCGGTTCATCATTGTCAAACAATAATGATTTACTCTTAAATCTCAATCATTTGATTGTTTATCCGACCTTCTTGGTTCCATAGGAACTTTAGACCTTCGTGACCGCAACCTTTGAGCACGTGATCCATGAGCATTCTGGCTTCCTCCGGAACATTTTCCGGCGCTGCGCAACTCAGCACATATAGCTAAGGTTCGTTAACCTTATCAAAGTTCTATTGTCCTCCCACTTAACATTTATGAAAAATTCCTTCTTCAAGAAACTTCACGTTTCAAGCGACAAACCCTTTTGTCCTTGGTGTTATGGAGGAATAACCAATTGTTATTTGAAATAACCTACAAAGACATGCTCATCCGACTTCGGTTGTAAACATCTTACTTATGTTTAGCATACCAAAATTTAAGAAATGACAACTTGGGTTTTACCCCAAACCATAACTTCCATGGTGTCATTTCAACGGATCAAGATGGAGCTCTTTTCAGTGTAAAAGCGGAAGTTTCTAAAGCTTTAATCATTTAAAACATAATGGCAGTTTTATAAATAACACCTTTGATCCAACCATGTCAAACAAGGTTTCATTACAAATCTCAAACACTCCATACTTCTATGGTGTTTCGGGAGATGTAAATCTAGGTGTTTTGCTAAACTTGTAACTCAAATAAATCCCTTTTATGATAAAATCATAATTCATTTATTTTTCTTGTTACACTTGTAACTCAAATAAATCCCATATGATAAAATCATAAACCATTTATTTTCTTGTTACAATGATTTTCCACTTCATCTTGAAAGTCTTTGAATGTTTTCAAATATTTCATACTTCTTTCTCATTAGTGAACATTTATTCAAATTTCCGGAGAAAGCATATGAAGATGAAATCCATCGCTTACGACTATACATAATGGACTACATACATCGTTATGTATAAATTCCAATATTTTACTCGTTCTTTCTTCTTTGGCCTTTGAACAAAGTTTTAATTATCCCGACGAAAGTCTCACAAGCGTCACTTGATCAAATCAAAGACTCCAAAAATCCATGAAAATGGAGTTTCTTCATGTTTTCTTTCCAATATAATTTAAACGACGATGTCACTTCGTAAGTGATCTTCTAATCATTTGTCTTGTGACATTTTAGCATTAGGCTTTGTGGATGTGATTTCTCCAACTAGATTTGTAAATCATCCATCTTATATGGAATACGATAATTATTTGAACAACCTTTGTTCTCATAATACCTGATTTAAATAACAATTATTAAAACAAATCTTGAACTCAAGCTTTGATGTCAACGAGAAATACAAACAACAGTTTGTTTGTTTTCGATGAACATCATCACATATTCTCTTGCTAGTTACTTAGGCCATTGTGGTTCATGAATTGCATCGTTCTGTATCAAATTTCATACCAACCAATTCGGTATCCAATACCCAAGAACCACTTGTTTAACAAGCAAAGAATACAACCATAACATGTATATCATATATATACATAAATTGGATATTTCCAATCTTTCCTTTTCTGCCAAATATATTTTATAGATTCTCTTTCAGCATTTCCTTTTCCTTTTTTTAAAAGAATCTATCAACATCAAAAGTGGCGCCATATACATGACACATAGTCCAAAGCGTGTATATTCAAATAATAATACCTTTGGACTTGCACTTTGTGTAGGGTTTCGTAGCATGGAAAACAAAAAATTTCTATCGCATACAAACAAACAAGCCAAGATCTATCTACTAGATTGTAGCAACGAGTCGATGGAATAACTTACCCTCGAAGATTCCAAAGTGTTTAACGAGAGCGGATTCTCGTGGGTGATGTAGTCGTACTCTTCCCGATCTCAAGATCGCGTAGACGATCCTTCCGGCGCTGCGTTCCGGCAGCGCTCCCGCAGTCGGTCACACGTTCGGTACTCGACGAAGACCTTCCTCTCCCTTGTTCCAGCAGGCAGCGGAGGTAGTAGCACTCTCCTCGCGATTCCGGCAGCACAACGGCGTGGTACCGGAAGTAGAGGGGAGATCTCGCAGGGCTTCGCCTTAAGCCGGAGCGAGTATGGTGGAGTATGAGAGAGCTTCCTCGGCGATCTAGGTTTCAGACACACCAAGGAGGAGAGGCTAGAGCCGGCGGCTAGGGTTTGGGGCACCCCAAGTCGGCGGCTAGGGCAAAAACCTAGGGGGCGGCGGCTATGGTGGTAGGCGCCAAGCTAGGGTTTGAGGAGAGGTACTTGTGTGTGCTAGGAGGGGGCCCTGCCCCTCCTTATATAGGTGGAGGGGCCGGCGGCCAAGGGCAGGGAGGGGAGTCCCTCCCCAACTCGGTTTCAACCTCCTCCTCCTCTTTCCAAAACTTGTCGTTTGACTTTCAAACTAGCCGTTTGACTTTTCAATTTAGGTTTTGAATAAACCCTTTATTTTGGACAGCGAAGACACTTATTACATGATGCAATCATTCCAACTTTCAATGACACATTCATGTACCCCTTCCCCTCCAGAGTGTCGGACATTCCGGAACCTTCTAGAACATTCCCGATGAAAACACCCGAAACATTTCCCAACTCCGAAACGGGACTTTCCTTATATGAATCTTATTCTCCGGACCATTCCGGATCTCCTCGTGATATCCCGGATCCCATCCGAGACTCCGAACAACATTCGGTCTCCTTCTCATTCATTCCATAACTACTCAAACAACGTCGAATCCTTAAGTGTGTCTCCCTACGGTTCGTGAATTATGCGGACATGATCGAGACACTTCTCCGAACAATAACCAATAGAGGAATCTGGAAATTCATATGGTTCCCACATATTTCTACGATTACTTTGCGATCGAATGAACCACTTACATACGATACCAATTTCCCTTTGTCTCACGATAGTTTACTTATCTGAGGTTATGATCGTCGGTATCTCTGCATACCTAGTTCAACCTCGTTACCGATAAGTACTCTTTTATCGTTCCCGTGATATGTGATCCCTTGTGAGCCAGTCACATGCTTGCAAGATAATTGGATGACATTCCACTGAGAGGGCCCAGAGTATATCTATCCGTCATATGGATGGACAAATCCCATTCTTGATCCATGTGTTTCAAACAATACTTTCTGAACACTCAATGCCACCTTTATAGCCACCCAGTTACGGTGTGGTGTTTGATGTCATCAAAGCATCCATACGGTAAGGGTGATATGCATGATCTCATGGTCGAAGGAATTAGGTTACTATGTATCAGAAAGCATATAGCAATTGAACTATTAAAATGACTTGATCTTTATGCTACGCTTATCTATAGGAGTATGTCCATCATATCATTCTCCTAACGATATGATCTTGTTGTTGATAACATCTCAATGTTCATGATAGGGAAACCACAATCACTTATCAACCAATAAGCTAGTGATGTATAGAGGCTATACTAGGGACTTCAAATTAAGTTTACAAATCACACAAGTATCAATGTTTCCTTGTTAATACTATTATAGCATGAATGTAAACATTTATCATAAACACAAAGATATAATAATAACTACATTTATTATTGCCTCTAGGGCATATGTCCAACAGTCTCCCACTTGCACTAGAGTCATCTAATCTAGATTACATGGTAATATACCGAACACCCATGGCAGTTTGGTGTTGGTCATGTTTTGCCCTCGGGAGAGGTTTAGTCAACGGATCAGCCATATTCAGATCTGTGTGTACTTTGCAAATCTTTATATCCCCATCTTGGATATGTTCTCGAATAGCGTGAAAACGTAGCTTGATGTGCTTCAGCTTCTTGTGTGACCTTGGTTCTTGCGCATTGGCTATGGCGCCCATGTTATCACAGTAGATAGACATTGGGTCCAGCGCACTAGGAACCACACCCAGCTCTGTAATGAACTCTTTCATCCATATCGCTTCTTGTGAAGCCTCCGAAGCAGCCATGTATTCTGATTCAGTTGAAGATCTCGCCACAACGCTTTGCTTTGCACTCCTCCAGCTAACTGATGCACCATTCAAAACAAATACGTACCCAGATTGTGATATAGAATCATCCGGATCGGTGTTCCAACTAGCATCGGTGTAACCATTAACAACGAGATGTTCATCACCTCCATAAGAAAGAACCATATCCTTAGTTCTTCTCAAGTACTTAAGGATGTTTTTGATCGCTGTCCAATGATCCACTCCTGGATCACTTTGATATCTGCTAGTCAAACTAACAGCATATGCAATGTCGGGTCTAGTACATAGCATGGCATACATTAGAGATCCTATGGCTGAGGCATAGGGAGTCTTACTCATCCTTTCTCTATCTTCTGCCGATGTCGGACTTTGAATTTTACTCAAGGTCGTATTGGGCAACATGGGCAAGAACCCTTTCTTGCTATCTTCCATTCCAAACCTCTTTAGAACTTTGTCCAAATATGTACTCTGTGACAATGATATTTGGCGTTTCGATCTATCTCTGTAAATATTTATGCCTAATATGTAAGCTGCTTTGCCAAGATCCTTCATTGAAAAACTATTATTCAAATATTCCTTGACACTATTAAGAAGGTCTACATCATTCCCAATCAATAATATGTCATCCACATATAGTATTAAGAATGCTACAGAGCTCCCACTCACTTTATTGTAAATACAAGCTTCTCCATAAGTTTGTATAAAACCAAAACTTTTGATTACCTTATCAAAACGTTGATTCCAACTTCGGGATGCTTGCTTCAATCCATATATGGACCGTTGAAGTTTGCATACCTTGTTAGCATCTTTAGGATCGACAAAACCTTTGGGTTGCATCATATACAACTCTTCATCAATATCTCCATTGAGGAATGCTGTTTTGACATCCATCTGCTATATTTCATAATCATAATATGCAGCGATTGCTAACATAATCCTCACAGACTTTAGCTTCGCTACTGGTGAGAAAGTCTCATCGTAGTCAACTCCTTGAATTTGTCGAAACCCTTTTGTGACAAGTCGAGCTTTATAGACAGTAACATTACCATCAGCATCTGTTTTCTTCTTGAAAATCCATTTGTTCTCGACAGCCTTTTGGCCATCCGGTAAGTCCACCAAAGTCCACACTTGGTTTTCGTACATGGATCCAATCTCGGATTTCATGGCTTCTTGCCATTTATTGGAATCTGGGCTCATCATCGCTTCCTCATATGTCTCAGGGTCATCGGTGTTGTCCACCAACATGACACTCATAACGGGATCATACCAATCTGGAGTGGTACGAGTTCTCGTTGACCTCCGAGGCTCTGTAGCAACTTCAACCGAAGTTTCATGATCATCATCATTAGCTTCCTCTCTAATTGGTGCAGGCACCACAGGAACTTCTTCCGGTGCTGCGCTACTCGCAATTTCGAGAGAAGGTTCGACAACCTCGTCGAGTTCTACTTTCCTTCCAGTCACTTCTTTCGAGAGAAATTCCTTCTCTAGAAAGGATCCATTCTTGGCAACGAAGATTTTGCCTTCAGATCTATGATAGAAGGTATACCCAATAGTTTCCTTTGGGTATCCTATGAAGACGCATTTTTCCGCTTTGGGTTCAAGCTTGTCCGGCTGTAACTTCTTTACATAGGCTTCTCAACCCCAAACTTTAAGGAACGACAATTTAGGTTTCTTCCCAAACCATAATTCATACGGTGTCGTTTCAACGGATTTAGATGGTGCCCTATTTAAAGTGAATGCGGTTGTTTCTAATGCATAACCCCAAAATGATAGCGGTAAATCTGTAAGTGACATCATAGAACGAACCATATCTAAGAGAGTTCGATTACGACGTTCGGACACACCATTACGCTATGGTGTTCCCGGCGGTGTCAACTGTGAAAGTATTCCACATTTCTTCAAATGCTCGCCAAACTCGTAACTTAGATATTCACCTCCACGATCAGAACGTAGAAATTTAATCTTCTTGTTACGTTGATTCTCTACCTCACTTTGAAACTCCTTAAACTTCTCGAAAGTTTCGGACTTATGTTTCATGAAATAGATATACCCATATCTACTCAAATCATCCGTGAAGGTAAGAACATAACGATAACCACCGCGCGATGCTACACTCATTGGACCACACACATCGGTATGTATGATTTCTAATAAGTCCGTAGCTCGCTCCATCATACCAGAAAATGGAGTCTTAGTCATTTTTCCCATCAGACATGCTTCGCATCTATCAAGTGATTCGAAATCAAGTGATTCAAGAAGTCCATCGGAATGGAGTTTCTTCATACGCTTCACTCCAATGTGACCAAGACGACAGTGCCACATATAGGTCGAATTATCGCTTGATTTCAAACGTTTAGCCTCAATGTTATTAATATGTGTATTTCCACTATCGAGATTCAACAAGAATAGACCATCTATCAAAGGTGCATGTGCATAAAACATATTACTCATATAAATCGAACAACCATTATTCTCGGACTTAAACAAGTAACCGTCTCGCAATAAACAAGATCCCGATATAATGTTCATGCTCAACGCAGGCACCAAATAACAATTATTTAAGTATAAAACTAATCCCATGGTAGATGAAGGGGTATCGTGCCGACCCCGATCACATCAACCTTTGATCTGTTTCCCACGCGCATCGTCACCTCGTTCTTCGCTAGCTTCCGTTTATTCTGCAGCACCTGTTTCGAGTTACAAATATGAGCAACCGAACCAGTATCAAATACCCAGGCACTACTACGAGTACTAGTGAGATACACATCAATAACATGTATATCAGATATACCTTTCTTCTTGATGTTGCCGTTCTTCAAATCCGCCAAGTACTTTTGGCAATTCCGCTTCCAGTGACCTTCTCCCTTGCAGTAAAAGCACTCAGTATCAGGCTTAGGTCCAGCCTTGGTCTTCTTCGCCGGCGTGGTAACTTTCTTACCACCCTTCTTGAAGTGTCCCTTCTGCTTAGACTTGCCTTTCTTGAATTTGGTGGTCTTTTTGACCAACAACACTTGGTGCTCTTTCTTGATTTCCACTTCTGCAGACTTTAACATAGCAAACAGTTCTGGCAACTGCTTGTTCATGTTCTGCATGTTGTAGTTCATCACAAAGTTCTTGTAACTTGGTGGTAGTGATTGGAGGACATGGTAAATCCCCAAAGCATTAGGAATCACTATACCCAAGCTTTGAAGTTTGTTTGCGTGCCCAGACATCTTAAGCACATGCTCACTGACGGAGCTGCCCTCTTCCATCTTGCAGTTAAAGAACTTTTCAGAAGCCTCATAACTTTCAATTGCCGCATGAGTCTCAAAGATCAATTGGAGATCCTCGACAATATCATATGGGTCTGAATTCTCAAACCTTTTCTGAAGCTCCGATTCCAAACCATACAAGATAGCACACTGAACTATGGAGTACTGATTCTTCCGAGCGAGGTAAACATTCTTTACTTCATCGGAAGCATCAGCTGCAGGTGGGTCACCCAGCGGTGCATCCAGCACATAGGTCAAATTACCAGCTGTGAGGACAATCCTCAAATTGCGAAACCAATCCGCGAAGTTGCTTCCATTGTTTTTCAACTTTTCTTTCTCTAGGAACGCATTAAAATTGATGGTAGGGGCTGCCATTGATCTACAACATATTTGCAATAGTTTAGACTAAGTTTATGACAAATTGAGTTCAAATTAATAATAAAGTTAATCTAGGTGAACTCCCACTCAAAACAACATCCCTCACATTGTTTTAGTGATCACACGAACCAAATCCACTACATCAACACCGATCATCACGAGAGTTGATATAGTTTCAATGGCGAACAATCGTCATGTTCATCATATCTACTATATGATTCATGCTTTACCTTTCGGTGATCCGTGTTCCGAGACCATGTCTGTACATGCTAGGCTCGTCAAGATCAAACCTTAGTTTCTGCATGAGCAAATCTGGCTTGCTCACGTTGTATACACTTGCAGAATCTAACACACTCGATCATCACGTGGTGCTTCGAAACAACAAGCTTTAGCAACGGTGCTAACTAAGGGTGAACACTTTATGACTTGAAATTCATGTGCATGAGGGATCATCTTATAATGCTACCGTTGTTAACTAAGCAATACAAGATGCATAAAGGATTAACATCACATGCAATTCATAATATGTGATATGATATGGCCTTTCTTCTTTGTGCTTCCGATCTCCATCTTCTAGCACAAACATGATCTCCATCATCACCGGCATTGCACCAAGGTCAATGACGCCTCTCCATGGTTGTCGTCCACCGGCTTCAACTATTACAACTACTTTGAATAGACACGCGGGTCTTAACATAAATTAAAGACAACCATATGGCTCCTGCCGGTTGCCTACTTACAATAAGGAACATTGCATACATCAAATATAATCACAATCATGGCCATATCACATCACTGCACACCCCTGCAAAACAAAGTTAGACGCCTCTACTTTCTTTGCATGTTTTACGTGGTTTGGGGCTTTCAATAAGTGTCGTTCTAACTTACGAACATGAACCACAACATTGATACTAGTATTGTTAATCACCCGTTGTAAATTGGATCTTAACTATGCTAGGAGAAACAGGCACTCGCAAAGCCACTTATGCAATACAAGTTGCATGTCAAGCGTGGAGCAAGTCTCATAAACGATGTCATGTAAGGTTAGCCCGGGCCGCTTCATCCCAACATACCGCAAGATGCAAAGTACACAAGAAGCAATCGACAATAAAAGCATCAACGCCCACAATGACCATTGTGTTCTACTCGTGCAACAGATCTACATATAAACCTGGCTCTGATACCACTGTAGGGTTTCGTAGCATGGAAAATAAAAAATTTCTATCGCATACAAACAAACAAGCCAAGATCTATCTACTAGATTGTAGCAACGAGTCGATGGAATAACTTACCCTCAAAGATTCCAAAGTGTTTAACGAGAGCGGATTCTCGTGGGTGATGTAGTCGTACTCTTCCCGATCTCAAGATCGCGTAGACGATCCTTTTGGCGCAGCGCTCCCGCAGTCGGTCACACGTTCGGTACTCGACGAAGACCTTCCTCTCCCTTGTTCCAGCAGGCAACGGAGGTAGTAGCACTCTCCTCGCGATTCCGGCAGCACAACGGCGTGGTACCGGAAGTAGAGGGGAGATCTCGCAGGGCTTCGCCTTAAGCCAGAGCGAGTATGGTGGAGTATTAGAGAGGTTCCTCGGCGATCTAGGTTTTAGACACACCAAGGAGGAGAGGCTAGAGCCGGGGGCTAGGGTTTGGGGCACCCCAAGTCGGCGGCTAGGGCAAAACCCTAGGGGCGGCGGCGGCTATGGTGGTAGGCGCCAAGCTAGGGTTTGAGGAGAGGTACTTGTGTGTGCTAGGAGGGAGCCATGCCCCTCCTTATATAGGTGGAGGGGCCGGCGGCCAAGGGGAGGGAGGGGAGTCCCTCCCCAACTCGGCTTGGGTGGTGCACCGCCTTGGGGAGGAGGGACTCCCTCCCCAACTCGGTTTTAACCTCCTCCTCCTCTTTCCAAAACTTGTCGTTTGACTTTCAAACTAGCCGTTTGACTTTTCAATTTAGGATTTGAATAAACCCTTTATTTTGGACAGCGAAGACACTTAGTACATGATGCAATCATTCCAACTTGCAATGACACATTCATGTACCCCTTCCCCTCCGGAGTGCCGGACATTCCGGAACCTTCTAGAACATTCCCGATGAAAACACCGGAAACATTTCCCAACTCCGAAACGGGACTTTCCTTATATGAATCTTATTCTCCGGATCTCCTCGTGATATCCCGGATCCCATCCGAGACTCCGAACAACATTCGGTCTCTTTCTCATTCATTCCATAACTACTCAAACAACGTCGAATCCTTAAGTGTGTCTCCCTACGGTTCGTGAATTATGCGGACATGATCGAGACACTTCTCCGAACAATAACCAATAGAAGAATCTGGAAATTCATATGGTTCCCACATATTTCTACGATTACTTTGCGATCGAATGAACCACCTACATACGATACCAATTTCCCTTTGTCTCACGATAGTTTACTTATCCGAGGTTATGATCGTCGGTATCTCTGCATACCTAGTTCAACCTCGTTACCGATAAGTACTCTTTTCTCGTTCCCGTGATATGTGATCCCTTGTGAGCCAGTCACATGCTTGCAAGCTAATTGGATGACATTCCACCGAGAGGGCCCAGAGTATATCTATCCGTCATATGGATGGACAAATCCCATTCTTGATCCATGTGTTTCAACCAATACTTTCTGAACACTCAATGCCACCTTTATAGCCACCCAGTTACGGTGTGGTGTTTGATGTCATCAAAGCATCCATCCGGTAAGGGTGATATGCATGATCTCATGGTCGAAGGAATTAGGTTACTATGTATCAGAAAGCATATAGCAATTGAACTATTAAAATGACTTGATCTTTATGCTACGCTTATCTATAGGAGTATGTCCATCATATCATTCTCCTAACGATATGATCTTGTTGTTGATAACATCTCAATGTTCATGATAGGGAAACCACAATCACTTATCAACCAACAAGCTAGTGATGTATAGAGGCTATACTAGGGACTTCAAATTAAGTTTACAAATCACACAAGTATCAATGTTTCCTTGTTAATACTATTATAGCATGAATGTAAACATTTATCATAAACACAAAGATATAATAATAACTACATTTATTATTGCCTCTAGGGCATATCTCCAACACTTTGAAGTAGATCACCATCATCAAAATGATCGATATTCTTTCAAAATCCATTCTTTAGTAATATTTTAGTGTAGTAAACACTTTACATACATCTTCTATTCATCCTTATCATGACGACTTTCATGATCAAGCTACTGTAGCTTATAAAGGCGAATCGTGAGTATAACATTACATTCCAAAACCCTTTTGGATGATTAGGATGTCTAGCATCTCCAACCTTCGTAAATTCTCATCCAATATGAGGACATATATTATACTCTATCATATTGCAACCAAAACATTGTTTCAGATATCGTTATATCTTCCACACATGATGGTTTCTGAAACAATTATTTTAGCTCCTAGATAAACTTTATATTAAAACAATCAAGAATCATGGAGGCAAACATGATACTTAAGATACTAACACTGGAATTGTTACTCTCAATTTAATACCAACTATTAAATTTCACGGAGTAAATATAGTTTGCTGAAAGTTTGCAATAGGACTTTAAACTTTAGATTGACACTCAACACAATACGATACCAGTTCGTAAAATATATATCCATAATTCTATAGTTCTATTATCTCAATTACAACTATGCATCAGGTGGTGAACGAATGCCAATGACTACAACAAATTATGCAAATTCACTTTGATTTAATTTATGATAAATTGAGTTCTACTAATCCAAATTAGAACTCAAAAACAACATACCTCGTGTCTTTTTGGTGATTACATGAACCAAATACACTACACCAAGTCCGATCATCACGTGAGTCGGTGTAGCTTCAAAGGCGAGCATCCATATGGTCATCATATCAAAACATATGACTCATGCTTAACCTTTCGGTCCGTGTTCCGAGGCCATGTCTGTACACGCTAGGCTCGCCAAGTAAGAACCTTAGTATTCGCGTGTGTAACTGTCTTACACCCGAGATATGCTCGTGGATTCAAGTACACCCGATCATCACGTGATGTCTTGAAGCGACGATACATTGTCGGTGCATACTTAAGGAAGAACATATTTTTTTATCTTGATATATAAATGAGGGATCATCTTATTATGCTAATAAAATGCAAACAAGCAATATAAGATGCAATAAACATCACATGTTAATAAGTGAAATGATATGGTTCCCACACTTGATCTCCATCATGTGCATCGTGGTATGATCTCTATCATACCTCTATGTGTAAGGCCAAGTTCTATGGAACCTACACGTTATGTGTGTTGTAAGAGTATCATCTTATACTTCTACTTACAACATCACCATATCATAACACTAGCCCAGCAACAATCTAAACTAGATGCCTCTAATTTATCCATTGCAAGTTTTACGTGGCTTAGGGCTTCGAAGATAGAACCGTTCTTACCTATGAACATGAACCACAACGAGGATAACCAAATTGTTGACAACTCGTTGCAAATTAGATATTGACTATAGTAGGAGAGACAGACACCCGCTAGCCACTTATGCAAAACTAGTTGCATATCAAGCGTGGAACAGGTCTCATGTGCGAGGACATGTAAAGTTTGTCCGGTCCGCTTCATCCCACTATGCCACCAATATCCAAAGTACAACTAATAAGCAATAAAATGATCATCATCGCCCACATACTCATATGTGTACTACCACTACTGGAAAACAGGCCTTCGGTTCGATCAGAGCAACGTCACCAGTCCCGGCCCGTCACGAACCGCGACTAGTGCTAGCACTAGTCCCGGTCCGTGAGGCCTCCAACGGCTAGAAATGGCCATAAGCACTAGTCCCGGGCCGGACCAGAGCATTAGTCCCGGTCTGTAATACAGACCGGGACTAATAATCTGGAGCGGGCCAACAACTCTTTTCGGGGACTATTAGTCCCGGGTCGTATCACGGCCCGGGACTAATTGTCCATCACTATATATACAGCTCCCTAGCCAGCTGACCTAAAGCATATGGTGGCCATTTTTCTCAAAGAAGCAAGAGAGTTCATGACATTTTTTTTCTCAAGATTTGTCAAGATTTAGTTTGCAACACCTAAATCCAAAGCTTTAAAAGGTTAGAACTTCATTCTTTCATCTCTTATTGCTACTTTTGAAGGGAATATGCCCTGAGAGGCAATAATAAAGTGTTTATTATGTGTATTCCAAGTATATGATAGATGTTTATTTTGCATGCTATAATTGTATTAATACGGAAACGTTAATACATGTGTGTTTAATAAACAAACAGAAAGTTCCTAGTTATGCCTCTCTCATAAACTAGCTCGTTGATTAACAAGATGATCAAGGTTTCCTGATCATGGACATTGGATGTTGTTAATAACGGGATCATAACATTAGTGTAATGGTGTGATGAACATTCATCCGAAGTATAGCATTACGATCAAAGTCATTGAGTTTATATTGCTATAACAACTTACGAAGTGATCCTAATCCTTAGACCATGAGATCATGTCAATCACTAACACCGGAAGAGTTTCTTGATAACATCAAACGTCACACCGTAACAGGGTGATTATAAAGATGTATTCAGAACTAATAAAGTGTTATGTTGAGGCTCATGGATCGAGAGTGGAATTTGTTCATCCCGATGACGGATAGATATACTCTGGGCCCTCTCGGTGATATCACATTGATTAGCTTTCAAGCAAGTGATTTGATCACTAGAATGTTATATCACAGGAACGAGAAAAGAGTGCATGTCGGTAATGAGAGCAAACTAGGTATGGAGATACCGATGATCGAATCTCGGACATGTAATATATCGTGAAACAAAGGGATTAAGATACTAGCGTAAAAGGTTCCGACGATCACAAGAAAGTCATCGTTGAATGTGTGGGAGTCAGTATGGGTCTCCAGATCCCGCTTCTGATTATTGATCCGAGAGGGGTCTCGATCATGTCCGCATTATTCACGAACCGTAGGGTGACACACTTAAGAGACACCAACATCCAATTGGAGCAAATGTTTCATGCCGAAATAATGAACAAGCGCAGGAATTTATTTCACTAGATACCGAAACAGGTTTTCGGGTGAAATTGCATAAAGTGGTTATGCATGTGAAATAGAATTATAGCAAGGGGTTATTTGTGAATGTTTGTCATTAAAGTAATTGACAAAATTCTGAACAAAAATAAAAGAGTTTTATTTAATGAGAGTTTGCATTAAATTTGGTGGAAATTTAATGGGAATTTGAGTGGACTTTTGAGTGGAGGGAATTTAAAGGAGATTTGTGAGTGGAGTGTCTACCCACATGAAGAGGGGAGGGCAAGGGGGCAGCCCCCATGCGCAGGCCACCCCCTTGGGGTTCCCCCCCTCCTCCTATAAAAGGAGCCCCCCTCCTCACTTGTCTCTCACACCTCCTCGTGAAGGATCTCTCTCCCCCTCTAGAATTTATCCCCATGGTCTCGGACTAGCGAGATACATGTTCCCGGTGGCTATTCGGCAAGAAAGAGTTGTGCTTTCGCTGCATCGCTGGAGCGAGGAGGCGGAGGTTGCTCGGTGCCTCGAACGTGCGTGCGAGCACGGATGCGCTGCTGATTTGCGGCGCTAGGACTTCCTCTCGATCTTGAGATCGGCAAGAGATCGTCTACATCAACCACGAGTTGAACTCGTTAAGCTTTGTCGGTCTTCAAGGGTATGTTCTCTACGGATATACATCCGCCCGTTGTTTGTATCTAGTAGATAGAACTTGGTATATAGTTCACATTGTAGGAAAAATTTTGTTTTCTATGCTGTGAACCCTACAGTGGTATCAGAGCTGGATCTATGCGTAGATACTTTACACGGGTAGTACACATATGAGTATGTGGGCGATGATGATCATGTTGTTGCTCCTTTGTTGTAATTTTTGATATTGGTGGCATAGTGGGATGAAGCGGCCCGGACAAACTTTACATGTCCTCGCACATGAGACCTGTTCCACGCTTGACATGCAACTAGTTTGCATAAGTGGCTAGCGGGTGTCTGTCTCTCCTACTATAGTCAATATCTATTTTGCAAGCGAGTTGTCAACAATTTAATTATCCTCGTTGTGGTTCATGTTCGTAGGTAAGAACGGTTCTATCTCGAAAGCCCTAAGCCACGTAAAACTTGCAATGGATAAATTAGAGGCGTCTAGTTTAGATTGTTGCTGGGCTAGTGTTATGATATGGTAGTGTTGTAAGTAGAAGTATGAGATGATACTCTTACAACACACATAGCGTGTAAAATCCATAGACCTTGGATTTACACATATAGGTATGATAGTGATCATACCACGATGCACATGATAGAGATCATCTGCGGGAACCATATAATTTCACTAATAAACATATGATGTTTGATAGCATCTTATATTGCTTGTTTAGCGCTTTGTTAGCATAATAAGATGATCCCTCATTTAAATATCAAGATAAGAATGTGTTCTTCCTTTAGTATGCACCGATTATGTTTTCGTCGCTCCAAGACATCACGTGATGATCGGGTGTTCTTGGATCCACGACCATATTTCGGGTGTAAAACAGTTACACACGCGAATACTAAGGTTCTAACTTGGCGAGCCTAGCATGTACAGACATGGCCTCGGACCACGGACCGAAAGGTTAAGCATGAGTCATATAGTTGATATGATGCCATTTGATGCTCGCCTTTGAAGCTATACCGACTCACGTGATGATCGGACTTGGTGTAGTGGATTTGGTTCATGTAATCACCAAAAAGGCACGAGGGATGTCGTTTTTGAGTGGGAGTTCATTCATAATATGGATTATTTGAACTCAATCTATCATACACTTAGTCTAAACTTTACAAATTCTGTTGTAGATGGCACCACCTACTTTTAATTTCAATGTGTTCATGGAGAAAGAGAAACTAGCAATGAACGGTAGCAACTTTACCGAATGGGCCATGAATTTGAGGATTCTCCTCTCTGCTACACAAAAGCAATATGTGCTAGAAGCGCCGTTAGGCCCCCCACCTTTTGATGATGCCCCTGACGAGGAGAAGAATGTCTATCATACTCGTCAGGAGGACCACAACTTAGTTCATTGCGGCATATTGTATGGGCTAGAGCCGGAACTTCAAAAGCGTTTCGAAACGGCAATGCATTTGATACAATGGGTGAGTTGAAAATGATTTTCGACACACATGCTGCTGTAGAGAGCTACAACGCTTCAGAAAAGGTCTTTAGCTGCATGATGGAAGAGCACAGCTCCGTTAGTGAGCATGTACTCAAGATGTCGGGTTACGCCGATAAGCTTGTGTCCTTGGGAATATCGATTCCCATTGACTTAGGCATCCATCGTGTTCTGCAGTCTCTGCCACCTAGCTATAAGAGCTTCGTGATGAACTATAATATGCAAGGCATGAAGAAGTCTCTCCCCGAGCTTCTGTCAATGCTTAAAACTGCAGAAGTGGAGATCAAAAAGGAACATCAAGTGTTGATGATCAATAGGAACACTGGTTTCAAGAAAGACAAGAAGGGAAAACGGAAGGGAAGTAAGGGCGGCAAGCCTGTTGCCGCGCCTGAAAAGAAACCCCGAGTTGGACCTAAGTCTGATTCCGAGTGCTACTATTGTAAGGGGACTGGCCACTGGAAGCGCAACTGCCCCAAGTATCTGGCAGATAAGAAGGCCGGCAAGGCAAACAAAGGTATATATGATATACATGTTATTGATGTGTACTTGACTAGTGCTCGCAGTAGCACCTGGGTATTTGATACCGGTTCAGTTGCTAATATTTGTAACTCGAATCAGGGGCTGCGGAACAAGCGACCGCTAGCAAGGGGTGAGGTCAAGATGCGTGTCGGCAATGGATCAAGCGTTGATGTGATTGTCGTCGGAACGCTGCCTCTCCACTTACCGTCGGGATTAGTTATAAACTTGAATAAATGTTATCTGGTGCCTGCACTGAGCATGAACATTGTATCTGGATCATGTTTGATGTGAAGTGGTTATTCATTTAAATCCGAGAACAATGGTTGTTCCATTTATATGAATGGAATCTTTTATGGTCATGCACCGATGATGAATGGTTTATTTCTATTAGATCTCGATGATAATGTTACACATATTCATAATGTTGATGCTAAAAGGATTAAACTTAATGATGATATATCCGCATATATGTGGCACTGCCGTCTAGGTCATATTGGCGTTAAACGCATGAAGAAGCTCCATTCGGATGGACTTTTGGAATCACTTGATTATGAATCATTTGATACATGTGAGCCATGCCTTATGGGCAAGATGACTAGAATGCCGTTTTCCGGTTCAATGGAACGGGCGACAGATTTATTGGAAATCATACATTCTGATGTATGTGGTCCAATCAGTGTGTCGGCGCGAGGTGGATATCGTTATTTTGTTACTTTCACGGATGATTTGAGTATATACGGTTATATCTACTTGATGAAACACAAGTCTGAAACCTTTGAAAAGTTCAAGGAATTTCAGAATGAAGTGGAAAATCATCGTAATAGAAAGATCAAATTTCTACGGTCCGGCCGTGGAGGTGAGTATCTAAGTTACGAGTTTAGCACTCACATGAAAGAGTGTGGAATTGTTTCACAACTCACACCTGCTGGAACACCACAGCAAGATGGTGTGTCAGAACGTCGTAATCGTACTTTATTAGATATGGTTCGATCTATGATGTCTCTGACGGACTTGTCGTTGTCATTTTGGGGTTATGCACTAGAAACTGTTGCATTCACTTTAAATCGGGCACCATCTAAATCCGTTGAAAAGACACCGTATGAATTGTGGTTTGGAAACAAACCTAAGCTGTCATTTCTTAAAGTTTGGGGATGCGATGTTTATGTGAAGAAACTTCAACCGGATAAACTCGAACCCAAAGCGGAAAAATTCTTCTTCATAGGATACCCTAAAGAAACTATTGGGTATTCCTTCTATCACAGATCCGAGGGCAAGGTTTTTGTTGCCAAGAACGGATCCTTTCTAGAGAAATTGTTTCTCGCAAAAGGTGTGAGTAGTCGGAAGGTAGAACTCGAAGAGGTTGTGGAACCTTCTCTTCAAAGTATGGCGAGTA
The DNA here is from genome assembly GCA_910589765.1 of Avena atlantica. NCBI lineage: Eukaryota > Viridiplantae > Streptophyta > Magnoliopsida > Poales > Poaceae > Avena > Avena atlantica. Next base: position 391,854,255 of record OU342735.1, read on the forward strand.
GCGCAGCGCCGGAAGTGGTTCCGGAGTTGGCTCCACCTGTTGAAGAGGGAACTAATGATAATGATCATGAAACTCCGAAAGAGAGTACTACCGAACCTCGCAGGTCAAACAGGACGCGTGCAGCTCCCGAGCTGTACGGAAATCCTGTCATGAATTTCATGGTTGATGAAAATGATGACCCTGTGACGTATGAAGAAGCGATGATAAGCCCGGATTCCAACAAATGGTTAGAAGCCATGAAATCCGAGATGGAATCCATGTATGAAAATCAAGTTTGGAACTTGGTGGAATTACCTCACGACCGAAAGGCCGTGGAGAACAAATGGATTTTCAAAAGTAAAACTGATGCTGATGGTAATGTGACCGTCTATAAAGTTCGACTTGTCGCAAAGGGGTTTCGACAAATTCAAGGAGTTGACTACGATGAGACTTTCTCTCCCGTAGCGATGCTAAAGTCAGTTAGGATTATGTTTGTTGGAGATATGCCCTAGAGGCAATAATAAATGTAGTTATTATTATATCTTTGTGTTTATGATAAATGTTTACATTCATGCTATAATAGTATTAACAAGGAAACATTGATACTTGTGTGATTTGTAAACTTAATTTGAAGTCCCTAGTATAGCCTCTATACTTCACTAGCTTGTTGGTTGATAGATGATTGTGGTTTCCCTATCATGAACATAGAGATGTTATCAACAACAAGATCATATCGTTAGGAGAATGATATGGTGGACATACTCCTATAGATAAGCGTAGCATAAAGATCAAGTCATTTCAATAGTTCAATTGCTATATGCTTTCTGATACATAGTAACCTAATTCCTTCGACCATGAGATCATGCATATCACCTTTACCAGATGGATGCTTTGATGACATCAAACACCACACCGTAACTGGGTGGTTATAAAGGTGGCATTGAGTGTTCGGAAAGTATTGGTTGAGACACATGGATCAAGAGTGGGATTTGTCCATCCATATGAAGGATAGATATACTCTGGGCCCTCTCGGTGGAATGTCATCCAATTATCTTGCAAGCATGTGACTGGCTCACAAGGGATCACATATCACGGGAAAGAGAAAAGAGTACTTATCAGTAACGAGGTTGAACTAGGTATGCAGAGATACCGACGATCATAACCTCGGATAAGTAACATATCGTGAGACAAAGGGAAATTGGTATTGTATGTAAGTGGTTCATTCGATCGCAAAGTAATCGTAGAAGTATGTGGGAGCCATATGAATTTCCAGATTCCTCTATTGGTTATTGTTCGGAGAAGTGTCTCGATCATGTCCGCATAATTCACGAACCGTAGGGAGACACACTTAAGGATTCGACGTTGTTTGAGTAGTTATGGTATTATGAGAAAGAGACCGAATGTTGTTCGGAGTCTCGGATGGGATCCGGGATATCATAAGGTGATCCGGAATGGTCCGGAGAATAAGATTCATATAAGGAAAGTCCCGTTTCGGAGTTCGGGAATGATTCCGGTGTTTTCATCGGGAATGTTCTAGAAGGTTCCGGAATGTCCGGCACTCCGGGAAGGGGGAGGGGTACATGAATGTGTCATTACATATTGGAATGATTGCATCATGTACTAAGTGTTCTTTCTGTTCCAAATAAAGGATTAAATTGAATCCTAAAACAGAAAAGTCAAATGTCCAGTTTGAAAGTCAAACGGCTAAAACAAGAAACTGTGGGAAACAAGCAAGAGGAGTTGGGAACCGACTTGGGGGAGGAGTCTCCTCCCCAAGCCGGCGCGCCAACCAAGGCCGAGTTCGGGAGGGACTCCCCTCCCCTTGGCCGCACCCTCCACCCATAAAAGGAGGGGCAGGGCCTCCTCCTCTAGACACACAAGTTCCTATCCTCTAATCTCCGGTTTAGAGCCGTTTTGGTTTAGAGCTTCTAATTGCCCTAGCCTTCGGTTTAGAGCCTTCTAATTGGTGTGTCTAAACCCTAGACCACTAATAGTACTCTCTCATACTCCACCATACTCGCCCCGGCTTAAGGCGAAGCCCTGCGGGATCTCCCCTCTACTTCCGGTACCACGCCGTTGTGCTGCCAGAATCGCGAGGAGAGTGCTACAACCTCTGCTGCCTGCTGGAACAAGGGAGAGGAAGGTCTTCGTCGAGTACCGAACGTGTGACCGACTGCGGGAGCGCTGCCGGAACGCAGCGCCGGAAGGATCGTCTACATGATCTTGAGATCGGAAAGAGTACGACTACATCACCCACGAGAATCCGCTCTCGTTAAACACTTTGGAATCTTCGAGGGTAAGTTATTCCATCGACTCGTTGCTACAATCTAGTAGATAGATCTTGGCTTGTTTGTTTGTATGCGATAGAAAATTTTTGTTTTCCTCTATATGTAGATATGTTGCACGAGTAGAACACAATGGTCATTGTGGGTGTTGATGCTTTTATTGTCGATTGCTTCTTGTGTACTTTGCATCTTGCGGTATGTTGGGATGAAGCGGACCGGTCTAACCTTACATGACATCGTTCATGAGACTTGCTCCACGCTTGACATGCAAATTGTATTGCATAAGTGGCTTTGCGGGTGCCTGTTTCTCCTAGCATAGTTAAGATCCAATTTACAACGGGTGATTAACAATACTAGTATCAATGTTGTGGTTCTTGTTCGTAAGTTAGAACGACACTTATTGAAAGCCCCAAACCACGTAAAATATGCAAAGAAAGTAGAGGCGTCTAACTTTGTTTTGCAGGGGTGTGCAGTGATGTGATATGGCCATGATTGTGATTATATTTGATGTATGCAATGTTCCTTATTGTAAGTTGGCAACCGGCAGGAGCCATATGGTTGTCTTTAATTTATGTTAAGACCCGCGTGTCTATTCAAAGTAGTTGTAATAGTTGAAGTCGATGGACGACAACCATGGAGAGGCGTCATTGACCTTGATGCAATGCCGGTGATGATGGAGATCATGTTCTTGCTTGAAGATGGAGATCGGAAGCACGAAGAAGAAAGGCCATATCATATCACATATATATTGAATTGCATGTGATGTTAATCCTTTATGCATCTTGTATTGCTCAGTAGACGACGGTAGCATTATAAGATGATCCCTCATGCACATGAATTTCAAGTCATAAAGTGTTCACCCTTAGTTAGCACCGTTTCTAAAGCTTGTTGTTTCGAAGCACCACGTGATGATCGGGTGTGTTAGATTCCGCAAGTGTATACAACGTGAGCAAGCCAGATTTGCTCATGCGGAAACTAAGGTTTGATCTTGACGAGCCTAGCATGTACAGACATGGTCTCGGAACACGGATCACCGAAAGGTAAAGCATGAGTCATATAGTAGATATGATGAACATGATGATTGTTCGCCATTGAAACTATATCAACTCTCGTGATGATCGGTGTTGATGTAGTGGATTTGGTTCGTGTGATCACTAAAACAATATGAGGGATATTGTTTTGAGTGGGAGTTCACCTAGATTAACTTTATTAATTAATTTGAACTCAATTTGTCATAAACTTAGTCTAAACTATTGCAAATATGTTGTAGATCAATGGCAGCCCCTACCATCAATTTTAATGCGTTCCTAGAGAAAGAAAAGTTGAAAAACAATGGAAGCAACTTCGCGGATTGGTTCCGCAATTTGAGGATTGTCCTCACAGCTGGTAATTTGACCTATGTGCTGGATGCACCGCTGGGTGACCCACCTGCAGATGATTCTCCCGATGAAGTAAAGAATGTTTACCTCGCTCGGAAGAATCAGTACTCCATAGTTCAGTGTGCTATCTTGTATGGTTTGGAATCGGAGCTTCATAAAAGGTTTGAGGATTCAGATCCATATGATATTGTCGAGGATCTCAAATTGATTTTTGAGACTCATGCGGCAATTGAAAGCTATGAGGCTTCTGAAAAGTTCTTTAACTGCAAGATGGAAGAGGGCAGCTCCGTCAGTGAGCATGTGCTTAAGATGTCTGGGCACGCGAACAAACTTCAAAGCTTGGGTATAGTGATTCCTAATGCTTTGGGGATTTATCGTGTCCTCCAATCACTACCACCAAGTTACAAGAACTTTGTGATGAACTACAACATGCAGAACATGAATAAGACGTTGCCAGAACTCTTTGCCATGTTGAAATCTGCAGAAGTGGAGATCAAGAAAGAGCACCAAGTGTTGTTGGTCAATAAGACCACCAAATTAAAGAAAGGCAAGTCTAAGCAAAAGGGACACTTCAAGAAGGGTGGTAAGAAAGTTACCACGCCGACGAAGAAGACCAAGGCTGGACCTAAGCCTGATACTGAGTGCTTTTACTGCAAGGGAGAAGGTCACTGGAAGCGGAATTGCCCAAAGTACTTGGCGGATTTGAAGAACGGCAACATCAAGAAGAAAGGTATATCTGATATACATGTTATTGATGTGTATCTCACTAGTACTCGTAGTAGTGCCTGGGTATTTGATACTGGTTCGGTTACTCATATTTGTAACTCGAAACAGGTGCTGCAGAATAAACGGAAGCTAGCGAAGAACGAGGTGACGATGCGCGTGGGAAATGGATCAAAGGTTGATGTGATCGCGGTCGGCACGCTACCCCTTCATCTACCATCGGGATTAGTTTTATACTTAAATAATTGTTATTTGGTGCCTGCGTTGAGCATGAACATTATATCGGGATCTTGTTTATGGCGAGACGGTTACTTGTTTAAATCCGAGAATAATGGTTGTTCGATTTATTTGAGTAATATGTTTTATGTACATGCACCTTTGATAGATGGTCTATTCTTATTGAATCTCGATAGTGGAAATACACATATCAACAACATTGAGGCTAAACGTTTGAAATCAAGCGATAATTCGACCTATATGTGGCATTGTCGTCTTGGTCACATTGGAGTGAAATGTATGAAGAAACTCCATTCCGATGGACTTCTGAATCACTTGATTTTGAATCACTTGAAAGATGTGAAGCATGTCTGATGGGTAAAATGACTAAGACTCCATTTTCTGGTATGATGGAGCGAGCTACGGACTTATTGGAAATCATACATACCGATGTGTGTGGTCCAATGAGTGTAGCATCGCGCGGTGGTTATCGTTATGTTCTTACCTTCACGGATGACTTGAGTAGATATGGGTATATCTATTTCATGAAACATAAGTCCGAAACTTTCGAGAAGTTTAAGGAGTTTCAAAGTGAGGTAGAGAATCAACGTAACAAGAAGATTAAATTTCTACGTTCTGATCGTGGAGGTGAATATCTAAGTTACGAGTTTGGCGAGCATTTGAAGAAATGCGGAATACTTTCACAATTGACACCGTCGGGAACACCACAGCGTAATGGTGTGTCCGAACGTCGTAATCGAACTCTCTTAGATATGGTTCGTTCTATGATGTCACTTACAGATTTACCGCTATCATTTTGGGGTTATGCATTAGAAACAGCCGCATTCACTTTAAATAGGGCACCATCTAAATCCGTTGAAACGACACCGTATGAATTATGGTTTGGGAAGAAACCTAAATTGTCGTTCCTTAAAGTTTGGGGATGCGAAGCCTATGTAAAGAAGTTACAGCCGAACAAGCTTGAACCCAAAGCGGAAAAATGCGTCTTCATAGGATACCCGAAGGAAACTATTGGGTATACCTTCTATCATAGATCCGAAGGCAAAATCTTCGTTGCCAAGAATGGATCCTTTCTAGAGAAGGAATTTCTCTCGAAAGAAGTGACTGGAAGGAAAGTAGAACTCGACGAGGTTGTCGAACCTTCTCTCGAAATTGCGAGTAGCGCAGCACCGGAAGAAGTTCCTGTGGTGCCTGCACCAATAAGAGAGGAAGCTAGTGATGGTGATCATGAAACTTCGGTTGAAGTTGCTACAGAGCCTCGGAGGTCAACGAGAACTCGTACCACTCCAGATTGGTATGATTCCGTTATGAATGTCATGTTGGTGGACAACACCGATGACCCCGAGACATATGAGGAAGCGATGATGAGCCCAGATTCCAATAAATGGCAAGAAGCCATGAAATCCGAGATTGGATCCATGTACGAAAACCAAGTATGGACTTTGGTGGACTTACCGGATGGCCGGAAGGCTGTCGAGAACAAATGGATTTTCTAGAAGAAAACAGATGTTGATGGTAATGTTACTGTCTATAAAGCTCGACTTGTCGCAAAAGGGTTTCGACAAATTCAAGGAGTTGACTACGATGAGACTTTCTCACCAGTAGCGAAGCTAAAGTCTGTGAGGATTATGTTAGCAATCGCTGCATATTATGATTATGAGATATGGCAGATGGATGTCAAAACAGCATTCCTCAATGGAGACATTGATGAAGAGTTGTATATGATGCAACACAAAGGTTTTGTCGATCCTAAAGATGCTAAAAAGGTATGCAAACTTCAACGGTCCATCTATGGATTGAAGCAAGCATCCCGAAGTTGGAATCAACGTTTTGATAAGGTAATCAAAAGTTTTGGTTTTATACAAACTTATGGAGAAGCTTGTATTTACAAGAAAGTGAGTGGGAGTTCTGTAGCATTCTTAATACTATATGTGGATGACATATTGTTGATTGGGAATGATGTAGACCTTCTTAATAGTGTCAAGGAATATTTGAATAATAGTTTTTCAATGAAGGATCTTGGCGAAGCAGCTTACATATTAGGCATAAAGATTTATAGAGATAGATCGAAACGCCAAATATCATTGTCACAGAGTACATATTTGGACAAAGTTCTAAAGAGGTTTGGAATGGAAGAAAGCAAGAAAGGGTTCTTGCCCATGTTGCCCAATACGACCTTGAGTAAAACTCAAAGTCCGACATCGGCAGAAGATAGAGAAAGGATGAGTAAGACTCCCTATGCCTCAGCCATAGGATCTCTAATGTATGCCATGCTATGTACTAGACCCGACATTGCATATGCTGTTAGTTTAACTAGCAGATATCAAAGTGATCCAGGAGTGGATCATTGGACAGCGGTCAAAAACATCCTTAAGTACTTGAGAAGAACTAAGGATATGGTTCTTTCTTATGGAGGTGATGAACAGCTCGTTGTTAATGGTTACACCGATGCTAGTTGGAACACCGATCCGGATGATTCTAAATCACAATCCGGATACGTATTTATTTTGAATGGTGCAGCAGTTAGCTGGAAGAGTGCAAAGAAAAGCGTTGTGGCGAGATCTTCAACTGAATCGGAATACATGGCTGCTTCGGAGGCTTCACAAGAAGCGATATGGATGAAAGAGTTCATTACAGAGCTGGGTGTGGTTCCTAGTGCGCTGGACCCAATGTCTATCTACTGTGATAACATGGGCGCCATAGCCAATGCGCAAGAACCAAGGTCACACAAGAAGCTGAAGCACATCAAGCTACCTTTTCACGCTATTCGAGAACATATCCAGGATGGGGATATAAAGATTTGCAAAGTACACACAGATCTGAATGTGGCGGATCCATTGACTAAACCTCTCCCGAGGGAAAAACATGACCAACACCAAACTGCCATGGGTGTTCGGTATATTACCATGTAATCTAGATTAGATGACTCTAGTGCAAGTGGGAGACTGTTGGAGATATGCCCTAGAGGCAATAATAAATGTAGTTATTATTATATCTTTGTGTTTATGATAAATGTTTACATTCATGCTATAATAGTATTAACAAGGAAACATTGATACTTGTGTGATTTGTAAACTTAATTTGAAGTCCCTAGTATAGCCTCTATACATCACTAGCTTGTTGGTTGATAGATGATTGTGGTTTCCCTATCATGAACATAGAGATGTTATCAACAACAAGATCATATCGTTAGGAGAATGATATGGTGGACATACTCCTATAGATAAGCGTAGCATAAAGATCAAGTCATTTCAATAGTTCAATTGCTATATGCTTTCTGATACATAGTAACCTAATTCCTTCGACCATGAGATCATGCATATCACCTTTACCGGATGGATGCTTTGATGACATCAAACACCACACCGTAACTGGGTGGTTATAAAGGTGGCATTGAGTGTTCGGAAAGTATTGTTTGAGACACATGGATCAAGAGTGGGATTTGTCCATCCATATGACGGATAGATATACTCTGGGCCCTCTCGGTGGAATGTCATCCAATTAGCTTGCAAGCATGTGACTGGCTCACAAGGGATCACATATCACGGGAACGAGAAAAGAGTACTTATCAGTAACGAGGTTGAACTAGGTATGCAGAGATACCGACGATCATAACCTCGGATAAGTAACATATCGTGAGACAAAGGGAAATTGGTATCGTATGTAAGTGGTTCATTCGATCGCAAAGTAATCGTAGAAGTATGTGGGAGCCATATGAATTTCCAGATTCCTCTATTGGTTATTGTTCGGAGAAGTGTCTCGATCATGTCCGCATAATTCACGAACCGTAGGGAGACACACTTAAGGATTCGACGTTGTTTGAGTAGTTATGGTATTATGAGAAAGAGACCGAATGTTGTTCGGAGTCTCGGATGGGATCCGGGATATCATAAGGTGATCCGGAATGGTCCGGAGAATAAGATTCATATAAGGAAAGTCCCGTTTCGGAGTTCGGGAATGATTCCGGTGTTTTCATCGGGAATGTTCTAGAAGGTTCCAGAATGTCCGGCACTCCGGGAAGGGGGAGGGGTACATGAATGTGTCATTACATATTGGAATGATTGCATCATGTACTAAGTGTTCTTGCTGTTCCAAATAAAGGATTAAATTGAATCCTAAAACATAAAAGTCAAATGTCTAGTTTGAAAGTCAAACGGCTAAAACAAGAAACTGTGGGAAACAAGCAAGAGGAGTTGGGAACCGACTTGGGGGAGGAGTCTCCTCCCCAAGCCGGCGCGCCAACCAAGGCCGACTTGGGGAGGGACTCCCCTCCCCTTGGCCGCACCCTCCACCCATAAAAGGAGGGGCAGGGCCTCCTCCTCTAGACACACAAGTTCCTATCCTCTAATCTCTGGTTTAGAGCCGTTTTGGTTTAGAGCTTCTAATTGCCCTAGCCTTCGGTTTAGAGCCTTCTAATTGGTGTGTCTAAACCCTAGACCACTAATAGTACTCTCTCATACTCCACCATACTCGCCCAGGCTTAAGGCGAAGCCCTGCAGGATCTCCCCTCTACTTCCGGTACCACGCCGTTGTGCTGCCGAAATCGCGAGGAGAGTGCTACAACCTCCGCTGCCTGCTGGAACAAGGGAGAGGAAGGTCTTCGTCGAGTACCGAACGAGTGACCGACTGCGGGAGCGCTGCCGGAACGCAGCGCCGGAAGGATCGTCTACACGATCTTGAGATCGGAAAGAGTACGACTACATCACCCACGAGAATCCGCTCTCGTTAAACACTTTGGAATCTTCGAGGGTAAGTTATTCCATCGACTCCTTGCTACAATCTAGTAGATAGATCTTGGCTTGTTTGTTTGTATGCGATAGAAAATTTTTGTTTTCCATGCTACGAAACCCTACAATGTTAGCAATTGTTGCATATTTCGATTATGAGATATGGCAGATGGATGTCAAAACCGCGTTTCTCAATGGTAATATTGAAGAAGAGTTGTATATGATACAACCAAATTGTTTTGTCGATCCTAAGGATGCTAACAAGGTGTGCAAGCTTCAGCAATCCATCTATGGATTGAAGCAAGCATCACGAAGTTGGAATCTCCGCTTTGATGAGGTGATCAAAGAGTTTGGATTTGTCCAAACTTATGGAGAAGCTTGTATTTACAAGAAAGTGAGTGGGAGCAATGTGGCATTTCTGATATTATATGTGGATGACATATTATTGATCGGAAATGATATAGATCTTTTAAACAGTGTTAAAAGTTATCTAAACAGCAAATTTTCAATGAAGGACCTAGGTGAAGCGTCATACATATTAGGCATAAAGATCTATAGAGATAGATCTAGGCGCCTAATAGGGCTATCGCAAAGTACATACCTTGATAAGATTTTAAAGAAGTTTAAAATGGACGGAAGTAAGAAGGGGTTCTTACCTATGTTGCAAGGCAAGACATTGAGTAAGACTCAAAGTCCGGCTTTGGCGGAAGAAAGAGAGATAATGGACAAAGTCCTCTATGCTTCAGCCATAGGCTCTATAATGTATGCCATGCTATGTACAAGACCGGATGTGGCACATGCTATTAGTTTGACTAGTAGGTACCAATCGGATCCATGTTCGGAACACTGGATAGCGGTCAAGAATATCCTTAAGTACTTACGAAGAACTAAGGATATTTTTCTTGTATACGGAGGTGAAGAAGAGCTCGTCGCTAAGTGTTATGTCGACGCTAGCTTTGACACCGATCCGGATGACTCTAAGTCTCAATCCAGATACGTATTTCTCATGAATGGAGGAGCGGTTAGTTGGAGGAGCACCAAACAACCTGTGGTAGAGGGATCAACAACGGAGGCCGAATATGTTGCTGCTTCAGAAGCGGCTCAGGAAGCAGTTTGGATGAAGGAGTTCATATCCGAACTAGGAGTGGTGGCAAACACGTTGGGCCCAATGGTGATCTATTGTGACAACAATGGTGCCATTGCCAATGCCAAAGAGCCAAGGTCTCACCAGCATTCCAAGCATATTAAGCGCCGGTTTCACTCCATCCGCGAGCATGTCAAGGATGGAGATATAAAGATTTGTAAAGTACATACAGATCTCAATGTAGCAGATCCGTTGACTAAAACTCTCCCTAGATCAAAACATGATCAACACCAGAACTCAATGGGTGTTAGATTTATCACTATGTAACTAGATTATTGTCTCTAGTGGAAGTGGGAGACTGAAGGGAATATGCCCTGAGAGGCAATAATAAAGTGTTTATTATGTGTATTCCAAGTATATGATAGATGTTTATTTTGCATGCTATAATTGTATTAATACGGAAACGTTAATACATGTGTGTTTAATAAACAAACAGAAAGTTCCTAGTTATGCCTCTCTCATAAACTAGCTCGTTGATTAACAAGATGATCAAGGTTTCCTGATCATGGACATTGGATGTTGTTAATAACAGGATCACAACATTAGTGTAATGGTGTGATGAACATTCATCCGAAGTATAGCATTACGATCAAAGTCATTGAGTTTATATTGCTATAACAACTTACGAAGTGATCCTAATCCTTAGACCATGAGATCATGTTAATCACTAACACCGGAAGAGTTTCTTTGATAACATCAAACGTCACACCGTAACAGGGTGATTATAAAGATGGATTCAGAACTAATAAAGTGTTATGTTGAGGCTCATGGATCGAGAGTGGAATTTGCTCATCCTGATGACGGATAGATATACTCTGGGCCCTCTCGGTGATATCACATTGATTAGCTTGCAAGCAAGTGATTTGATCACTAGAATGTTATATCACAGGAACGAGAAAAGAGTGCATGTCGGTAACGATATCAAACTATGTATGGAGATACCGATGATCAAATCTCGGACATGTAATATATCGTGAAACAAAGGGATTAAGATACTAGCGTAAAAGGTTCCGACGATCACAAGAAAGTCATCGTTGAATGTGTGGGAGTCAGTATGGGTCTCCAGATCCCGCTTCTGATTATTGATCCGAGAGGGGTCTCGATCATGTCCGCATTATTCACAAACCGTAGGGTGACACACTTAAGAGACACCGATATCCAATTGGAGCAAATGTTTCATGCCGAAAGAATGAACAAGCGCAGGAATTTATTTCACTAGATACCGAAACAGGTTTTCGGGTGAAATTGCATAAAGTGGTTATGCATGTGAAATAGAATTCTAGCAAGGGGTTATTTGTGAATGTTTGTCATTAAAGTAATTGACAAAATTCTGAATAAAAATAAAAGAGTTTTATTTAATGAGAGTTTGCATTAAATTTGGTGGAAATTTAATGGGAATTTGAGTGGACTTTTGAGTGGAGGGAATTTAAAGGAGATTTGTGAGTGGAGTGTCCACCCACATGAAGAGGGGAGGGCAAGGGGGCAGCCCCCATGCGCCGGCCACCCCCTTGGGGTTCCCCCCCTCCTCCTATAAAAGGAGCCCCCCTCCTCACTTGTCTCTCACACCTCCTCGTGAAGGATCTCTCTCCCCCTCTAGAATTTATCCCCCATGGTCTCGGACTAGCGAGATACATGTTCCCGGTGGCTATTCGGCAAGAAAGAGTTGTGCTTCCGCTGCATCGCTGGAGCGAGGATGCGGAGGTTGCTCGGTGCCTCGAACGTGTGTGCGAGAACGGATGCGCTGCTGATTTGCGGCGCTAGGACTTCCTCTCGATCTTGAGATCGGCAAGAGATCGTCTACATCAACCACGAGTTGAACTCGTTAAGCTTTGTCGGTCTTCAAGGGTATGTTCTCTACGGATATACATCCGCCCGCTGTTTGTATCTAGTAGATAGATCTTGGTATATAGTTCACATCGTAGGAAAATTTTTGTTTTCTATGCTGCGAACCCTACAACTTTAGCTCTATAATGCTCTAGAAGTATAGAGATATGGATCAAATGCATGCATGCTCTAGAAGTAGCTAGAAGGATTTTGATATATATGTGTAACAAATTTTGATTAGGCACATAGTTACTGAAAATTGAAATGTGTAATTTTAGAGTTTTATAGCTTAGAATGGAATGAGGTTTTCACTCATAGAACAATAATAAAAAACTCCACATTTATCATGTTGATTATTTTCTCCAATTCACAAATTGGTGCATGTAAATTTTTCAAAATTCAAAATTAATGCTCTAGAATCTCTCAATATAACTTGTAATAATTTTATCATGTTGTGTAATGGTTTTTGATATACTTTTACTATAATGCAGATGGTCCGGGAATGGATGTACGGTACTGACTAGCGCTCTGGCGAGTTCATTAATGGCGTGCATGAATTCATCCGTGTTGCTGATGCAAACAAGCACAATGGTTTTGTATTCTGTCCATGTAATGGATGTAGGAATCAGAAGGATTACTCTGACTCAAAAACCCTTCACAGCCACCTGTTGAAGTCCGGCTTCATGTCCAGTTATAATTGTTGGACCAAGCACGGAGAGAGAGGGGTTATAATGGAAGACAATGAAGAAGAGGAGGAGGATGACAACTATCATGGTTTCCCTGAGTACGGAGATACTTCCATGGGGGATGCTAAAGGGGAGGATGAAGAAGAGACACATGATGAACCCGCTGATGATCTTGGTCGGACCATTGCCGATGCACAAAGAGATTGTCAAACTGAAAAGGATAGGGAGAAGTTTAATCACATGCTAGAGGATGAAAAAAAGTTGTTGTACCCAAATTGCGAAAATGGTCTGAAAAAGCTGGGCAGCACACTGGAATTGCTGCGATGGAAGGCTGAGTGTGCTATACCTGACTCCTCATTTGAAAAGTGGCTGAAAATGATGAAGAATATGCTTCCAAAAGATAACGTATTGCCCGCCAGTACGTACGAAGCAAAGAAGGTTGTCTGCCCTCTAGGTTTAGAGGTTCAGAAGATACATGCATGCCCTAATGACTGCATCCTCTACAGCGGTGAGGAGTATGAGAATTTAGATGCATGCCCGGTATGCACTTCACTTCGGTATAAGATTAGACGAGATGACCCTGGTGACGTTGAGGGCGAGCCCCCCGGAAGAGGGTTCCTGCGAAGGTGATGTGGTATGCTCCTATAATACCACGGTTGAAACGCTTATTTAGAAACAAAGAGCACGCCAAGTTGTTGCGATGGCATAAAGAGGAACGTAAGTCAGATGGGATGTTGAGACACCCCGCTGATGGGTCGCAATGGAGAAAAATCGATATAAAGTACCCGGACTTTGCAGATGACACAAGGAGTTTAAGGTTTGGTCTAAGTACATATGGCATGAATCCCTTTGGGGAGTAGAGCTCCAGTCACAGCACCTGGCCCGTGACTCTATGCATCTATAACCTTCCTCCTTGGTTGTGCATGAAGCGGAAGTTCATTATGATGCCAGTGTTGATCTAAGGTCCGAAGCAACCCGATAACGACATTGATGTGTACCTAAGGCCATTAGTGGAAGAACTTTTACAGTTGTGGCACGAACCCGGGATACGCGTGTGGGATGAGCACAAGCAGGAAGAATTTAACCTCCGAGCATTGATTTTCATAACAATCAATGATTGGCCTGCTCTTAGTAACCTTTCAGGACAGTCAAACAAGGGATACAATGCATGCACACACTGTTTAGATGAGACTGAAAGTATATATTTGGAACATTGTAAGAAGAATGTATACAATGAGCATCATCGATTTCTTTTGTCCAAGCATCCCTTAAGAAAGAAAGGCAAGCATTTCAACGGTCTGGCATGTCACCAGACGAAGCCTAAGGAGCGTACTGGTGCTGATATATTTGATATGGTCAAAGATTTGGATCAACTGGTAACCTTTGGAAAGGGTCCTGTAGGAAAATCTGTTCCGAAAGACGCTGAAGGACACGCACCCATGTGGAAGAAGAAATCTATATTTTGGGAGCTACCATATTGGAAATTCTTAGAGGTCCGCTCTGCAATCGATGTGATGCATGTGACGAAGAATCTTTGCGTGAACCTGCTAGGCTTCTTGGGCGTGTATGGGAAGACAAAAGATACACCGGAAGCACGAAAGGACCATCAACGTATGAAAGACCCAGATGGCCTGCATCCAGAATGGTTTCAAGGTCATGCCAGCTACCCTCTTACCAAACAAGAGAAGGAAATATTTTTTGAATGCCTAAGCAGTATTAAGGTCCCGTCTGGATTCTCGTCGAATATAAAGGGGATAATAAATATGGCAGAAAAAAAGTTCCAAAACCTAAAGTCTCATGACTGCCACGTGATTATGACGCAAATGCTTCCGATTGCATTAAGGGGGCTTCTACCAGATAATGTTCGAGTACCCATTGTGAAGCTATGTGCATTTCTCAATGCAATCTCTCAGAAGATAATCAATCCTGAAGATCTACCACGGTTACAGAATTATGTGGTCCAATGTCTTGTCAGTTTTGAGTTGGTGTTCCCACCATCCTTCTTCAATATTATGACGCACCTGCTGGTTCACCTAGTCGAAGAGATTTCCATTCTCGGTCCTGTATTTCTACACAATACCCTTTGAGAGGTTCATGGGAATATTAAATAAATATGTTCGTAACCGTGCTAGGCCAGAAGGAAGCATCTCCAAGGGCTATGGAACAGAGGAGCTCATTGAATTTTGTGTTGACTTTGTTCCTGACCTTAAGCCGATTGGTCTTCCTCAATCGCGGTATGAGGGGAGCCTGAGTGGAAAGGGTACTCTAGGAAGGAAATCAATAATATGTAGAGACGGACATTCTTACACCGAAGCACATTACACCGTTCTACAGAATTCTATCTTGGCAGCCCCATATATCGAGGAACACAAGAAAATCTTACGCTCCAACAACCCTAGAAAGCATGACTCTTGGATTAGCGATGAACACATGAAGAGTTTTGGCGGTTGGTTGCAACACCTCATCAAAAACAACACTCTTGGAGATCAGCTATACTTGTTGTCTAGGTCACCATCTTCGACTATATTGACTTTCCAAGGGTACGAGATAAATGGGTATACATTTTACACGATAGCCCAAGATAAAAAGAGCACCAACCAAAACAGTGGTGTCCGCTTTGATGCAACAGACAACAATGGGTCAAAGACCACATATTATGGTTACATAGAGGAGATATGGGAACTTGACTATGGACCTACTTTTAAGGTCCCCTTGTTTCGGTGCAAATGGGTCAAGCTGACAGGAGGAGGGGTTGAGGTAGACAAGAAATACGGAATGACATCGTTGGATCTCAACAATCTTGGGTACTTAGACGAACCATTCGTCCTAGCCAATGATGTTGCTCAGGTTTTCTATGTGAAGGACATGTCTACCAAACCTAGAAAAAGAAAAAATAAGAAAAAGAATACATCAGACGATGAGCCAAAGCGCCACATAGTTCTTTCAGGAAAAAGAAACATCGTGGGAGTGGAGGACAAAACAGACATGTCAGAAGATTGTGATAAGTTTCATGAAATTCCGCCCTTCACGGTGAAGGATGACCCAAGCATCATGTTAATGAATGAAGATGCTCCATGGATACGACGGGATCAGAAAGGAACACACGCGAAGAAATGATATGTAATAATTATAACATTTTATGAGTGAAGATGCTCCATGCATGTGTCCATTTTTATAGTGTTGTCTGCAAACAATCTTGAGTGTGTTAGTCCCGTTTTGTGGCTGGACCGGGACTAAAGGAGGGCCTTTAGTACCGATTCATACTTACCATTAAGATCTGATCTCCAAACGCGTGATGTCACATATTAGGGAGTGCCTCTATGACCAGTTTCTCGGAGATGCCGGAGGACTGGGCTCCGTCGGCATCTCCCTGAAACTGGCCGTAGTGGTGTCCCTGCTCTCGAAAACCATCTTGCAGCTTGTAACTTCTCTAACTAGATCAATACGCCTGGGAGCTAACTAATTTCACATATTAGGGAGTGCCTCTATGACCAGTTTCTCGGAGATGCCGGAGGACTGGGCTCCGTCGGCATCTCCCTGAATCTGTCCGTAGTGGTGTCCCTTCTCTTGAAAACCATCTTGGAGATGCCTCAAACTGGCTGGAGGACTGGACTCACAAGGATACCTATTTATAGTACAAGCAGCTCGGCATAATTTCGACACTCACGACATAATGTTGACACTCACCCCTATTATTAGTGCTGACTCATGTTTAGTCCCGGTTGGTGTCTCCAACCGGGACTAAAGGTTCATCTTTAGTCCCGGTTGGTGACACCAACCGGGACAAGGTACAAGCCGCACGACATAATGTCGACACTCACCCCTATTATTAGTGTTGCCTGTCCCAGTCTGCCACAATCCCTTCAGTCGCGGTTGGTTTCTCCAACCAGGACTAAAGATGAACCCTCTCTTTATTTGGATCATTACAGTAAAAGATATGATTTTTCAAAGTTTTTATATTAGTTTTGAATTAAAAAAGAAAATTTACAAATGAAATAATTTATAAATGATGCAAACAGATAAATGGATATTATATTAAAATTATTTATATTTTTCTGATAATAATAGACATATTATTTGTTTTATTTGGATTATTACAATAAAAGATATGATTTTTCAAAAAAATTATATTAGTTTTGAATTAAAAAAGAAAATTTACAAATGAAATAATTTATAAATGATGCAAACAGATAAATGGATATTGTATTAAAATTATTATATTTTTCTGATAATAATAGACATATTATTTGTTTTATTTGGATTATTACAATAAAAGATATGATTTTTCAAAGTTTTTATATTAGTTTTGAATTAAAAAACAAAATTTATAAATGAAATAATTTATAAATGATGCAAACAGATAAATGGATATTATATTAAAATTATTTATATTTTTCTGATAATAATAGACATATTAGTTGTTTTATTTGGATTATTACAATAAAAGATATGATTTTTCAAAGTTTTTATATTAGTTTTGAATTAAAAAAGAAAATTTACAAATGAAATAATTTATAAATGATGCAAACAGATAAATGGATATTATATGAAAATTACTTATATTTTTTTGATAATAATAGACATATTATTTGTTTTATTTGGATTATTACAATAAAAGATATGATTTTTCAAAGTTTTTATATTAGCTTTGAATTAAAAAAGAAAATTTACAAATGAAATAATTTTTAAATGATGCAAACAGATAAATGGATATTATATTAAAATTATTTATATTTTTTGATAATAATAGACATATTATTTGTTTTATTTGGATTATTACAATAAAAGATATGATTTTTCAAAGTTTTTATATTAGTTTTGAATTAAAAAAGAAAATTTACAAATGAAATAATTTTTAAATGATGCAAACAGATAAATGGATATTATATTAAAATTATTTATATTTTTCTGATAATAATAGACATATTATTTGTTTTATTTGGATTATTACAATAAAAGATATGATTTTTCAAAGTTTTTATATTAGTTTTGAATTAAAAAAGAAAATTTACAAAAAAACAATTAGTCGCGGGTTGTGGCTGGACCCGGGACTAAAGGGTGTCTGCGCGCGCGAAAATGAAGCTGCCGAAAAAACCCTTTAGTCCCGGGTCGTGGCTTAACCCGCGACTAAAGGGGGGTCTTTAGTCGTGGGTTAAGCCACGGCCCGCGACTAAAGACCCTTTAGTCGTGGGCGGTGGCTTAGCCCGGGACTAAAGGTCTGTCCCTTTATATTCTGGCGCCAGCGGAGGTGCTGCGCCCCAACACTTCGCATTTCTCATCGACGACGAAGCATAGACGAAGACGAAGCACAGACGAAGACAGGGGAGGTGTTGTCCGATTCCGCCGCCGCTCCGCCGTGCGTATGTGCTCTGTTGTGCCGCCGCTGCTCTGCAGGTGAGATGGTTCTCCAGGACGTGCCGCTCCATCGTGCCGCCGCCGCTCCGCAACGACGGCGCGTCTGTGACAGTTAGGGTTCATCCAGTGAAGGAAACGAGAGAGAGGGAGCGAGCCTGGGGGAATTAGAGGATAGGGGAGAGGGAGAGGCGTGCTCTCCAGGGCGGCGGCAGCGTGGATCGGCGACTGACACGGCCGGCGAGGGCGTCGCGAGCCATACCGACGCTTGGCCAGAGGACGGGGAAGGACGGCCGGCGAGGTGGGCCGTGTTAGGCTGCTGGCCTGGTAGGGGAGAGGGAGAGATGGGCCGGTCTGGTTGGGGTCGGGCTACTGTTTTTTTCCAAATTTTTTTCTTTTTCTGTTTTTCCTTTTCTCTTTGTATTTTTTAAATACAAATCTGTTTTATATTATTTTTTTAATTATAATTAGCTAGGATTAGGATTATATTGTTAGCTAGGGTTATTTTAATTATAATTAGCTAGGTTATTTTTTTAAATTATTGTTTTAATTATAATTAGCTAGGGTTATTTTTTTAATTATTGTTTTAATTATAATTAGCTAGGGTTATTTTTTTAATTATTGTTTTAATTATAATTAGCTAGGGTTACTTTTTTGTTTTAGTTATTAGCTATGATTATATTGTTTTACCACAATTAATATTAGGATTATTGTTTTACCACAAATAATATAAGGTTCTACCATAATTAATATTAGGAAATGTTATAGTTTTTCTATAGTTTTTTTATATTAGGGTTTTTTTTTTTAGTATTAGGATTATTGTTTTAATTAAAATATTAGAATTAGGATTAGTATTATTGTTTTAGTGATTTTTTTGTTTTATTTATTAAGATTAGGATTAGGATTATGGTTATTTTTGTTTTAGTTATTATGATTATTGTTTTAGCACAAATAATATTAGGATTATTATAATTAGGATTATATTGTTTTAGTTATTAGGATTATTGTTTTTTCTAACATGTTTAACTCTCTTTTTGTTATAGATAATTAAGTCATGGATCCATCCGAATGGTCGCATCGGTGAAGGTTTTCTTCAAGGCATGATAAGAGGTGAAATTCCTCTTATTACTACCGGCGCCGAAGATATTTTGCTCGAGGAAGAGATATCCCCATATCTGAATCCATCCGGTGATGGACTAGAGGAAAACCTAATGTACCAAGGGGAAGACCAGATGGAAGAAGGGCAAACAAATAACAACAATAATGATGGCCCCTCGACAGGATCCGGCGAGGTACATATATATATATATATGTATAAAGTATCGTGTTACCTCTATTCATTAACTGATATAGATATATATTAATCACTCTCTCTTCTTCTTTTAGCCCACCGGATCGAAGCAATCGACAACTCGAACGAAACGAGGGCCGAACAAAAAGTTGGATGGTAATCAGAGGTTCACCATCGAAGAAATAGATGATGATGATGATGATGATGGTGAACTGATTGCTCCAGAGAAGCACCGGAGGATGTTTATAAATCAATGCGGGGTGCTTGTTAGGGACAACCTGCCGATCACCATCCAAGAATGGAATAAGTCAAAGAAAGCCGGTGAAGAATCCAACAGCTATGTCACCGATGATGCCAAAGATGACCTTTGGCAGAAGCTCATAGCGCATTTCATACTACCTCCAGAGTATGAGGAATTTGAGGTAGATGGTATTACCCCAAGGCTGGGTGGGCTTGAAAATAGAGCGAAAGTCAAGGAGTGGGCACTAAGCAAGATGGCTGAACTATACCGGAACCACAAGAAAAGTTTATACGCGAAATATGTCGCGAAAAAGAAAACTCCAGACTTCAAAGGAGTAAACGAGAAGTTGAGAGAACAGTGGCCCGATTTTCTACAGTACAAGCAATCTGATAAAGCAAAGGCAAAGTCGGCAAAGAACGCGTTAAATGTTGCCAACAAGAAATACCATCATAAAATGGGGACAGGTGGCTACAAGAGTGCCATCCCTAAGTGGGAAACTATGGAGAAGGATATGAGGGCTAGAGGCGTCACTCCTGGTACAGATGGATGGCCCGAGAGGTCAAAGCACTGGTGGTACGGGCACGGGGGATCCTTGGACCCAGAAATAGGGAAGACATTATTTCATGATAAAATTCTAAAACCCTCCCAAGACCTTATTCAAGCAATGAACGATGCTCAATTGGGATTGTTCCGTCCTGAGAGAGAGAACGACGAGCTGACACGCGCCCTAGGGAATCCTAAAAAGGGAGGACGAACACGAGGCAAAGGCGCCGGTGTCTCGTGGAAGAAAAGGTTTCCTCAGTACAATGCCAGTTACAGAAGCCGTCAGAGAAAGAAGGACCGGGAGGCAGACCGGATCTCCAGGGTAGAGCAGGACCTAGCTGATCTGAAGAACTCATGCATGAAATTAGCCAAAGGCCGCCGTTGTCAACTCACCTGCGGTCTGATGATCCTGCATTGGATCTTAGCCAACGGAGAAGCAGCGTGGCTTCCACGGAGGTCCGTGCTGATGATCAAGCACTGCTGGATGATGCACCAGCTCCTCACTACCCCGTGGATGATGTCAGAGAGATGGCACAATGTGAGCTACATCAGCCAATGAACAACCTGTCCTTCAAGGTGGCGATCGGCACTGCTTTACCTTGTCTACCTGGAGCACTCCACCATTCACTCCCGATTCCACCAGGCTATGCTCGTGTCACGGTGGATGACATAGTGGAGGATTTTGCGGACCTAGAGATTGAAATCGCTACGCCTGAAGGCCTTACTAAACTAGGAGATGTCAAGCGCAACATCATTCTATGGAATAAGAAGTACATCAAGTTTCCAGGCTCAGCGCCAAGGCCATCGACTCCAAGGAATCCAAATCCACCCTGCATCGAATATCGTCAACCTCCAAGTCCACCCCAACCCGATTATCGCCAACCTCCAAGTCCACCCCAACCCGATTATTGCCAACCTCCAAGTCCACCCTGCCCCGCTGACGATCGCCGCAGCAGGAGTACATCAACTCGATCTCCGCCTCCTCCTCTGTGCAATACTACTACCTCGTCGAAGAAACGGAAGTTCGACGGTCCCCCGCGCCCCACATCGAAGAAAGGTCAAACACCGAAGATAGTCGATATCCCGCCGGCTCTTCCAAAGAGACCTTATGACAAGACCGATGAGGAAACTAACGCGGATGTGGCTGCCCAAGTTAAGGCGCATTTTGCACCCAAAAATCCTGAGCCAAAGCCGGTATATAACGAAAAAACCAAAAAGTGGGCTAAGTCCTTTCTTGAGCAACCATCCCAGATATCGATGAATCTGGAATCAGACTATGACCGGGAGATTATTAAGCAAGCACAGAAGAAAAAAATCACAAGTGCAAAAAGCGGGAAGCAAGTTGCCCAGCTCGGAGCATAGAAGAATCAATCGGTCGCCCCGCTCAAAGTCATTTCAGACCTCGACAAGGCCTTCAGAGCTGAAATGGATATGGACATGCAAATAATGGACCCTAGAGCCCGTAATAATGCTGCACTTATGGGAATCACTGTATCGCAGGCCAAAGCACTTGCTAACGAAGCAAATATGTCTCTTGGTCAATATTTAGGCTATGAAGATACGCCAGTGGGTCAGATAGTACGGCAGTATGTCCAAGGGCAGCCTCTAGTCAGTAATGAGGAGCTCGCGCGTCTATCCACACATATGCGAAATCTGCATGAATGGTACATGTCGCAAGCAGAAAAAAGCATCATAAAGATTGGTTTCCGGTGGACGTTAGAAAGGAGCATCACTTCAAACCATACTCGATACAGGTTCAAATGACCGAACTGTTTCAGTTATACAACCAGCGCGCCCTCGACAAATCTATCATTGGTTGCTACTGTCTGTAAGTTATTTATTTCTATAATTAAGTTTGTAGCTTTAGCTCGTTCATTGCATTTAATATATTATCCTAACTATATATCCTTTTGTATGATGATATTATATTCCACAGAATGAAGATGCTTGAATGCAAAAGAGTTAGAAGATACTACGTTGGGTTCATTGACCCATATATCATTAATGAATATACGTTAAAGAATCACCCCAAAGACGTGGAGGAAGACATGTCCAGGTCTTAACCGAGCATAATTTTGTTAAGGGAATACTATTTCCTTACAACTTCAAGTGAGTGTTTATATCTTGTACACATTTTATTTTTGCTTACTAGATGAGCTATGCATGTATGCTTATGTAAATGTCCGCAGATTCCACTGGATCTTGCTAAACATTCAAGTTGACAACTCCCTAGTTGAAGTCCATGACTCATTAAGTTGGGACCAAGAGTAGTGGAGCGACATGAAAGCAATGCTCCATAAGTAATTTCAATCATTATCGCATTATATCGTCCTCTTTCATTCATTTCCTGATATCAAGTAACTAATAACTCCTTTGTTCAATTTCTTTGCCGAGAAGGTGTTGGACACGGTTTAGACAGAAAATACCAGGTCCATTCAAAGAGGAGCTAACTTATAAAATGGCGAAGAGTTTACAGCAGCCACCGGGAACTCATTTATGTGGATACTACGTCTGCGAGTACATCCGCGAGTTGACCAGTGAGCGGAAAGTTGACTCACATTATATTTATGATTTGCGAGAGAAACTAGAGCCAGACCAACGCATAAGAGCAATTCAAGAGGAGCTGGCGGGATTTATGATGAAGGAAATCCTTTATGTACATGGAGAGCATTATGCGGATGACGTGGAACTCGATTTGCCTTAGTCATCTCCATGTAGCTCATATGATATATATGTATTCATCAATGACCATGTAATTTCAAAACATTTCTTCCTTTTGATATGATTGATTATATGTATGCTTGCAAGGTATCGATTAATTATATAAATGCATCGACGTGTAGTGTGTATGTAGTAGCGTATAATATGTATACTGAAATATATGTTTGTTATAGTGAAACACAAAACAAAAAAGGAACAAAATGGCAAAAAAAGGAAATACACAATCTCTGCCGTGACAGAGAAATGTGGTGTTTCTCTATCGCGGCAGGAAACCTTTTAGTCCCGGGTGGTGTTACAGCCCGGGACTAGAGGCCTGTTTCCACCAATGTACTTGTGCAAAGTATCTACGCATAGATCCGGCTCTGATACCACTGTAGGGTTCGCAGCATAGAAAACAAAAAAATTCCTACGATGGGAACAACTATGTACCAAGATCTATCTACTAGATACAAACAACGGGTGGATGTATATCCGTAGAGAACATACCCTTGAAGACCGACAAAGCTTAACGAGTCCAAACTCGTGGTTGATGTAGACGATCTCTTGCTGATCTCAAGATCGAGAGGAAGTCCTAGCGCTGCAAACCAGCGGCGCATTCGTGCTCGCACACACGTCCAAGGCACCGAGCAACCTCCGCCTCCTCACTCCAGCGATGCAGCGGAAGCACAACTCTTTATTGCCGAAAAGCCACCGAGAACATGTATCTCGCTAGTCCGAGACCATGGGGGATAAATACACAAGGGGGAGAGAGATCCTTCATGAGGAGGTGTAAGTGAGAGAGAGGGAGGGGGCTCCTTCTATAGGGAGAGGGGGAACCCAAGGGGCCATGCGCCCAGCCATGGGGCTGCCCCCACCTCTTCCACATTCATGTGGGTGGACACTCCACTCACTCAAATGCCTTTCAATTCCCTCCACTAAAAAACCCACTCAAATTCCCAATAAATTTCCACCACATTTAATGCAAACTCTCATTAAATAAAACTCCTTTTATTTATTTAAAATTTTGTAAATTACTTTAATGACAAACATTCACATATAACCCCTTGCTAGTATTTCATTTCACATGCAGAAACACTTTCTGCAATTTCACCCGAAAACCCGTTTCGGTATCTAGTGAAATAAATTCCTGCGCTTGTTATTCTTTTCGGCATGAAACTTTTGCTCCAAATGGATGTCAGTGTCTCTTAAGTGTGTCACCCTACGGTTCACGAATAATGCGAACATGATCGAGACCCCTCTCAGATCAATAATCAGAAGCGGGATCTGGAGACCCATACTGACTCCCACACATTCAACGATGACTTTCTTGTGATCGTCGGAACCTTTTATGCTAGTATCTTAATCCCTTTGTTTCGCGATATATTACATGTCCGAGATTCGATCATCAGTATCTCCATACCTAGTTTGATCTCGTTACTAACATGCACTTTTTTCTCGTTCCTGTGATATGACATTCTAGTGATCAAATCACTTGCTTGCAAGCTAATCAATGTGATATCACCGAGAGGGCCCAGAGCATATCTATCCGTCATCGGGATGAACAAATTCCACTCTCGATCCATGTGCCTCAACATAACACTTTAGTAGTTCTAAAACCATCTTTATAATCACCCTGTTATAGTGTGACGTTTGATGTTATCAAGAAACTCTTCCGGTGTTAGTGATTGACATGAGCTCATGGTCTAAGGATTAGGATCACTTCGTAAGTTGTTATAGCAATATAAACTCAATGACTTTGATCGTAATGCTATACTTCGGATGAATGTTCATCACACCATTACACTAATGTTGTGACCTCGTTATTAACAACATCCATTGTCCATGATCAGGAAACCTATGATCATCTTGTTAATCAACGAGCTAGTTTATAAGAGAGGCATAACCAGGAACTTCCTTTTTGTTTATTAAACACACATGTATTAACATTTCCGTATTAATACAATTATAGCATGTAAAATAAACATTTATCATAAACAAGGAATACGATAATAACCACTTTATTATTGCCTCTCAGGCATATTCCCTTCACTAGGGCCCGAGTGCCATGATCTTAGATGTGAACATGTTATTGATTCATGATGATAGTATTGTTTGTGATCTTATCTGCAAGTTGTGTACACGTATCATTGTCCGGAACCAAAGGCCCTGAAGTGACAGAAATTGGGACAACCTGAGGGGATGGCTGTGATATGAGGATCACATGTGTTCATAGAGTGTTAATGCTTTGCTCCGGTGCTCTATTAAAAGGAGCACCTTAATTGCCAGTAGACTCACTTTATGACATGGTTATACCCTACGAGTACACGACAGTAGCATACCTGGTCCAGCCCAAGGAAGGCTCACAAGAATAAACGCGTCCCGCGGAGATTTTCGGGTGGCCCAAGCCCATGACATCTTCGGATCCTTGGAGAGCAAGACTAGAACAGATAGAATATTCAAAGGGGCAAACCCTAAACTTGTAACCGACTCGATCCGTGCCCGAGACCTGCCTAACTCTATATAAAGGCTAGGAGGGCACAACGAGGAGGACCAATCCTTCGGTTCCGCCATAATCAAGAGCAGACAAGCAGGAGTAGGGTTTTCCCTCCGGGGACCTGAACCTGGATAAATCTCGTGTCCCCTGGTTGCTTGTCTGTTAACCGTTCCACGATCTCCGGCACACCCATCTTCTCCAAAACCCAAGCTCATAACAATGTGCATTGACAAGATCAAACCTCGTCAATTGGCGCCGTCTGTGGGAACCAGGGGCGCTGATTGTGCGATCGTGATGGTCCCGACCAAAGCGATCTACAACTCCTCGACGACGGACAGACATATCCTCTTCGGCGCTTTCGAATTCACCGCCCACTCGCCAGCCACCATGAAGGACTTCGAGCCCGTAGGCGATGGACTCGAGATCCTGTTCGGGAACTTCTACTTCTAGGTGGGACAAATTGGCACCCTCCGCCTCCCAGAGCGGGTGCCACTGCCATCGATCAGGCCCGCCTCGTGGGCTCCGCATCCCAGCGTGCTACGCACGTCAACATCGACAGATGAGTCATACGACAGCAGCAGCTGCAACTCAGATCTATGCGATCCCCCATCGGATGAAGGGACCTATGGTTCCGGATCCGAAAGATGCGGCAGCAGCGATCCAATCCGCGGACGCTACCAATGTGCCATGGTCATGCAAAGCGACGTGGAGCAACAACCACCAGGTTCGGGTGCACACGTGCCGCCGCCTAACCCACAGGGTAGAAACGGCGACAACAGGAGGCAACCATCCCCCCCCCCCCCGCCCAACGATGACGACACCGATGCTAATCGAGTAATCCACCTCAGCAAGGAAGGATGGAATCAGGCACGCAAAGCCATGGCGGGCAACAAGATCCTGCCTGTGGGTGCCTCACGGGACCTACTGATGGCATACCATCTGCTCCTCATCGAAGAGCACATAAAGCAAGTGAAGATGCAAGAGGTACTCGACAAACGCAAGCAAGCGGCCTTGGAGTCTAGCGCGCGGCGAGCTACGCTCTCCGCCGCTGGTGCCTCCAGCTCGCACGGCAATCAAGCCAACAAGCATCAGTCTCGCACGGATAACATGGATCCCGCTGCACGTCATGAGGTGACTCGAACCCTCAACAGGTCCTTCATGGAGATGGACGCCAACGGCTACATCACCCAGAAGACGCCACAAGCCGCGATCATAGCGGCCACCACATATCTCGCGTCCCATCCACCTCCGGTGGGGGACCCGAAGAGAGCCATGCACAAATCCGCGCTAGACGGACTCGGACTCATCAGAGCTATGCTCCACGATGAAACTCCTGCGGAGCCGAAAAAGAAAGTCGCGGTCAGATTCAACCGCAACCCCACACCCTCATCCGACGAGGAGGATCACGACCTACCTCGACAACACAAGAGCCCACGATGTCGCAGCCGCGACTACAACACTCAAAGCGACCTCGCTTAGCGCAAGGTCGAAAAGGCACGCGCCAAACGCGTGTGCTCATCTGAATCCGAGGAAGACGATGACGAAGGAGAACTCTGTGGAGCTCGATGCTTTAGCAGATCTGTCCGGTGGACAAAGATGCCGAGAAACTTCAAGCTTCCTTCGGACACTCCAAAGTTCGACGACACGCAGGACCCTAAGGCGTGGCTCAGCGACCACCTGTCATCCGTCAAGCTGCACGGCGGAAACAAAAGCACTGCCATGTAGTGCCTTCAGCTGCAGCTGACAGGCGCAGCTCAAATATGGCTCAGCAGCCTCTCTTCAGGCTCGATCTAAAACTGGGAGGATCTGGCGTACAGCTTCATCCGAAACTTCAAAGGCACCAGCAAAAGGCCAGCTTCGATCGAGGAGCTTCGGGCCTGCACCCAGCGTACGGGCAAATCCATTCGCTCGTACATACTACGCTGGACCAACATCAAAAACTCCGCGGCACACATCTCGGAAAAGAGAACGATCGATGCCTTCAAGGACGGTGTCAAATGCCCTGACTTCAAGGAGGAACTTGGGCGCGTCAAACCCAAGACACTTGACCACCTCATGGACATCGCAAACAGGTGGGCAGATGGCGAGGCTTCCCTCCACCGAGCACATTCGGATGAGGAGGATGAGTACGGCCGCAGACGTGAACGCCGTAGCAAGCGAAGATCGCGCGTCTATAACGATCGTGACGGACCCGACATGGTCGCAGCTGGCTACGCCGACCGCCGCAACAAAAGCAACCGCAATAGTGGCGGATATCGTGGAAACAACTTCCGTGATGGAGGACACCCAACGCAAACATGGCAATGTCGCGGCTGCGACGAAGAACCCTTGGCATACGACAAGTTGTCAGGCCCGTGCACCATCCACTTCTACATCGACAAGAAGGATGGCAAAAAAAGGGCCAGCCATATGCTCAAGGACTACCGCGAGTTCCAGAAACTCAGCGAGAGCTTGGCCCAGATGAGACATCAGATCCCGAACCCTGGGTTCGGACACGCACCCGCACCAGGCGACATCACCCACGGAGCTCCTCCACCACCACCCGCGGGACCTTCGAATCACCCAATCGCACCCATGCAGAACAACAGAGTAAACGGGTACCCCGCGCCGAAAGGGTCGTTGATGATCCAAAAAGTGTGCCCGACAAACAGGGCGCAAAAGAAGATCACCCGCCAGGTCAGCTTGGCTAGACCGCTCCACCCGCCATCCCTGAGTACCTCAGCGGTTCGGAGTCCTGCATCACATTCAGCCGTTCGGATCACCCCCCCGCCAGATCCCTCGCCCAGGACATGCTGCCCTGGTGCTCGAGGCGCAGATCGGAGGGTTTGAGATGAGCCGCGTCTTCATGAATGGCGGCAGCGGCATCAACCTGATGTTCGCCAGCACGCTAGCAGCAATGCGGATCCCGCTGTACAGCCTAGAACAATCCGACACAACGTTCCACGGCATAGTCCTGGGGAAGGGCATATTCCCCCTGGGAAAGATATAGCTCGACGTCATCTTTGGCAAACCTGACAATTTTCGGTGTGAGTGACTCGAGTTCGAAGTGGTGGACTGGCCATCACAATACCACGCCATCCTCGGGCGTGTGGCATTCGCAAGGTTCCTGGCAGTACCGCACTATGCATACTTGTTACTCAAGATGCCAGGACCTAGAGGCGTCATCACGGTCCAGGGCAGCTTCACCTGATCCGACCATTGTGACAGAGACTTCAAAAGAATCTCCCAGTCATTCGGCATGCAGGAGGAGCTAACAAGGCTTCGAGAGGTGACAGACAACGGGGCACCCCCAGTCTCAAGGAAAAACGCACCGGACATGTCATTCGACTCCACAGTTAACATAAATAAGGTGCAGGTCCACCCGACGGACACCTCCAAGACGGCGCTGATCGCCAACAACCTTAGCCCCGCATAGGAAAGCACGCTCATCGAATTCCTCCGTGAGCACTAGGAAATCTTCGCCTGGTGTCCTGCGGACATGCCAGGAATTCCCAGGGAATTCGCTGAGCATGCACTCAATGTGTTTCCAGACGCCAAGCCCGTAAAACAGTCCATCCGACGACTATCCGAGCCACGGTCTGAAGCCGTCAGAGTCAAAGTCAACAGACTGCTCGGTGCTGATTTCATCAGGGAGATCAAGGAAAGCGAGTAGCTGGCCAACACCATGCTGGTCCCTAAAAAGGACACGGACATCCTGCGGATGTGCGTGGACTTCACGTCGCTCAATAAGCACTGCCTGAAGGACCACTCCCATCTCCCTCGGATTGATCAGATCATCGATTCGACGGTAGGATGCGAGAAACTCTCCTTCCTCGACGCCTACTGAGGCTACAATCAGATTCGACTGAAGGTCGAAGATCAGGAAAAAACGGCGTTCATCACGCTGTTCAGAGTATTCTACTACAACACAATGCCCTTAGGGCTGAAGAACGCAGGTGCCACGTACCAACGGTGCATGTAGGCATGCCTGAAGAGCCAGATAGGCCGCAACATACAGGTCTATGTCGACGACATAGTCATCAAGACAAGGGATCCCAAGACACTGATCGACGATCTCCGCGATACGTTCGACAACCTTGACCACTACAGGATCAAGCTAAACCCAGAAAAGTGTGCCTTCGGCGTCCCATCTGGCCAACTGCTTGGCTACTTCATCTCTTAGCGAGGGATTGAGGCGAACCCGAAGAAAATCTAGGCCATACTGGCCATGGAGAAGCCGAAGAACCTCAAAGGTGTCCAGCAGCTAGCTGGGCGCATCGCGGCGTTGAGCAGATTCATCAGCCGCATGGGCGAAAAGGCCCTGCCTTTCTACCAGCTGCTACAAAAGCTGAAAAATTTGAGTGGACACCCGAAGCAGACATCGCATTCAAAAATCTGAAGAGGCTGCTCTCCACCTTGCTCGTCCTGGTCACACCAAAGGAACGTGAACCTCTGCTGCTATAGATAGCAGCCACGCATCAGGTGGTCAGCACTATGCTCGTGGTCAAATGACCTGAAGATGGCAAGACCCATGGGGTCCAACGTCCAATCTACTACCTCAGCGAGGTGTTGACACCAACAAAATAGAGGTACCCTCACTACCAAAAACTCGCCTACGACGTGTTCATGACAGCCCGTCGGCTGAGTCACTACTTCCAGGAGCATCAGGTTATGGTCGTCAATGAGGCACCTCTGAACAGCATCCTGAACAATCTGGAAGCTACAGGACGTGTAGCCTTGTGGGGCATCGAACTGTCCCCTCTAGACATTGTCTACGAGAAGCGCCACGCGATCAAATCTCAGGTTCTCCCGGACTTCCTCGTCCACTGGATGGAGCTGTAGCTGCCAGATACCCAGATATGACACAATCATGGACAATGCACTTTGACGGATCCAAGCGCGAAGCTGGAGCGGGAGCCGGGGTCATACTGACATCCCCACATGGAGACAAGATGAATTACGTCCTCCGGATGAAATTTCGAGCCTCCAACAACGAAGCCGAATACGAGGCCCTCGTCCACGACATGAAGATGGCCAAGATCTGCGGTGCAATGTGCCTCGTCATCTACGGCGACTCAAACCTAGTCGTCTAGCAGACGATGAACGAGTGCGACGCACACGCCGCTAACATGATCGCATACCGTGCGCTCTACAAATCACTCGAAGGAGACTTTGACGGCTGCGAGCTACGCACGTTGGAAGGGAAAACAACGAGGAAGCCGATAGACTCGCCAACATCGGCTCCACCTGCGCACGGGTGCCACTAGGTGTGCTCCTCGAACAAATATGCGTGCCTTCCATCAAAAGAAAATTCCCCAAGGGATCACCCGAAGAAGCAGAGCAATCGGGGGTTGCGCTACCCGAAGGACAGGAAGGACCCGAAAACTCGACACAGAGGTCGTGTTGGTCAACCTGATGCAGGTCATGGAAATCGAGGAAACATGGACGCAGCCGTACCTTTGGTACCTGATAAACAGGGAACTGCTTGCTGACCCGACAGATTCCCGACGCATATCTCGCCGGTCCAAGGCCTTCACCATAATCAATGGCGAGCTGTATAAGCGCAGCATTTCGGGTGTACTCCAAAGATGCGTCACCATCGGTGACGGCAAAACTATCCTCCAAGACATCCACGAGGGCATCTGCGGCCATCACGCGGGCAGCCGCACCCTCGTCGCCAAAGCTTTACGAGCTGGTTTCTACTGGCCAACGGCCACGAACGATGCCAAAGACACCGTCCAAAGGTGCAATGGCTGCCAGAGGTTCGCAGTCAAACCGCACGCACCAGGATCGGAGCTTAGGCCCATACCTCTGGCCTGGCCCTTTGCCCAGTGGGGCCTCGACATGATCGGCAAACTGCCCAAGTCCTCGAAAAGAGGCCAGGTCTACCTCCTAGTCGCAGTCGACAAGTTCACCAAGTGGATCGAAGCCATGCCCGTTACCAACCAAAAGGGTAAAACATCTATGAAGTTCTTCGAGTCCATAGTCTACAGGTTCGGCGTGCCACACAACATCATCACGGACAACAGGTCGAACTTCATCTCCAAAGAATTCTAGGATTTCTGCGAAGGCCTTGGGATCAATATATCATACGCCTCTATGGCGCACCCGCAGACAAACGGGTAAGTTGAAAAGGCCAACGGCCTAGTAGGTAGTGGCATCAATAAACGCCTGCTCAGCCCACTCGAACGGCTTGAGGGAGCCTGGGCAGAAGAGCTACCCTCCGTCCTCTGGAGCCTGCGCACAACACCAAACAGCTCAACGGGCTACACACCTTTCTTCATGGTACATGGAGCAAAAGCCGTGCTACCTGCAGAAGTGCGCCATAAGGCCCCGCGGGTCGTCGCCTACAGCGAAGCCAAATCAACGGTCGCACTCGAAGACGTCGTCGACACACTCAACGAGGCACGCGACATCGACGTGGCTCGCTCCGCGGTCTACCAGCAGAGCCTCTGCAACTACCACAGCCGCCGGCTGCGCCCGAGGTCCTTCATCGAAGGAGACCTAGTCCTATGACTCAAACAAGAGCGGTCGAAAAAGCTCGAGTCACCCTGGGAAGGACCCTACGTCGTCACCGAAGTCGTCCCAGGTGGCGCCTACCGCCTCAAGCACGTGGAGTCTGGAGTCGCATACTCCAACCCATGGAACTTCGCACAATTGCGATGCTTCTACCCCTAGCTACCCCCTTTTTACTTTTAATAAGGCTACTCAGCCGAACAATGTACCTCCTGATTACAATATGAATAAAGCTAAGTGTCTCGCCCAAAAATTTATCTTTTCCTCACATTTATTTCTGTTGCAACACACTCGGGGGCTCCCACTCACCTCATGACTTCGTCGACTAAGGACAACGCATGAACACCTGAGTAGTTGATCACGTTAGGCTAACGAAAATGGCATGCATACAACCAAGCACCACGTGCTAAATACAATTAACCTTTACAACAAAGGGCACAACACGCCCAGTCGAAATACATACAAGTTTTACATCTATCTTTTTAGAGGACCTAACTATGCTGAAGGATCACCTGCACATGATGCTCAAAAAGATCTACAACCTCTTCGGCATACTGCCTAACAGCCGCATAATGCGGGCGCATATCCCATAGGCCACCATCTGGCCGAGGAGGCGGCCCAGCCCCCACAGCCGCAAGATTAACATCAGGGCGATGCAACCGCACGAGGGGAAGGGTGGCCTTCACCCCTGCAACCAACTGGTGCCGCACCAACTCCCTGACGTGACACGCATCTCGAAACTTTCCCAGCAGCTCCAAGAGAGTCGATGGCGCTTCATCAAGGGGAAACATGACGTGCAGAATCGACGCCAGCGAAGTCTTCACCTGCCTCAGCACTCGGGACACCTGATGAGCACGATCCTGCACAGTCGCAAGGACCGTCGCATGGCCGCGATCCATCCAGAAAAAAAACCTCTGTCTTCCATATCCCGTCGAGTCAAGCAGTTGATCCGAACTTCAATGTGCTCTTTCTCCTCCCTCGGAACAAGGTTGGCACCTGCAGCAACTACATAGTAAGATGACTCGCAAACCAAGCGCATCTGAAAACAAGCAGCAGCTCGAAGAAACTTACACTATAGCTGCTTGGCCAACTGCCGCAGCTCCCCCACCAGATACTCCTCCCTGGTGGTAGCTCGCTCCGCTTTCGATTTCCATACATCTGCATGGCCTCGGATGCAAAGTATCTCCTTCTCAAGACTGCGGACGCGGTCACGAAGGAAAACAAGTTGTGAGGCACCATCCCTGGAAGGCCGCGACTGCTGAGCAGACGAAGCATCGACGGGGTCCTCACCCGAAGGTCCCTAAAGGAAAACAGACAAGAGTATGAATGACACATGATTGAGCAACAACTCGAAGGATCATTTATATACAACAAAAGGTCACTATGTGGCACACAGATGTTGTTCGTCAAAGATTACAACAAAAGAAGACAACAACTATCCTACAACTACAGCAACGAAGCCTAAGCAGCCGCATCCTGAGTGGCCTCAGAGCCAGATTGCCTGCTCTTGACCTCCTCCTGCTGCTTCGCCGCATACTCCGCCAGCAGGTCAATGAGCTTCGGCCCATAGCACTTGCAGTGAGAAGTGTAGAGAGCGAAGGCTACCTCAGAACCGTCGAGAGCCGTGGGCATCTGGGAGGCGACCTGATGAAGATCCAGCTCTGCCCCAGATGCCATGGCCATGGCCAATCCCATGGAAGCGCCAATGCCCTTCTGCTTGCGCTTGTAGGCCGTAGGCGCATCCGCTGACAGCGCCTCCGCCAAAGAATCCACATCCTCAAGGGCGACGCCCTTGGGAACGAGCTCCTTGTAGAAGCGCCCGAGGATCTCCTTGGCCTTGGCAAGGGAGCCAGAAGCAGTACTGCAGCGGTCTTCGACCACCGCGGCGACATCGTCTAGAGCACTCTCGTGCTCCAAGGCGCTGCGATTGAACTCAATGCTCGAAGCATCTGGAGCAGAAGACAACAAAGGAAACGAATAAGGGAAGGGAGACAAAGCAGTCGAAATAGAAAAGACAGGCAAAAACACTCACCCGGAATGGCCTTGGCAGCAACCATCAGCTTCTCGGCCACCTCCTTCTCGCGCGAAGCCACGGCAGTGGCGAGCTGCTCCTCGCGATCCATAGCTTCCTTCTACAGGCGCTCCTTGGTCACAGCCGCGTCAGCCAGCTGCTGTTCGAGGCGCTCCTTCGCCCCAACGACATCCTTGGCTTTCTTCTCCACTCTCCCAAGGCTCTTTTTGAGAGCATCAAGCCCGCAGAGGGCTGTATTATTTTCATCTGCAAAAGCAATAAGAATACACATGAGTTATACAAGCTAGCAAGCAGGCGAAAAAAGAGCAGGATCAATTCACCATGTACCTCGAAGTTGCCGCAGGTTGGCCTCCAGCGCCAGGTGCTGCTGCACAAGCAAGTTCGCGCTGTGCACAAAAGGCTGCGAGAAGAAACAAAGCATCACAAAAGGACTCGAGGGCTGCGCCCAAAAACCGAACAAGACATCAAACACACGAAAAACGCTCGGGGGCTACCCCTACAACAAGAGAGAGAAAAACTTACATGCTCAGACGGAGACTCCGAAGGTCCCGGTGCAGTCTTCTGGGCGATGATCACTCGAGCCTCCTGCGGAGGGGGATTCGGAGCAACGCCCCCAGAGGTGGCCACCGTCTGAGAGGGAGGGGGCGTCAGTTTTGACTCCCCTACGGCTTCCTGAGTGGCTTCACTAAAAGAGCCCTCAGAGGAGTGGCTGCAAAGAAAGTGTAACACCCTCAGAATCGGCCCTATGCAAGTTTTAGCGAAACCCGCCAAACCCGCATAGAAACGATTCTAAGGTGCCCACCAGGCACTTTCGTGCGGGTGGAAAACGAAGTAATAACATTACACAACAGTCCTCGATGGGACCCACAGAACAGATATATATACAACACGACTCCATGAGTCAAGAATTCAGATATACAATACAAAGATCCAAATCACCTGGAAAACGATATAGCGTCCGACTACGGACAAGATGCAAATGGGGCTAAGAGCCCTGAAGAATAACCAATGGCGTCCATAACCCTGCCCAGGCCAAGCCGGAAGGGTAACCCTGCTAACGACGTCGATCTCAAAACCTGCTTAAACAAAAGGGGTGCCGACAAAGGGCAAAGGAAAAAGAGGAGCGTCAGTACTGAGGCCAGTACACGGCGAGGCTAGAATTCGGCGGTCCTCGCCTACATAGGTATGGTGGACTGAAGCGGCAGCGGCAACATGCACTGAACAACCTATAGAGACTCGATATAACCGGCGGCTATCAGAGAGGGGTAAGAAAGACCTATCCGGAACCAACCTGATACTACCACCAAACAAACCCATCCTGGTATATCCCCCTCGAGACCAATCGAGAAAGTCAACCGAGGAACTCACACAGTTGGCAGTTTTATTTATTCAGTTATCGTTGTAGCAATTACTAGTCAGGTGTAGATAATCATCCTGATAAAATAAGCAGTGGGCCGTTTTAGTTAACCATTCCGTTATAGTGGCAACACTTACTAGTCAGATACAATTAGCATGAGATAACCCAAAACCCAGCAGTTGTTGGTACTTTTATTTAGCCATTCCGTTGTAGTTGCAATATTTACTAGTCAGGTACAACGGTCGCAAACGACAACCCAAGCAAGCAATTGTTGGCAGTCTTATTTAGCCATTCCATTATAATGAAGCTGATTACTAGTCATTATAAAGTCAAATTTATAGCACTACTTTAGTTATAGTTGTCTATGATCGAGATACTATGCTCCAAGTCGTCCATAACCGCGGACACGGCTTTCAGAAAGTTTTACCCGGCCGGGGTGCACAAATAGCAACACACACTCGATCAACCTCGGAAAAACCAAATCAAAACCCAACGAGGCCTTCACGACAAAGCAATCACAAGATTCAGAAATATTTCAGGGGGCCACCCCATTGAGTAGACCCGCAACGAAGCTAGCTGACTCCGAGACGGACTCAAGGTTTGCGTCAATGGCTGTAAACGACTGGGAACCCGAAAATGTGACTGGTCTTGTCGATACCGCGAAAACATTCCGCTTACCTAAACAGTACAGTGTGCTCCTCGCACAATCGTAAATAAAGCAGTAAAGCATGGCATAAGTACAGGATCATAAATAAAACCTCAAACTAGTTTGTGGCCCCAAGAAATAAGACGGAATCAAGATCTGGCTCAGGGGGTTGCATAATCCTCCCGGATGTGGATAGCGCGATAAATCAAGGAACAGGTATCAAGTACTCGGGGTCCTACGGGACACAAGTGGACGGTTAACAACCAAATAACATCTATTGCCCACCTGTGCCTCTTCTTACTTACTTCAATTTTAGGTGTTAAACAGTAATTAAAGTGAACGATAAATAAAACCATGATCATCTCCAACATCAAACATGCGGCAATACTCCAACAACTGTGGTACTTGACGACACGCAACAGCACTTGAGCAAGCGACTACGACGCGCAAGTCCAACTATCTACCAAACAACAGGTAATAGGATGTGTCCAAGGCAATATAAGGCTGCAAGGGATATCACGGGTACGAAAACTAGAGCAACGCAACACAGATAGCAATAGATCAACAGGAGGGAAAAAATACTATAAAAGTAAGATAGGTAGAAAGGGGGAGATGCTCGCCTGAAAACATTGTCGAAGGTCCAACCGAAGATCGGGTCGACACTCGCATCAACTCAACGGCCTTATCCGCGAAGAAGCAAAACACTAGAATAAACACCGGAGGCACTATTTAATACTACGGCAAAAGATCGGGCATGATGCATGTGTGATGAATGCATGGGAAAGATGCGATGCAACTAGGCAATGTTAAGCGGAACCGGGGTCCCGACAATTAATTAAACGGTTCAAGTTATTTAGAAACCCCGCAATTTAAATGTTGTTTGAACCAGGTAAAATATAGCACCGGTTCGCTATACCAATTTAAATGAGGCTGATATACGACTGGATTTGCCCGCATATGGGCCCCATATTTAATTATGAGGTGAATCGGCATAAGGCCCCCAAACCACACAAATATGCATGCGAGTATGACAATTTAATATGCAACAAGTTGGATTATATTATAAAATAGGGTTTCGGGAAGGGGTCACACATTAGAGGTTCTCGACGAACTTGGGGTTCCGGGGTTCGGGGTTCGGTCTCAGGGTTCGACGGGATCGGCGAGGTTCGGATACAAGAGGAGAACTTGTCGTGACGTGCCGGAGATCTTGGTTCCTAGCGGTCGATCTTGTCGTCGAGAAGAACTTGTCGGGTCCGTGTATCGGGTCGGCGTTCAAGGTGGCGAACTTGGCGTTCCGATTGGAGATCTTGGCGTTCCGGGAGGAAGTACTTGGTCTAGCGTCGGGGGCGCATCGGACTTGCCCTGGTCGGCGTCGCTCTTGTCAGGCCCGCGCCATCGAGTCGGTCTTGGCATCCAGGTGAGGAACTTGGCGTATCCGCGATCGTCGGTTCGGTCTCGGGGAGCGGTCTTCGAAAGGAAGGAGAACGTGCCGGAGTTTGTTCTTTGGCTCCGAGAACGATCTTGTGGTCCATGTGGGCGATCATGCCGTCGTTGGCGAACTTGGATTCCGATAAGAGGGTCTTGTCCACCGATAGGGTTTGGAGATCTTGTCGCAGTGTTGTTGAACTTTAGTCCACTCGCAGCAACAAAATGGCATCACCACACCGCCAACACGTAACGCCATCTCACTTGGCGGAATACTTGTACCTGCAGGGGTCGATGAGTTGGCACCCACGACAGGGGGAACACGGCCAGAGGCAGCGCGCGACTGGCAGTGGTGGCGGGCCGAACGCGGCGAGGAGGAGGGTGGCGCCGCTCGGGGCACGCAGACGACGGCGAGGGCGGCGGCCCGAGAGGCGGCCCGGCGGCGGCGAGGAAGGGACGAGGCGAGCTTGTGCCAGCGGCCGGAGCAGGGCGGCTCGAGGAGGTGCGGGCGCGGAGGTGCGGGCGCGGAGGGGAGGATGGCGCGCCGGAGGGGCGAGGCAGGGCTGGCGGGGCTCTGCTTGGCGGCGGGGCGGGCGCCTGAGGGGGAGAAGACGGGCCCGCGGGGCGAGGGCGGCTCGGGGTCGCCGGCGAGGAGGGGGAGACGCGGGCGGTTGGAGGGAGCCTGGCGGCGGCGCCATGGGAGGAAGCTGCGGGGCGAGGCGGTTGGCCGGCGAGGTGGAGGCCGGCGCAGCGAGCGGCGGAGGCGGGTGGGGACGCGAGGGAGGGCGGCGGGAGGCCGAGCGGGGTCGTCGGCGAGGCCGTTGGCGGCGAGCCCGAGCGGGAGCGGGGCGAGGTGGGGGAAGAGCGGCCGGAGTAGGGGCCGCGGCGGCGGGGAAGAGGTGAGGCAGCCGGCGGTGGCGGGCACGGCGCCGGAGCGGAGGAAGAAGGAGGGAGGCGGCGGTGACCGGAGTTGGGGAAGGGGAGAGGCGAGGGGGTTGCGGGAGCGTGGGAGGGAGAGGAGCCCGTGGGGGAGGGAGCGCGTCGGGTTGGGGAGGTGGGACCGGGGTGGGCCAGAAGAGGCGTGGGGATCGGGGCAGGGGCGGGTCCACGGGGTGAGTGGCGGTAGGTGGGGTTGGGGTGGTTGAGTGCGGGGTGGGGCCGGCTGGCAGTGTGTGGGGTGTGTTGCGTGTGTGTGAGGGAGTGGGGCCAGGGAAGAGAGAGAGAGGGGAAGGGGAGTGGTTCAGCTTGGTGAGGTGGCAGGGTTTGATTGGCTAGGGGGAAGGGTGAGGTGAGGTGGCAGCCAGGGATTGGTCCGGGTGAGGTGGAGGAGGGGTGGGTAGAATAGGACTGGTAGTTTTAGGATTTTGGGTGGACCGATTGTTTTGTACTGGGGGTGGTCGACTGGGTTGAATCGGCCCGTTCGACTGCCCCACTAAAAATAATTAAATATTTTATTTACTTCAAACAGGGCTTTGTAACCCGATAGCAGACAAAACAAAATAATCCGGAGACCCGGGTTTTGCGTTTGAATAAAGACGGGGCGTTTAGAAAACAAATTAGGTTTTCCCGAAAATAGTTTTATGCAAGCACATGCAAGATGATGACGATGCTCAAATGCAATGTGGCATGATGACATGAGCATGCGGTCATGATGATGCAATGCACAAAAACAACGCGATTTTCTAGTAGTGGTTTTGCGGGATGCCACAATTCGACACCACTAACAATGGATCTCGCCCTCGAGATCCGCCTCATGGTACCGGAACGAAGGTCGGCGATCTGCATCTTCTCGCTTCGTGTAGATCTTCGCGACACCACTAACAAGAGGTCGTTGTCCGTGATCGTCGAGAGAACACTCCGGGAACAAAAGGTCGAAGGTAGAGGCATCAACAAATAAAGCCACCTCTAGCTTCCGTGGACGGAGTAAAATTGCCGGACCCACTGATTCGATGTACAAGAGCGAATGATAAGAGTAGTCGGATGGTGATCAGTCCATCGCGCACCCAAACCATTATTCTGCACACGAATAGGCGGATTATGCAACCAACTCTCGGAATTCAGATTGGAGATCTCGACAAGCGAGGTTCGGAAACAAAGGAGTGATGCCGACTCTGCATCGGATCTGGCGTAGATGATGTCGTTGCGTCGGAAAACACCGGAAGGCACAAACAAGGAACAAAGAATGGTACCACGGTAGACGGATTCCTCAGGCAGCATGAACACCGGATGGTAGAACTCCGTTATCAAAGGAGGGAGCGAAACCCTGAAGGTACGACGGAACCCAACCACGAGAAATCCTGGACTCGAAGAAAAGGTAAGAGGGTAGATTCAAAACACGCAGAGGTAAGAGGAGAGCAGCAGAGGGTAAGGAGTAAAATCAGGCCTAATCAGAACTATCCAACCGATTTTGCAAAAATAGTTTTGGACACTCTACTTCGGCCGTTAGCTAGGTTATCCTACAGGCTGGACTTGTGGGGTATCGCAACTGCTGAGCTCTGATACCACTCTGTAACACCCTCAGAATCGACCCTATGCAAGTTTTAGCGAAACCCGCCAAACCCGCATAGAAACGATTCTAAGGTGCCCACCAGGCACTTTCGTGCGGGTGGAAAACGAAGTAATAACATTACACAACAGTCCTCGATGGGACCCACAGAACAGATATATATACAACATGACTCCATGAGTCAAGAATTCAGATATACAATACAAAGATCCAAATCACCTGGAAAACGATATAGCGTCCGACTACGGACAAGATGCAAATGGGGCTAAGAGCTCTGAAGAATAACCAATGGCGTCCATAACCCTGCCCAGGCCAAGCCGGAAGGGTAACCCTGCTAACGACGTCGATCTCAAAACCTGCTTAAACAAAAGGGGTGCCGACAAAGGGCAAAGGAAAAAGAGGAGCGTCAGTACTGAGGCCAGTACACGGCGAGGCTAGAATTCGGCGGTCCTCGCCTACATAGGTATGGTGGACTGAAGCGGCAGCGGCAACATGCACTGAACAACCTATAGAGACTCGATATAACCGGCGGCTATCAGAGAGGGGTAAGAAAGACCTATCCGGAACCAACCTGATACTACCACCAAACAAACCCATCCTGGTATATCCCCCTCGAGACCAATCGAGAAAGTCAACCGAGGAACTCACACAGTTGGCAGTTTTATTTATTCAGTTATCGTTGTAGCAATTACTAGTCAGGTGTAGATAATCATCCTGATAAAATAAGCAGTGGGCCGTTTTAGTTAACCATTCCGTTATAGTGGCAACACTTACTAGTCAGATACAATTAGCATGAGATAACCCAAAACCCAGCAGTTGTTGGTACTTTTATTTAGCCATTCCGTTGTAGTTGCAATATTTACTAGTCAGGTACAACGATCGCAAACGACAACCCAAGCAATTGTTGGCAGTCTTATTTAGCCATTCCATTATAATGAAGCTGATTACTAGTCATTATAAAGTCAAATTTATAGCACTACTTTAGTTATAGTTGTCTATGATCGAGATACTATGCTCCAAGTCGTCCATAACCGCGGACACGGCTTTCAGAAAGTTTTACCCGGCCGGGGTGCATAAATAGCAACACACACTCGATCAACCTCGGAAAAACCAAATCAAAACCCAACGAGGCCTTCACGACAAAGCAATCACAAGATTCAGAAATATTTCAGGGGTCCACCCCATTGAGTAGACCCGCAACGAAGCTAGCTGACTCCGAGACGGACTCAAGGTTTGCGTCAATGGCTGTAAATGACTGGGAACCCGAAAATGTGACTGGGCTTGTCGATACCGCGAAAACATTCCGCTTACCTAAACAGTACAGTGTGCTCCTCGCACAATCGTAAATAAAGCAGTAAAGCATGGCATAAGTACATGATCGTAAATAAAACCTCAAACTAGTTTGTGGCTCCAAGAAATAAGACGGAATCAAGATCTGGCTCAGGGGGTTCCATAATCCTCCCAGATGTGGATAGCGCGATAAATCAAGGAACAGGTATCAAGTACTCGGGGTCCTACGGGACACAAGTGGACGGTTAACAACCAAATAACATCTATTGCCCACCTGTGCCTCTTCTTACTTACTTCAATTTTAGTTGTTAAACAGTAATTAAAGTGAACGATAAATAAAACCATGATCATCTCCAACATCAAACATGCGGCAATACTCCAACAACTGTGGTACTTGACGACACGCAACAGCATTTGAGCAAGCGACTACGACGCGCAAGTCCAACTATCTACCAAACAACATGTAATAGGATGTGTCCAAGGCAATATAAGGCTGCAAGGGATATCACGGGTACGAAAACTAGAGCAACGC
Source organism: Avena atlantica (assembly GCA_910589765.1). Taxonomy (NCBI): domain Eukaryota; kingdom Viridiplantae; phylum Streptophyta; class Magnoliopsida; order Poales; family Poaceae; genus Avena; species Avena atlantica. Next base: position 391,896,143 of record OU342735.1, read on the forward strand.
AACACAGATAGCAATAGATCAACAGGAGGGAAAAAATACTATAAAAGTAAGATAGGTAGAAAGGGGGAGATGCTCGCCTGAAAACATTGTCGAAGGTCCAACCGAAGATCGGGTCGACACTCGCATCAACTCAACGGCCTTATCCGCGAAGAAGCAAAACACTAGAATAAACATCGGAGGCACTATTTAATACTACGGCAAAAGATTGGGCATGATGCATGTGTGATGAATGCATGGCAAAGATGCGATGCAACTAGGCAATGTTAAGCGGAACCGGGGTCCCGACAATTAATTAAACGGTTCAAGTTATTTAGAAACCCCGCAATTTAAATGTTGTTTGAACCAGGTAAAATATAGCACCGGTTCGCTATACCAATTTAAATGAGGCCGATATACGACTGGATTTGCCCGCATATGGGCCCCATATTTAATTATGAGGTGAATCGGCATAAGGCCCCCAAACCACACAAATATGCATGCGAGTATGACAATTTAATATGCAACAAGTTGGATTATATTATAAAATAGGGTTTCGGGAAGGGGTCACACATTAGAGGTTCTCGACGAACTTGGGGTTCCGGGGTTCGGGGTTCGGTCTCAGGGTTCGACGGGATCGGCGAGGTTCGGATACAAGAGGAGAACTTGTCGTGACGTGCCGGAGATCTTGGTTCCTAGCGGTCGATCTTGTCGTCGAGAAGAACTTGTCGGGTCCGTGTATCGGGTCGGCGTTCAAGGTGGCGAACTTGGCGTTCCGATTGGAGATCTTGGCGTTCCGGGAGGAAGTACTTGGTCTGGCGTCGGGGGCGCATCGGACTTGCCCTGGTCGGCGTCGCTCTTGTCGGGCCCGCGCCATCGAGTCGGTCTTGGCATCCAGGCGAGGAACTTGGCGTATCCGCGGTCGTCGGTTCGGTCTCGGGGAGCGGTCTTCGAAAGGAAGGAGAACGTGCCGGAGTTTGTTCTTTGGCTCCGAGAACGATCTTGCGGTCCATGTGGGCGATCATGCCGCCGTTGGCGAACTTGGATTCCGATAAGAGGGTCTTGTCCACCGATAGGGTTTGGAGATCTTGTCGCAGTGTTGTTGAACTTTAGTCCACTCGCAGCAACAAAATGGCATCACCACACCGCCAACACGTAACGCCATCTCACTTGGCGGAATACTTGTGCCTGCAGGGGTCGATGAGTTGGCACCCACGACAGGGGGAACACGGCAAGAGGCAGCGCGCGACTGGCAGCGGTGGCGGGCCGAACGCGGCGAGGAGGAGGGTGGCGCCGCTCGGGGCACGCAGACGACGGCGAGGGCGGCGGCCCGAGAGGCGGCCCGGCGGCGGCGAGGAAGGGACGAGGCGAGCTTGTGCCGGCGGCCAGAGTAGGGCGGCTCGAGGAGGTGCGGGCGCGGAGGTGCGGGCGCGGCCGGCGGACGCGGAGGGGAGGATGGCGCGCCGGAGGGGCGAGGCAGGGCCGGCGGGGCTCTTCTTGGCGGCGGGGCGGGCGCCTGAGGGGGAGAATACGGGCCCGCGGGGCGAGGGCGGCTCGGGGTCGCCGGCGAGGAGGGGGAGACGCGGGCGGTTGGAGGGAGCCTGGCGGCGGCGCCATGGGAGGAAGCTGCGGGGCGAGGCGGTTGGCCGGCGAGGTGGAGGCCGGCGCAGCGAGCGGCGGAGGCGGGTGGGGACACGAGGGAGGGCGGCGGGAGGCCGAGCGGGGTCGTCGGCGAGGCCGCTGGCGGCGAGCCCGAGCGGGAGCGGGGCGAGGTGGGGGAAGAGCGGCCGGAGCAGGGGCCGCGGCGGCGGGGAAGAGGTGAGGCAGCCGGCGGTGGCGGGCACGGCGCCGGAGCGGAGGAAGAAGGAGGGAGGCAGCGGTGACCGGAGTTGGGGAAGGGGAGAGGCGAGGGGGTTGCAGGAGCGTGGGAGGGAGAGGAGCCCGTGGGGGAGGGAGCGCGTCGGGTTGGGGAGGTGGGACCGGGGTGGGCCAGAAGAGGCGTGGGGATCGGGGCAGGGGCGGGTCCACGGGGTGAGTGGCGGCAGGTGGGGTTGGGGTGGTTGAGTACGGGGTGGGGCCGGCTGGCAGTGTGTGGGGTGTGCTGCGTGTGTGTGAGGGAGTGGGGCCAGGGAAGAGAGAGAGAGGGGAAGGGGAGTGGTTCAGCTTGGTGAGGTGGCAGGGTTTGATTGGCTAGGGGGAAGGGTGAGGTGAGGTGGCAGCCAGGGATTGGTCCGGGTGAGGTGGAGGAGGGGTGGGTAGAATAGGACTGGTAGTTTTAGGATTTTGGGTGGACCGATTGTTTTGTACTGGGGGTGGTCGACTGGGTCGAATCAGCCCGTTCGACTGCCCCACTAAATATAATTAAATATTTTATTTACTTCAAACAGGGCTTTGCAACCCGATAGCAGACAAAACAAAATAATCCGGAGACCCGGGTTTTGCGTTTGAATAAAGACGGGGCGTTTAGAAAACAAATTAGGTTTTCCCGAAAATAGTTTTATGCAAGCACATGCAAGATGATGACGATGCTCAAATGCAATGTGGCATGATGACATGAGCATGCGGTCATGATGATGCAATGCACAAAAACAACACGATTTTCTAGTAGTGGTTTTGCGGGATGCCACAGAAAGCACCAATCAAAAATAAGAAGACAAAAAGAAGGCAGAAAAGGCATTCGAAGATACTTACAAGTCCATGTCGCTCAAATCAAACATGGGTAATGCCCTCTTCCCTTTCTTCTCTTCCTTCTTCCTCTTGGCCGACGGTTGCGACGCCATAGCCCGCACAGGCACGTCCGAGATAGGAAAGGAAGAAGCATCGTCACCTCCGTTGTGACGGAGAAGGAACGACGGGTCCCTAGGCGTTGGCGGAGTCAAGGCATCCGAAGATTCGCTCGAGCTCCGTGCCCGCTTTCGGGTCTGCCCCTCGCTCGCCTCGGGGGCTTCCATAGTTGGCGACTGCGCCGGCGGAAGCTCGGACTCGGAGTCCACAACTTCGTTCTCTAGCGCAATCAGAAACCTCTCGGGTAGTGGAGGCACCATGTCATCCACCTTGAGATCCTGCACAATGAAGGCATAATGATCAGTACAAGCAATTACAAGAAAAGCACTCAAAAAATAAGGCGCTACGCGCACGTCGCAAATCTACACATGCGGAACTGGTCTCGCGGCACTGAACAGGGGCGTCAGTGACTTCCCCGGAAGGTCCTCGTCGGACTTGTACTTCAGCAGTGGCCTAAGAACTCTGTCGAGGTCCCCCTTGGAAAGCTCCTCAGCCGAAACTCTCGTCGGGTCGTGGCAGCCAGAGTAAAGATACATCAGATGCGCCCTCTCCTGGAGCGGCTGCACCCGACGTTTGAGAAAGGTGCAGATGATGTCTACACCGTTCACCTCCTTCTCCGCAACCACCTCGAGGGCCTCCACCCGACGGTAGAGCTCCTCTAACTCCTCCACCTCACCCTCCAGGATATGATTCTTCTAGGATCTCTTCTTCAAGATCTCCTGAGTAGAATCGAAAGGCGCAAGGCCGAAGCTTTGCCCGTCCACTATGGAGTCGCGAATATAAAACCACTTCCTCCACCAGTATTGGACGAACTCAGACATAGAGAAAGATAAGAAAAGAACAGTAGATCGAAGAGAAATGACGCAGCCGACGATTGGATAAACTCCGTTGAAGCCGGACTGTCTCTTCACGGAATAAAGCTTCCGGAAGAGGCCAAAGTGCGGCTCGATAACGAGCCAACACTCGCAAAAAGCAACGAAGCAGGCGATGTGAAGAAGAGAATTGGGGGAAAGATGGTGGAGTTGAATGCCATAGAAGAACAACAGCCCACAAAGAAAGTCGTGGATTGGGAAAGAAAGGCCGCGAATAATGAAAGCGACGAACATCACCTGAAACCCTGCGGGTGGACGGGGAGTTACCTCATCGCCGGGGATCTTGACTCCTTATCCTACGGGATTAAACCTCGCTCATGGAGCTTGCGCAGATCGTCCTCACGCGTCTCCGTGCGCTGCCACCCACCTTCGGTGACGCGAGCGGCGACGGTGCCCTTCTTGCCACCGGCAGCAGCACTGGTGCCCGCTATGGTGGAGACCTTCTTCGGCTTCCCTATCGTGGCGCGTCGGTGGCGGCGGTGTGCGCGCAAGAACGAGGAGGGGAATGATCGGAGAACGTCCAGCGCACAAAGGAAAATGCTCAAGAACCGGAGGCAGTGAAAAGCAAATGGCTAAGGGTGAAAACAAGTTACAATTTTCCCCACAGATATAAGGATGAAGACGATGAACAGGGACCGTTCATCAGGAAGCCCTAACGTCAGGATCAGATCCTACCGTCCACGTGTCAACACAGCAGCGAATCGTCGCTCGCACGCCGTCCACTACGCACGGAAATCGAGGAGACACCGTAATTCTTGCCACGTCGCGCATGACCAGTCAACTCAAGTCAGAAAGTGGGACCCATGCTCGTCCAGTCGCGTCACCTCTGGCGCCGCAGACGCCTAAGGTCACCGATCGTTAGCACTAAAGTCATCAAAACCACACCAGCAACGGTTAGAAATCTTTGGCTGACAAAAGTACTCACTCGAATCTACGATTCAAGCAAGTACTTGGGGGCTACTCCTATCAGGAGCACTGTCCGCGCACCCGAGGCACAAATAAGGTACTACACCAATGATCTATTCTTTGAGTCCTACGTCGAGTCTATGACTCCACTATGGACTCGGGGGCTACTCCCATAGGGAGGATTGATTCAAGCATCCGAAAATTTTGTGTCCTACGGACCTAAAGCTAACAACGGATGAGGTAAAGTCTCTGATCGAGTCTACGACTCGAACAGACACTCGAGGGCTACTCCCATAGGGAGCGCTGGTCGCGCACCCTATGAATTCTTTGACCGTGATCCTTCGGATCAAAATGCAAAAACTTTTTGGCAACTTTGCCCCAACCAACACTAAGTGAGCAACATCCTCTTTGGCCACCCGAAACACCTCCGCGGTGATAAAACTTCGGATGTTGTGTCTGCGACGCAAAGATAAGACCTACAGATACCGTCTGATGGCCTGGTAACGCACCCGACTGCGCTCTGCTAGTAAAAATCCGTGCCAACAGGCGCGATGAAAATCCTGACGAACACGTTGGGTACATCATTCGAAAACTACTAGGATTCGACTCCTGTAAGACCTCAACGGCCTGAATCGAATTACGCCAGCATCTATTCCGGGTTCGAGTCTAGGGACTCGAATCCGAAGAAGATCGTGTTTGTTTTGTCCTAAGACAATTAACTGACCCTGATCCGTCAGGAGAGTCAGACGCACGCATCAAAAATCCCTACACACATTAAATCAGTTCTCTGATGAACAGAAACAGTTGCACCCGAAAGATTGTAGAGTCCATAGCCGAATCTGCGGTTCGACTGAACACTCGGGGGCTACTGACATGGTTATACCCTATGGGTACACGACATTATCATACCTGGTCCAGCCCAAGGAAGGCCCACAAGAATATACGCGGCCCGTGGAGATTTTTGGGTGGCCCAAGCCCATAACATCTACGGATCCTTGGAGAGCAAGAGTAGAACAGATAGATTATTCAAAGGGGCAAACCCTAAACTTGTAACCGACCCAAGACTTGCCTAACTCTATATAAAGGCTAGGAGGGCACGACGAGGAGGACCAATCCTTTCCACCACATACACACCTCCACGCCAGATTGCATCTGCGTACCCCTGTAACCTTCGGTTCTGCCATAATCAAGAGCAGACAAGCAGGAGTAGGATTTTCCCTCCGGGGGCCTGAACCTGGGTAAATCTTGTGTCCCCTGGTTGCTTGTCTGTTAACCGTTCCGCGATCTCCAGCACCCCCATCTTCTCCAAAACCCAAGCTCATAACAATGGATATTGACGAGATCAAACCTCGTCACTTGAGCCTCCGCTGCAACCGGCTGGATGGACAAAAGATGTTGTGCAAGTTCTCATTGAGAGCACGTATGACTATATATGGAACACATGCCTATGATTGTTTAGTACTTGGATGCTTTATCTTATTTATCTGCAAATGCCATAGCTCTTGAAGTTACATGAATAGTCTCGTCCATGCAACGCCCGTCCATCCATCCCTATGCCTACCGCACTCATATCCTACTGTTTTCTACTATTGTGACTAGTGCCTTTGTTTCACTACTATTGTTACTTTGCTATTGCTACTACAAAACTATTGTTACTGATAAACTACTGTGAGCAAGACTATTTCCAGGTGAAGCTGAATTCACAACTCAGTTGTTAAGGCTTATAAGTATTCTTTGGATCCCCTTGTGTCGAATCAATAAATTGGGTAATACTACCCTTAAAGACTGTTGCGATCCCCTATACTTGTGGGTCATCATTGAACCAAACTTAAATAGTGGGGCTTAATTTTATAATCTTCAGCAGTAATTGCTGGCTGAGTAATAGGAGTACGCAAATAATCATTGTTGGGAGTTGCAAACTCCCCAAGCCTCTTTGCATCCATATTTCCTATGTTTTTGGATTTTCTTAAATAAAACTTATAATAGTAAAAACAAGAATTAAAAGACTAACTCATTTTTTGGTTTTTCAAATAAAGACTGAAAGCAAACTAACAAAATAAAAAACAAGAATTAAAACTATCAAGGTTCCTACTAACCTCACCAGGGTAGCTATTGCTTCCCCGACAACGGCGCTATAAAAAGAGTTGATACCTTCGATCTAGATTATAGATATAGTATAGTTCTTTTTCCCTAGTATACCTAGGTTTAGCGAATCCTCGGGAAGCAGGAAGCAAAGTGAAGTTACTTAAATGGACCTTCGGAAGTTTTAGAATTCCTTTTGTGTTTTCAACGGACAAAGAGTTTGCGATCTTTTTCTTGTTGTTGATGATGGAGAGATAGAGGGCCTAGGGATTTCGGTTTCACCAGTAACTGTGCAAAACATCTAATGGGAATAAAAGATAATAATAAAGTATGCATGTAATTGTTAGAGCAAGATAATTATATGTGGGCAGTGCATCCATAATTGCTATTGCCTCCGCAACCGCTTATAGCAATAACCTACTAGTCTCATCCATAGAAGAAAGGAAACTAATGATATGCATAGTGATATCACCTTAATCCCAAGTAAATCCCTCACATACAGCCATACTACCCCTTCTGTCACTGGGTTCCCAACCTGCAGATCAGTCATCAATCACACTCCCTATACCGGATCAAATCTTGGGGTCTTGGGTACCTAACAAGTCCTTAGATTGAGGCAAGAGAGGATACAATAATCATCATGTCATACAAACTAATACATGATCCTATCTATGATAAATAACATGCACAAAAAGCTACATGGTTTAGGCCGAAGCCCTTATCCCAAGAAGAATTACTCACACATAGAGATGAAATCAACAATCATAAACATTATAATAGAGATCATAAGATTGATAGAAAATAGTCTTACAATGTCGCAAATTGGAGAAGAGATCTACTATTACAAGTGGTGGAACATGGCTATGGTGGTGGAGAAGCTTTTTTTACCATTTGCTTGTCTACGATATGCACCTTGTGCAATCCATATAATAAGCTTATCAGCAATTGCTTTGCTTTGCTATTTGTTTGTCTACTATGATCTATATTCACTAGCACCTTGTGCAATCCATGTATTAAGCTTATTAGTGATTGATTTGCTTTGTCATTTGCTTGTCTATGATCTACATTGACCAACACCTTGTGCAATCCATATGCTTACCTTATTAGTATTTGCTTTGCTTTGCTTTGTCATTTAATTGTCTATGTTCACATTGATAAGCATCTTGTCTTCGCATCGTGTCATTGAATTATTGTCCTAGCCAATTATTCCAAAAGTCTAAACTGATAAAAGAGGATAGACAACATATTTATATCCACAACACCACATCACGTCCGGTGGCCTTTTTTTTCCTTCAGGTGTCCGCATGTTTTTCTAATACTGCGTGAGCAGAGTCTTAAACTTAAGACCTCTTACCTATGGTAGCATATTGAATTGTTGCGCCTGTTAATTATTTTAAAAATCTAAACTGATGAAAAGACGATAGCCAACATATTTATATTCTATTTAAAAAAACATATTTATATTCTCAACACGTGTTACATTGTTATTACTGGCAACATTTTGGCCCAAGGCTGGCCAAGTCCACCTTGGCTCATTTCAAAAACAAAAAAAAGTCCACCTTGGCTCTGCCAGACCGGGCCACGCGCCCAACATGTTTTTTCTTGATTGCAATATGTGCCCCCCTGCAACTCGAAAGGGCAGAAGAAATAATAAAACGCAATTTTCCACTCCTACGATTTATAATCTGCCACCAAAACGGATTATAACGACGGGGTGGTCACGACCCAAAGGCAAGACAGATCACGGATCTGTAAACCGGGTCCACGAAGTAATAGCCAGCAAACAGACAGGCAGCGGCAACCACGGAACCAAACCGATCACGTTGCCCTGCGGCTTAGCCTAGACTAGTCCCCACGACTCCCATCTCGACCACTCCCGTGGACTCCCTCGCTCCCCTTCCCTCCTCCTGTCGTGTCTTCCCGTCCCCGCGCGGTGGTCGCCCGTCGCCGGAAACAGAAGACCACAGCCGGAGGGCGTCAGATCCGCCACCGCCAAGATGAACGACACCGATGTCTCCAAGCAGATCCTGCAGATGGTGCGGTTCATCCACCAGGAGGCCGAGGAGAAGGCCGGCGAGATCTCCGTCTCCGCCGAGGAGGTTAGTTTTTTTCTCGCTTCCATTCCCTTCTGGAATGTTCGATAAGCTTCGCGATCCACGTCTCCTAGTTTTTCTAAACGCTCGATCTGTTCGTTGCCACCTGCTTGCGAACCGCTCGATTGTTTAAGCCTAAGGTTTCAATTTTGCGATCGCGAGATCTGCGTCGAAGTGATAAAATGCCCAGTTCCGATGTAGATCGAAGAACGTCTAGATTCGGGCTGTGTAGCTTAAGCTGATCTCGATGCACGGCGTAGAAGCTTCGAGATCGCGAAGTTTTCAGCCATGTACAACTTCTGACTTGAATTAGAGTTGTCTAAATTCAGATACCTGGACGAATGAATCCGTACTAGTTGATTTGGAAGTGTCAATGTATCATGTATATTTACTCTTGTAGACGGTTCAGGAAGAGCTTGAGCTGAATCATGAACTTTGAACTAATGATACCCTGATGTTGCTAGAAGCAGGACTAGAGCGTGATCTTAATGTAAAATTTGGTACATGCCAGTTTTGTTTTCGAAGCAGCAGATCACCATACCCCATTGCCTACTACCTTATGATCTTTTGTTCTGCGCCCACCACCTCTGATCCACTCAAGACATGATACATGTGTAGGCTGTAGCATTAACCATCGAATCTTAGGTGTCATTTTATTCACCTATATCACTGCAATGGGAAGTAGATCTTCCATCAGAATGTCATAAGTACCAATTTTTTTGTCTGCAAGATGAGTTGGTTGTGTACTGGATGTTGAGAAATATACATTCCTAACGGTTGTTATCTGATTTACGCATTTATTTATTATCCCATGGTTTGTATTATCGATTATTGTGTTCCACTATGCCATCATCTTTAGGTCTAGGAGACATGATTTGTGGGCATTCTGAGTTTCCCTGTGCTGGCACAGTGGTTTACCTGTGAAGCAACATGTTGGTCTATGTGGAACTGAATTTTTTCTTGTGCATGTGCTTGTCTATTGCGTTTTCTGTTTGTTCGCTATGCCATAAGTTCCTTGCTTGTCATAATTCGTCCATATGTCTGACTATTGTGTAATTACATTGCAGGAATTCAACATTGAGAAGCTGCAACTTGTTGAAGCTGAGAAAAAGAAGATCAGGCTAGAATATGAGCGGAAAGAGAAGCAGGTTGATGTTCGGAAGAAAATGTGAGGCTTGAATCCTCTCTTTATCCACGAGAATATAATGCTGTATACTGCATTTTATGTTCAGGTTTAGAGAAATTATTCTACACTTTAAGTATATAAAATGTTATAGAGAGAACTGACCAGCAAATTAGATAAAATATATCAGTGACGTTAACCATTGAGGTACAAGATAAACCCAAATTGCTTTAGCTTCACAGTTTCATCAGTCTTACCCACTTGTTCTTCATTTCAGAATGCTTGAATAAATATACTCATGGGTCTATAGCTAAGCTCCTAGGCGGACCCAACCGTCCCTAAGTCCGGGCAGGTGCCCAGGCTTCCGGCCGAACGACAAGCCTAATTTGTGGACAGTTTGATTAAAAAGTAGTGTCATTAGCCTAGAAATACACTGTTTTCCCAGGCTTTGAATAATTCTTGGGTCCACCAAGCTTGAGCATATTATTATGTTACAGCATACCTTTCCTGCAGTCAACTGATCAGTCAACTAAAGATTGACTGCTTGTTTGGTTTGAGTGGCATGACTTAAAAGTAGAATACACAAACCAACAACGAAAAGAATGCTACTGCGAACAACAACGGAAATATAAAGCACGACATGCAGAATAACATAATCTAATACTAAAACAATGTGACCTTAGTATCATGTACTCCCTCCGTCCCATGGCATAGGGCATAATTTTTTTCTGGTTTTTCCTCAAAGCATAAGGCGTGGCTGTAGAATAGTTAACTACCCGTAATTATCCCCCTTGCGCTGGAACAGAGGAGACACCGCGCGTGCATGCGCATGCTAATTGGCCATGCATGTCTGGTTGCTAGAATCAAGGAGACGTTGGCTAATAAACAAGAGAGAGAAACAATTATGAGCAGTTATTAATTAGGGGTATGAAAGGAAAACTTGCACACTATCTGGCTCTCCTTAATCCACGCGCTGGAGTTTTTGCGCCTTAAGCAGGGAGTACAAATGAAGTGCAGTGCTGACTTTGTAGTACTAGGGGTTCCCTTTTTGTTAATTTAGAAGAAACATTAGGTAAGTGCGCAATTCACCAAACCATCTGCATTAGTATATCCAAGTTTATCCCTTTCCTAACCTAACAAATTGTAATTTTTTCTTTTATCAGTGAGTACTCTATGCAGCTGAATGCTTCTCGCATCAAGGTGCTTCAGGCCCAGGATGACTTGGTTAATCAAATGAAAGAGGATGCAATGAAGGAACTCCTGAATATCAGTAGCAACCACCATGAATACAGGAACCTGTTAAAAGAACTAGTTGTTCAGGTTTGTTTGAATGTACTGCACACAGAGCTTTTCCTTTGTTCCTGTATTGATGATCAAGATCTTCTAACTTAAGTAACATGTGGATATGTGTCACTGGTCCTTTCAGTTAGGATGCACTCTTGTTTTTTTCATTTTGAAACTCGAGTGAATTTGATTCAAAGGATCGATTAAGCAACATCCCTTTTATAATACTCCTAATATTGTTGCCAAACTCATATATTAACAAGTCCTATTGTGGATAAATTACAGTGTTTGCTTCGGTTGAAAGAGCCAGCTGTACTGCTCCGCTGCCGCAAGGAAGACCACCATAATGTAGAATCAGTACTGCATTCAGCAAAGAATGAGTATGCATCAAAAGCAGAAGTCCACGAGCCGGAGATACTAGTTGACCACAGTGTCTACCTGCCACCTTCTCCAAGCCATCATGATGAGCATGGCCAGTTTTGGTAATGCATTGCACATTATCTTTTGGGTAGTTTTCATAGTATTTTTATTCCTGAATCCATCTTTGCCGTAGGGTCCCAGCTAGAGCTACGCGGCTTGTCAAAATTATCTCTCATAGTGTTTTAATATTAAATATACAAATGTAGCAAAAGTCTCATTCAAATATATTAGAGAAATATACTCCCTCTGTCTTGAAAAGGATGTCACAAATTTATTTAAATTTGGATGAATCTATGTACTAAACATTGTCTAGATACATTCAAATTTAGACAAATCTGTGACATCCTTTTCAGGATGGAGGGAGTAGTAGTTTAGCACTAACAGTAATAGTACATGTCCATAGACCATAACTAAATTATGGAACCAATCAAAGCAGCACTACAGTATGTATTATTGCTTTCTAATAGAACTGTATATCAAAAGTACCACACCTTTTGTGATAAATGTAATTATACGAAATACATAGCAGATATTGTGCTATAAGCTAAAATACATAGAGGAGCTATTTGGAGCTGTTGTGCCAGTCAGCTAATACAGAGCAATGTTGGCACATTGCTTGGGGTCCGAAAAAAAAACTGTAGTTGTAGTTATTGCTAGCTATTTAGAACATGTAGTGTATTGATTTTCAGTATATACATTTAGCATCAATACACATGGTGTCTGTGATGTACTTGTACTTCTATAATTTTCAGTATCCACTTAAAATCTTGTCAACATCAAGCATTCTCAATCCAGTGTCTCTCAGTAGTTTCATGCTAGCTGTTGACTCACTGACTGCGATCATTTACATGATTACGTTTTTATGCTGAAATTGCTTTTATGCAGCCATGGGGGTGTTGTGCTGGCTTCTCGAGATGGAAAGATTGTGTTCGAGAATACCGTGGATGCAAGGCTGGAAGTTGTCTTCCGCAAGAAATTGCCAGAGGTAAAGCCAATTTAGCTGAGTTGTAATGAATACTGATTACCCTTCGTAATTTGTGTGTATGCACCAGACACAACATTATACTCCCTCCGTTTCAAAATATAAGATGTTTTAGCTTTATGAAGTAAATGTATCTAGACTTGTTTTTGTATGTAGGTTCACTTAACTTTGGGTTGAATTTACACACTAAAAGAAGTCTAGATTTATTTTCTTCACAAACCTAAAACATCTTATATTTAGAAACGGAGGGAGTACAGTACAATATTCCACCGAAGAAAAAACATCTGTTCTGTAACATGAAAATGATTTTAACTTCCTTGTTTCCTTGCAGATCCGGAAGCTTCTTGTTGCGGCCTAATCTGCACTTGTATTTTGGTGATGGTACAGCTGTTTCTATGTAATGGCTGCTGGTTTGACCCTGCAGCTGCAACGAACCCCTGCCTGTTTTTTGCAAACATTGATTGTTAAAGTATTCATCCTCTATGTACGCACTACCTATTTGTTAATTATTATTGCCGAGCACAAACTATTTGAATGCTGTTTGCTCCGAGGAATAAATAAATAAAGTACTGTCAGACTGAAAGGGTTAAGCTAGGCCATCTGGCTTGCCAATCTGTGTATAGTTCTTACTACTACAAGACTGAAACAACTTATGGTGTGAAGTGCTTATTTATCTGTGTCTCTTTGTCACTGGTGTAAGGCTTCCATCTTTCTCTGAGATAACAAGCGCATTACTCTCTCCGTATAGAATTGTTTTGAAATATATTTTCATAATATATACATTTTATATCACACATATTCATATTATTTTGTATATCTATGGTCAAACTTTATAAAGTTTGACTTACACGTAAAATTATGCGAGAGAGTAAGATGTTTTAGATTTGTGAAATAAAAGTATCTAGACACGTTTTACTGTATAGATTCATTTGAACCTACATATTAAAAGGTGTCTAAATATATTAGCTATATAAATAACATATTATATTTCCAAACGGAGGAAGTACATTGCAACCATACCATGGCTATCTCAACTGGACAACGTTTCAACTCAGTTGCTAACGTGTTCCTTTGTTTGTTTGGAGTCGCATTGTCCTTGCCGGTATCTCCATGACTCTGTCCCTCCCATAATATAAGATGTTACAACCGATAATGTGTGACATCATATGTTATGGGACAGGGAGTACATTGATCTCCAACTAATCATCTGCATAAACGTAGTTACAAAAATGAAGCAGCACGAAGGCCCACACGCCACAGCATGTAGCCAGCACAGAGGTAGGGAAAGCCCAGCTTATGTGGATCGGTGCGTGTAATGATCGTGCGCATCAAATGGTGAAATGCTCAACACCATGCAAGGTCCAGTAGTGCAGGCGAATACAATAGCCCAAGAATCCAAGTTCTGAAAAACATGTCGGACAGCTTCAGGTCAGAGTCTCTCCGTGGTCTACAGTCAGGTTAATATGGTTTTCCTTTTGCGTCAAGGTTCAAATGGATATCGAATGGTTTCTGAAAAAATGTGAATACCCGATGCTGAAGATTGAACAAAAAAAAAGCAAAGTATTGACAAACATGGCAAACACTGGATCTCCCATCCCAAATTCCAAATCGAAAATCAACATGCAGGCGAGGACTTCAGAAGAAAGAAGGTAACATATCCTGTCCCGTTGATGTGGTTACAAATCATTTTTACTCCCACTTGTTCTGAAAGATGACATTCTGAATATGCAGAACCCATCAAACCTACTAATTTTTTTGTGATAAACGAATCAAAGTAGGCAAAATTTAGATTTCTGAATGTACATTTGAAGACATATTACACATATAATCTACATGCATCAAGTATGAACATTTAGAAATAATTAGACATTCAAAGATTTATAAATTAACTAGACCTATGTCTAAAATGTCAATTTAAATCTAATGGAATAGTACCCCACCCATGTTAGAAATATACGATGTTTTGGAAATGCCTTCAGACCAACTTTTAAAACCTTGACTATGTATATCATTTTTATTACTCATTGGAAATCATATTTATAGTTTTGCCTCAAAGAGTAATTCCAGAATATTATAATTTTGTTTTTTAACATAAGCAATGGAAATTAGCAATCAAAGTTATATCTTGAGAACCGTGTCAATTATCCCAAACGTCATCTATTTGTGGTACCTAGGGAGTATTATTTTTCGAAACTTTTCAACATTAGTTCTTGTTTCGAGAGACCTTTACTTTTTTTTTAGCAAGCAGACTATGCTTCTGTTTCGACAAAAAAGACTACTATGTTGCATAGTAACTACTCCCTCCATACCGGTTTATTAGACTATTGTGCATATCAAGATAAAACTTTGACTAATAATTTACCTGATAAAATGTTAGTTATATGTATACTTTTGGTGACATATGACTAACATGTTGTTGGCTAAATTACTAGTCAAAGTTTTATCTCAAAATAAGTACTCCGTTATGAAGGTAGTACCAGTAATCTCGAGAGGTTACACTTTCGAATAAATGTCCCTTAAGAAAGTAGGGTATAGTTACTGCTTCTTTCACCATTTAACTCTATTTTTTTCAGCACTAAGCTAATTTTATTGATTAAAATATTTTAACATGATCTATTTTTTTTAACATATCGCAAACACTGAATCATCGAGTTCCTTGATGAAAACAATGTAAATAAAGCTGCTCCAAAGTTCTCATAGCTAACTTAGTCCTTCGCACATGGTATCCTTGTAAATCTCTTGTGAATAAACTACAAGGCCAAACCTACACAAGTTGGATTAACTTACTGTAAAAGGTTTTGAAGAGCGTGGAAAGCCTTTTGACTAAGAGATTAATCCTACGACAATGAGCATACCATGAAACACTTCCCTGCAGGGCAAATATCGATCGAGCCACCATCTCGTTCCGGTTCATTGGGAAAGAAGATTAGAAAGCACGAAAATATGAAACAAGAGAAATACTAACAAAAAACCGGAGAAAAGTTAACCATTTGTAGCATGTTATCATTTACTAAAAGTTACTTCCTCCGTCCTGAAAAGGATGTCTCAGTTTTGTCTAAATTTGAATGTATCTAGACACTATTTAGTTTATAGATTCATTCAAATTTTGACAAACTTGTGACATTCTTTTTAGAGAGGAGGGAGTAAATTTTATAATCTACTAGTGTAACAGTATGGTCAAGCACAAGAGCACTAATTAACTTCTTTAAGGCTACGGTTAAGTTAATTACTTCTCACTTTTATGCTGTACACCCTCATACATGGAGTAGTACCAGCAAGCATCTCTCCACTAACCAGCAGTCTGAACCACTAAACAAAGTTAGCCACCTGCGATCGAGCAAAGGGATGCATCAGGGCTGCGACGATGGGTGGCTATGACAGACCGAAGAACACAACAACAAATTAAGTTATAGCCCTAGCCACCGACCTGCGATCGAGCGAATCTGCATCCCCATCACCACCCTCGCTCGTGCTTGGAAGCATTTTCAATTCCATGTCACCACAAACTTTTTTAACCGCTTCACTGCACTTTGCTTCCCATCGGTTAGAGGGACAGGAGAAGACACCACATATACTATACTACTCACATCTCCTCGGGTAAGAAGACGAAGTGGTGGTGGGAGGACGAGAGAGAGTTTCCCGAGAAAGGGCATCAAGCAGGGCCGCATGGGGGAGGAGTAAACAAGGGTTTGCAGCATAGGAAAAGACCACCACACCAGTTCGTGGAGCCTAACTCTGGTTCCGGCTCGCGCTGCTGTGTTCTATGCTCTTGCCTCGCGGCCACCTCTCGCCGCCGCCCCAAGATTCTCCTCCCGCTGCAGTTTGGGATCGGCGAGGCAACGGCCGCGAGCCAACGCGCGTGTTACAGAACAGACCGTGCACCAGCCGATTCTTGGCACCTGCCGCGTCCACATTCTCTCTCGATTAAGGTTTTTTCCGCCCCCATGCGCAGTCCGGCAAAGGAGTATTTAAGCAGTTAACCCTCAAAAAAAAAGAGGAGTATTTAAGCAGTTTTAGAGCAACTCTAACACATTCCTTAAAAAGCTTTGTCGGTACATTGGACCGACAGATGCTACAGGGGCAACTTATGATGATGGTTGATAATGGAGACGTGGGAGACTCTGGGACGAGATTGACAACACGGAATTTACCTAGGTTCGGCTCCTCATGGTGGATGAAAAGATCTACTTCTTGCTTAACTGTATTATGAGAGGCCAGATCAGATTACAATGGTGTCTGGTGATGGTGCAATAAGCTAGAGTTAGGAAGTGTATGAGAACGTAAGCCTAAGTCTCTCTAGTCAAAACTTTATATATGCGGCTCGACTAGAGTTGTCACATCCTAAATTTTTCCAAATTTTGAAATGTGAAAAATAAATAAACAAAATAAATAATTGTAGAAATTTAGGGTGAAAAGAAACTTTTTGATTTCAAATGGAAACATCAAAACCCCACTTGAACAAACTTTGAATAAAATTTAAATCCAACTAAATTCAAATCAAGTGAAATGCATTCATCATAAATGTATCTTGAAAATTTAAACACTTGAAAAAGTTAAACCAAAACTCTAAAACCCTAATGGAAGAAAAAGTATTTCCAAGATATCTCTAATACTATGGATTTGATCCATATAAAAATTTCTCAACAAACATTTATAAATGATCATGGATGATAAATAAAAATAATATAAAACCATAGAAATTGGTTTCACTTAATTTGGAACCATGGATAAAAACTTATGAATTTAATAAGATGAAAGGAAATAATTTCCAAGCTAATAAAGCTCCTAATCAAAATCCATACCAAATTGTGAGCAATTAAGCCTAAAAGGATAAACAAATATTAAATAAAATTATACAAATTGGAGTCACCAAGTTTGGATCTATAAATAAAAAGATATGGATTATATAAGATAAAGAAATAAATAAATAAATAAGGAATATTTAAAAGCCAAACCGAATCTTGGCCAAATCCATAAATAAATGAAATAAAGATAATCCAAATAAAATAAAGGAATAAAGAATATTCAAATAAAATAATATGGCCTTAACCAAATTCTATTCCATTTTGAATAAAGATAAAATCCCTTAGATAAATGATGAATTAAATCAAGGGAAAATAATAAAATGGAATTTCACAAGGTGAATATAAAAGTTATTTAATTAACTTAAATGGAATAAAAGAATCATTTAAATAAAGTTTTGGAATTAAAACCATATTTGATTTTATTGGAATAAAGACAATTGCCCAATTTAAATGATTGATAAATCATATTAAAATATTTTAAATAATAATTCAAGTGAATTATTTGCACTAAACAAAACCTACTAAAAAGGGTTTGGTGAAAATTAGAATTCAAATAAGGGTTTGAAAATATGATAAAAATCTTATTTGAATAAAAAAACAAGTGCCTAATTTGAATAAAGAATAAACCATAGTTGAATAAAGGAATTATTCCAAAATGGTCTTTAAAAAACATATTTATAACAGTACTAAAATATATTGAATGTTTAGAAAAGATTTGAATTAAAAAGAGGTCTGAAATCATTTGAACAAATTCAAAACAGAAAATCAAAATAGAAAAAGAAACAGAAAAAAAGAAACAACCCAACAGAACCAGCCCAGCTAAGCCCAAAAGCCCACCCGGCACTCCCCCTCCCCAGATACTTTTTCACTCACGAACAAACCTGCACCACCGCTGACAGAACGACCCCACCTTCTCCCTCTCTCTCTCACTGACGACGTTACCCCATAGCCACGTCATCGTCTCCTTCACCCCCGCAGACCAGTTCCTCCCCTCCTCGCCGTTTCTGCCCAAAATTTCGCCGAGTAAATTCGTCTTAACGCTGCAGCAATTACACCCCGCGATTACTCTCGTTAACTCGCCTCTCCCTCCTCCTTCTTTCCCCTCAGACCTCACTCGACCGGAGCCACTAGGCTGCCCAAATTTCGACCCCAACTCCCTCTGACCCCGATGAGCTTTTCGACGAATTCCGGCGAGCCCAGCTATTCCTCTGCCCCCTCGACTACACAAGCCCACTCCCCAGCCTCTAGCGCATCTCCCAGTGCCTCCCGTTCAGTAGTGCGAGAACCGTAACCTCGACAACCTCTTCACCAGAACAGCGCCACCGTCTGCCATTTCTCCGGCGACGTCCCCAGGTAAAGTTCGACCGCGCCTCCCCCTCTCCTGGATGCACCCGTACTCGCCGCTTCTGTGCGCAGTTAACGCACCCTTTTTCGTGCCTTAGCGTGACCCGTACACTCGCCTCCGACGATGAACAGACAAGCCCGACGCAGACGTGAACTCCAGTGAGCAATATCCGCCATTACCGTGCGCCCCTCCGTCGACAACGACCACCTCGAGCATCCCCACGCCACGGCGAACTCGGTGAGCTTATCCCCTCGCTCTCTCGCTTCCTGTATCGTCGGCACCGTCCTCGTCTGAGCGCGCCGCCGCCGTTCACCACCGCCAACGCCGCCAGTATATGGCCAGTAGTTGTGAGCCGTAGGATCTTGATCTAATGGTTGCGATAGAAACTTAACCGAAGGGGTTTCCTTTGATCTGTGCTGTGCGTAGTCATTTAGATCTGACGGCCCAGAAAAGTCGATCCAACCAAAGCGGTACCGCCCAATAAGATTGCTCCACGTGGCTCAGACTTTGATTTAAAAACAGAAACATTTCTATTAGATATGTGATTTTGTAAAATTCATAACTTTAAATCTACACATCCAAATTTTATAAATTTTATATCAATGGAATAAAAAAAAGAGTGCTTTCCAACCATGCACTTTGTTTAGTGATTTTCTTCTAAAAAGTTAGTTGTTTTTGCAGAAACATGTATTGGTATATTTTATGTATAAAATTTATTCTAGAAATGTTTATAGGGTAAAATCTTTTGTAAATGGATGGTTTTGAACCTACTGACCATAGAAACCAGCTTTTGTATTTAAAACCATATTTTGTGAGGCTAAGGAATAAATCTTTGAATAAAATCATTTCTAGTTAAATAAAAATATCGTTTAAGTTTTAAAAATGCTTTTGAGTAAAACCTTTGGTAAAGGATTTGATTTAAACTCTCTGACCCCAAACACCAAGTTTTAGGATTTAAAAATATATTTGGTGAACACTATAAAATTATTACCTTGTTTAAAGGCATTTCCAACAAAATAAAATATGGCTTTGATTTAAAAATAGTTTATAGGTAAAACCTTTTGCAAATGGTTTTTATAATAAACACTTTGACCATAAACACTAACCTTTGTGATTAAAAATACATTTGTAAAACACTAGAAAATATTACTTTGATTAAATCATTGCTAACAAAACAAAAATGATTTAAAGTGGCCATTTTCACTAACTTAATATCAAATGATTTTGGCACCTTTATAAATGACCAATAGGTGTATTATAATGTTTATAACCTATTAGAAACCACTTTTCCAAATAAAACAATCTTTGGCATGCTTGCATGCATTGCTTTGTTTTTATTATTCTATGTGATGAATTGCTTGAATGGTAGATTGAATTTGTGCCTTGATTGAATTGTAGTGAAATTTGAAGAGTGTGACTATTGCAAGATTAAGGAGTGAACTTATATTCTCTACCAAAAAGGCAAGTGGTGCTTCATACTTTTGTCCCATTATTTTCACTATGCATTAGTGATATTTATAAGTAGGACTTGCATGGAATTTTCTAAGTATCTATGCCATGGGAAATCCTAGTAGATGAAACCTTAGTAGAATTTTCTCTAAGTTAAGATCCCTACTACTACAAGCTTAGCCTAGCTAGTAGAAAACAAGGATGGATTATATTCATGCTATGGAATATTTCTAAGTCAAGGACTTGTGTTTTGTTTAATAAAACAACTAAGTGAATGAATCACGTGGGTGGAATGGTATTGCTTGGAAGGATTTTTGTTGAGTGGTTACACAAGGCCAGGGGACTAGTGAACCTTGTGTATCTCACTTGTGGAATGCCACCCAGGAACAAAGAGATTTGAGATGTCAAATGTTGAGAAGATTCAAGTGTAGCCACTTGGCATTATGGGCTCTGCCTGGATCATATAGGTTGCAATAACTTATCCAAATGGACAGTTGGTGGTAGGGGATGATAGGCTGGAACGCGTCCATTCTGGTCTAAGGGAAGGATTCTGAAATATCTTGTCTCGATGCATGTCGAGTCTTGTGGGGAAAGTGCACCACTTCTACAGAAGGAAAAATCTAAGTATTTAGCCGTGTCCCCGGCAATGGACAATTAGAGCATCAAGACATGGAAGCTATCAATAATCTCCTCATCCCAATTTCTAAGTTAAAAACTTGTGGTTGAACGAGGGATAAAGGATCTTCTCTTTGATTGGTTGATGCCTTGGGTGATTTTGACAAACAAAAACTTAGTGTTTTCAAATTAAAGCAAGCATAAGCTCGACTTAGCCAAATGCATATAGAAGATAGATACCACTATTCTACCATAATATCACTTGCCAATACAATTCAAATGTATTGACCCTTGTGGCTGTAACTTATTATGTTGCAGGTTTGTTTGATGTTAGTGAAGTGTGTTGATTATGATTTCAAGTCTACAACCAACATGATTGCCTGTGGCATTTTGAATATGAAGGACTCCATGCTATAGTTATTTCTGCTACATTGTAATGAGATATCCAAATGAGCTATGTAAGATGTAATGAATTATTTTATTTCTGGTTATAAAGTTGTATTATGACCTTTGTTTCTTGATATTACATCTTAACTGTGGATGATAGCTATTGATCCAGGGACTAGCATTGTAAACACAGGGATCTCTACCTTATTAAAGGTTGGGACCTCTACAAGAGTTTACGAATTGTACTTTGAGTCGGTTATGAAAACTGAATCAGCTAATAGGCTGGATGGGCTTTTGCATGTACTTCAAGCCGACTAGCTTATGGGCCTCCGGAGTCTACATGCTTTACTCCTTGTGAATTGTTCTTAACTTTAGTCTTAGTGATATATATTTTTTCTTTGTCTCGGTAAGAAGTAGAAAATAAGATAAAGCATGTGCTAAATCTTTGAACAAAAAATAGAAATAAAGCAATTTTGAGCAGTGTGCAACATCTCAATGGTTTATCAAAAGAGTTGAGTTTCATTTCCCCTATCATAAGCATATTTAGTCATAGAAAAGGTTAATATAAGTGTCAACATTCATATTTATATCATTGACATAGAAGTTGAGTTGTCTCATGCCCCCAATAATGTTTACTCGTGCCACATGCCTTCTAGCCAGGCTTCCCTTGCATCTGATCATATATATGATATCATTGAAATAATTATTGAGGTATCTCATTGGCCCTTTGCATGAGTAATCACACAACATGTTTTCACCGATGACTATCCATACTCCAATGACAACGACACTCAACTAGGGGTTCCTCATTTAAAACTTTTACCATTCACATAGCTATTGATTTGGTTTAGGCCCCTGGCTTGAAATGCCCACCATATAAATATGGCTTAGGTTAATGGTCCAATGATTATTTCAATGATTAAATATATACTCACAACTATAACTTCTTGAAAGTCAATCAACACCGCCAAGTAGCCAAAATCAAATGACATGATATCAACAAAAGGAACTCAGTTGAAAACATCTACCATGTAAGCATGGTTTGTGTTACCCTTCAGACACTATGTCATGTTAATAATAATCATATTTATATTTAGCATGCCAAATTTAATTAATTAAGCACTTGTGCCTGTCAAGTTCGTGGGTTAAACCCACACCTTACTTTCCCATGAGCTTCAAGTATACATAAATAATAAGACTGAAAATTCAAACATATCACATGTAAAATACACTTGAAATAGCATGATTTATATATATGTAGATATGGTGGCCTCTACTAGAAATAACTTGTCTCAAGTATTTTTAGTATTAATACGATCCATGAGGAGCAACCAATAAAAAACCTTCAGCTTAGGAAGTGAGCGAGATTTCCAAATAGAATTGATGGCTGGCTCGATGGTTAAGGATTTGAAGATGAACTTATAAAATTCAGCTGAAGTGTATTGTCCATTCCCCCAAACAAATGAGTGCACATCTGGCATAGTTGGATCACCTTTTTTTCTTTAATGACATATAAACTTGAAATCAATTTTATTCTAGTGGCTAAATGATAAACAATAAGCACATCTACAGGTGTTGTCCTTTTATTCAAAAGTAAAGCTGTAGTTTAAAACTTAAGAACTAGATACATATGCTCCAAGTTTATGCGAAAATAGAATGTTGCTCAAAAAATAAAGTCAAATTGTTTGCAAAACGAGAGTTGTGTAGTTCTAGTGGGGGTGCCTTGGGAATACCCATGATTATGGTCTTGACCACTCTTGGATGATTCCATGTGTTCCTCTGTTCCCTATGAAAAAACTTCACCGTAAAACTTTCTCTCGTTCTTTTCTGCGAGCTAACATTAGTGGCATGAAGATAAATTCCTTGTTCTTGTACAAAATAAAAATAAAATTGGGTTTAGAATTTCCAAAGAGTTGTTTGAGTGGCTAACATCAACAAAATATCAAAAGAATCAAAAAATCGCTTTGAAGTTCAAAGAAATCGCTCTTGCATCAAAAGGTAAAATCTGTCCAAAAAACACCTGCTGTAAAACACAATTCTTAAGGACACCTAGGAATATTAGATAAATAAGTCCATTTTTGTGCATTCATAGGAATAAAATATGTAAATCCGGTATGATTTTCATGACCTTAGGAGCTGCCAGGATTTGTCTAAAAATCACATAGTAAACAATAACACACAGAAAACTACAACTCCTCATATGTAATGACATTAAAGAATGTCCAAATGGGTAGAACTTGACACTTTATTCAAAACTCCAGAGAACAAAAATAAAATAAAAATTCTTGGTATAAAAAGGACTCAAACAAAAAGTCAAAGAAAAACAACCGCGTTGCGTCCCGTAAAGCCGCTTTCTTTATAGCCATATAGCTAGGTTTCATATCTTTGTTCTTCACGAAGGCAATTTACTAAACAAAGTACATGGTTGGAAAGTACTTTCTTTGCTGATTCCATTAATATAGAATTTACAAAATTTGGACGTGTAGATTTAAAGTTATGTAATTTACAAAATCAACATCTAATAGATTCTATTCTGGTTTTTATAAAACAAACTGGGCCACGCGTCACGAACTAATTGGAGCATACCGGTTCGGCTGGACCAAGGGCTGCAGAGCGTTGGATCTAACTAAAATCGTGCGGCACAGATCAGTGCTTACCCTTTCGGTTAGTCAATCTATCGTAGCCACGCGATCACGATCTGAAGGTTGGTGTGCGTGTGACCAGGGATGGGCGGCGCTGGCGGCGGTGGTTGGCGGCGGCGCGGTCAGACAGCGTCGGAGCCGGAGATACAGGAAGCAAAAGAGGGAGAGAGGTAGCTCACCGAGGTCGACGCGTCGTGCTGAAGCTCAACGTACTCGCCGTTTGTCGAGGGGCGCACGAGGTAGACGACAATTGCTCGCCGGAGTTGCCTTCGGGCTCGGGTGCGGTCAGACGTTGTCTGAGGCGACGCTACGGTGTGCGCTAAGACAAAACATGGGTGCCGTTAGGTGCGCACGAGGGTCGCGAGCCTGGGAGCATCAGAGAGGGGGAAAGGCTCGGTCGGGGTTTACCTGGAGAGCTCGTCGGAAAAGTGACAGACGGCGGCGACGTGCTGTCGTCGAGGTTGCCGACGATGTGGAGCGCGCGCGGGCGAGTGGAGGCTACGGGCAGATGCGTAGGGAGGTGGGGATCATGCTCGAGGGAACTAAGAGGCAAAGGAAGGCGAGGCTTGGCCGGAATTATGGCCGGAGCATCATCGGAGCAGCGAGGGTATGAGCTGCGATTCGAGCAGCCTGGTGGCTCTATGGCAACAGAGTCTGAGGGGAAAGGAAGGAAGAGAGGAGGTGCTTAAGTAGGCAGAGGCACGGGGGGTTTAACTCGCGGATTCAAGGCCAATTACAGCTCGCAATCAACGGCAGCAACGGCTGGAGGAAAGAGGGGAGGAATGGTCGCGGGGTTGATGACGATCTGACGGGGCAGTGGGGTCGTTCCGTCAGCGAGTGAGAGAGAGAAAGAGTGGGGTCCAGTGGTCGTTGAGGGGGCGGGTTTGTTCTGCGGTGAGAAATGAATGATTCGCCGGGGGAGAGGGAGTGGGCTGGCTGGGCTTAGTGGTCCAGGTTGGGTTGGGCTGGCTGGTTCCATTTTTTTTGTTCTGATTCTTTTTCTTTTTTCTTTTCTATTATTCTGTTTTGATTTTTATTCAAATATTTCAAACACTAATTGAATTTAAAACTTTGCAAAACTTTGTGTATATTTTAATTCTATTTATTAACATATTCTAAAGTCCAAAATAGAATAATTCTTTTATTCTTTTAGGGTCTATTATTAATTAAAATAAATAGACATTTGTTTTTATTTCAAAAATAGGATCTAATTTGTTTTCAAACTCCATTTGAAATCTATTTTTTTACCAAACCTTTTCAGTAGGTAAAACACTTTGAATTATTATTTAAAACACTTTATTAAGTTTTAATGTTCATTCAAAATAGGAAATGTCTTTACTTAAATAAAATTGGATAATAATAAATCCTCATGATTTTATTTAATTAATCCTTTACTCTTTAAACAAAATATTTTATTTTATTTGCTTGGCCAAGTTTTAATTTGGCTCTTTAAAATAGTCCTTATTTACTATTTCTTCCTTTGCTTATAAAAACCATATCTTTTTAGTTAAAGATCCAAACATGGTGATTCCAACTATTGTAATTTTATTTATTATTTGTTTATCTTTTTAAATCCTTTTAGGATTCTATTTGATCAAAATAGGTTTTGATGTTTCCATTTGGAACCAAAAAGTTTCTTTTCACCCTAAATTTCAACAATTATTTATTTTGTTTATTTATTTTTTACATTTCAAAATTTGGAAAATTTGGGATGTGACATGGACATACTCTTATAGTTAAGCGAAGCATAAGATCAAGTAATTTAAATAGTTCACTTGCTATAAGCTTTCAATACATAGTATCCTAAATCCTTCAACCATGAGATCATGTTAATCACCATCACCAGATGGATACTTTGATGGAATCAAACACCACTTCGTAACTAGGTGGTTATAAATGTGGCGTTGAGTATTCGGAAAGTATATTGAGGCACATGGATCAAGAGTGGGATTTGTCCATCCATATGACAGATAGATATACTGTGGGCCCTCTCGGTGGAATGTCATCCAATTGGATTGCAAGCATGTGACTAGATCACAAGGGATCACATATCATAGAAACGAGTAAAGAGTACTTATCGGTAACGAGGTTGAACTAGGTATGCAGAGATACTGGCGACCAGACCTCGGATAAGTAAACTATCGTGAGACAAAGGGAAATTGGTATCGTATGTAAGTGGTTTATTTGATCATGCAGTAATCGTCGAAATATGTGGGAGCCATATGAATTTCCAGATTACTCTATTGGTTATTGATCAGAGAAGAGTCTCGATCATGTGTGCATAATTCACGAACCGTAGGGAGACACACTTAAGGATTCTATGTTGTTTGGTAGATATGGAAGATACCAAATGTTGTTCGGAGTCTCGTATGGGATCCGGGATATCACGAGGAGATCCGGAATGGTCTGGATAATAAGATTCATATAAGGAAAGTCTAATTCTGGGGTTCGGGAATGGTTTCAGTGTTTTCACCGGAATGTTCTAGAAGGGTCTAGAAGGTCCACCGATCCGGAGTGGGAAGGGTACATGGATGTGTCATGACAAAGTGGAATGGTTGTATCATGTACTAGGTCACTTGGCTGAGCAATGGGAAGAGAGAAATCAAACTCTAGTTTGAAAGCCAATTTGAAAAAGTCAAATCCCAACATAGTTGCCTAGTGGAGGGAGGTAAGGAATCCTACCTAAGGGAGGATTCCTCCCCATACCTTGCCTCCGGCCACAAGGTGGAGTTTGGAGAGGAGTCCCCTCCCTAAAACTCCCCTCCCTCTCATAAATAGAGGGTAGGGGGCACCCCTCTTGCAACACACAAGAAACCCTAAACTCTAGATCGGCTGCCGCCCCCTCTCTAGTTGCAGCCGCTCTAGATCTCCTCTAAACAGCCGCCGTCTAGCTAATCCCTAGCCTCCGGTTACCTCCACCCCTCGGCCCTCTAAATCCTAGATCACCGGGGCTCCCTCTACTCCATCATACTCGCACCGGCTTAGGCGAAGCCCTGCGGGATCTCCCCTCTACTTCTGACACCATGCCGTCGTGCTACCGGAATCGTGAGGAGAGAGCTACAACCTCTTCTACCTACTGGAACAAGGGAGAGGAAGGTCTTAATCGAGTACCGAACGTCTGACCGACCACGGGAGCGCTGCCAGAACGCGGCGCCGGAAGGATCATCTACGCGATCTTGAGATCGGCAAGTGAACGACGACATCACCCATGAGAATCCGATCTCGTTAACCGCTTTGGAATCTTTGAGGGTTAGTACTCTATCGACTTGTTGCGACAATTTAGTAGATATATCTTGGCTTGTGTGTGTTCATGCGATAGAAAATTTTGTTTTCCATGCTACGAACCTCTACACCAGCACCAGATAAGGAAACAATGACATCATGCTTGTGAACAGGTAGAAGAGGCTGTGCAAACCAACATGTTCAATGTTCCCTTTTGAGGTCTATGCAAAGAAAAAACAAATAGTTAGTGTTGCATATTTTAAAGATCCAGATAGCAACAACAAAATTATAATCGAACTAGTACGATGAGTTTAAACGGGTACTACAGGATAGCAGAACGATGCCAGGGAGTAAATAATAGCAACTATGGAGCAGGGAATCCAAACTAATATTTTTCACTGAGTTTACATTTTGCAAAAAACTACACAATAGCAGGCAATTACTGTTGTAGGGAGTACCTAAGAACATGTGCATGAAAAAATAACAAACATGTGCATTACTTGAAATTTCTAGAGCAGTGAATGCAAACAAACATGTCCAGTGACCTTGTATGTAGCACAAAGAACACACACATGCCCAATGAATTATATGTACTAGCATGATTACAAAAATAAAGTTCACTACAACATGCTTTAACTTGCTATATTGCCGAGAAAACAAAAAGGGCTTAGAGATTAGGTTACCTTGGTCGGAGAGGCATCTAAGCATCGTCGGTACCATGCGGGTGACGTGCAGGTCACCAAGGGTGCTGCGGTTGTGACTAAGTAGATCTTGGACGGTCGGGGAAGCAGATCTTGGCGGTCGATGCCGGCTTGAGCACGGCGGACGAGAGCGACGCTGAGGAAGATCTGGTGCGGTGGACGAGAGCGTTGCTGAGGAAGATCCGGTCCAGTGAAGGCAACACCCGTGTAGCTGGTCTGGAGCAGTAGACATGGAACTCGTTGAACTAGATCCCATCCGATGGACACCGGTGAGGCGGCTCTGGTACGGTTGGGTAGCATTCAACGACGGGGAAGCGGATCTTGGGTGGTCGATGACTCCATCGACATGGTGAACGAGACCGCAGCTGCGCTGCTGTGGCGCATAAGCCCGGTGAACTAGATCCGGTGGGGTGGGTGTGGGTGAAGTGGCTCCGAGGCGGTGCACGAGACTGCAGCTCAAGCGCCTCAGTCCGTCGTGGAATTGCCGCCGGCCGGTGCACGCGGTGGTCGTGGAGGGTACAGAGGAGCTTGGTATTTTTGGGAGGGCCAGCAGGAAAAACTGCGTGAATCAGGACCGTAGAGGTGAACATGAAACAAATTACGATCGTGGCCCCAAGCTACCGACTTTAGCATGCCCATTTGTCGTCTGAACAAAGGGTAGAATGGGAATTTTATAGCCAAAGTTTTTGAAACAGAGGAGCGCAAAATGCTTCAAGGTCGATGTGTGATATTGCCGCTCGATTGAGATTTTGAATTTGACTAGCACCCATCTTCTATTCTAATAAAATGGTACTACCCGATGGGAGATTTTGGCTCAAAATATTTGAAACCAAGGGGCGGGAACGTCGGTGGGTGGTTTTGCCGCTCGGTTGAGATTTTGAAATTGGCTACCATCCATCTAATAATAGTACTAGGAAAATGGTACTTCAACGGTGGGAGAATTTGCCTCAAAATGTTTGAAACAAAGGCGCGCGAAATGCATCTGAGTCGGTGGGGAATTTGCCTTGATTACGATTTTAAATTTTGTTGCTAGCGGCCAAGTAATAATAGAAAAAAGCTACTAGACCGTACACTATATGTCCAGGAATTCAAGTCCTAGAGTCACATCAACTGATCATCCATGACCATAATTAATGCACGGACTAATATTTTTAATCTGGCTAGCGTCCAAGCAATAATAGAAAAAGGGGTATTTCCCTCTTTAGGAATTGAATGTCGAGTTTAACATCAACTGATCATCATCCATAATGAAAATGGGATACCTCCGATTCAAACAGGGTTGGTAGCAGGTTTTATCGCTCGACTAAGATTTTTGAATTTCGAAAGAATCTAGGGAATAATACTAATGGTACTCCTTCCGTAGCTGGTCATCAAACACTTACCATATTGGAAAACAAAATTGGATACAAAATCTCTGATCAAACAGGGTAGGCATTAGGTTTTGTCGATCGCCTAAGATTTTAAATTTGGCGGTTTGTCCAAATAATAAAAAACCTTTGTGAGGTTCATGAATCCAAGTCTTGAGAGAGTGAGGTTTGGGCGCAGTATTTTTGTGCATGGAGCAGAACATGAATAGATAAAAGCATGATGCAAAACAAATATTCGTCCGTTTTTGTTAGTAACATGGCCCCAAACACAACCCCCACTCAGTAGTAGGAACCATTTCACACGACCACTGTACTCACCTATCATTGTAGGGTTCATATTTAATTTAGAAGAGTCTGTTCATCTATGAGCTCTCGAGAATTCTCATGATATCGTAACATCTTCAACTCTGCATCACTTGCTAATAGTTTCTGTCCCGTCTCATCGATTGTTCGTCTTTGCACTTCCTGTTCAGCCTGCACTGCTACAATTTCTTCCTGATAAAAATATACACCGACTTGGACTTGGACTGCGACAACCCAACATTACGCATGAACTTACGTTTATGATGACCTTTGCCTTTCAATACCATGTTAAATGTTCTAGACATTCTTTTTGGTTTTGTTCCAGACCGTATTTCCTAGGTTTTTCCATATCCTCATTCAATTTAATCTGTAAGGTTATCCGTTGGTAGACATGGATGAAAGAAGATAAGCCACTATAGAAGAACATGCAGACAACACATTTCACCTGTCTATGAACAAATCTTACAAGTTGGCATGGCTGATTACGCATCATGTACACTGTCGTGAAAGCATACTAGCTATCTGATCATAGTGATAAGAAGTTCATCACTAACACTCAATAACAGGACTATGCCAACAATTCATCTGTCCGTTTCTTCATCGCCAGGTGCATGATATCACAAGACAACTCTTTGCACCATTCAAAACTGAAACTCACACTAGTTGGACATCATCTACTGTACTTAAACTAAAAGAAAACTGGGAAGCAGTTCAGGCAGTGTTGCACATCCAACTATAAAATATAAATCACTGAGGGAGTGTCATCACAAAATATCAATAGAACAGAAGACTTATAGTAACACTCTTAGCGGAGGGATTTATCCCTTTTTTTTTGCTTGTCTGGCATGCCTCGAATTTTTTGCTGCAGACTAATCACATATTTCTGCAATGTGGGTGGAACACATGATAAAAATATAAGAAGCACAAAGTCTCTACAAGATTAAAAAATAATTATCCTTACTATTGCGCTTAGGTGGCCAACCAATGCACGAGATCCAGTTCGGTTTGTTAAGTGTTGTGCGACATGGTTCCTCTTGTTTTTCTCAGCTTTCATCTGCAAAAGGAGACTAGTGATATAGATACACAAATAGGTATTTTGAATGTTCTCTAGTATCCGTATTCACAAACCATACCGTAATGTTTGGATCAAACCAGTGATCGAGAAGATCTATCCACTGTTGGTTAGTAATTCAGATCCATATTCTTCGGACTTCCTTTATGAAAAAGAACAATCTCGTCATCACTTAGAAAATTGAGAATGTTCTTTCCTAATAGTTGGAAACTCATACGGACGACATTGTTTACTAAAAGAAGATGCACCTATCTACCTACAAAAATACAATTAATTCAAGAGCAATCTATCACGCTTACTGGTAGCTCAAGTTTGACCTAATTTTGTTAAATTGTCAAGATGAATAGTCAAAACTCTAGATGGTATCTGTGATATATTAAATGACCCCCCGATAGTTACCTCCAAATTTTTTGCAAAACTTTCAAAGCAATAGATAATTTACTTGTAGTTCAAATTTGACCTAATTTCGATAAATCGACATAAAGCCATTCAAGTGGGAACAATTAGCTAGGTCGAAGTTTGAAAACTCGTGAAACACGAGAATCATATAAGTAGTACACAATATGCGGGTCCACTATATTCAAATATGAAAATCTCTGCTTGTGGCATTCAGATCCATATTATTGAGATCTTCTTTACGGAAAGGAACAATCTGACCATGACTCGTAAAATTGAGAATGTTCTTTACTCATAGTTGGAAACTCGCACCGACGATATTATTTTTACTAAAATAATATGCACCCATCTATCTCCAAAAATACAAATAATTCAAGAGGAATCTATCGCGTTTACTAGTAGCTCAAGTTTAACCTAATAATTTCGATAAGTTGTCAAAAATCATAGCAACAAGTTGAACCTGTTGTCAAAATTCTCGATGGTGGTTTGTGATATATCAAATAACCCCCCGATGGCTACGTCCAAAAAAATCACAAAAATTTCAAAGCAACCTACAATTTACTCCTAGTTCAAATTTGACCTAATTTCGATAAATTGAAATAAAGCCATTCAAGTGTACAGAGTTAGCTAGGTCGAAGTTTGAAAACTCGTGAAACATGGGAATAATATAACTAGTACACATTTAGGTCCACTATATATATATCTTAAAATCTCTGCTTGTGGCATTCAGATCCATATTCTTGAGATCTTATTTATGGAAAGGAACAATCTGATCATGACTCGGAAAATTGAGAATGTTCTTTCCTGATAGTTGGAAACTCGCACCGACGACATTATAGTTTACTAAAAGAAGATGCACTCATCTACCTCCGAAAATACAAATAATTCAAGAGCAATCTATCGCGCTTACTAGTAGCTCGAGTATAACCTAATTTCATTAAGTTGTCAACAATCATAGCAAGAAGTTGAACATGTTGTCAAACTTCTCGATGGTGGTTTGTAATATATTAAATGACCCCCTGATGGTTACCTCCAAAAAAATCGCAAAACTTTCAAAGCATCCTACAATTTACTCGTAGTTCAAATTTGACCTAAGTTTGATAAAACGACATAAATCCATTCAATTGGGTAGAGTTAGCTAGGTCGAAGTTTGAAAACTTGTAAAAAATGGGAATCATATAAATAGTACACAACATGTCGGTCCACTATATATATATCTGAAAATCTCTACTTGTGGAATTCAGATCCATATTCTTGAGACCTTCTTTACGAAAAGGGATAATCTGGTCATGACTTGGAACATTGAGAATGTTCTTTCCTAATATTTGGAAACTTGCACCGACGAAATTATTGTTTACTAAAAGAACATGCACCCATCTACCTCCGAAAAGACAAACAATTCAAGAGCAATCTATCGCACTTACTCATAGCTCAAGTTCGACCTAATTTCGTTAAGTTGTCAAGAATCTTAGCAGGAAGTTGAACCTATTGTCAAAATTCTTATAGGTGGTTTGTGATATATTAAATGATCCCGCGATGGTGACCTCCAAAAAATCATAAAACTTTAAATGCAATCGACAATTTACTTACATTTGAAATTTTACCTAATTTCGATAAATCAACATAAAGTCATCTAAGTGGACAGAGTTAGCTAGGACGAAGTTTGAAAACTAATAAAATTAAACATAGGAATCGTAAGTGAAACACGTTGGTCCACTTAATATGTCTGGAAGAAGTTGAACCTGGTGTCAAAATTCTCGGTGGTGGTTTGTGATATATTAAATGACCCCCGATGGTTACCTCCAAATAAATCGTATAAATTTTAACGCAATGATCTACAATTCACTTGTATTTGAAATTTGACCTAATTTCAATAAATTGACATAAAGCCATTCAAGTGGACAGAGTTAGCTTGGACGAAGTTTGAAAACTCATAAAACATGGGAATTGTAAGTACAACATGCCAGTCCACTATATATGTCTGAAAGCTTGAATTGTGGCATTCAGATCCATATATATTCTCTAGACTTTCTTTTCGGAAACAAACAATCTAGTCATCACTCTAAAAATTTAGAATGTACTTTCTTGATAGTTGGAAACTCAGAACAATGGTGTTGTTTACTGCGAGAATATGCACTCATCCACCCATGAAATGACATTTAATTCGAGTGCAATCTATCATGCTTACTTGTAGGTCAAGTTTGACCTTCGTTACATTGTGAAGATGCAAATTCTTAGCAAGAAGTTGAACTTGTTGTCAAAATTTTCGGTGGTGGTTTTTGATATATTAAATGACCCCCCGATGGTTACCTCCAAACAAATCCACAAAACTTTCAAAGAAACCTACAATTTACTTGTAGTTCAAATTTGACTTGATTTTGATAAATCGGCATAAAGTCATTCAAGTGGGAAGAGTTAGCTAGGACGAAGTATGAAAACTCATAACATTAAACATGGGGATCATAAGTAAATCATCTTAGTCCACTTAATATTTCTTGAAGCTTGGCTTGTGGTATTTTGATCCATATTCTTCGGACTTTCTTTATGGAAAAGAGGAACAATCTCGTCATCACTCGGGTAATTGAGAATGTTCTTTCAAGATAGTTGGAAACTCACACCGACGACATTGTTTACTACAAGAAGATGCACCTATCTACCTACAAAAATACAATTCATTCAAGAGTAATCTATCATGCTTACTGGTAGCTCAAGTTTGACCTAATTTTGTTAAATTGTCAAGATGAATAGTCAAAACTCTAGATGGTATCTATGATATATTAAATGACCTCCCGATGGTTACCTCCAAAAAAATCCGCAAAACTTTCAAAGCAACAAACAATTTACTTGTAGCTCAAATTTGACCTAATTTCGATAAATCGACATAAAACCATTCAAGTGGGCACAGTTAGCTAGGTCGAATTTTAAAAACTCATGAAACACGGGAATCATATAAGTAGTACACAATATGTCGGTCCACTATATTCAGATCTGAAAATCTTTGCTTGTGGCATTCAGATCCATATTATTGAGATCTTCTTTACGGAAAGGAACAATCTGACCATGACTCGTAAAATTGAGAATGTTCTTTACTCATAGTTGGAAACTCGCACCGACGGCATTATTTTTTACTAAAAGAAGATGCACACATCTACCTCCAAAAAGACAATAATTCAAGAGGAATCTATCGCGCTTAGTAGTAGCTCAAGTTTAACCTAATAATTTTGATAAGTTGTCAAGAATCATAGCAAGAAGTTGAACCCGTTGTCAAAATTCCCGATGATGGTTTGTGATATATTAAATGACCCCCCGATGGCTACCTCCAAAAAAATCACAAAAATTTCAAAGCAACCTATAATTTACTGGTAGTTCAAATTTGACCTAATTTCGATAAACCGACATAAAACCATTCAAGTGGGCAGAGTTAGCTAGGTCGAAGTTTGAAAACTCGTGAAACATGGGAATCATATAACTAGTACACATGTCGGTCCACTATATATATATATATATATATATATATATATATATATCTTAAAAGCTCTGCTTGTGGCATTCAATCCATATTCTTGAGACCTTTATGGAAAGGAACAATCTGATCATGACTCGGAAAATTGAGAATCTTCTTTCCTGATAGTTGGAAACTCGCACCGACGGCATTATTGTTTACTAAAAGAAGATGCAATCATCTACCTCCGAAAATACAAATAATTCAAGAGCAATCTATCGTGCTTACTAGTAGCTCGAGTATAACCTAATTTCATTAAGTTGTCAAGAATGATAGCAAGAAGTTGAACATGTTGTCAAACTTCTCGATGGTGGTTTGTAATATATTAAATGACCCCCTGATGGTTACCTCCAAAAAAATCGCAAAACTTTCAAAGCAACCTACAATTTACTCGTAGTTCAAATTTGACCTAAGTTTGATAAAACGACATAAATCCATTCAATTGGGTAGAGTTAGCTAGGTCGAAGTTTGAAAACTTGTGAAAAATGGGAATCATATAAATAGTACACAACATGTCGGTCCACTATATATATATCTGAAAATCTCTACTTGTGGAATTCAGATCCATATTCTTGAGACCTTCTTTACGAAAAGGGACAATCTGGTCATGACTTGGAACATTGAGAATGTTCTTTCCTAATATTTGGAAACTTGCACCGACGACATTATTGTTTACTAAAAGAACATGCACCCATCTACCTCCGAAAAGACAAACAACTCAAGAGCAATCTATCGCACTTACTCGTAGCTCAAGTTCGACCTAATTTCGTTAAGTTGTCAAGAATCTTAGCAAGAAGTTGAACCTATTGTCAAAATTCTTATAGGTGGTTTGTGATATATTAAATGACCCCGCGATGGTTACCTCCAAAAAATCATAAAACTTTAAATGCAATCGACAATTTACTTACATTTGAAATTTTACCTAATTTCGATAAATCAACATAAATTCATCTAAGTGGACAAAGTTAGTTAGGACGAAGTTTGAAAACTAATAAAATTAAACATAGGAATCGTAAGTGAAACACGTTGGTCCACTTAATATGTCTAGAAGAAGTTGAACCTGGTGTCAAAATTCTCGGTGGTGGTTTGTGATATATTAAATGACCCCCGATGGTTACCTCCAAATAAATCATATAACTTTTAACGCAATGATCTACAATTCACTTGTATTTGAAATTTGACCTAATTTCAATAAATTGACATAAAGCCATTCAAGTGGACAGAGTTAGCTTGGACGAAGTTTGAAAACTCATAAAACATGGGAATTGTAAGTACAACATGCCAGTCCACTATATATGTCTGAAAGCTTGAATTGTGGCATTCGGATCCATATATATTCTCTAGACTTTCTTTTCGGAAACAAACAATCTAGTCATCACTCTAAAAATTTAGAATGTACTTTCTTGATAGTTGGAAACTCAGAACAACGGTGTTGTTTACTGCGAGAATATGCACTCATCCACCCATGAAATGATATTTAATTCGAGTGCAATCTATCACGCTTACTTGTAGGTCAAGTTTGACCTTCGTTAAATTGTGAAGATGCAAATTCTTAGCAAGAAGTTGAACTTGTTGTCAAAATTTTCGGTGGTGGTTTTTGATATATTAAATGACCCTCCGATGGTTACCTCCAAAAAAATCCACAAAACTTTCAAAGAAACCTACAATTTACTTGTAGTTCAAATTTGACTTGATTTTGATAAATAGGCATAAAGTCATTCAAGTGGGAAGAGTTAGCTAGGACGAAGTATGAAAACTCATAACATTAAACATGGGGATCATAAGTAAATCATCTTAGTCCACTTAATATTTCTTGAAGCTTGGCTTGTGGTATTTTGATCCATATTCTTCGGACTTTCTTTATGGAAAAGAGGAACAATCTCGTCATCACTCGGGTAATTGAGAATGTTCTTTCAAGATAGTTGGAAACTCACACCGACGACATTGTTTACTACAAGAAGATGCACCTATCTACCTACAAAAATACAATTAATTCAAGAGTAATCTATCATGCTTACTGGTAGCTCAAGTTTGACCTAATTTTGTTAAATTGTCAAGATGAATAGTCAAAACTCTAGATGGTATCTGTGATATATTAAATGACCCCCCAATGGTTACCTCCAAAAAAATTCGCAAAACTTTCAAAGCAACAAATAATTTACTTGTAGCTCAAATTTGACCTAATTTCGATAAATCGACATAAAACCATTCAAGTGGGCATAGTTAGCTAGGTCGAATTTTAAAAACTCATGAAACACGGGAATCATATAAGTAGTACACAATATGTCGGTCCACTATATTCAGATCTGAAAATCTCTGCTTTTGGCATTCAGATCCATATTATTGAGATCTTCTTTACGGAAAGGAACAATCTGACCATGACTCGTAAAATTGAGAATGTTCTTTACTCATAGTTGGAAACTCGCACCGACGGCATTATTTTTTACTAAAAGAAGATGCACATATCTACCTCCAAAAAGACAATAATTCAAGAGGAATCTATCGCGCTTACTAGTAGCTCAAGTTTAACCTAATAATTTTGATAAGTTGTCAAGAATCATAGCAAGAAGTTGAACCCGTTGTCAAAATTCCCGATGATGGTTTGTGATATATTAAATGACCCCCCGATGGCTACCTCCAAAAAAATCCCAAAAATTTCAAAGCAACGCATAATTTACTGGTAGTTCAAATTTGACCTAATTTCGATAAACCGACATAAAACCATTCAAGTGGGCAGAGTTAGCTAGGTCGAAGTTTGAAAACTCGTGAAAAATGGGAATCATATAAATAGTACACAACATGTCGGTCCACTATATATATATATATCTGAAAAGCTCTACTTGTGGCATTTAGATCCATATTCTTGAGACCTTTACGGAAAGGGACAATCTGGTCATGACTTGGAAAATTGAGAATATTCTTTCCTAATAGTTGGAAACTAGCACCGACGACATTATTGTTTACTAAAAGAACATGCACCCATCTACCTCCAAAAAGAAAAATAATTCAAGAGCAATCTATCGCACTTACTCGTAGCTCAAGTTCGACCTAATTTCGTTAAGTTGTCAAGAATCTTAGCTATAAGTTGAACCTATTGACAAAATTCTCGGAGGTGGTTTGTGATATATTGAATGACCCTGCGATGGTTACCTCCAAAAAATCATAATAATTTAAATGCAATCTACAATTTACTTACATTTGAAAATTTACCTAATTTCGATAAATCGACATAAAGTCATCTAAGTGGACAGAGTTAGCTAGGACGAAGTTTGAAAATTTATAAAATTAAAAATAGGAATCGTAAGTGAAACACGTTGGTCCACTTAATATGTCTGGAAGAAGTTGAACCTGTTGTCAAAATTCTCGGTGGTGGTTTGTGATATATTAAATGACCCCCCTAATGGTTACCTCCAAAAAAATCGTAAAACTTTTAACGCAATGATCTACAATTCGCTTGTATTTAAAATTTTACCTAATTTCATAAAGCCATTCAAGTGGACAGAGTTAGCTTGGACAAAGTTTGAAAACTCATAAAACATGGGAATTGTAAGTACAATATGCCGGTCCACTATATATGTCTAAAAGCTTGACTTGTGGCATTCAGATCCATATATATTCTCTAGACTTTCTTTTTGCTAACGAATAATCTAGTCATCACTCTAAAAATTTAGAATGTACTTTCTTGATAGTTGGAAACTCACAACAACGGTTTTGTTTACTGCGAGAAGATGCACTCATCCACCCATGAAATGATATTTAATTCAAGAGCAATCTATCACGCTTACTTGTAGGTCAAGTTTGACCTTTGTTAAATTGTGATGATGCAAATTCTTAGTAAGAAGTTGAACTTGTTGTCAAAACTTTCGGTGGTGGTTTGTGATATTAAATGACCCCCCGATGGTTACCTCCAAAAAAATGCACAAAACTTTCAAAGAAACCTACAATTTACTTGTAGTTCAAATTTGACCTGATTTTGATAAATCGGCATAAAGTCATGCAAGTGGGAAGATTTAGCTAGGATGAAGTATGAAAACTCATAACATTAAACATGGGTATCGTAAGTAAATCATCTTAGTCCACTTAATATGTCTGGAAGCTTGGCTTGTGGTATTTAGATCCATATTTTTTGGACTTTCTTTATGGAAAAGAGGAACAATCTCATCATCACTCGGGTAATTGAGAATGTTCTTTCAATATAGTTGGAAACTCACACCTAATGACCCACAAGTATAGGGGATTGCAACAGTCTTCGCGGGTAGTATTACCCAATTTATTGATTCAACACAAGGGGAGCCAAAGAATATTTGCAAGCCTTAACAACTAAGTTGTCAGTTGAGCTGTACCTAGAAATAGTTCTTGCTCACAGAAGTTTATTAGTAGCAACATTTTGGTAGTAGCAACAGTAACAGCAACAACAATAGCAACAATGAAACAGTAACAGTAACATTAGGATTCGAGTGCGTTAGGCATAGGGATGGATGGACGGGCATTGCATGGACGAGTCTAAACATGTAACTTCAAGATCTAGGGCATTGCAGATAAATAATAACAAGCATCCAAGTACTAAACAATCCTAGGCATATGCTCCAAATATAGTCATACGTGCTTGCAATGAGAACTTGCACAACATCTTATGTCCAGCCAGCCCATGGCAGCGGGGCCTCTAGGGAACTACTGGAAATTAAGGTGCTCCTTTTAATAGAGCACCGGAGCAAAGCATTAACACTCCGTGAACACATGTGATCCTCACACCACAGCCATCCCCTCCGGTTGTCCCAATTATTGTCACTTTGGGGCCTTTGGATACAGACAATGATATGTGTGCACAAATTTCAGATAAGATCACAAACAATACTATCATAATGATTCAATAATAAGTTCATATCTGAGATCATGGCACTCGGGCCCTAGTGACAAGCATTAAGCATAACAAGTTGCAAAAAAAGTCAAATAGCACTAATATTGATACTAGGCACTATGCCCTAATGGATCTTATTCGATTACATGATAGAACTCATCCAATCCCTACCATCCCCAAGCCTACAGCAGGGGATTACTCACTCATGGATGAGGGAAACATCGGTGGTTGATGGAGTTGTGTTGGTGATCACGATGGCGATGATCCTCTACAAATTCCCGGTCCCGGCAGGGTGCCAGAACAGAGTTTCTAGATCCGAATCTTGGTTTCTGGTGGCGGCGGCGGAGCGGAACTCTTTCTGGAAAACTATCGAACCCCCTCGGTTTTTAGGT
Organism: Avena atlantica; assembly: GCA_910589765.1. Classification (NCBI taxonomy): domain Eukaryota; kingdom Viridiplantae; phylum Streptophyta; class Magnoliopsida; order Poales; family Poaceae; genus Avena; species Avena atlantica. The sequence continues at coordinate 391,935,721 of OU342735.1, forward strand.
CGAAAGGCCACTTATAGGCGCAGAGGGAGGCCGAGGAGCTGCCTGGGGTGGCCACACCCCCACCAGGCGCGGGGTTAGGTGGGCCCGTGCCTGGGGTGGGTCTGGCCCCCCCAGGCCTCCCCTCCGTCTCTTCTTTTGGCTCCATGGATCTTCTGGTGAAATATAATATTTGGCATATTTTTTGGGATTTTTACTGATAGTTCATTTTCTGCACAAAAACAAGACACCAAGGTAATTCTACTGAAAACAGCGTCAGTCCGTGTTAGTTGTATCCAAATCACACAAGTTTAGAGAAGAAACAATAGCAAAGTGTTCGAGAAAGTAGATAAGTTTTGGACGTATCAACACCGACGACATTGTTTACTACAAGAAGATGCACCCACGAACTTCAGAAAAGACATATAATTCAAGATAAATGTACCACGCTTACTTGTAGCTCAAGTTTGGCCTAATTTTGTTAAATCGGCAAGTCAGTGAAGTGTGTGAAGTTAGGTAGGAAGATTGAAAAATGGAACTATAAGAAATCATAGTCCACTTAGTGTGATAATTAGGGTGGTTGCATTTTCTTCTAACTGTGGTAGGTCCCGTAGGAGCGAGGTGCTTCAGTTAACACAGTCGGTGGAAGTACAAGTTACATCAAGGACCTCATAAAAAATGAAAATTACATCCAAGTCCATGCACTTAGCACAAGGTCCTTATAACTATGCAGTGAAGTTTGTTTTGAGGATTGTGCATACTGGCATTCATTGTGCTAAAGATTGTCAATAGAATCTCCTAGATGCTAAGAATGGAAAAGAAGATCCAACAGTTAGCAATGTTTGGATTTGCCAGTCTTGATCCAATGGTGAATGTTCAAAGTTATCCTTACACTATATAGTGGTATGGTATTGTAAGAAATAAGACAAGATAAATATAAGATAAGAAGTAATACTACGAATGGCCGGTATTTTGAATAATATTTAGCTCCCGATGTTTGGGAAGAAAGTGAGAATTTCTAAACCGAAACAGTTTGATTTTTTTGCTGCCAAGGACCAAAGTGGTTTACTTGCTATGTACTCCAGCTACTCCACACCAACGTGGCTGCCAAACACACCATAGGAACGAAGCCTCCCCCTAAAAAAAACCAGAGCCTCCGCACCGAGGCACACGTGCGCAGCACCACGTTGTGGATGACAGAGAGATCAACCGGGCCGGTGTGCGAGGGGAGAGGGATGGGGAGAGATGAGAGGCAACAAAGGAGAGAGAAAACACACATTTTTTGGCATGCATAAACTTTCGTACTATAGGTCCATACATTTACTACTAGCGGAGTGTACCTTGTACTCGTGTCACACTACTAGAGAAAAGGCTATAGGAGACATGCTTATGCGAGGCACATTTAGCATATGCGCCTCCTATAAAAATAGGCGAGGTGCACATTGCGATATGCGCCTCTAGTATAAAAATAGGCGAGGCGCATATGATAAGAATGCGCCTCCTATAATCCCTGTACGGACAGAATCTACCAGCCCCATATTATGCGAGGCGCATTCTAGTCATATGCGCCTCCTATATATCAGATAGGCGAGGCGCATATAGATAGAATGCGCCTCGCATATTTTGTGTGGGCCCACGTGTTGGTAGGTGCACGAATATGCGAGGCGCATATGGATATATGCGCCTCCTATATTTGATAATATGCGAGGCGCATATGACCAAAATGCGCCTCGCATATTCTATGTGGGCCCGCGTGTTGGTAGGTGCACGAATATGCGAGGCGCATTCTGGGCATATGCGCCTCGCATATTTGACAATATGCGAGGCGCATATGGCCATATGCGCCTCAAGTAACTCATGCGGGCCCGGGCGCTGGTAGGTGGCCGCATATGCGAGGCGCATATTGCTATATGCGCCTCCTATAGTTTGAATTATAGGAGGCGCATATTGTGCAATATGCGCCTCGCATAAGCTGGCACCACTTTTTCCAGCTTTTTGCACATGGAGGCAACTACCACCCCACTCACTTGTGTCACTTCTTCCTCCTCCACCAAAACAAATCTGGTCGCCCCTCCTCCTCCTCTCCACCTCATTTCCCCCATTGATTCACCTTCGAAGCTTGCTCAACATCCATTGGTTGACACCCATATGTAAGTGAAGTCTCTTGCTCCTCTAGATCTACAACATGTCCATTTACTTCTCCTCCGGCTCTCTTGCGCAAGTTGTTGTTGGAGGAAGCGTGAAGGCGTTGCTTGCATGTATGCGCGTTGTCGGAGACACCGACTATTTGATTGTGTTGTGGTGCTACTTTTTGTGCAGGGATTTCATTTGAGATGCCAATGTTTCGCCGGAATGTCAATTTATTTCTTTTCCGGCGAATTTCTGCCACTCGCGGATGTCCTCTTTTTAGGGGAGGTCATGCCGAATTTTTCCGGCGATCCACGTCCATATATGCTCTAATTATTCTCTTGCTCTTTGTACCACGCAGGCGGCCATGGTCCGACCACGATATCAACGGATACACCTTCTACACAGAGGAAAAAGACAATAACTGCGATTACCAGAACTTAGGGGGTAACAGGGATATTCTACACCGGCGACATCCCGGAAAGATACTACGGAAGGATCGAGGAGATTTGGGAGCTCGACTATGTTACAGAGAAGGTGCCGATGTTCCGTGTCAGGTGGGCCAAGAGCGTCGAGAAAGAAGACCGGTATTTCACCACGATGGTTATACCGTCAAAGACCACCAGCGCGAACGCACCCGCAAGAAATGAACCTTGGGTTTTGGCTAGCAAAGTCGACCAATGCTGGTACATCAAAGACCCGTCAAAGCCTAGCCGGGTTGTCGTCAGGAGAGGCAAAAGGAACATTATCGGAATGGACGGAGTCGCCAACGAGCAAGACTTTGACCAGAACGGTGACCCGAAGATAGAAGACGGGTATGGCAACCAAACACCGTACACCACAACCCTACCTAAGAAAGGACTTCCGTTCAAGAGAAGTAGTGAAGACGTCCCGGACCTAACCTATGCAACCGCGACAAAGAAGGGCAAGAAGACGACCATTGTCAAGAAACGCTAGCGCGCTCCGACCATTGTCAAGAACCGTCGTGTGTGTGGCCTACTATTATGTATCAAAACATTCTTAATTTTCATTATGTGTGTGTTATAATAATATTGCATTGAGAATATTATGTATCGACAAGACACATTCATTGAGAATACTCACTTTTGTTGTTTTAGCAATATTTGAATATTTAAAATATTTGTAGTATATTTTATAGTTCATATTTGTATGCTTTTACATGAAAATTGGCCTTTAAAAAAAAATTCCAAAAAATTGGCCCCCTTAGGATTCGAACTTGGGTGGCCAGCAGTGAAGGACAAGGCATGTTACCACTAGGCTGCTATGTGATAGTTGATAGAAACTTGCGCACTGCCCTATTTATCTAGGAGTGCATATTATGCGAGGCGCATTTAGCCCAGATGCGCCTCGCGTAATATTATACGAGACGCACTTTACGATATGCGCCTCGCATAACCGGCACCCATCGCCCCTTTTCTTCCCTGCAATGTGCTCCAATCGATAGTGTCTAGCTTATCCAAATCGACGGCCTCTCTCCACCCCGTAGTCCGACGCGCGCGCAGCTCCTCGGCGCCAAGCCGCCGCCGCCGCCGTCGCCGCCACCACCCTGCGAACGAACGAACGAGCGAACGAGGCCACCACCCTGCGACGCCGTTTCTTCTTCTGCATCTCGCGATCGGATGGCCGGAAGGTGAGCCCGATCGCTCGCCGGCCGACGGCGGCGCCCGGTTCTGGGGGTGACCGGTTCTGGGGGGGGTGCCGCTGGCTGGGAGACGGTGCCCAAGGCGGATGCCCTGGAGTTCACGCCGACGTGGATCGTCGCGGGGGTCTGCTCCCTCATCGTTTTCATCTCCCTCGCCGCCGAGAGGTGCCTCCACTACATCAGCAAGGTCACCCACCCCCGAACCCCCCACCCCTTGTCTCGTCCCCCACACATCCTTCTACGAGGCATTTTCTGATGATCTTCTCTGTATCAATGCGCCTAACCTGTCGGGCAATTCAGACACTGAAGAAGAAGAACCAGAAGGCGCTCTTCGAGGCTCTCCTCAAGGTGAAAGAAGGTACTGTTAAATAGTGTTCACCTTTCATTCAGAGAAGAACATGACTCCCCTCTGCTCATTTTATCGATCTTAATTAACAGTATCTCACAGTTCACTCAACATCTTGCTATTTATAGACTCGATGACAAGAAACATGAGCTGTTCTTCATGTTCTGACAGTATATGGGGTTGTGATGCAGAGCTGATGCTTCTGGGGTTCATCTCCTTGCTGCTCACCGTGTCGCAAGGGGTGATCCAGAAGACGTGTATTCCTCCCAGCTGGACCAACCACATGCTGCCGTGCAAGAGGACGGAGGCGCGTACCGTCACCGCCGAGGCTCTCGCCCTCGGTGGCCGCCGGCTGCTTTCCGAGAGTGGACCGCAGTCCGAGCATTGCCAAAACAAGGTGGATGTAAACCATGGCCTGAAAACGGTGCTTCTTGTTTCGTTTTGGACTTCACAAATACATACTGTTTGGAATAGCATGTTTGCACATCGGTGTTCTTTATTTATTCCTCTGGATTATTGCTGTGCTGCCCTGCGTGTAGATAGTATCCTTTTTTCAGTGTGGACAAGAGACCATGTTCTGTCTGAACTTTCCTTTTTTGAGTTGTACTCACGAGCAAATGAAAATTATAGCAACGGAAGTACCACTGTAAGATAGTATCCTGACACTGACATAGACGTAACACTGACAAATAAAATTGTTGTTTAAAATGTTTTATAAAGGTAGTGTTTGGAAGAGAAAATGTTCAAACATTTTGAGGAGGATATTTCTTGAAAAAGCAAAAACATTAGGGAACCGCTACTCGAATATATATATGTTTGTGAAGTGCTAACTACTAATATTACCTTTTCAATGTTCCCTTCTCGCACTACTTGTGCTTCCCTTGCTCACTGACTTGTTGAAACCTTGGGTGTATGAAGAGTTAATGGACCCAACATTCCCCTGTGACCTTTATTTTATATTTTGTACTACTTATACCAGTTTTTCATCAGCAACAAATACAAATGACCCTGGGAATTTCTGTGTGCTAACTCCAGTTATTTTTTTGACAGGGAAAAGTTCCTCTGCTGTCGCCTGAAGCACTACATCAGTTGCATATTTTCATCTTTGTTCTGGCTATCACCCATGTGGTTTTGAGTGCTGTAACCATGATTCTAGGAGTAGAACAGGTAAAGTTTTTATTAACATTGGTACCAAAATGGCTGATCCTTCTTTCAAATTAATCTGGACACTGTTCTGATACTCAGATTCGACACTGGAAACACTGTTCTGATACTCAGATTTGAAATGCCGATGATTAGAACGTGATTTCTTACATTTTGTTGCACCCATATATATGCATGATTCTATCTTTGTGAACTGCTAGTTATTGCTTTCCACTGACATAAGTAATATCATATTTATTATGTGTAGGAGATGCCGAGGTGTTATGTCGTGTACGTCGGTCGGGTTCCAGGTGTGTACGAGGAGTGGAAAGACTGCCAGAAGCAAGTGAACAACTTCTCGGGCAACAGCTACCAAGGCTATATGAGTAGAGAGGTGGCGGAAGAGAAGTGGAGGAGGCATGGAAGGAAGAAGTGGAGGAGCTTCCTCGTGATCACCACCTTGTTGCTCTTCATTGTAGGTTGTGTTCTACTTCATCTAGGTAGAGCTACGTCGTTGGAGTTGTAATGTGAATTGTGAACTTGTACTCGAAGGTGTAATGTGATTGTGAACTTGTACTCGGAGGTGTGAACTTGTGGCACAAACACTTGATATATGAACTTGTATGTCATGATTGATGTGTAATGTATTGTATTCATGTTGGTTCTATTATGCTTTGGCAAAATGCAAGTTTCTAAAAAATTCTGTGGACTATATTGTATATTTGAATATCTGTATATTATTATTTATAGTGGTCTGTAAAACTTGAATTTCGAAAATATTACCGGAGGCGCATATAGGATACTATAGGAGGCGCATATACTATAAATACTCGAGGCGCATTCTGAAACATATGCGAGACGCATATACTATAAATACCCGAGGCGCATTCTGAAACATATGCGAGGCGCATATACTATAAATACCCGAGGCGCATTCTGAAACATATGCGAGGCGCATATGATATGCGCCTCCTATACTTCACATATGCGAGGCGCATATCGATATGCGCCTCGCATATGTGAAGTATAGGAGGCGCATATCAGATGCGCCTCGCATAAGAAATACCCGAGGCTTGAAGCTAGAGGCACATGTGATATGCGCCTCGGATAGACTTTTTGGTGCGCCTCGGATAGGCTTTTCTCTAGTAGTGTCAGCTCCCCATCATTTCTTTGCTCTAACATCGCACCGCCTTCAACTCCTATCTCTTCACTGCTCTCGCGCTGCCTTTTTTTAAGGCTCAAATTTGACCAAATTTTGTTCAATTGACAAGATGCAAAATCTTAGCAAGAAGTTAAACCTGTTGTCCAAACACTCGGTGGTTCCCAATATATTAATTGAACCCCGATGGGTACTTCCAAAAGCTTTTTCGTAAAACTTTCAAAGAAAGATAGGTTTACTTATAGTTCAAATTTGATGTAATTTTGATAAATCGACATAAAGTCATTCAGGTGGGAAGAGTTAGCTAGGAAGTTCGAAAACACATAAGACATGGGAATCGTAAGTACAACATGTCGGTCCACCATATATTTGAAAGCTCTGCTTGTGGCATTCAGATCCATATTCTTGAGACTTTCTTTATGGAAAGGAACAATCTCGTCATCACTTTCTTTCCTGATAGCTGGAAACTCACACCGATGTCATTGTTTACTAAAAGAGGATGCACCCATCTACCTTGGAAAATACAATTCATTCAAGAGCAATCTATCGTGTTTACTTGTTGCTCAAGTTTGACCTAATTTTGTTAAGTTGTCAAGATGAATAGTCATAGCAAAAATTTGAACCTGTTGTCAAAAATCTCGATGGTAGTTTGTGATATATTAAATGACCCCCTGGTGGTTACCTCCATTTTTTTTTGCAAAACTTTCAGCGCAACCTACAATTTACTCATAGTTCAAATTTGACATAATTTTGATAAATCGACATAAAGCCATTCAAGTGGGCAGAGTTTGCTAGGACAAAGTTTGAAAACTTGTGAAACATGGGAATCATATAAGTAGTACTCCCTCTGTTTTAAAATATAAGATGTTTTAGCGTTATGAAGCAAATGTATCTAGACTTTTTTAGTATGTAGGTTCACTTAGGTTTAGAGTGAATCTAAACACTAAAATATATCTAGATACATTTTCTTCACAAACCTAAAACATCTTATATTTTGAAACGAGGGATTACACAACATGTCGATCCACTATATATGTGTGAAAATCTTGGCTTGTGGCATTCAGATCCATATTCTCCAGACTTTCTTTACGGAAAGGAACAATCTCGTCATGACTCGAAAAATAGATAATGTTTTTTCCTAATAGTTGGAAACTCACACCGACGATATTGCCTAGTAAAATAATATGCACCCATCTAGCTTTGAAAATATAATTAATTCAAGAGCAATCTATCGCGCTTACTGGTAGCTCAAGTTTGACCTAATTTTGTTAAGTTGTCAAGATTCAAAATCTTAGCAAGGAGTTTAACATGTTGTCAAAATTCTTGGTGGTGGTTTGTGATACGTATATTAAATGACCCTGCATGGTTACCTCCAAAGAATATTCTTAAAACTTTTAATGCAATCTATAGTTTACTTCTAGTTGAAGTTTGTCCTAATTTCGATAAATCGACATAAAGTCATTCAAGTGGACAGAGTTCGCTAATACGAAGTTCGAAAACTCATAAAACATGGGAATCGTAAGTACACCATGTTGGTCCACTATATATGTATGAAAGATTGACTTGTGGCATTCATATCCATATTATTTAGACTTTCTTTTAGGAAAGGTACAATCTCATCATCACTGTGGAAATTTAGAATGTTATTTCCTAATAGTAGGGAACTCACACCGACAATATTGTTTACTGCAAGAAGATGCACTCATGTACCCATGAAATGACATTTAATTCAAGAGCAATCTATCGCGCTTACTTGTAGCTCAGGTTTAACCTAATTTCGTTAAATTGTCAAGATGCAAAATCTTAGTAAGAAGTTGAACCTGTTGTCAAAATTATCGGTGGTGTTCTATGATATATTAAATGAACTCACAATGGTTACCTCCAAAAAAATCACAAATATGTCAAAGCAACCTACAATTTACTTTTAGTTCAAATCTGACCTAATTTTGATAAATCGGCATAAATTCATTCAAGTGGGTAGAGTTCTCTAGGATGATGTTTGAAAACTCATAGCATTAAACATGTGAATGGTAAGTAAAACATGTTGGTCCACTTAATATGTCAGGAAGATTGGCTTGTGGCATTCAGATCCATATTCTTCGGGCTTTCTTTATGTAAAAGAACAATCTCATCATCCTCGAGAAATTGAGAATGTTCTTTTCCAGATAGTTGGAAATTCACACCGACGACATTTTTTTACTACAAGAATATGCACCCATCTACCTCAGAAAAGACATCTAATTCAAGAGCAATGCACTGCGCTTACTTGTAGATCAAGTTTGACCTAATAATTCCGTTAAATCGGCAAGAAGTCAGTGAAGTGTGTGAAGTTATATAGGAAGCTTGAAAACATAACTATAAGCAACCGTGGTCCACTTCATGTGATAATTAGGGCGGTTGCATTTTCTTCTAAGTGTGGTAGGTCCCGTAGGAGCGAGGTGCTTCAGTTAACACGGTCGGTGGAAGTACGAGTTACATCGAGGACCTCATAAAAATGAATATTTCATCCAACTCCATGCAGTTAGCACAAGGTCCCTGAAACTATGCAGTGAAGTGTGTTTTGAGGTTTGTGCATACTAGCGTTCATTGTGATAAAGACTATCAATAGAACCTTCTAGATGCTAAGAATGGAAAAGAAGATCCAACGGTTAACAATGTTTGGATTTGCCAGTATTGATCCAGCGGTCCATGTTCAAAGTTATCCGTACACTATATAGTTTTTTATGATAAAGATAAGATAAGAAGTACTACTACCCATGGCCGGTATTATTGAATAACCTTTCCCTCACGATGTTTGAGAAGCAAGTGAAAATTTCGAAACCTGAAAAGTTCAAATCTTTTTGCCGCCAAGTGTCGTGGTATTGCCGACGAGTACGCCATGGAGGGGTCCTCACAGTGCGTGTTTAGAGATGTGGGGGAAGGCGGACGGTTGACGGGTACGAGGTAACATATCTTACCTAGGTTCAGATCCCACGACGGTGGCGGAATCCTACTCCTGCTATAAATCACTATAATGGCAATACGCCGAGTTACAGGGATTGGTTCACTGTGCGAGGTTGTCTGAATCGTTGCCCTAAAGGCTCCCATAGGCCCGACTTATATAGTTGCCAGGTCCTAGGGTTACAGGGAAAATTCCAAGCGGGACAGGTTACAGAGTCCTACACCGTCTATTACTAGTCTTGTGTATCTTGCACTCCAAGGCTCCGGGTACTATGGTGACTCCACCGTAGCCTTCCTTTATCCGGCATGGGCCTCCCTTCTGGATCCATCTAACTGGGCCGCCCAGCAGGCCATAGGCCATGCTACCAACTGTGGGCCACCCGGGTTATCCGGATAGGTGACATGCTATGAGGATACCCATATAGCATATCCCCAACAGTAACCCCCGGAGAACTCCGAGATCTTGCGCCGTCTTGCCTCTTCAGATGAATGTTCCATCTAGTTGGATGTCGGCAAATCGTCAAGCAATATCTTGTAGTCCTCCCAAAGAACCCTGCAAAGCTTTCTCTGTCTTCAATTTATAAGCTGGAGAAATGCTGAATCTTCCATCATACTCTTCCGTAGTCGGATTGGATTCGTCCATGTCGGAATCTTCGATGTGACGGCTCATCTATCCATGTCAGCTAGGACGACATAGGCTTAGGTCAGCGACGCCTCGTAACTCACATATGCAGAGAACGCACTCATGTCCGATTTTCCCGCGCGAGCGATACGAACCGTTGGCGGCGACGGTTGGAGACGTGGCGAAATTTCCACGCACGTTCGCGAACACATCGTCTACGCGGAAACCGTCCGATCAAGCTGCACGAATCTTGACGCCAGGGATGATAAATAGTAACCGTGGGGAAATTTCCACTTTTTACCTCATTCTCCTCGCATAACCTTCTTCCTCCAGTTGCGTGCCTCCTCGAGCTCTCCGCGAGAACTCTCGAAAAAACCCTAGCTCCCATCTTCTCCAGTGACCTCTGCACTCACTCCATGGCCAGCAGCAGCACCTCCCCATCGATGGCGGCGCTGAGCGAAGCTGCGACGAAGCCGGTGAGCTCCGTCGTCGTGCCCCCAGAGGGCTTGGTCATCCCCACATCGGCGGTGATCGAGTCCACCAGCGACAACCTTAATCTGGCGGCGCTGGAGCCGTTGGAGGAGGAGCTGGACTCGCACAAGGGCGACTGACGCAGCTCAGATATCACGGACCATGATATCCAAGAGCTGATCGCCTAGGGCTACCTCCCTGCGACGGAGGGGCTCGCCTGGCGGGGGGCACCGGCCGGCGAGGTGACACCTTCTCCCCAAGCCGGAGAAAAGGTGTACCTCAAAGCCCAACTGGTACGCGGCGTTTCCCTGCCCATCTCCAATTTCTTCCTCTCCGTCTTGAACCACTATAGGGTCCAGCCCCAGAACCTTTCCCCAATAGTATATTAGTGCTTAGCAACTACGCGGCGCTCTGCGAGGGATACTTAGGGATAAGGCCTAGGTTAGACCTTTTTGTGTACTTATTCACCGTCAAACGTGAAGCCGGACATAGAAAGGAAGAGCTTAGGAACTGCGACACCATAAGCTTCAAGATTCGACCTGGCCAGCGGTTCCCTGACATCGTCGGCCACGAGTCATGCAAGAATTGGCAACGAACGTACTTTTACGGCCTAGACATTCCTCTGGCTGGCCGACAAGTTATGTACCTATACTTCGTTGACGGAGCCACCACTGAAGCCTCGTCATGGAGATCCCAGGACTCCCTTCCCTCCGACCTCGACGCTTCTCGTGCCATAAGGCGGACTGAATGGTTCGTAGAGACGGGTTTGATCGGCTTGGACCTAGCCATGTGCTGGTTCATTAGGTGAATCCAACCTCTGCAGCACCACGTGAAGATCATGCACGAGTATACCAGCGACAGAAGGGATAGCCTCCACATCTCCGTGGACAACTTCTCGAGCGACTCCGTCAAGCTCCGCCTTAAGGACATCGTCAAGGTGAAGGATAAGAAGCGTGGCTTCACCATCACCTAAGACATGTTCATAGACGACAAGTGCCCAAAGGACGGTATTTATTTTCCGTGTATGACATATACTCCAGTTCTTCCATCTTGCAAATGTCATCTTATCTAACACGGTGATCTCTCACTTAACAGCTTAGCGATCTAGAGGAGGGCAACCTGGCTGCCCAAATCTATGATCCAAAGATGAAGGAAGTCATGGTCGTGTCCGACGACGAGGCTCCGTTGGCACGAAAGCGGAAGAGCTCCACCTCTGACGCTGCCGACGGAGGCAAGAAGAAGAAGACGGACGGTGGAGCCTCCAAGAAGACTATCGCCGCCCTGGAGGCGGAAAAGAGAAAAGTTACTGGGATCCCCTCTGCCAAAGCACCCCCACTTGTGTAAGCTTCTCGTTTCTCTGACATTGTCTATTTATCTGTCTTGCTCCTGTACTTATGCATTTTGCACGTTTCAGGAAGAAAGCCACGACCAGCCTCAATAAGACCTCCAAAACATCGGGGGCTTCTTGAAATATTAAAGATATGCTGCATCGCGACGCCTCCCCCGCCATCGCCCTGCCACTCCTGCCGTCAAACCCTCGTCTGCCCCGATAAGCTCACAAGCTAAGGAGGCATCAGGCCCTTCCGCCATGGAAGTGGATTCTGGCGCCTCTACCGATCTTGCTGTTGTCGTTGAGCAGACAACGCAGGAGAGTACCGCACAACAAATGGCTGAAGATCTGGCTAAGGATGCCATCGGTGGCGGCAAGGCGGTGGTGGAGGCTGGTACTTTTGCCGTTGGCGGCGCCCCCGCACCCAAGAAGACCATAGCCTATCCGAATATAGTCTATCCGGTACTTACACTGGGTAGTACTGCTTTGGTTGTCCCTGGTGCGGCGCCGAACTCTCTGACGTGCGGTCTAGAGGAGCTCCGCCGGCAAGCAGAAATCTTGCAAGTAAATAGCGAATCCTTTGCCAAGATGCTGGCCGAAAGTGCTACGAACCTCAAGATCATCGCACTTGTAAGTTTTCTTTGCCTTTTGCATTTCATATGAGTATCCCACTGTAGCCCCCGAGGATGTAGACGGAAAAACCATAGGTTTTTGCATCTATATGCTCTAAGAGTGACTAAGTTAGAAAAACTCTCACTGTAGCCCCCAAGCGTTTAGATGGAATGAATTATTCCGACTAGATGCTTTAAGAGTACCATACGCAATGTTTATAAATTTCCATACTGTAGCCCCCAAGCTTCTAGTTGCAACTGAATTAGTTCTGACTAGATGCTTAAAGAAAGCTAAGCATATGTCCGAGTTAAAAACTTTATACTATAGCCCCCAAGCTTCTAGTTGTAACTGAATTAGTTCCGACTAGATGCTTAAAGAAAGCCAAGCATATTGTTAAGTCAAAAACTCTCGCTGTAGCCCCCGAGCGTCTAGATGGAAAATTTTCGACTAGATGCTCCAAGCAGACTAAAGAACTCTTAACTTTGTTCTTTATTCCATAGAACGAGAATGCTCGGAGGGGCATGGCAAATGACAAGTACCAGAAGATGCGTGCAGATCTAGAAGCTGAAAAGGGTAAAACTGCCTTCTTGAAGGAACATATCACCAAGAGAAAGCGTCTATTTTATTTTTCGCATTCCGACTTGGTATTGTGCCCATATTCTCCGAGAACTTACTGTGTACTTTGCTTTCTCCGATTTGCAGAAACCATCGCCAAGGCGAAGAATATTGTCGAGCAATCCAAGCACATTCAAGAGCTGGATAGCGAGAACAAAATTCTTAAGGAGGAGAGGAAAGACATGCTGAAAATGCATGAGGATTCAATGAAGGCCCTGCAGGACTCCGCCTCCGCGGAAATCACTCGCTTGAAGGAGGAGATTGCGATCTTAAAATATCAAAAGAAAGCTGCCGATGAGAAAAATCAACGCCATAGCGAGGCATATAAGCTCCTCCAACAAGAGAATGAATCCTTGGCGGACACCCTCTGGCAAGCTAAGGCCAACATCTTCAGTAAGATTTCTCTATCTTGGATTTCTGTAGTCTGGATACTTTGAATTGTTGAACTCATGCGCTCCTTGTTGGAATGTGCAGCTCCTATGGGTTTGACCCGATCGCCTCCTTCAGACAAGGAATGCATGGTTCTTGCCGGCAACTTCATCAACACCGCCATCACGCAAGCCAAGGAGATTGCCAAGCCCCTCCAGATAAATATCAAGGCATCGGACTCCATGGCGAAGTACTCGGAGATTTTGCGCCGATCCCCCGAGCGTATCACAAGCTAGAAAGCTTCATGTGCACGGGCTGGCGCAAGGATGGCGTTGTCAATGGTGAAGGCACACTATGAAGATTCCGACATCGACACGGTGACCTCTGGCATTCCCGACGCAGACGATGATGGCAACGAGATTAACCATGAATCCATATTGTCGTCGCTCGCGGGTTATGATACCAGAGTTGCCGACTTGGTCGATATCAACATCTTCGTGCCGATGAACACCATCGATGGCGGCAATCAAAGCTCCTCCGAGTCTCTTCACACCGCCGACTTCGAGGGTGGCTCTCCTGCTGGTGATGACACTGCTTCTAAGTCTCCTGCGCCAAAGGAATGAAGAACAACTTTGTATTATTTGTTTCACCTTTGGTGCATGTGCGGAAAAAACTTATTGATGTAATTTAAGGCGGAAAACAATGGTTTTTATTTCCTGCTACTTAAGAACTAGTTTCCAGCATGTATATATTTTTTAAGCAAGTGCTGGCTTATCCATTACTTTGGTTTTTATGCTTGACCTTTCGTGAGTCGGAAGACTCGTTGTCAGAACCATGTGCTTAGGTGATGATGCCCAATGGCACCGTTAATTAGCTAATCACAAAATCACCGACAATAAGTGCCAAAAGTCACTACTCCAGAATCCACATAAAAACGACAAAGAACGTGTAGACCAAAAAACTTTAAGCTAACGCCCGTAGGCGGAATTTCACAAGTGCAAAGACAAGGCTTGTGCATAAAGGTTTTACATGATCCAAAAATGAACACTAAAGGAGGTAAAAGACTCAGAAATATGAGTGAACCAGAGAGCTTTATTTCATTGATCATATAAGAGGTACACAATTAGGTAAAAATTGCTAAGTGTAAAAAGGACGTAGCTGTGCTATGTTCCATGGCCAATCAAGCTCCGGGTAGTCATCAACCGGGTCACGTCGCTTACGCTTATGAACCTCGTTGGGTCTATCCTTCAGTTCACGATTGTCAACGAGGTAGTAAGACCCATTGAGTAGCGCCTTGCTTATGATGAACGGTCCTTCCCATGGCAGGGATAGTTTGTGCGACTTCTTCTGCTTAAGTCGGAGCACCAAACCCCCCTCTTTAAACGAGCGATGCCGAACTCGGCGACTATGGTAGCTGCGTAGCTTCTGCTGGTAGATGGCGGATCTTTGGCATGCCAAAACGCGCTCCTCCTTGAGAAGGTCCACATCTAGGTGTCTGGATTCTTCAGCGTCATGTTCGTCGTAGGCGGCAACTCTTGGTGAATCGTGAAGGATGTCGGAAGGCAGGATGGCTTCTGCTCCATATACCATGAAGTAAGGGGTGTAGCCGGTGGATCAGTTATGTGTAGTTCGTAAACCCCACAACACAGATGGCAATTCTTCCGCCCAGGCTCCAGCTGCTCTATGTAGCGGTGCCTCAAGACGTGGCTTGATTACCTGCAGAATTAATCCATTGGCTCGCTCAACCTGACCTTTGGATTGTGGGTGTGCCACAGATGCAAGGTCAAGTCGGATGCCTTTCTCCCAACAATAAGCTTCCACTTCTCCGAGTGACAAATTGCTGCCGTTGTCGGTGATGATGTTGTGTGGGAGACCAAATCTCACGACTAGATCCCGGACAAAGCTGAGGGCAGTTGCCCCATCAAGCTTTCTAATGGGTTTAGTTTCTATCCATTTAGTGAATTTATCAACTGCTACAAGCAGATGTGTAAACCAACAAGGTGCCGTTTGTAACGGTCCCACCATGTCCAGCCCCCAGACTGCAAATGGCCAAGTTATTGGTATTGTTCGCAGTTCTTCAGCAGGAACATGTGGTTGTCGGACATAATACTGGCATCCCATGCATGTCTCAACCAGTTTGTCGGCGTCCGCCTTTACGGTCAGCCAGTAGAATCCTTGCCGAAGGCTTTCGCGACCAACGATCGAGGAGCGGCGTGATGCCCGCAATCTCCGAGATGGATTTCGCGCAGGATTTCCATACCTTCTAGCTGGGAAACACACTTTAGGTATACACCAGTAGTGCTCCTTTTGTAGAGTTGCCCATTGATTATGGTATAACCCTTTGCTCGTCATACTATTTGCCGTCTTTCAACTTTGTTGTCGGGCAAAGTTCCATGTTCGAGATATTCCATGAACGGTTTTGTCCAAGCCGGAGGGACCTTAGTCACCATGTTGACGAAAGAGTCAGCTCTATCCGGGTTGTCGATGTCGGCTCCCTTCACAGATGGTGTACGCATATGCTCTAGGAAAACTCCTGGTGGAATTTGCTTGCGCCCTGATCCAAGTTTAGACAGTAGATCAGCCGCCTCGTTTTGCTCCCTAGGTACATACTTGACTTCGTAGCCCAAGAAGCTCTTGGCTATC
Organism: Avena atlantica; assembly: GCA_910589765.1. Lineage (NCBI taxonomy): Eukaryota > Viridiplantae > Streptophyta > Magnoliopsida > Poales > Poaceae > Avena > Avena atlantica. Next base: position 391,951,737 of record OU342735.1, read on the forward strand.
TCGTCCACTTCGTCTCGATATGTCACCATCATAGGGTTCCGTGCATTCCAGGTGCCAGCCAACTGCTGGGCAACCAAGTCGGATCTCCACAGCAAACTATGCGCTTGATGCCAATATCCTTGGGTACACGTAGTCCATGAATGAGTGCTTCATACTCCGCCATGTTGTTTGTAGCCTCGAAGTGGATCTGCAGAACGTAGTGTAGCTTGTCTCCTGTTGGTGACTGTAGCAATACACCAGCCTCCGAGCCGTTGAGCAGCTTTGATCCGTCAAAGTGCATCACCCAGTACTCTGGTTCCGGCAACGGAATACTATCTGGCATCTCCGTCCAATCTGCAACAAAATCCGCCAAGGCTTGTGACTTGATAGTGTCGCGTCTCTTGTAGGTGATCTCGAAGGCGGCAAGTTCAATGCCCCACTTCGTGACCCTTCCTGTAGCGTCGCTGTTGTTGATAATGTCGGATAGTGGAATCTTGCTCACCACTGTGATTGGGTTCTCCTGAAAGTAATGCCTCAGCTTCCGAGAAGCAAGGAATACTCCATAAGATATCTTCTGGTAGTGTGGGTAACGCTGCTTGGACTCCGTCAAGACCTCGCTCACATAGTAAACTGGTCGTTGAACTCCGTGCTCATAGCCTGGTTCCTTCCGCTCTACCACGACGATGATGCTGATTACCTGGTTGGTTGCCGCCATGTAGATTAACAGGGGCTCTCCAGGCTCGGGTGCTGCAAGGATGGGCGCTGAGGAAAGAATCTCCTTGAGCTACTTCAATGCTGCATCTTCTTCGTCCGTCCACGTGAATTTGTCCGCCTTCTTCAGCAACTTGTACAGCGGCAGAGCCTTCTCTCCAAGTTGGCTGACGAACCGACTAACTACTGCAACACAACCTGTTAGTCGTTGAATGTCCTTTAGGAATGTCGGACGGTTTATGTTTAAGATGGCCTTGATTTTCTCCGGGTTGACCTCGAGTCCGTGTTGGAAAACGATGAACCCCAACAATTTGCCGGCTGGAACCCCGAAGACGCACTTCTTTGGGTTAAGCATCATGTTGTATTTCCGGAGATTATCAAAGGTTTCTTTTAAGTTAGAGATTAAGTCATTTGACTTTTTAGACATCACCACGATATCGTCCACATAGGCGTGAATGTTCCGACCAATTTGGTCGTGGAGGCAACGTTGCATTGTCCGCTGGTACGTAGCACCTGCGTTTTTCAGCCCAAAGGGCATCGTGACATAGCAAAACGTGCCGTACGGGGTAGTCAACAAAGTGGCCAATTGGTCCGACTTCCTCATCTTGATCTGGTGGTATCCTGAGTATGCATCGAGAAAACACAAAAGCTCCGAGCCAGCCGTCGAGTCAATGACTTGGTCAATGTGAGGCAAAGCAAACGGATCTTTGGGACATGCTTTGTTCAAGCCGGTGTAATCAACGCACATTCTTAATTCATTGGTTCCCTTTTTGGGGACAAGTACAGGATTGTCCACCCATCGGGTATGAAGGTGTCGTGGTGGTGGCACGGCAGATTCCATGGGTAGGCTAAAATATGGGGACAATGGATGCTAGAGGGATCCGGGGAGGGAAGATGTAGTGATTTCTACACTCAAATGACTAACATATAGATCTTTCTTTCTCCTTACAAGAACTACAAGTGCTCCTTGAGCTGTTAGCAGGAAGAAGAAGACTACTACTCAAGCCTTAAGGTCCAGAATGAATCAATCCCTTCTCCTTCTCAGGAGCCTGCTTCTCCCCTTATAAAGGGGTGCCTTGGTTCCTCCTAGGGCTGACGTGGCAAGCATATTCGAGTAATATGCTTGTCCCAATATGGTAACTCAGCGACCATCTTTCCGTGTCCCCCTTCTAATGACGGCAATGTTCCAGAGAGCCCCACCTGCGCGCCTCGGGCTCCATGACTGTCACCTCCGTGACCTTCTTCTGCCCTTCTGCTGCTCTGCTCCTTGTCCTTGGTGCTTGGCCCTGTTCAGATTCTCCCTAGCTAGCGACTAGGGTTTGACTATAGGCACCTACTTCTCTTGCAAGCTTCGTGTTACTCGGCCTTGTCTCGCATAACTCGGCTCGGCCTTCACCTGTATTCAAGTTAGTCAGACTTACTCGGCCGACTTAACTCATATGTCGGCCGGATAAGGTGTTTATCCTTCTGTAGATGTCATGGCCTTGCTTATCTCGGCCGACTCTTACATGACTCGGCCGATATAAACAGTAACTCGGCTCATGACAAGGGAGACTCCTTTCGTCTTTCCCCTGTCTTGACCCTATCTGGGGTCACCTCCCCAACATTAGTCCCCGAAGCTGGTGTGGTCCTGCCTATAACCTCTTCCGGGCCACATCAGTTTTCCAACATACGTCTCTCCTTATTTCCGAGTTACTTTTTCCAGTTCGAGGTATCTACGCAGCTTCCTGAGCACGCCTCGTCCTACGTGTAACACTCATCATTATTCTTCTAGTTTTTTGTTCCTCTACAGTGCCCACTGACAAGCTATAGTGATTACTGCGCCCGTCGCGTCGGCGCAGTGACGCCTCGTGCGCCGGATCGGTCAGGAGGACCGATCCTCTCCTGCGCCATGCGGCCTTTGGTGTGGCTCCACTCAGATGCGTGCGGTTCCGCCGCACACGTGATATACGCGGTTAGCGTGCGCACCCACGATCCCACTACCGCCAGGACTGTGCGGTTATAAGGAGGGGTGCGGGGCTACAGGATTTACTTTCCCCCTTCGCTCACCGCTCTTCTTCTTCCTTCTCGCGCACCTGCGTCTGTTTGTGCGCTGGTGGCTTCCCCATTCTTGATCTCCTCAATGGCAACGCTACAGTCCTTCTGCTCCGACGACCTCACCGCTGTGCTTCTTCGCCGCCTCCGCGGGTGAGTCATCCCACGGCATCGCCGCCAGATTTCTACCCTAGGCAATCCCTCTGTCCCCTAGATTTCTCGTGGCGGTTCTTCCTCGCCGCGCCGCCGCGCTCGTTAGAACCACGACGGGGCCCTGCACTTCTAGGCCTCTCACCACCATTAGTTCCTCCTCCGTCGATTCCTCCGACAAGCCCATGTCTAGTTCTGTGAGCGGAGCTCTCATAGAGGAGGACGATTTCGCATCTGGTCCAGAATGAGGATCTTGGCAGGGTTCCACTGTCACTCGCCGTGAGGTAGAGTGGCTAATTAAGACACACCGAATCCCTGTCGAGGTAAGTTGTCGCTTGCCCGGCAATGAATCCTCTCCCGTGCTCAAGGAGGGAGAATACGTAGTCTTCATGTCCCATTTTGCTCGCGGGTTTGGCCTCCCCCTTAGCGTTTTCGCCAGGGAGTTCCTCGATTACTTCGACCTCCAGCTGCATCACCTTCCCGCCAATGCTATTGCCTCCTTGTCAGCTTATATCTCGGCCTCGGAGGGGTACTTCGGCCTCTGGCCCTCCGTACCTGTTTGGTCTAAATTCTTCCAGATATGATCTAATGTCGTACCGAACAAATCTCTTCAGCCTTCCGAGAAGTCCCTCACCCAATGCAGGGCCGCATCCATCACACCTCGGAGAAACTCAGAGTTCCCTCGTGTTGCCGGCCTCTAGTCTTGCAAGAAATGGCATAGATCATTTTTCTATGTCAAAAACACTGGAAAGGAAGACAAGATTCGGCTCCCCGCCTTTTCTATTGGCACCCCTTCCAAGAAGAATTGGAACTTCAATCCTAGGAAGAGCCATGCTCTGGCCGAGGCATTTGAGATTCGGCTCAAGGAGTTGATTTGCGTCGAGATCCAGGGCGAGGATCTGATGACCACATTCATCAGCAGCCGCATTTGCCCTTTCCAGCTTCGCACTCACAAACTTTGTTACATGAGTGGCCCTCTCGATCCCAACCGAGTTTCGATGGTTGAGCTCGACGACTATCATATTTACAAGCGTGTCCGAACTATCTTCAAGACTGATATGTCGGAGGATTGGGCATGGGGACTGAAGCTGTTCACTCGCGGGAATCCCCCTCCTCAGGTAAATTCACGCATTGTTGTTTGTTTCCGAGTCGCGTTTGTGACTATTCTTTTGCTAATTCTACTTTGTTTCGTCTCTCGCAGAGGTTTACGGAGCAAACGGACAAGGATGCCGAGGTCCTTGCTCTTCCGTGTACTGTGGATCAAAATACGCCGGACAGCGGGGAACCTGACTCGGAAGAGTTTGTCCCTAAGTCAGATCTTGCTCCGGCTCGCGCCCGTGGCAAGACCTCGGCCCACGGGGATGAAGGTGACTCGAACGACATCCAAATTCTTGAGGTAGTTGCCGCAATGCCTATCTCTTACACATTTCTGGCTCCCACTCTCCCAGCTAATCCAGCCTGTCAGGTGCACGACGCTGAGCCGCTTGCTTCTCGAGCTCCTGCTGCCTCGAAGAAACGCATCGCTCCGGCAGGTCCCTCTGACGCTGCTCCCAAGAAACGAATGAAGAAGTCTGCCCAGCATATTCCGAGGCGTAAGACCATGCCTGGAGTGAGTGGGTAAGTTTGTTTTCATTCGTATTTCTTGTTTCTCTCTTTCTGTCTTTTGATTCGACCTTTTGTCCTTTGAAGAGCTCCTCTTTCTGCCAAACCAAGTGGTCCGAGTATGACCAGCCATACAACTCGACAACCTTCTCCTCCGCCTCCGGAATATACTTGGGCTATTAGTCCCTCTTGTGTTGACTCTCCTCCTGCGCCGACTGAGACATTGCCTCGGTGAGATGTACCCACAGCTCCCACCGTCGACGCCGACATAACTCCGCCAGTAGATCACCCTGTTGAACCTATTTCCATTGCTATGACCACTAAGGTTTCCCCCGATATTCCTTTGACCACCACAATTCCAGCTGCTACCCCAACTCCAGTCGAGGATATCACCATCTCGCCCCCCTTGGAAACCATAGTTCCTCCTGCATCCAAGGATGCCACTCCTAGTGCCGAGGTTGCTGCCCCTGCCGAAACTTCTTCTAAGACTAGGAAGGTTGTTGTCACCCAACCTTTAGCATCTCAGAAGGGGCCGGCCAGCTCCTCTCATCCCAACATACCTGATGCACTATGCAAAGGGGCTTCCTCTGCTAGGCCCGTTGTCGCCCCGGCCGCTGATACTCAGCTCAATCTCCACAAGAGTCCCGCGGCGGCAGTAGTTAGCCAACGGATCCGAGGTAAAGTGCTGACCCTTACTGAGAGTGGGAACAACCTCGGCTCTCTGGTGGAATATGCCAACAACTGGAACGCCGCTGATCAGCTTGAGGGCAATCCGAGTAACCAGCCATTTCAGCTTTCCGACATCAGCAGTCGTTTGCGTATGGCTGCTAAGATTGTTCTTGAAAGTGATAAGATGAACGAGGTAAGCGCTTCTGTTGATATTTTATCTGTTATTCAAATGATAGTATATATACACTAGTCCCCGAAGCTTGCAACCGAATAACTTGTTGTTCGTTTGGAAGCTTTGTTAGGCTCAAATGCGTTATTTGCTAAGTTAATTTCTTGTATACCTTGGATTGATTGTGGTTCATCCATATTTTGAATTATGCGTTGCTTAATCCAGATCTATTTCGGCTTCGGTTACCCAGCCACTGAGATCCGATTTAAGTTTTACTTGATTCGGCTCTGTTCTAGTTCTGAATATCCAGCCACCTAGATCGGAGTTAAGTTTTGCTTGATTCGGATCTGTCTTAGCTTTGAATAACTGGCCACCTAGATCCGAGTTAAGTTTTGCTTGATTCGGATCTGCCTTAGCTTTGAATATCCAGCCACCTAGATCCGAGTTAAGTTTTGCTTGATTCGGATTTGTCTTAGCTTTTAATATCCAACCACCTAGATCCGAGTTAAGTTTTACATGATTCGGATCTGTCTTAGCTTTGAATATCCAGCTGTGTAATTCATTTTGGTACTTAGGTTGCCCATGATCGGCGGACAACCGAATTTCAAAGGTTGCTCTTTGCACACAAGAAGTTGGAGGAGAAATATGAGAAAGTTCTCCCCGTGGTGAAGAAAACTGGCAATTTAATAAACCTTTGTATTGTTCCTTAAGTTCTTAATACTTTTCAACTTGGTGTGCTACTTCATTCCTTGCTGGTGTGCGGCTAACATCAATAATCTTAATATCCGCCTTACCAAAAAGGCCAAAGCTCTGGAAGGTTAGTTATTCTTCTCGTCTATTGTTTTTCGTTCGAGTCTAATCCTAGGTTTCTTATAACCTTCTGGCTTTGGTATAGCCGAGTTACAAACACTTGCAGCGTCGCATCAAGAATACATATCCCTGCCTGATATGATGCTGCATTTTTTAGAACAAACCACCACACATTCGACACAGCTTAAAGAAAAGGATGATGAGATAACCCTATTACGTGTCGAGGTTGAGTCTCTCAAGCTCTCGCAGAAATCCGAATTGGAAAAAGTTGATCAGGAGTTCTCTGAAGAAAAGAATCGACTAAGTCTGCAATTGCAGAAAGACAAAGAACTCCTCGATGCTGCCGAGCTGAAGAACCGCATGATGGGCGAGGAAATCACTCGCTTTGAGAAGAATAAGGTCGACTGGACCCAGGATCTCCAGAAAATGTTGAGTTATATTCATCGTAAGTTTCCGAACGTGGCCGAGTTATCTTTTTCTCTTTCTTATTTTAAACTGATATTTTTTCCTTTCATGTAGATCATTTTCCGGAAGATAAACCAGTGAGCTCTAAGGCAGTGATTTCTGCTCGCCATCCGCCGAGGTGTCCCCGCAGACTCGAGTCCAGAATACTCAATGGAAGACTTCCTGATTGCCGTTGGCGCTGCAGTTGGACCAATGAAGATTATGGGACGAGATCTGGTACAAGCGGCCATTCGGGCCTACCATATTCTTTGGCCGAATATGTCAGGGACACCTGATATTGACGAAGTCAAAATACTTGTGGAGAGATTAATGACATCTCAGAACCAGCTAAATCTCTAGAGGGAATCTGCTGGGAGGGCTGGTGTTGATATGGCACTTACAGCCGTTTTGTCTTGGTACGAGGATATCACCCTCGATACTCTAATGAATCTGCGCACTGGCTCTCGTTGGTTTGAGGATCCAGAATTCGTCGCTCGCCGCCAAGCTCGTGCCTTTCAGCTTATTGAGTATGCAGACGTGCATAAGAGTTTTCTTTCCAATTTGGCGGATGAATTCGAAGTTGAAGATGCCTCTGATGATGATTCGGCCGATCAGGATGAAGCAGAGGGTGACTCGGACAACTCTCGTGATTCAAATGCAAGATCGGATGAGGATGGCGACGCACGATCATCTTCTAAAGGGACTGAGAATTCTCGAGCTCAAGCTAATGTTTCTAGGCAGCTGAGGCTTGCCCCCGAGGTTACAATTGCTTCTGTTGAGGGCGAAGTAACTTCGGCTGAGGCGCCGGCTACCTCGGAGTGCCCAGTTCCTGAAAATACCCCTGCGTAGGAGACCTAGGTCGCTCAACCATCATCCGAGATACCCATTCCCAATGCACCTGATCATGCTGCTGCCCCTTAAGGATGCTCTGGCCCTTTTCGCTATCGAGGTTTAAAAAACTCTTAAGTTATTTCCAGTCCCCGGTATGCCGGGCGTATGATGTATGTGGAACAATTGTCCGACTTTTGGTGTGGTGCGAACATTTTTGCCTTTCGCCGCTGAGGCATGGGTGATGGTAATTATTATTACTTTGTTTAAACGAGTTTCATTGCTTTACATCTTTGCTTTGGCAAACTTTTATTTCGTAGGTTCAGATTGTATTTTTCCATGTGGTTGACCTTAGTTCGGCATTTATCTTGCCTGCCCTTTATAAACTTGATAGCGTAGCGGTTGTGTTTTCAAATTCTATCTGAAGTACAGAGCCCGAAGCCTATATCTGGTAAAGTGATACAATAGGTTGCATCCCTTATCATACTTCAGTTTGCCGGGTTTGTAATTCTTTTTGCATTGTCCTTAGAAATCCTTGTTTGTTTTCGCTTTGCTATTCCTCTGATTATTGAGATAAGTTTATATCATATGTTGTAAATTATGATTATCAATTCTGGGGAGTCCCCGAGTCTGTAGCTGAGCTAAGGAGCTTTTATGTGTCTGGCGACAAACAGTGGGTAATCCAAGTTAGTCCCCGAGTTATCACTCGGGTCATCGAGTTCTTGCGTGTGCGCAAAGACTTACCTCGGATCATGCGGCAGTCCCCGAGTTACAAACTGGGTTGCCGAGATATAATTCATGGCTCAATGCAGAGAATACTACGGGGTAGTGTCCGAATCATTGCTTAAAGTGCCGAAGCTTAATGCATATTTTTAGAACAAAAAAAATTCATGGGGCAGTCCCCGAGTCAATGCGCGAGACATCAAAGTTTAATGCATAGTCCGAAATAAGGGATAATACGGTGTAGTCCCCGAGTCACTGCTCGAGGTGCACATAATTCAAAATAGTAAATAACACAGTGCAGTCCCCGAGTTACTGTTCGGGGTGCTGAAATTTAACACATAATTCAGAATAAGAAATAACACGGTGCAGTCCCCGAGTCACTGTTTGGGGTGCCGAGGTTTACTACATAGTCTCAAGAAATAGAAACAACATTGTGCAGTCCCCGAGTCTCTGCTCGAGGTGCCGAGGTCAAATACACGCTTGATACTCCAGCTTGATGCGTCACATCATGACGTACAACATATAGCTCCTAAGTATAGAATGGGAGAAGTAAAGCTATGTTCCATGGTCTTTTTGATTCGTCACCGTCTTTGTTTGCCTTGTTCTTTTCTGGTGACTGAGCATCGATTAGGTAATATGCATCATTGTGCAATGCTTTACTCACGATGAATGGTCCTTCCCATGGGGGTGAAAGTTTGTGCATGCCGGCTGTGTGCTGTACTAGCCGAAGGACCAAATCTCCTTATTTAAAAACTCTTGGATTGACTTTCTTGCTGTGATATCTCTCGGAGATCTTGCTGATAAATAGCTGATCTTGATAATGCCAGTTCCCTGGCCTCTTCTAGCAAATCGACATCGTCTTGCCGAGCTACCTCATTTACCTCAGCGGTTGTATACTGGGTTACTCTTGGCGAATCATGTATTATGTCGGCTGGAAGCACAGCTTCTGCCCCATATACTAGAAAAAATGGGGTATACCCTGTTGAACTGTTAGGGGTAGTTCTGAGGCTCCATAGTACTGCTGTTAGTTCCTCGCTCCAGCATCCTGCCGATCTTTGCAGAGGTTCGACAAGCCGGGGTTTTATTCCGGACAATACTAGTCCATTTGATCTTTCTACCTGCCCATTTGATGCTGGGTGAGCCACCGAGGCGACATCTAGTCTTATGTGTTTTTCTTGGCAGAATCTAGCAAAAGCCCCTTCAGCAAAGTTTGTGCCATTGTCTGTAATAACACTATGTGGATAACCATATCTTAAGATAATATCTTTGAGGAATTTTACTGTTGTTGGTCCATCACATTTTTTATTGGTTTTACTTAGATCCACTTTGTGAACTTATCCACCATTACTAAAATGTGAGTCATTCCGCCTCGGGATGGCTTGAATGGACCCACCATATCCAAGCACCATATAGAAAATGGCCAATTAATTGTTATCGTCTTTAACTCGGACGATGGCATATGTATCTTGATGGCATATCTCTGGCAACCATTACATTTTTCTACCAATTCTTTCGCCTCTTTCAATGCCGTCGGCCAATAAAATCCATGCCTGAATGCTTTGGCCACTAAAGCTCTAGACGAGACATGATGCCCGCATTCTCCCTAATGTATATCTAGGAGTATTTCCTGGCCTTCTGCCGAGTCAACACATCTTTGCAGCACGCTTGTGATGCTTCTTTTATATAGCTCATTTCTTATGATTGTATAAGCTTTTTCTCTTCTTACTGTATGTCTAGCCAGTACTTCATTAATTGGCAAGATTGCTTCCTTAAGGAAGGAAAATATGGGTTGCGCCCATGACGGCATGATTTTCTCTGAGATAATTTCACTATCTATTTCCATATTTTCTACCGACATAACAGCTTCAGATTTCTCTATATTCACTCGTGCGATGGCCGGGTTTACTTTCGGAAATTACAGGTTCTATTCTTTGTCAATTTCCATTGGCATACTTCCTTCTCTTGATTCTGCCGAGATATGAATGGACTCGGACTCTGGTGATGGTGTTATCGATGGTTTTCTCAGGTGCTCTAGGGCGATACCCGGGGGAATTGATTGCCTAGTTGATCCGAGTTTTGACAGTGTGTCTGCAGCGTCATTTTCTACCCGAGGTATATGATGAAACTCACATCCATCCGGGCCATATTCGCATCTAATGCGTCCCAATTGCCTGATACTTGCTGCACTACTAGATCTGAATCCCCGTAGCATAGGATCCGACGTATACCAATCTATTTTGCCACCTTTAACCCGTGGACGAGTGCTTCATACTCGGCTACATTGTTTGACACGGCGAAATGTATTTGCAGCACATATTTCAGCTGATCTCTTTTCGGCGAAGTTAACACTATCCCTGCTCCCAAGCCATTTCTCAGCTTGGATCCGTCAAAATACATTGTCCAATAATTCGGATCCGTCATATTGTACCTCGCCCCAATCCACAAAGAAGTCGACCACCGCCTGAGATTTGATTGCATCTCGCCTATCGAATTGCAGAGCATAAGGTGATAACTCGATTGCCCATTTTTCTATTCGGCCACTTGCATCTTTGTTGCTCAATATCTCGGCTATGGGCGCTTCACAAATCACTTTGATCGGATGTTCTTCGAAGTAATGTTTAAGTTTTTTTGCCGACATGTATACTCCATGGGCCATCTTCTGGTAGTGTGGGTAGTTCTGTTTTGAGGCCGATAGTACCTCGCTTATGTAATATACCGGCCTTTGTATTGACTTATCACCTTCATTCCGTTCCACGACAACCACCACGCTTACCACTCTATTAGTCGCAGCTACATAAAGTAACATATGCTCTTTTGATAGTGGAGAGGCCAGTATTGGTGTCGTGACCAACATCTTTCTTAATTCATGAAATGCGTTATCTGCTTGCGGTGTCCAAATGAACTTATCCGACTTTTTCATCAGTTGATACAGAGGTAATGCCTTTTCCCCTAGCCGACATACAAATCGACTAAGCGAGGCCAGGCAGCCCGTGAATTTTTGTACATCATTTAGACACCTCGGCAACTCCATTTTTTCAACTGCTCGTATTTTAGTTGGATTTGCCTCTATACCTCGGCTAGATACGAGAAAACCGAGTAATTTCCCATCCGGCACACCAAAGGTACATTTTTCCGGGTTAAGCTTCATTCGGAACCTTCTCAGGTTTGCGAACGTCTGCCGAATATCATCCAAGAGTGTTTTGCCCTCTTTGGTTTTTATAACCACATCGTCTACATATACTTGTACATTTCTTCCTATCTGGTCATATAGACATTTTTGCATGCATCTCTGGTACGTTGCTCCTGCATTACGCAGGCCGAATGGCATGGTGCGATAGCAATAAGCCCCGTACGGGGTAATAAACGCAGTCTTTATTTGATCAGCCAGATTTAACGGTATCTGGTGGAAACCAGAATACGCATCTACAAATGACAATAGCTCACAACCAGCGGTCGAATCAATGACTTGATCTATCCTCGGTAAAGGAAAAGGATCTTTGGGACATGCCTTATTTAGGTTCGTGTAATCGATACACATTCGCCATACGACGGCTACATTTGGGTCATCCTTTTTCTTTTCTACCAATACCGGATTTGATGGCCAATCCGGATGAAGTACTTCCATGATGAACCCGGCCGCAAGGAGCCGAGCTATCTCATCCCCTATTATTTTTATCCCGTCTTCGGCGAAGCGGCGGAGAGGTTGCTTCACCGGCTTTGCTCCTGGCCTTACATGCAAAGAGTGCTCAGCCAACTCCCTCGGCACACCTTGCAGGTCTTGAGTTGACCAGGCAAAGATATCCCGATTCTCACGAAGGAAGTTGGTGAGCTCTCCTTCCTATTTGGCATCTAGTAGATTCTATTCTAATAGATTCTATTCTGTTTTTATAAAACAGACTGGGCCACGCGTCACGACCTAATTGGAGCATACCGGTTCGGCTAGATCAAGGGCTGCAGAGGGTTGGATCTAACTAAAATCGTGCGGCACAGATCAGTGCTTACCATTTCGGTTAGTCAATCTATCGTAGCCACACGATCACGATCTGAAGGCTGGTGTGCGTGTGACCAAGGATGGGAGGCGCTGGCGGTGCTGGTTGGCGGCGGCGCGGTCAGACAGCGCCGGAGCCAGAGATACAGGAAGCAAAAGAGGGAGAGAGGTAGCTCACCGAGGTCGACGCGTCGTGCTGAAGCTCAACGTACTCGCCGTTTGTCGAGGGGCGCACGAGGTAGACGACAATTGCTCGCCGGAGTTGCCTTCGGGCTCGGGTGCGGTCAGACGTTGTCTGAGGCGATGCTATGGTGTGCGCTAAGACAAAATAGGGGTGCCATTGCGAGGGTCGCGAGCCTGGGAGCATCAGAGAGGGGGAAATGCTCGGTCGGGGTTTACCTGGAGAGCTCGTCGGAAAAGTGACACCTGTCGTCGAGGTTGCCGACGATGTGGAGCGCGCGCGGGCGAGTGGAGGCTACGGGCAGATGCGTAGGGAGGTGGGGATCATGCTCGAGGGAACTGGGAGGCAAAGGAAGGCGAGGCTTGGTCGGAATTATGGCCGGAGCATTGTCAGAGCAGCGAGGGTATGAGCTGCGATTCGAGCAGCCTGGTGGCTCTATGGCAACAGTGTCTGAGGGGAAAGGAAGGAAGAGAGGAGGCGCTTAAGTAGGCAGAGGCACGAGGGGTTTAACTCGCGGATTCAAGGCCAATTACAGCTCGCAATCAACGGCAGCAACGGCTAGAGGAAAGAGGGTAGGAATGGTCGCGGGGTTGATGACGATCTGACGGGGCAGTGGGGTCGTTCCGTTAGCGAGTGAGAGAGAGAAAGAGTGGGGTCCAGCGGTCGTTGAGGTGGCGGGTTTGTTCTGCGGTGATAAAGGAATGATTCGCTGGGGGTGAGGGAGTGGGCTGGCTGGGCTTAGTGGTCCAGGTTGGGTTGGGCTGGCTGGTTCCATTCTTTTTTGTTCTGATTCTTTTTCTTTTTCCTTTTCTATTATTCTATTTTGATTTTTATTCAAATATTTCAAACAATAATTGAATTTAAAACTTGGCAAAACTTTGTGTATATTTTAATTCTATTTATTAACATATTCTAAAGTCCAAAATAGAATAATTATTTTATTCTTTTAGGGTCTATTATTAATTAAAATAAATAGACATTTGTTTTTATTTCAAAAATAGGATTTAATTTGTTTTCAAACTCCATTTGAAATCTAATTTTTTACCAAAACTTTTCAGTAGGTTTTATTTGAAAAATAAAACACTTTGAATTATTATTTAAAACACTTTATTAAGTTTTAATGTTCATTCAAAATAGGAAATGTCTTTACTTAAATAAAATTGGATAATAATAAATCCTCATGATTTTATTTAATTAATCCTTTACTCTTTAAACAAAGTATTTTATTTTATTTGCTTGTCCAAGTTTTAATTTGGCGCTTTAAAATAGTCCTTATTTACTATTTCTTCCTTTGCTTATAAAAACCATATCTTTTTAGTTAAAGATCCAAAAATGGTGATTCCAACTATTATAATTTTATTTATTATTTGTTTATCTTTTTAAATCCTTTTAGGATTCTATTTGATCAAAATAGGTTTTGATGTTTCCATTTGGAATCAAAAAGTTTATTTTCACCCTAAATTTCAACAATTATTTATTTTGTTTATTTATTTTTTACATTTCAAAATTTGGAAAATTTGGGATGTGACATGGACATACTCTTATAGTTAAGCGTAGCATAAGATCAAGTAATTTAAATAGTTCACTTGCTATAAGCTTTCAATACATAGTAACCTAAATCCTTCAACCATGAGATCATGTTAATCACCATCACCAGATGGATACTTTGATGAAATCAAACACCACTTCGTAACTAGGTGGTTATAAAGGTGGAACTGAGTATTCTGAAAGTATGTGCTGAGGCACATGGATCAAGAATGGGATTTGTCCATCCATATGACAGATAGATATACTGTGGGCCCTCTCGGTGGAATGTCATCCAATTGGCTTGCAAGCATGTGACTAGATCACAAGGGACCACATATCATAGAAACGAGTAAAGAGTACTTATCGGTAACGAGGTTGAACTAGGTATGCAGAGATACTGGCGACCAGACCTCGGATAAGTAAACTATCGTGAGACAAAGGGAAATTGGTATCGTATGTACATGGTTCATTTGATCATGAAGTAATCGTAGAAATATGTGGGAGCCATATGAATTTCCAAATTACTCTATTGGTTATTAATCAGAGAAGAGTCTCGATCATGTGTGCAAAATTCACGAACCGTAGGGAGACACACTTAAGGATTCGATGTTGTTTGGTAGATATGGAAGATACCAAATGTTGTTCGGAGTCTCGTATGGGATCCGGGGTATCACGAGGAGATCCGGAATGATCTGGAGAATAAGATTCATATAAGGAAAGTCTAATTCCGGAGTTCGGGAATGGTTTTAGTGTTTTCACCAGAATGTTCTAGAAGGGTCTAGAAGGTCCACCGATCCGGAGTGGGAAGGGTACATGGATGTGTCATGACAAATTGGAATGGTTGTATCATGTACTAGGTCACTTGGCTGAGCAATGGGAAGAGAGAAATCAAACTCTAGTTTGAAAGCCAATTTGAAAAAGTCAAATCCAAACATAGTTGCCTAGTGGAGGGAGGTAAGGAATCCTACCTAAGGGAGGATTTCTCCCCATACCTTGCCTCCGGCCACAAGGTGGAGTTTGGAGAGGAGTCCCCTCCCTAAAACTCCCCTCCCTCTCATAAATAGAGGGTAGGGGGCACCCCTCTTGAAACACACAGGAAACCCTAAACTCTAGATCGGCTGCCGCCCCTCTCTAGTTGCAGCCGCTCTAGATCTCCTCTAAACAGCCGCCGTCTAGCTAATCCCTAGCCGCCGGCTACCTCCACCCCTCGGCCCTCTAAATCCTAGATCATCGGGGCTCCCTCTACTCCATCATACTCGCACCGGCTTAGGCGAAGCCCTGCGAGATCTCCCCTCTACTTCTGACACCATGCCGTCGTGCTGCCGGAATCGTGAGGAGAGAGCTACAACCTCCGCTACCTACTGGAACAAGGGAGATGAAGGTCTTCATCGAGTACCGAACGTCTGACCGACCACGGGAGCGCTGCCAGAATGCGGCGCCGGAAGGATCATCTACGCGATCTTGAGATCGGCAAGTGAACGACTACATCACCCATGAGAATCCGATCTCGTTAACCGCTTTGGAATCTTTGAGGGTTAGTACTCTATCGACTTGTTGCAACAATTTAGTAGATATATCTTGGCTTGTGTGTGTTCATGAGATAGAAAATTTTGTTTTCCATGCTACGAACCTCTACACCAGCACCAGATAAGGAAACAATGACATCACACTTGTGAACAGGTAGAAGAGGCTGTGCAAACCAACATGTTCAATGTTCCCTTTTGAGGTCTATGCAAAGAAAAAACAAATAGTTAGTGTTGCATATTTTAAAGATCCAGATAGCAACAACAAAATTATAATCGAACTAGTACGATGAGTTTAAACGGGTACTATAGGATAGAAGAACGATGCCAGGGAGTAAATAATAGCAACTGTGGAGTAGGGAATCCAAACTAATATTTTTCACTGAGTTTACATTTTGCAAAAAACTACACAATAGCAGGCAATTACTGTTGTAGGGAGTACCTAAGAACATGTGCATGAAAAAATAACAAACATGTGCATTACTTGAAATTTCTAGAGCAGTGAATGCAAACAAACATGTCCAGTGACCTTGTATGTAGCACAAAGAACACACACATGCCCAATGACTTGTATGTACTAGCATGATTACAAAAATGAAGTTCACTACAACATGCTTTAACTTGCTATATTGCCGAGAAAACAAAAAGGGCTTAGAGATTAGGTTACCTTGGTCGGAGAGGCATCTAAGCATCGTCGGTACCATGCGGGTGACGTGCAGGTCACCAAGGGTGCTGCGGTTGTGGCTAAGTAGATCTTGGACGGTCGGGGAAGCAGATCTTGGCGGTCGATGCCGGCTTGAGAGCGGCGGACGAGAGCGACGCTGAGGAAGATCTGGCGCGGTGGACGAGAGCATTACTGAGGAAGATCTGGTCCAGTAAAGGCAACGCCCGTGTAGCTGGTCTGGAGCAGTAGACATGGAACTCGTTGAACTAGATCCCATCCGATGGACACCGGTGAGGCGACTCTGGTACGGTTGGGTAGCATTCAACGACGGGGAAGAGGATCTTGGGCGGTTGATGACTCCATCGACATGGTGAACGAGACCGCAGTTGCGCTGCTGTGGCGCATAAGCCCGGTGAACTAGATCCGGTGGGGTGGGTGTGGGTGAAGCGGCTCCGAGGCGGTGCACGAGACTGCAGCTCAAGCGACTCAGTCCATCGTGGAATTGCCGCCGGCCGGTGCACGCGGTGGTCGTGGAGGGTACATAGGAGCTTGGTATTTTTGGGAGGGCCAGCATGAAAAACTGCGCGAATCAGGACCGTAGAGGTGAACATGAAACAAATTATGATCGTGGCCCCAAGCTACCGACTTTAGCATGCCCATTTGTCATCTGAACAAAGGGTAGAATGGGAATTTTATAGCCAAAGTTTTTGAAACAGAGGAGCGCAAAATGCTTCAAGGTCGATGTGTGATATTGCCGCTCGATTGAGATTTTGAATTTGACTAGCACCCATCTTCTATTCTAATAAAATGGTACTACCCGATGGGAGATTTTGGCTCAAAATATTTGAAACCAAGGGGCGGGAACGTCGGTGGGTGGTTTTTCCGCTCGATTGAGATTTTGAAATTGGCTACCATCCATCTAATAATAATAGTACTAGAAAAATGGTACTTCAACGGTGGGAGATTTTGCCTCAAAATGTTTGAAACGAAGGCGCGCGAAATGCATCTGAGTCGGTGGGGAATTTGCCGCTCGATTACGATTTTAAATTTTGTTGCTAGCGGCCAAGTAATAATAGAAAAAAGCTACTAGACCGTACACTATATGTCCAGGAATTCAAGTCCTAGAGTCACATCAACTGATCATCCATGACCATAATTAATGCGCGGACTAATATTTTTAATCTGGCTAGTGTCCAAGCAATAATAGAAAAAGGGGATTTCCCTCTTTAGGAATTGAATGTCGAGTTTGACATCAATTGATCATCATCCATAATGAAAATGGGATACCTCCGATTCAAACAGGGTTGGTAGCAGGTTTTGTCGCTCGACTAAGATTTTTGAATTTCGAAAGAATCTAGGGAATAATACTAATGGTACTCCTTCCGTAGCTGGTCATCAAACACTTACCATATTGGAAAACAAAATTGGATACAAAATCTCCGATCAAACAGGGTAGGCGGTAGGTTTTGTCGATCGACTAAGATTTTAAATTTGGCGGTTTGTCCAAAGAATAAAAAACCTTTGTGAGGTTCATGAATCCAAGTCTTGAGAGAGTGAGGTTTGGGCGCAGTATTTTTGTGCATGGAGCAGAACATGAATAGATAAAAGCATGATGCAAAACAAATATTCATCCGTTTTTGTTACTACATGGCCCCAAACACAACCCCCACTCAGTAGTAGGAACCATTTCACACGACCACTGTACTCACCAATCATTGTCAGGGTTCATCTTTAATTTAGAAGAGTCTGTTCATCTATGAGCTCTCGAGAATTCTCATGATATCGTAACATCTTCAACTCTGCATCACTTGCTAATAGTTTCTGTCCCGTCTCATCGATTGTTCGTCTTTGCACTTCCTGTTCAGCCTACACTACTACAATTTCTTCCTGATAAAAATTTACACCGACTTGGACTTGGACTGCAACAACCCAGCATTACGCATGAACTTACTTTTATGATGACCTTTGCCTTTCAATACCATGTTAAATGTTCTAGACATTCTTCTTGGTTTTGTTCCAGACCGTCTTTCCCAGGTTTTTCCATATCCTCATTCAATTTAATCTGTAAGGTTATCCGTTGGTAGACATGGGTGAAAGAAGATAAGCCACTATAGAAGAACATACAGATAACACATTTCACCTGTCTATGAACAAATCTTACAAGTTGGCATGGCTGATTACGCATCATGTACACTGTCGTGAAAGCATACTAGCTATCTGATCATAGTGATAAGAAGTTCATCACTAACACTCAATAACAGGACTATGCCAACACTGCATCTGTCCGTTTCTTCATCGCCAGGTGCATGATAACACAAGACAACTCTTTGCACCATTCAAAACTGAAACTCACACTAGTTGGACATCATCTACTGTACTTAAACTAAAAGAAAACTGGGAAGCAGTTCAGGCAGTGTTGCACATCCAACTATAAAATATAAATCACTGAGGGAGTGTCATCACAAAATATCAATAGAACAGAAGACTTATAGTAACACTCTTAGCGGAGGGATTTATCCCTTCTTTTTTGCTTGTCTGGCATGCCTCGAATTTTTGCGGCAGACTAATCACATATTTCTGCAATGTGGGTGGAACACATGATCAAAATATAAGAAGCACAAAGTCTGTACAATATTAAAAACTAATTATCCTTACTATTGCGCTTAGGTGGCCAACCAATGCACGAGATCTAGTTCGGTTTGATAAGCGTTGTGCGACACGGTTCCTCTTGTTTTTGTCAGCGTTCATCTGCAAAAGGAGACTAGTGATACAGATACACAAATAGGTATTTTGAATGTTCTCTAGTATCCGTATTCACAAACCATACCGTAATCTTTGGATCAAACCAGTGGTCGAGAAGATCTATCCACTGTTGGTTAGTAATTCAGATCCATATTCTTCGGACTTCCTTTATGAAAACTAACAATCTCGTCATCACTTAGAAAATTGAGAATGTTCTTTCCTGATAGTTGGAAACTCATACCGACGACATTGTTTACTAAAAGAAGATGCACCTATCTACCTACAAAAATATAATTAATTCAAGAGCAATCTATCACGCTTACTGGTAGCTCAAGTTTGACCTAATTTTGTTAAATTGTCAAGATGAATAGTCAAAACTCTAGATGGTATCTGTGATATATTAAATGACCCCCCGATAGTTACCTCCAAAAAATTTGCAAAACTTTCAAAGCAATAGATAATTTACTTGTAGTTCAAATTTGACATAATTTCGATAAATCGACATAAAGCCATTCAAGTGGGAACAGTTAGCTAGGTCGAATTTTGAAAACTCGTGAAACACGAGAATCATATAAGTAGTACACAATATGTCGGTTCACTATATTCATATATGAAAATCTCTGCTTGTGGCATTCAGATCCATATTATTGAGATCTTCTTTATGGAAAGGAACAATCTGACTATGACTCGTAAAATTGAGAATGTTCTTTACTCATAGTTGGAAACTCGCACTGACAACATTATCTTTACTAAAATAAGATGCACCCATCTATCTCCAAAAATACAAATAATTCAAGAGGAATCTATCGCGTTTACTAGTAGCTCAAGTTTAACCTAATAATTTCGATAAGTTGTCAAAAATCATAGCAAGAAGTTGAACCTGTTGTCAAAATTCTCGATGGTGGTTTGTGATATATCAAATAACCTCCGATGGCTACCTCCAAAAAAATCACAAAAATTTCAAAGCAACCTACAATTTACTCGTAGTTCAAATTTGACCTAATTTCGATAAATTGACATAAAGCCATTCAAGTGTGCAGAGTTAGCTAGGTCGAAGTTTGAAAACTCGTGAAACATGGGAATAATATAACTAGTACACATTTAGGTCCACTATATATATATATATATATATATATATATATATCTTAAAAGCTCTGCTTGTGGCATTCAGATCCATATTCTTGAGGCCTTATTTATGGAAAGGAACAATCTGATCATGACTCGGAAAATTGAGAATGTTCTTTCCTGATAGTTGGAAACTCGCACCGATGACATTATAGTTTACTAAAAGAAGATGCACTCATCTACCTCCGAAAATAAAAATAATTCAAGAGCAATCTATCGCGCTTACTAGTAGCTCGAGTATAACCTAATTTCATTAAGTTGTCAAGAATCATAGCAAGAAGTTGAACATGTTGTCAAACTTCTCGATGGTGGTTTGAAATATATTAAATGACCCCCTGATGGTTACCTCCAAAAAAATCGCAAAACTTTCAAAGCAACCTACAATTTACTCGTAGTTCAAATTTGACCGAAGTTTGATAAAACGACATAAATCCATTCAATTGGGTAGAGTTAGCTAGGTCGAAGTTTGAAAACATGTGAAAAATGGGAATCATATAAATAGTACACAACATGTCGGTCCACTATATATATCTGAAAATCTCTACTTGTGGAATTCAGATCCATATTCTTGAGACCTTCTTTACGGAAAGGGACAATCTGGTCATGACTTGGAACATTGAGAATGTTCTTTCCTAATAGTTGGAAACTTTCACCGACGACATTATTGTTTACTAAAAGAACATGCACCCATCTACCTCCGAAAAGACAAACAATTCAAGAGCAATCTATCACACTTACTCGTAGCTCAAGTTCGACCTAATTTCGTTAAGTTGTCAAGAATCTTAGCAAGAAGTTGAACCTATTGTCAAAATTCTTAGAGGTGGTTTGTGATATATTAAATGACCCCGCGATGGTTACCTCCAAAAAATCATAAAACTTTAAATGCAATCGACAATTTACTTACATTGAAATTTTACCTAATTTTGATAAATAGACATAAAGTCATCTAAGTGGACAGAGTTAGCTAGGACGAAGTTTGAAAACTAATAAAATTAAACATAGGAATCGTAAGTGAAACACGTTGGTCTACTTAATATGTCTGGAAGAAGTTGAACCTGGTGTCAAAATTCTCGGTGGTGGTTTGTGATATATTAAATGACCCCCAATGGTTACCTCCAAATAAATCGTATAACTTTTAACGCAATGATCTACAATTCACTTGTATTTGAAATTTGACCTAATTTCAATAAATTGACATAAATCCATTCAAGTGGACAGAGTTAGCTTGGACGAAGTTTGAAAACTCATAAAACATGGGAATTGTAAGTACAACATGCCAGTCCACTATATATGTCTGAAAGCTTGAATTGTGGCATTCAGATCCATATATATTCTCTAGACTTTCTTTTCGGAAACAAACAATCTAGTCATCACTCTAAAAATTTTGAATGTACTTTCTTGATAGTTGGAAACTCAGAACAACGGTGTTGTTTACTGCGAGAATATGCACTGATCCACCCATGAAATGACATTTAATTCGAGTGCAATCTATCACGCTTACTTGTAGGTCAAGTTTGACCTTCGTTAAATTGTGAAGATGCAAATTCTTAGCAAGAAGTTGAACTTGTTGTCAAAACTTTCGGTGGTAGTTTTTGATATATTAAATGACCCCCCGATGGTTACCTCCAAAAAAATCCACAAAACTTTCAAAGAAACCTACAATTTAATTGTAGTTCAAATTTGACTTGATTTTGATAAATCGGCATAAAGTCATTCAAGTGGGAAGAGTTAGCTAGGACGAAGTATGAAAACTCATAACATTAAACATGGGGATCATAAGTAAATCATCTTAGTCCACTTAATATTTCTTGAAGCTTGGCTTGTGGTATTTTGATCCATATTCTTCGGACTTTCTTTATGGAAAAGAGGAACAATCTCGTCATCACTCGGGTAATTGAGAATGTTCTTTCAAGATAGTTGGAAACTCACACCGACGACATTGTTTACTACAAGAAGATGCACCTATCTACCTACAAAAATACAATTAATTCAAGAGTAATCTATCATGCTTACTGGTAGCTCAAGTTTGACCTAATTTTGTTAAATTGTCAAGATGAATAGTCAAAACTCTAGATGGTATCTGTGATATATTAAATGACCCCCCGATGGTTACCTCCAAAAAAATTCGCAAAACTTTCAAAGCAACAAACAATTTACTTGTAGCTCAAATTTGACCTAATTTCGATAAATCGACATAAAACCATTCAAGTGGACACAGTTAGCTAGGTCAAATTTTAAAAACTCATGAAACACCGGAATCATATAAGTAGTACACAATATGTTGGTCCACTATATTCAGATCTGAAAATCTCTGCTTGTGGCATTCAGATCCATATTATTGAGATCTTCTTTACGGAAAGGAACAATCTGACCATGACTCGTAAAATTGAGAATGTTCTTTAATCATAGTTGGAAACTCGCACCGACGGCATTATTTTTTACTAAAAGAAGATGCACACATCTACCTCCAAAAAGACAATAATTCAAGAGGAATCTATCACGCTTACTAGTCGCTCAAGTTTAACCTGATAATTTTGATAAGTTGTCAAGAATCATAGCAAGAAGTTGAACCCGTTGTCAAAATTCTCGATGATGGTTTGTGATATATTAAATGACCCCCCGATGGCTACCTCCAAAAAAATCACAAATATTTCAAAGAAACCTATAATTTACTCGTAGTTCAAATTTGACCTAATTTCGATAAACTGACATAAAACCATTCAAGTGGGCAGAGTTAGCTAGGTCGAAGTTTGAAAACTCGTGAAACATGGGAATCATATAACTAGTACACATGTCGATCCACTATATATATATATATATATATATATATATATATTAAAAGCTCTGCTTGTGGCATTCAGATCCATATTCTTGAGACCTTTATGGAAAGGAACAATCTGATCATGACTCGGAAAATTGAGAATCTTATTTCCTGATAGTTGGAAACTCGCACCGACGGCATTATTGATTACTAAAAGAAGATGCAATCATCTACCTCCGAAAATACAAATAATTCAAGTGCAATCTATCGTGCTTACTAGTAGCTCGAGTATAACCTAATTTCATTAAGTTGTCAAGAATCATAGCAAGAAGTTGAACCTGTTGTCAAACTTCTCGATGGTGGTTTATGATATATTAAATGAACCCCTGATGGTTACCTCCAAAAAAATCGCAAAACTTTCAAAGCAACCTACAATTTACTCGTAGTTCAAATTTGACCTAATTTTGATAAAACGACATAAAGCCATTCAAGTGGGTAGAATTAGCTAGGTCGAAGTTTGAAAACTCGTGAAAAATGGGAATCATATAAATAGTACACAACATGTCGGTCCACTATATATATATATATCTGAAAAGCTCTACTTGTGGCATTCAGATCCATATTCTTGAGACCTTCTTTACGGAAAGGGACAATCTGGTCATGACTTGGAAAATTGAGAATGTTCTTTCCTAATAGTTGGAAACTAGCACCGACGACATTATTGTTTAATAAAAGAACATGCACCCATCTACCTCCGAAAAGACAAATATTTCAAGAGCAATCTATCGCACTTACTCGTAGCTCAAGTTCGACCTAATTTTGTTAAGTTGTCAAGAATCTTAGCTATATGCTGAACCTATTGACAAAATTGTCGGAGGTGGTTTGTGATATATTAAATGACCCCGCGATGGTTACCTCCAAAAAATCATAAAAATTTAAATGCAATCTACAATTTACTTACATTTGAAATTTTACCTAATTTCGATAAATCGACATAAAGTCATATAAGTGGACAGAGTTAGCTAGGACGAAGTTTGAAAATTAATAAAATTAAAAATAGGAATCGTAAGTGAAACACGTTGGTCCACTTAATATGTCTGGAAGAAGTTGAACCTGTTGTCAAAATTCTCGGTGGTGGTTTGTGATATATTAAATGACCCCCCTGATGGTTACCTCCAAAAAAATCATAAAACTTTTAACGCAATGATCTACAATTCACTTGTATTTGAAATTTTACCTAATTTCATAAAGCCATTCAAGTGGACAGAGTTAGCTTGGACAAAGTTTGAAAACTCATAAAACATGGGAATTGTAAGTACAACATGCCGCTCCACTATATATGTCTAAAAGCTTGACTTGTGGCATTCAGATCCATATATATTCTCTAGACTTTCTTTTCGGAAACGAACAATCTAGTCATCACTCTAACAATTTAGAATGTACTTTCTTGATAGTTGGAAACTCACAACAACGGTGTTGTTTACTGCGAGAAGATGCACTCATCCACCCATGAAATGATATTTAATTCGAGAGAAATCTATCACGCTTACTTGTAGGTCAAGTTTGACCTTCGTTAAATTGTGATGATGCAAATTCTTAGCAAGAAGTTGAACTTGTTGTCAAAACTTTCGGTGGTGGTTTGTGATATTAAATGACCCCTCGATGGTTACCTCCAAAAAAATGCACAAAACTTTCAAAGAAACCTATAATCTACTTATAGTTCAAATTTGACCTGATTTTGATAAATCGGCATAAAGTCATTCAAGTGGGAAGATTTAGCTAGGACGAAGTATGAAAACTCATAACATTAAACATGGGGATCGTAAGTAAATCATCTTAGTCCACTTAATATGTCTGGAAGCTTGGATTGTGGTATTTATATCCATATTTTTCGGACTTTCTTTATGGAAAAGAGGAACAATCTCATCATCACTCGGGTAATTGAGAATGTTCTTTCAATATAGTTGGAAACTCACACCTAATGACCCGCAAGTATAGGGGATTGCAACAGTCTTCGCGGGTAGTATTACCCAATTTATTGATTCGACACAAGGGGAGCCAAAGAATACTTGCAAGCCTTAACAACTAAGTTGTCAGTTCAGCTGTACCTAGAAATAGTTCTTGCTCACAGAAGTTTATCAGTAGCAACAGTTTGGTAGTAGCAACAGTAACAGCAACAACAACAACAATGAAATAGTAATAGTAACATTAGGATTCGAGTGCGTTAGGCATAGGGATGGATGGACAGGCATTGCATGGACGAGTCTAAACATGTAACTTCAAGATCTAGGGCATTGCAGATAAATAATAACAAGCATCCAAGTACTAAACAATCCTAGACATGTGCTCCAAATAGAGTCATATGTGCTTGCAATGAGAACTTGCATAACATCTTCTGTCCAGCCAACCCATGGCAGCGGGGCCTTTAGGGAACTACTGGAAATTATGGTGCTCCTTTTAATAAAGCACCGGAGCAAAGAATTAACACTCCGTGAACACATGTGATCCTCACACCACAGCCATCCCCTCCGGTTGTCCCAATTATTGTCACTTTAGGGCCTTTGGATCCAGACAATGATATGTGTGCACAACTTTCAGATAAGATCACAAACAATACTATCGTAATGATTCAATAATAAATTCAGATCTGATATCATGGCACTCGGGCCCTAGTGACAAGCATTAAGCATAACAAGTTACAAAAAAGTCAAATAGCACTAATAGAGATACTAGGCACTATGCCCTAATGGATCTTATTCGATTACATGATAGAACTCATCCAATCCCTACCATCCCCAAGCCTACAGCAGGGGATTACTCACTCATGGATGAGGGAAACATCGGTGGTTGATGGAGTTGTGTTGGTGATCACGATGGCGATGATCCTCTACAAACTCCCCGTCCCGGCAGGGTGCCAGAACAGAGTTTCTAGATCCGAATCTTGGTTTCTGGTGGCGGCGGCGGAGCAGAACTCTTTCTGGAAAACTATTGAACCCCCCTCGGTTTTTAGGTCGAAAGGCAACTTATAGGCGCAGAGGGAGGCCGAGGAGCTGCCTGGGGTGGCCACACCCCCACCTGGCGCGGGGTTTGGTGGGCCCGGGCCTGGGGTGGGTCTGGGCCCCCCAGGCCTCCCCTCCGTCTCTTCTTTTGGCTCCATGGATCTTCTGGTGAAATATAATTTTTGGCATATTTTCCGGGATTTTTCCTGATAGTTCATTTTCTTCACAAAAACAAGACACCAAGGTAATTCTACTGAAAACAGCGTCAGTCCGTGTTAGTTGTATCCAAATCACACAAGTTTATATAAGAAACAATAGCAAAGTGTTCGAGAAAGTAGATACGTTTTGGACGTATCAACACCGACGTCATTGTTTACTACAAGAAGATGCACCCACCAACTTTATAAAAGACATATAATTCAAGATAAATGTACCACGCTTACTTGTAGCTCAAGTTTGGCCTAATTTTGTTAAATCGGCAAGTCAGTGAAGTGTGTGAAGTTAGGTAGGAATCTTGAAAAATGGAACTATAAGAAATCATGGTCCACTTAGTGTGATAATTAGGGTGGTTGCATTTTCTTCTAACTGTGGTAGGTCCCGTAGGAGCGAGGTTCTTTAGTTAACACAGTCGGTGGAAGTACAAGTTACATCAAGGACCTCATAAAAATGAAAATTACATCCAAGTCCATGCACTTAGCACAAGGTCCTTATAACTATGAAGTGAAGTTTGTTTTGAGGATTGTGCATACTGACATTCATTATGCTAAAGATTGTCAATAGAATCTTCTAGATGCTAAGAATGGAAAAGAAGATCCAACAGTTAGCAATGTTTGGATTTGCCAGTCTTGATCCAACGGTGAATGTTCAAAGTTATCCTTACACTATATAGTGGTATGGTATTGTAAGAAATAAGACAAGATAAATATAAGATAAGAAGTAATACTACGAATGGCCGGTATTTTGAATAATCTTTAGCTCCCGATGTTTGGGAAGCAAGTGAGAATTTCGAAACTGAAACAGTTTGATTTTTTTGCTGCCAAGGACCAAAGTGGTTTCCTTGCTATGTACTCCTGCTACTCCACACCAACGTGGCTACCAAACACACCATAGGAACGAAGCCTCCCCCTAAAAAAACCCAGAGCATCCGCACCGAGGCACACGTGCGCAGCACCACGTTGTGGATGATAGAGAGATCAACCGGGCCAGTGTGCGAGGGGAGAGGGATGGGGAGAGATGAGAGGCAACAAAGGAGATAGAAAACACACATTTTTTTGGCATGCATAAACTTACGTACTATAGGTCCATACATTTACTACTAGTGGAGTGTACCTTGTACTCGTGTCAGCTCCCCATCATTTCTTTGCTCTAACATTGCACCGCCTTCAACTCCTCTCTCTTCACTGCTCTCGCGCTGCCTTTTTTTAAGGCTCAAATTTGACCAAATTTTGTTCAATTGACAAGATGCAAAATCTTAGCAAGAAGTTAAACCTGTTGTCCAAACACTCGGTGGTTCCCAATATATTAATTGAACCCCGATGGGTACTTCCAAAAGCTTTTTCGTAAAACTTTCAAAGAAAGATAGGTTTACTTATAGTTCAAATTTGATTTAATTTTGATAAATCGACATAAAGTCATTCAGGTGGGAAGAGTTAGCTAGGAAGTTCGAAAACACATAAGACATGGGAATCGTAAGTACAACATGTCGGTCCACCATATATTTGAAAGCTCTGCTTGTGGCATTCAGATCCATATTCTTGAGACTTTCTTTATGGAAAGGAACAATCTTGTCATCACTTTCGTTCCTGATAGCTGGAAACTCACACCGATGTCATTGTTTACTAAAAGAGGATGCACCCATCTACCTTGGAAAATACAATTCATTCAAGAGCAATCTATCGTGTTTACTTGTTGCTCAAGTTTGACCTAATTTTGTTAAGTTGTCAAGATGAATAGTCATAGCAAAAATTTGAACCTGTTGTCAAAACTCTCGATGGTAGTTTGTGATATATTAAATGACCCCTGGTGGTTACCTCCAATTTTTTTTGCAAAACTTTCAACGCAACCTACAATTTACTCGTAGTTCAAATTTGACATATTTTTGATAAATCGACATAAAGCCATTCAAGTGGGCAGAGTTAGCTTGGACAAAGTTTGAAAACTTGTGAAACATGGGAATCATATAAGTAATACTCCCTCTGTTTTAAAATATAAGATGTTTTAGCGTTATGAAGCAAATTTATCTAGACTTTTTTAGTATGTAGGTTCACTTAGGTTTAGAGTGAATCTAAACACTAAATATATCTAGATACATTTTCTTCACAAACCTAAAACATCTTATATTTTGAAACGAGGGATTACACAACATGTAGATCCACTATATATGTGTGAAAATCTTGGCTTGTGTCATTCAGATCCATATTCTCCAGACTTTCTTTATGGAAAGGAACAATCTCGTCATCACTCGGAAAATAGATAATGTTTCTTTCCTGATAGTTGGAAACTCACACCGACGATATTGCTTACTAAAAGAATATGCACCCATCTAGCTTCGAAAATATAATTAATTCAAGAGCAATCTATCGCGCTTACTGGTAGCTCAAGTTTGACCTAATTTTGTTAAGTTGTCAAGATGCAAAATCTTAGCAAGGAGTTTAACATGTTGTCAAAATTCTTGGTGGTGGTTTGTGATATGTATATTAAATGACCCCGCATGGTTACCTCCAAAGAATATTCTTAAAACTTTTAACGCAATCTATAGTTTACTTGTAGTTGAAGTTTGTCCTAATTTCGATAAATCGACATAAAGTCATTCAAGTGGACAGAGTTAGCTAATACGAAGTTCGAAAACTCATAAAACATGGGAATCGTAAGTACAACATGTCGGTCCACTATATATGTATGAAAGATTGGCTTGTGGCATTCATACCCATATTATTTAGACTTTCTTTTAGGAAAGGTACAATCTCATCATCACTGTGGAAATTTAGAATGTTATTTCCTAATAGTAGGGAACTCACACCGACAATATTGTTTACTGCAAGAAGATGCACTCATGTACCCATGAAATGACATTTAATTCAAGAGCAATATATCGCGCTTACTTGTAGCTCAGGTTTAACCTAATTTCGTTAAATTGTCAAGATGCAAAATCTTAGTAAGAAGTTGAACCTGTTGTCAAAATTATCGGTGGTGGTCTATGATATATTAAATGAACTCACAATAGTTACCTCCAAAAAATCACAAATATTTCAAAGTAACCTACAATTTACTTTTAGTTCAAATTTGACCTAATTTTGATAAATCGGCATAAAGTCACTCAAGTGGGCGGAGTTCGCTAGGATGATGTTTGAAAACTCATAGCATTAAACATGGGAATGGTAATTAAAACATGTTGGTCCACTTAATATGTCAGGAAGATTGGCTTGTGGCATTCAGATCCATATTCTTCGGGCTTTCTTTTCGTAAAAGAACAATCTCATCATCCTCGAGAAATTGAGAATGTTCTTTTCCAGATAGTTGGAAATTCACACCGACGACATTCTTTTACTACAAGAATATGCACCCATCTACCTCAGAAAATACATCTAATTCAAGAGAAATGCACCGCACTTACTTGTAGATCAAGTTTGACCTAATAATTTCGTTAAATCGGCAAGAAGTCAGTGAAGTGTGTGAAGTTATCTAGGAAGCTTGAAAACATAACTATAAGCAACCGTGGTCCACTTCATGTGATAATTAGGGCAGTTGCATTTTCTTCTAAGTATGGTAGGTCCCGTAGGAGCGAGGTGCTTCAGTTAACACGGTCGGTGGAAGTACGAGTTACATCGAGGACCTCATAAAAATGAATATTTCATACAAGTCCATGCAGTTAGCACAAGGTCCCTGAAACTATGAAGTGAAGTGTGTTTTGAGGTTTGTACATACTAGCGTTCATTGTGATAAAGACTATCAATAGAACCTTCTAGATGCTAAGAATGGAAAAGAAGATCCAACGGATAACAATGTTTGGATTTGCCAGTATTGATCCAACGGTCCATGTTCAAAGTTATCCGTACACTATATAGTTTTTTTTATGATAAAGATAAGATAAGAAGTACTACTACGCATGGCTGGTATTATGGAATAACCTTTCCCTCACGATGTTTGAGAAGCAAGTGAAAATTTCGAAACCTGAAAAGTTCGAATCTTTTTGCCGCCAAGTGTCGTGGTATTGCCGACGAGTACGCCATGGAGGGGTCCTCACAGTGCGTGTTTAGAGATGTGGGGGAAGGCGGACAGTTGACGGGTACGAGGTCACACAGGTTACCCAGGTTCAGATCCCACGACGGTGGCGGAATCCTACTCCTGCTATAAATCACTATAATGGCAATACGTCGAGTTACAGGGATTGGTTCACTGTGCGAGGTTGTCTGAATTGTTGCCCTAAAGGCTCCCATAGGCCCGACTTATATATTCGCCAGGTCCTAGGGTTACAAGGAAAAGTCCTAGCCGGACAGGTTACAGAGTCCTACACCGTCTATTACTAGTCTTGTGTATCTTGCACTCCAAGGCTCCGGGTACTCTGGTGACTCCACCGTAGCCTTCCTTTATCCGACATGGGCCTCCCTTCTGGATCCATCTAAATGGGCCGCCCAGCAGGCCATAGGCCATGCTACCAACTGTGGGCCACCCGGGTTATCCGGATAGGTGACATGCTATGAGGATACCCATATAGCATATCCCCAACAGTAACCCCCGGAGAACTCCGAGATCTTGCGCCGTCTTGCCTCTTCAGATGAATGTTCCGTCTAGTTGGATGTCGGCAAATCGTCAAGCAATATCTTGTAGTCCTCCCAAAGAACCCTGCAAAGCTTTCTCTGTCTTCAATTTATAAGCTGGAGAAATGCTGAATCTTCCATCATACTCTTCCGTAGTCGGATTGGATTCGTCCATGTCGGAATCTTCGATGTGACGGCTCATCTACCCATGTCAGCTAGGACGACATAGGCTTAGGTCAGCGACGCCTCGTAACTCACACATGCAGAGAACGCAATCATGTCCGATTTTCCCGCGCGAGCGATACGAACCGTTGGCGGTGACGGTTGGAGACGTGGCGAAATTTCCACGCACGTTCGTGAACACATCGTCTACGCGGCAACCGTCCGATCAAGCTGCACGAATCTTGACGCCAGGGATGATAAATAGTAATCGTGGGGAAATTTCCACTTTTTACCTCATTCTCCTCGCATAACCTTCTTCCTCCAGTTGCGTGCCTCCTCGAGCTCTCCGCGAGAACTCTCGAAAAAACCCTAGCTCCCATCTTCTCCAGTGACCTCTGCACTCACTCCATGGCCAGCAGCAGCACCTCCCCATTGATGGCAGCGCTAAGCGAAGCCGCGGCGAAGCCGGCGAGCTCCGTTGTCGTGCCCCTAGAGGTCTTGGTCATCCCCGCATCGGCGGTGATCGAGTCCACCGGCGGCGACCTTAATCTGGCGGCGCTGGAGCCGTTGGAGGAGGAGCTGGACTCGCACAAGGGCGATTGGCGCGGCTCAGATATCACATACCATGATATCCAAGAGCTGATCGCCTAGGGCTACCTCCCTGCAACGGAGGGGCTCGCCTGGCGGGCGGCACCGGCCGGAAAGGTGACACCTTCTCCACAAGCTGGAGAAAAGGTGTACCTCAAAGCCCAACTGGTACGCGGCGTTTCCCTGCCCATCTCCAATTTCTTCATCTCCGTCTTGAACCACTATAGGGTCCAGCCCCAGAACCTTTCCCCAATAGTATCTTAGTGCTTAGCAACTACGCGGCGCTCTGCGAGGGATACTTAGGGATAAGGCCTAGGTTAGACCTTTTTGTGTACTTCTTCACCGTCAAACGTGAATCCGGACATAGCAAGGAAGAGCTTAGGAACTACGGCACCATAAGCTTCAAGATTCGACCTGGCCGGCGGTTCCCCGACATCGTCGGCCACAAGTCCTGCAAGAATTGGCAACAGACGTACTTTTACGGCCCAGACATTCTTCTGGCTGGCCGACAAGTTATGTACCTAGACTTCATTGACGGAGCCGCCGCTGAAGCCTCGTCATGGAGATCCCAAGCCTCCCTTCCCTCCGACCTCGACGCTTCTCGTGCCATAAGGCGGACCGAATGGTTCGTAGAGACGCGTTTGTACGGCTTGGACCTAGCCATGTGCTGGTTCATCAGGTGAATCCAACCTCTGCAGCACCGCGCGAAGATCATGCACGAGTATACCAGCGACAGAAGGGATAGCCTCCGCATCTCCGTGGACAACTTCTCGAGCGACTCCGTCAAGCTCTGCCTTAAGGACATCGTCAAGGTGAAGGATAAGAAGCGTGGCTTCACCATCACCTACGACATGTTCATAGACAGCAAGTGCCCAAAGGTAGGTATTTATTTTCCGTGTATGACATATACTCCAGTTCTTCCGTCTTGCAAATGTCATCTTATCTAACACGGTGATCTCTCACTTAAGAGCTTAGAGATCTAGAGGAGGGCAACCTGGCTGCCCAAATCTATGATCCAAAGATGAAGGAAGTCACGGTCGTGTCCGACGACGAGGCTCCGTTGGCGCGAAAGAGGAAGAGCTCCACCTCTGACGCTGCCGACGGAGGCAAGAAGAAGAAGACGGACGGTGGAGCCTCCAAGAATACTACCGCCGCCCTGGAGGCGGAAAAGAGAAAAGTTACTGGGATCCCCTCTGCCAAAGCACCCCCACTTGTGTAAGCTTCTCGTTTCTCCGACATTGTCTATTTATCTGTCTTGCTCCTGTACTTATGCATTTTGCACGTTTCAGGAAGAAAGCCACGACCAGCCTCAATAAGACCTCCAAAACATCGGGGGCTTCTCGAAATATTAAATGTATGCTGCATCACGACGCCTCCCCAGCCATCGCCCTGCCACTCCTGCCGTCAAACCCTCGTCTGCCCCGACAAGCTCACAAGCTAAGGAGGCATCAGGCCCTTCCGCCATGGAAGTGGATTCTGGCGCCTCTACCGATCTTGCTGTTGTCGGCGAGCAGACAATGCAGGAGAGTACCGCCCAAAAAATGGCTGAAGATCTGGCTAAGGATGCCATCGGTGGCGGCAAGGCGGTGGTGGAGGCTGGTACTTTTGCCGTTGGCGGCGCCCTCGCACCCAAGAAGACCATAGCCTATCCGAAGATAGTCTATCCGGTACTTACACCGGGTAGTACTGCTTTGGTCCCTGGTGCGGCGCTGACCTCTCTGACGTGCGGTCTAGAGGAGCTCCGCCGGCAAGCAGAAATCTTGCAAGGAAATAGCGAATCCTTTGCCAAGCTGTTGGCCGAAAGTGCTACGAACCTCAAGATCATCGCACTTGTAACTTTTCTTTGCCTTTTGCATTTCATATGAGTATCCCACTGTAGCCCCCGAGGATGTAGACGGAAAAACCATAGGTTTTTGCATCTATATGCTCTAAGAGTGACTAAGTTAGAAAAACTCTCACTGTAGCCCCCAAGCGTTTAGATGGAATGAAGTATTCCGACTAGATGCTTTAAGAGTAGCATACGCAATGTTTATAAATTTCCATACTGTAGCCCCCAAGCTTCTAGTTGCAACTGAATTAGTTCCGACTAGATGCTTAAAGAAAGCTAAGCATATGTCCGAGTTAAAAACTTTAGACTATAACCCCCAAGCTTCTAGTTGTAACTGAATTAGTTCCGACTAGATGCTTAAAGAAAGCCAAGCATATTGTTAAGTCAAAAACTCTCGCTGTAGCCCCCGAGCGTCTAGATGGAAAATTTTCGACTAGATGCTCCAAGCAGACTAAACAACTCTTAACTTTGTTCTTATTCCATAGAACGAGAATGCTCGGAGGGGCATGGAAAATGACAAGTACCAGAAGATGCGTGCAGATCTAGAAGCTGAAAAGGGTAAAACTGCCTTCTTGAAGGAACATATCACCAAGAGCAAGCGTCTATTTTCTTTTTCGCATTCCGACTTGGTATTGTGCCCATATTCTCCGAGTACTTACTGTGTACTTTGCTTTCTCCGATTTGCAGAAACCATCGCCAAGGCGAAGAATATTTTCGAGCAATCCAAGCACATTCAAGAGCTGGATAGCGAGAACAAAATTCTTAAGGAGGAGAGGAAAGACATGCTGAAAATGCATGAGGATTCAATGAAGGCCCTACAGGACTCCGCCTCCGCGGAAATCACTCGCTTGAAGGAGGAGATTGCGATCTTAAAAGATCAAAAGAAAGCTGTCGATGAGAAAAATCAACGCCATAGCGAGGCATATAAGCTCCTCCAACAAGAGAATGAATCCTTGGCGGACACCCTCTGGCAAGCTAAGGCCAACATCTTCAGTAAGCTTTCTCTGTCTTGGATTTCTGTAGTCTGGATACTTTGAATTGTTGAACTCATGCGCTCCTTGTCGGAATGTGCAGATCCTATGGGTTTGACCCGATCGCCTCCTTCAGACAAGGAATGCATGGTTCTTGCCGGCAACTTCATCAACACCGCCATCACGCAAGCCAAGGAGATTGCCAAGCCCCTCCAGATAAATATCAAGGCATCGAACTCCGTGGCGAAGTACTCGGAGATTTTGCGCCGATCCCCCGAGCGTATCACAAGCTGGAAAGCTTCATGTGCACGGGCTGGTGCAAGGATGGCGCTGTCAATGGTGAAGGCACACTATGAAGATGCCGACATCGACACGGTGACCTCTGGCATTCCCGACGCAGACAACGATGGCAACGAGATTAACCATGAATCCATATTGTCGTCGCTCGCGGGTTATGATGCCAGAGTTGCCGACTTGGTCGATATCAACATCTTCGTGCCGATGAACACCATCGATGGCGGCAATCAAAGCTCCTCCGAGTCTCTTCACACCGCCGACTTCAAGGGTGGCTCTCCTGCTGGTGATGACACTGCTTCTAAGTCTCCTGCGCCAAAGGAATGAAGAACAACTTTGTATTATTTGTTTCACCTTTGGTGCATGTGCGGAAAAAACTAATTGATGTAATTTATGGCGGAAAACAATGGTTGTTATTTCCTGCTACTTAAGAACTAGTTTCCAGCATGTATATATTTTTTAAGCAAGTGCTGGCTTATCCATTACTTTGGTTTTTATGCTTGACCTTTCGTGAGTCGGAAGACTCGTTGTCGGAACCATGCGCTCAGGTGATGATGCCCAATGGCACCGTCAATTAGCTAATCACAAAATCGCCGACAATAAGTGCCGAAAGTCACTACTCCATAATCCACATAAAACGACAAAGAACGTGTAGACCAGAAAAATTTAAGCTAACGCCCGTAGGCGGAATTTCACAAGTGCAAACGCAAGGCTTGTGCATAAAGGTTTTACATGATCCAAAAATGAACACTAAAGGAGGTAAAAGACTCAGAAATATGAGTGAACCAGAGAGCTTTATTTCATTGATCATATAAGAGGTACACAATTAGATAAAAATTGCTAGGTGTAAAAAGGACGTAGCTGTGCTATGTTCCATGGCCAATCAAGCTCCGGGTAGTCATCAACCGGGTCATGTCGCTTACGCTTATGATCCTCGTTGGGTCTATCCTTCAGTTAACGATTGTCAACGAGGTAGTAAGACCCATTGAGTAGCGCCTTACTTATGATGAACGATCCTTCCCATGGCGGGGATAGTTTGTGCGACTTCTTCTGCTTAAGTCGGAGCACCAAATCCCCCTCTTTAAACGAGCGATTACGAACGCGGCGACTATGGTAGCTGCGTAGCTTCTGCTGGTAGATGGCGGATCTTTGGCATGCCAAAACGCGCTCCTCCTCGAGAAGGTCCACATCTAGGTGTCTGGATTCTTCAGCGTCATCTTCGTCGTAGGCCGCAACTCTTGGTGAATCGTGAAGGATGTCGGAAGGCAGGATGGCTTCTGCTCCATATACCATGAAGTAAGGGGTGTAGCCGGTGGATATGTTGGGTGTAGTTCGTAAACTCCACAGCACAGATGGAAATTCTTCCGCCCAGGCTCCAGCTGCTCTTTGTAGCGGTGCCTCAAGACGTGGCTTGATTCCCTGCAGAATTAATCCATTGGCTCGCTCAACCTGACCTTTGCATTGTGGGTGTGCCACAGATGCAAGGTCAAGTCGGATGCCTTTCTCCCAACAATAAGCTTCCACTTCTCCGAGTGACAAATTGCTGCCGTTGTCGGTGATGATGCTGTGTGGGAGACCAAATCCCACCACTAGATCCCGGACAAACCTGAGGGCAGTTGCCCCATCAAGCTTTCTAATGGGTTTAGTTTCTATCCATTTAGTGAATTTATCAACTGCTACAAGCAGATGTGTAAACCCACAAGGTGCCGTTTGTAACGTTCCCACCATGTCCAGCCCCCAGGCTGCAAACGGCCAAGTTATTGGTATTGTTCGCAGTTCTTCAGCAGGAACATGTGGTTGTCGGACATAATACTGGCATCCCATGCATGTCTCAACCAGTTTGTCGGCGTCCGCCTTCGCGGTCAGCCAGTAGAATCCTTGCCGGAAGGCTTTCGTGACCAACGATCGAGGAGCGGCGTGATGCCCACAATCTCCAAGATGGATTTCGCGCAGGATTTCCATACCTTCTAGCTGGGAAACACACTTTAGGTATACACCAGTAGTGCTCCTTTTGTAGAGTTGCCCATTGATTATGGTATAACCCTTTGCTCGTCGTATTATTTGCCGTCTTTCAACTTCGTTGTCGGGCAAAGTTCCGTGTTCGAGATATTCCATGAACGATTTTGTCCAAGCCGGAGGGACCTTAGTCACCATGTTGACGAAAGAGTCAGCTCTATCCGGGTTGTCGATGTCGGCTCCCTTCACAGATGGTGTACGCAGATGCTCTAGGAAAACTCCTGGTGGAATTTGCTTGCGCCCTGATCCAAGTTTAGACAGTAGATCAGCCACCTCGTTTTGCTCCCTAGGTACATACTTGACTTCGTAGCCCAAGAAGCTCTTGGCTATCTCGTCCACTTCGTCTCGATATGTCGCCATCATAGGGTTCCGCGCATTCCAAGTGCCAGCCACCTGCTGGGCAACCAAGTCGGATCTCCACAGCAAACTATGCGCTTGATGCCAATATCCTTGGATACACGTAGTCCGTGAATGAGTGCTTCATACTCCGCCATGTTGTTTGTAGCCTCGAAGTGGATCTGCAGAACATAGTGTAGCTTGTCTCCTGTTGGTGACTATAGCAATACACCAGCCTCCAAGCCGTTGAGCAGCTTTGATCCGTCAAAGTGCATCACCCAATACTCTGGTTCCGGCAACGGAGTAGTATCTGGCATCTCCGTCCAATCTGCAACAAAATCCACCAAGGCTTGTGACTTTATAGTGTCGCGTCTCTTGTAGGTGATCTCAAAGGCGGCAAGTTTAATGCCCCACTTTGCGACCCTTCCTGTAGCGTCGCTGTTGTTGATAATGTCGGACAGTGGAGTCTTGCTCACCACTGTGATTGGGTTCTCTTGAAAGTAATGCCTAAGCTTCCGAGAAGCAAGGAATACTCCATAAGCTATTTTCTGGTAGTGTGGGTAACGCTGCTTGGACTCCGTCAAGACCTCGATCACATAGTAAACTGGTCGTTGAACTCCGTGCTCATAGCCTGGTTCCTTCCGCTCTACCACGACGACGATGCTGATTACCCGGTTGGTTGCCGCCATGTAGATTAACAGGGGCTCTCCAGGCTCGGGTGCTGCAAGGATGGGCGCTGAGGAAAGAATCTCCTTGAGCTGCTTCAATGCTGCATCTGCTTCGTCCGTCCACGTGAATTTGTCCGCCTTCTTCAGCAACTTGTATAGTGACAGAGCCTTCTCTCCAAGTTGGCTGACGAACCGACTAACTGCTGCAACACAACCTGTTAGTCGTTGAATGTCCTTTAGGAATGTCGGGCGGTTTATGTTTAAGATGGCCTTGATTTTCTCCGGGTTGACCTCGAGTCCGCGTTGGAAAACGATGAACCCCAACAATTTGCCGGCTGGAACCCCGAATACGCACTTCTTTGGGTTAAGCATCATGTTGTATTTCCGGAGATTATCAAAGGTTTCTTTTAAGTCAGAGATTAAGTCATTTGAGTTTTTAGAGATCACCACGATATCGTCCACATAGGCGTGAACGTTCCGACCAATTTGGTCATGGAGGCAACGTTGCATTGTCCGCTTGTACGTAGCACCTGCGTTTTTCAGCCCAAAGGGCATCATGACATAGCAAAACGTGCCGTACAGGGTAGTGAACGAAGTGGCCAATTGGTCCGACTTCCTCATCTTGATCTGGTGGTATCCTGAGTATGCATCGAGAAAACATAAAAGCTCCGAGCCAGCCGTCGAGTCAATGACTTGGTCAATGCGAGGCAAAGCAAACGGATCTTTGGGACATGCTTTGTTCAAGCCGGTGTAATCAACGCACATTCTTAATTCATTGGTTCCCTTTTTGGGGACAAGTA
The DNA here is from genome assembly GCA_910589765.1 of Avena atlantica. Lineage (NCBI taxonomy): Eukaryota > Viridiplantae > Streptophyta > Magnoliopsida > Poales > Poaceae > Avena > Avena atlantica. Next base: position 391,989,786 of record OU342735.1, read on the forward strand.
CAGGATTGGCCACCCATCGGGTGTGAAGGTGTCGTGGTGGTGGTACGGCAGATGCCATGGGTAGGCTAAAATATGGGGCCAATGGATGCTAGAGGGATCCGGGGAGGGAAGATGTAGTGATTTCTACACTCAAATGACTAACATATAGATCTTTCTTTCTCCTTACAAGAATTACAAGTGCTCCTTGAGCTGTTAGCAGGAAGAAGAAGACTACTACTCAAGCCTTAAGGTACAGAATGAATCGATCCCTTCTCCTTCTCAGGAGCCCGCTTCTCCCCTTATAAAGGGGTGCCTTGGTTCCTCCTAGGGCTGACGTGGCAAGCATATTCGAGGAATATGCTTGTCCCAATATGGTAACTCGGCGACCCTCTTTCTGTGGCCCCCTTCTAACGACGACAATGTTCCAGAGAGCCCCACCTGCGCGCCTCGGGCTCCATGACTGTCACCTCCGTGACCTTCTTCTGCCCTTCTGCTGCTCTGCTCCTTGTCCTTGGTGTTTGTCCCTGTTCAGATTCTCCCTAGCTAGCGACTAGGGTTTGACTATAGGCACCTACTTCTCCTGCAAGCTTTGTGTTACTCGGCCTTGTCTCGCATAACTCGGCTCGGCCTTCACCTGTATTCAAGTTAGTCAGACTTACTCGGCCGACTTAACTCATATGTCGTCCGGATAAGGTGTTTATCCTTCTGTAGCTGTCATGGCCTTGCTTATCTCGGCCGACTCTAACATGACTCGGCCGATATAAACAGTAACTCGGCTCATGACAAGGGAGACTCCTTTCGTCTTTCCCCTGTCTTGACCCTATCTGGGGTCACCTCCCCAACATTAGTCCCCGAAGTTGGTGTGGTCCTGCCTATAACCTCTTCCGGGCCATATCAGTTTTCCAACATACGTCTCTCCTTATTTCGGAGTTACTTTTTCCCATTCAAGGTATCTACGTAGCTTCCTGAGCATGCCTCGTCCTACGTGTAACACTCATCATTATTCTTCTAGTTTTTTGTTCCTCTACAGTGCCCACTTACAAGCTATAGTGATTACTGCGCCCGTCGCGTCGGCGCAGTGACGCCTCATGAGCCGCATCGGTCAGGAGGCCCGATCCTCTCCTGCGCCGTGCGGCCTTTGGTGTGGCTCCACTCAGATGCGTGCGGTTCCGCCGCACACGTGATATACGCGGTTAGCGTGCGCACCCACGATCCCACTACCGCCAGGACTGTGCGGTTATAAGGAGGGGTACGGGGCTAGAGGATTTACTTTCCCCTTCGCTCACCGCTCTTCTTCTTTCTTCTCGCGCCCCTGCGTCTGTTTGTGCGCTGGTGGCTTCGCCATTCTTGATCTCCTCGACGGCAACGCTACAGTCCTTCTGCTCCGACGACCTCACCGCCGTGCGCTTCTTCGCCGCCTCCGCGGGTGAGTCATCCCACGGCATCGCCGCCATATTTCTACCCTAGGCAATCCCTCTTTCCCCTAGATTTCTCGCGACGGTTCTTCCTCGCCGCGCCGCCACGCTCGTTAGAACCACGACGGGGCCCTGTACTTCTAGGCCTCTCACCACCATTAGTTCCTCCTCCGTCGATTCCTCCGACGAGCCCATGTCTAGTTCTGTGAGCGGAGCTCTCATAGAGGAGGACGATTTCGCATCTGGTCCAGAACGAGGCTCTTGGCAGGGTTCCACTATCACTCGCTGTGAGGTAGAGTGGCTAATTAAGACACGCCGAATCCCTGCCGAGGTAAGTTGTCGCTTGCCCGGCAATGAATCCTCTCCCGTGCTCAAGGAGGGAGAATACGTAGTCTTCATGTCCCATTTTGATCGTGGGTTTGGCCTCCCCCTTAGCGATTTCGCTAGGGAGTTCCTCGATTACTTCGGCCTACAGCCGCATCACCTTCCCGCCAATGCTATTGCCTCCTTGTCATCTTATATCTCGGCCTCGGAGGGGTACTTCGGCCTCTGGCCCTCCGTACCTGTTTGGTATAAATTCTTCCAGATACGATCTAATGTCGTACCGGAAAAATCTCTTCAGCCTTCCGAGAAGTCCCTCACCCAATGCGGGGCCGCATCCATGACACCTCGGAGAAACTCAGAGTTCCCTCGTGTTGCCGGCCTCGAGTCTTGCAATAAATGGCATAGATCATTTTTCTATGTCAAAAACACTGGAAAGGAAGACAAGATTCGGCTCCCCGCCTTTTCTATTGGCACCCCTTCCAAGAAGAATTGGAACTTCAATCCTAGGAAGAGCCATGCTCTGGCCGAGGCATTTGAGATTCGGCTCAAGGAGTTGATTCACGCCGGGCTCCGGGGCGAGGATCTGATGACAACATTCATCAGCAGCCGCATTTGCCCTTTCCAGCTTTGCACTCACAAACTTTGTTACATGAGTGGCCCTCTCGATCCCAACCGAGTTTCAACGGTTCAGCTCGATGACTATCATATTTACAAGCGTGTCCGAGCTATCTTCAATACTGATATATCGGAGGATTGGGCATGGGGACTGAAGCCGTTCACTCGCGGGAATCCCCCTCAGGTAAATTCACGCATTGTTGTTTGTTTCCGAGTCGCGTTTGTGACTATTCTTTTGCTAATTCTACTTTGTTTCGTCTCTTGCAGAGGTTTACGGAGCAAAAGGCCGAGGATGCCGAGGTCCTGGCTCTTTCGTGGACTGTGGATCGGAATACGCTGGACAGCGGGGAACCTGACTCGGAAGAGTTTGTCCCTAAGTCAGATCTTGCTCCGGCTTGCGCCCGTGACAAGACCTCGGCCCACGGGGATGAAGGTGACTCGGACGACATCCAAATTTTTGAGGTAGTTGCCGCAATGCCTATCTCTTACGCATTTCCGGCTCCCACTCTCCCAGCTAATCTAGCCGGTCAGGTTCACGATGATGAGGCCCTTGCTTCTCGAGCTCCTGTTGCCTCGAAGAAACGCACCGCTCCGGCAGGTCCCTCTGACGCTGCTCCCAAGAAGCGAATAAAGAAGTCTGCCCAGCATATTCCGAGGCGTAAGACCATGCCTGGAGTGAGTGGGTAAGTTTTATTTCATTCGTATTTCTTGTTTCTCTCTTTCTGTCTTTTGATTCGACCTTTTGTCCTTTGAAGAGCTCCTCTTTCTGCCAAACCAAGTGGTCCGAGTATGACCAGCCATACAACTCGACAGCCTTCTCCTCCGCCTCCGGAATAAACTTGGGCTCTTAGTCCCTCTCGTGTTGACTCTCCTCCCGCACCGACTCAGACATTGCCTCGGCGAGATGTACCCACAGCTCCCACCGTCGACGCCGACATAACTCTGCCAGTAGATCACCCTGTTGAACCTATTTCCCCTGCTATGAACACTGTGGTTTTCCCCGATATTCCTGTGACCACCTCAATTCTAGCTTCTACCCCAACTCCAGCCGAGGATATCACCATCTCGGCCCCCTTGGAAACCATAGTTCCTCCTGCATCCAAGGATGCCACTCCTAGTGCCGAGGTTGCTGCCCCTGCCGAAACTTCTTCTAAGACTAGGAAGGTTGTTGTCACCAAACCTTCAGCATCTCAGAAGGGGCCGGCCAGCTCCTCTCATCCCAACATACCTGATGCACTCCGCAAAGGGGCTTCCTCTGCTAGGCCCGTTGTTGCCCCGTCCGCTGATACTCAGCTTACTCTCCACAAGAGTCCCGTGGCGGCAGTAGTTACCCAATGGGTCCGAGGTAAAGTGCTGACCCTTACTGAGAGTGGGAACAACCTCGGCTCTCTGGTGGAATATGCCAACAACTGGAACGCCGCCGATCAGCTTGAGGGCAATTCGAGTAACCAGCCATTTCAGCTTTCCGACATCAGCAGTCGTTTGCATATGGCTGCTAAGATTGTTCTTGAAAGTGATAAGATGAACGAGGTAAGAGCTTCTGTTGATATTTTGTCTGTTATTCAAATGATAGTATATACACTAGTCCCCGAAGCTTGCAACCGAATAACTTGTTGTTCGTTTGGAAGCTTTGTTAGGCTTCAAATGCGTTATTTTCTAAGTTAATTTCTTGTATACCTTGGATTGATTGTGGTTCATCCATATTTTGAATTATGCGTTGCTTAATCCGGATCTATTTCGGCTTCGGTTACCCAGCCACTGAGATCCGATTTAAGTTTTACTTGATTCGGCTCTGTTCTAGTTCTGAATATCCAGCCACCTAGATCGGAGTTAAGTTTTGCTTGATTCGGATCTGTCTTAGCTTTGAATATCTGGCCACCTAGATCGGAGTTAAGTTTTGCTTGATTCGGATCTGTCTTAGCTTTGAATATCCAGCCACCTAGATCCGAGTTAAGTTTTGCTTGATTCGGATCTGTCTTAGCTTTTAATATCCAACCACCTAGATCCGAGTTAAGTTTTACTTGATTCGGATCTGTCTTAGCTTTGAATATCCAGCTGTGTAATTCATTTTGGTACTTAGGTTGCCCATGATCGGCGGACAGCCGAATTTCAAAGGTTGCTCTTTGCACACAAGAAGTTGGAGGAGAAATATGAGAAAGTTCTCCCCGTGGTGAAGAAAACTGGCAATTTAATAAACCTTTGTATTGTTCCTTAAGTTCTTAATACTTTTCGACTTGGTGTGCTAATTCATTCCTTTCTGGTGTGCAGCTAACATCAATAATCTTAATATCCGCCTTACCAAAAAGGCCAAAGCTCTGGAAGGTTAGTTATTCTTCTCGTCTATTGTTTTTCGTTCGAGTCTAATCCTAGGTTTCTTATAACCTTCTGGCCTTGGTATAGCCGAGTTACAAACACTTGCAGCGTCGCATCAAGACTACATATCCCTGCCTGATATGATGCTGCATTTTTTAGAACAAGCCGCCACACATTCGACGCAGCTTAAATAAAAGGATGATGAGATAACCCTATTACGTGCCGAGGTTGAGTCTCTCAAGCTCTCGCAGAAATCCGAATTGGAAAAAGTTGATCAGGAGTTCTCTGAAGAAAAGAATCGACTAAGTCTGCAATTGCAGAAAGACAAAGAACTCCTCGATGCTGCCGAGCTGAAGAACAGCATGATGGGCGAGGAAATCACTCGCTTTGAGAAGAATAAGGTCGACTGGACCCAGGATCTCCAGAAAATGTTGAGTTATATTCATCGTAAGTTTCCGACCGTGGCCGAGTTATCTATTTCTCTTTCTTATTTTTAACTGATATGTTTTCCTTTCATGTAGATCATTTTCCAGAAGCTAAACCAGTGAGCTCTAAGGCAGTGATTTCTGCTCGCCATCTGCCGAGGTGTCCCCGCAGACTCGAGTCCAGAATACTCAATGGAAGACTTCCTGATTGCCGTTGGCACTGCAGTTGGACCAATGAAGATTATGGGCCAAGATCTGGTACAAGCGACCATTCGGGCCTACCATATTCTTTGGCCGAATACGTCAGGGACACCTGATATTGACGAAGTCAAAATACTTGTGGAGAGATTGATGGCATCTCAGAACCAGCTAAATCTCTGGAGGGAATCTGCTGGGAGGGCTGGTGCTGATATGGCACTTACAGCCGTTTTGTCTTGGTACGAGGATATCACCCTAGATACTCTGATGAATCTGCGCACTGGATCTCGTTGGGTTGAGGATCCAAAATTCGTCGCTCGCCGCCAAGCTTGTGCCTTTCATCTTATTGAGTATGCAGACGTGCATAAGAGTTTTCTTTCCAATTTGGCGGATGATTTCGAAGTTGAAGATGCCTCCGATGAAGATTTGGCCGATCAGGATGAAGCAGAGGGTGACTCGGACAACTCTCGTGATTCAAATACAAGCTCGGATGAGGATGGCGACGCGCGATCATCTTCTAAAGGGACTGAGAATTCTCGAGCTCAAGCTAACGTTTCTCGGCAGCCGAGGCTTGCCCTCGAGGTTACTATTGCTTCTATTGAGGGCGAAGTAACTTCGGCTGAGGCGCCGGCTACCTCGGAGTGCCCAGTTCCTGAAAATACCCTTGCACAGGAGACCGAGGTCGCTCAACCATCATCCGAGATACCCATTCCCAATGCTCCTGATCATGCTGCTGCCCCTTAAGGATGCTCTGGCCCTTTTCGCTATCGAGGTTTAAAAAACTCTTAAGTTATCTACACCCTGGTATGCTGGGCGTATGATGTCTCTGGAACAATTGTCTGACTTTTGGTGTGGTGCGAACCTTTTTGCCTTTCGCCGCTGAGGCATGGGTGATGGTAATTATTATTACTTTGTTTAAACGAGTTTCATTGCTTTACATCTTTGCTTTGGCGAACTTTTATTTCGTAGGTTCAGATTGTATTTTTCCATGTGGTTGACCTTAGTTCGGCATTTATCTTGCCTGCCCTTTATAAACTTGATAGCGTAGCTGTTGTGTTTTCAAATTCTATCTGAAGTACAGAGCCCGAAGCCTATATCTGGTAAAGTGATACAATAGGTTGCATCCCTTATCATACTTCGGTTTGCTGGGTTTGTCATTCTTTTTGCATTGTCCTTAGAAATCCTTGTTTGTTTTCGCTTTGCTATTCCTCTGATTATTGAGACAAGTTTATATCATATCTTGTAAGTTATGATTATCAATTCTGGGGAGTCCTCGAGTCTGTAGCTGAGCTAAGGAGCTTTTATGTGTCTGGCGACAAACAGTGGGTAATACAAGTTAGTCCCCGAGTTATCACTCGGGTCATCGAGTTCTTGCGTGTGCGCAAAGACTTACCTCGGATCATGCGGCAGTCCCCGAGTTACAAACTGGGTTGCCGAGATATAATTCATGGCTCAATGCAGAGAATACTACGGGGTAGTGTCCGAATCATTGCTTAAAGTGCCAAAGCTTAATGCATATTTTTAGAACAAAAAACAATCATGGGGCAGTCCCCGAGTCAATGCGCGAGACATCGAAGTTTAATGCATAGTCCGAAATAAGGGATAATGCGGTGTAGTCCCCGAATCACTGATCGAGGTGCACATAATTCAAAATAGTAAATAACACAGTGCAGTCCCCGAGTTACTGTTCGGGGTGCTGAAATTTAACACATAATTCAGAATAAGAAATAACACGGTGCAGTCCCCGAGTCACTGTTCGGGGTGCCGAGGTTTACTACATAGTCTCAAGAAATAGAAACAACATTGTGCAGTCCCCGAGTCTTTGCTCGAGGTGCCGAGGTCAAATACACGCTTGATACTCCAGCTTGATGCGTCACATCATGACGTACAACATATAGGTCCTAAGTATAGAATGGGCGAAGTAAAGCTATGTTCCATGGTCTTTTTGATTCGTCACCGGCTTTGTTTGCCTTGTTATTTTCTGGTGACTGAGCATCGATTAGGTAATATGCATCATTGTGCAATGCTTTACTCACGATGAATGGTCCTTCCCATGGGGGTGAAAGTTTGTGCATGCCGGCTGTGCGCTGTACTAGCCGAAGGACCAAATCTCCTTCTTTAAAAACTCTTGGATTGACTTTCTTGCAGTGATATCGTAAGAGATCTTGCTGATAAATAGATGATCTTGATAATGCCAGTTCCCTGGCCTCGTCTAGCAAATCGACATCGTCTTGCCGAGCTACCTCATTTACCTCAGCGGTTGTATACTAGGTTACTCTTGGCGAATCATGTATTATGTCGGCTGGAAGCACAGCTTCTGCCCCATATACTAGAAAAAATGGGGTATACCCTGTTGACCTGTTAGGGGTAGTTTTGAGGCTCCATAGTACTGTTGTTAGTTCCTCAATCCAGCATCCTGCCGATCTTTGCAGAGGTTCGACAAGCCGGGGTTTTATTCCGGACAATACTAGTCCATTTGATCTTTCTACCTGCCCATTTTATGCTGGGTGAGCCACCGAGGCGACATCTAGTCTTATGTGTTTTTCTTGGCAGAATCTAGCAAAAGCCCCTTCAGCAAAGTTTGTGCCATTGTTTGTAATCACACTATGTGGAAAACCATATCTTAAGATAATATCTTTGAGGAATTTTACTGCTGTTGGTCCATCACATTTTTTTATTGGTTTTACTTCGATCCACTTTGTGAACTTATCCACCATTACTAAAATGTGAGTCATTCCGCCTCGGGCCGGCTTGAATGGACCCACCATATCCAAGCACCATACAGAAAATGGCCAAGTAATTGGTATCGTATTTAACTCGAATGATGGCATATGTATCTTGCTGGCATATCTCTGGCAACCATTACATTCTTCTACCAATTCTTTCGCCTCTTTCAACACCGTCGGCCAATAAAATCCATGCCTAAATGCTTTGGCCACTAAAGCTCTGGACGAGGCGTGATGCCCGCATTCTCCCTAATGTATATCTAGGAGTATTTCCTGGCCTTCTGCCGAGTCAACACATCTTTGCAGCACGCTTGTGATGCTTCTTTTATACAGCTCATTGCTTATGATTGTATAAGCTTTTGCTCTTCTTACTGTCTGTCTAGCCAGTACTTCATTACTTGGCAAGATTGCTTCCTTAAGGAAGGAAAATATGGGTTGCGCCCATGACGGCATGATTTTCTCAGAGATAATTTCACTATCTATTTCCATATTTTCTGCCGACATAACAACTTCGGATTTCTCTATATTCACTCGTGCGATGGTCGGGTTTACTTTCGGAAATTCCAGGTTGCATTCTTTGTCAATTTCCATTGGCATACTTCCTTCTCTTGATTCTGCCGAGATATGAATGGACTCGGACTCTGGTGATGGTGTTATCGATGGTTTTCTCAGGTGCTCTAGGGCGATACCCGAGGGAATTGATTGCCTAGTTGATCTGAGTTTTGACAGCGTGTCTGCATCATCATTTTCTACCCGAGGTATATGATGAAACTCACATCCATCGAAGTATCCACTGATTTTTTGCACATGGAATCTATATAGGGCCATATTCGCATCTAATGCGTCCTAATTGCCTGATACATGCTGCACTACTAGATCTGAATCCCCGTAGCATAGGATCCGACGTATACCAATCTCTTTTGCCACCTTTAACCCGTGGACGAGTGCTTCATACTCGGCTACATTGTTTGACGCGGCGAAATGTATTTGCAGCACATATTTCAGCTGATCTCTTTTCGGCGAAGTTAACACTATCCCTGCTCCCAAGCCATTTCTCAGCTTGGATCCGTCAAAATGCATTATCCAATAATTCGGATCTGGTAATGGCGGCTCATATTGTACCTCGCCCTAATCCACAAAGAAGTCGGCCACCGCCTGAGATTTGATTGCATCTCGCCTATCGAATTGCAGAGCATAAGGTGATAACTCGATTGCCCATTTTGCTATTCGGCCACTTGCATCTTTGTTGCTCAATATCTCGGCTATGGGCGCTTCACAAATCACTTTGATCGGATGTTCTTCGAAGTAATGTTTAAGATTTTTCGCCGACATGTATACTCCATGGGCCATCTTCTGGTAGTGTGGGTAGTTCTGTTTTGAGGCCGATAGTACCTCGCTTATGTAATATACCGGCCTTTGTATTGACTTATCACCTTCATTCCGTTCCACGACAACCACCATTCTTACCACTCTGTTAGTGGCAGCTACATAAAGTAACATAGGCTCTTTTGATAGTGGAGAGGCCAGTATTGGTGCCGTGACCAACATCTTTTTTAATTCATGAAATGCGTTATCTCCTTGCGGTGTCCAAATGAACTTATCTGACTTTTTCATCAGTTGATACAGAGGTAATGCCTTTTCCCCTAGCCGACATAAAAATCGACTAAGCAAGGCCAGGCAGCCCGTGAATTTTTGTACATCATTTAGACACCTCGGCAACTCCATTTTTTCAACTGCTCGTATTTTAGTTGGATTTGCCTCTATACCTCGGCTAGATACGAGAAAACCGAGTAATTTCCCATCCGGCACACCAAAGGTACATTTTTCCGGGTTAAGCTTCATTCGGAACCTTCTCAGGTTTGCGAACGTCTGCCGAATATCATCCAAGAGTGTTTTGCCCTCTTTGGTTTTTATAACCACATCGTCTACATATACTTGTACATTTCTTCCTATCTGGTCATATAGACATTTTTGCATGCATCTCTGGTACGTTGCTGCTGCATTACGCAGGCCGAATGGCATGGTGCGATAGCAATAAGCCCCGTACGGGGTAATAAACGCAGTCTTTATTTGATCGGCCGGATTTAACGGTATCTGGTGGAAACCAGAATACGCATCTACAAATGACAACAGCTCACAACCAGCGGTCGAATCAATGACTTGATCTATCCTCGGTAAAGGAAAAGGATCTTTGGGACACGCCTTATTTAGGTTCGTGTAATCGATACACATTCGCCATACGACGGCTACATTTGGGTCATACTTTTTGTTTTCTACCAATACCGGATTTGATAGCCAATCCGGATGAAGTACTTCCATGATGAACCCGGCCGCAAGGAGCCGAGCTATCTTATCCCCTATTATTTTTCTCCTGTCTTCGGCGAAGCGGCGGAGAGGTTGCTTCACCGTCCTTGCTCCTGGCCTTACATGCAAAGAGTGCTCAGCCAACTCCCTCGGCACACCTTGCAGGTCTTGAATTGACCAGGCAAAGATATCCCGATTCTCACGGAGGAAGTTGGTGAGCTCGCCTTCCTATTTGGCATCTAGGCCGACACCAATCGTGATGGTGCGCTCTGGGAACTGCTCATCTATCTGGATATTTTTTGTCTCTTTAGTCGGCTGGAAAGAAACACTTCCATGTGGGTTGTCTAACGCTGGCATATTCACTGCACGGACTGAGCGAGAGCCGCTACCTCCTGAATCCTTCTTTTATCTCTTGCAATCACCAATGACTCGGCCAGGTTTGATCCGGTCGAAGAACATTCCATCGACTTCCTATAATCTCCTGCTACTGTTATCACCCCTTGTGGTCCGGGTAACTTCATTTTCAAGTAAGTGATGTGGCAGCTGCTCATGAATTTTGCCAATGCCGGCCGTCCGAGTAAAGCATGATAGCAACTTTCTAGGTCCACCACTTCAAACTCCAAATTTTCCGCTCTGCAATTCTCCCTTGTGCCGAATAATACATCTACTCGGACTTTCCCAATGGATTCGCACGAAAGTCCCGGCACTATTCCATGGAATGTGGTTCTTGTGGATTGCAGCATATTCTGTGCTATTCCGAGTTTATGCATCGTATCTTTGTACATGATATTGATACTGCTCCCATTGTCAATGAGTAGTTTTGAAAATTTCATATTAATGCTGGGCCCGACAAATGTCGGATCTAGTACAAGTGCGTACGACCATGGATTCGGCATTATTTTCGGGTGATCCTTTATGCTCCAGGTTATTTCCTGATCTGACCAAGGCACATATCTTGGTACCGCCGGCATAACCGCATTTACCTCCATATGCCGGCGTTGTACACTTTGTCTGTCTTGCTGTTCTGTTGTGAACACACAATATGATTAATGATGCTCTCTGTAATCATTACGTCCATTATTTCCGGGGTTTGCCCTTCCATCCTGACCTTGATTTATCACTTGATGCACTGCATCTCTCCGGTCCGAGTTATCATACCTCGGAGGAGGTGGGGGTAACATTAACTGCTGCGCATTTGCTCCGGTTAACTGTGGTTGCTGCTGCTGATGCGCTTGATGAGGAGGCGCTTGCATGCTCGTCGGGTTCCCCATTGCATTTTTCATCCAAGCACACTACCGAGTCGTATGATTAGCCGGCTTGGCGGATTTGGAGTATGGAACTTACACGGTTGATCCAACATGGACTCAAACGTGTATTTCAGCCTTCCCTGCCACTTCTTCTTCTGTTCTGGTGTCCACTGTCTCTTCCCTTTGTTCCTTGGCGTCCACTGCTGAGGACTATTTTTCTGTCGCTGACTGTTTCCGTGACTCGGCTGATCTTGCACTACCGCTGCCACCTTATTGGATGCATATCTGTACTCCGGTCTTTCCTCTCTTCTTCTACCTCTGAACTCGTTGCGCCTCGATAATCCGGCTGCATCTCTTGCATATTGATCCTGATGCTCTCGATGTTCTGCCGACATCAGTTCTGGTTGTGTCGGATCCCCCAAAGCATACGAATCTGCTATCCTGATGGTTTCTGCCAAGGTGGTCGGCATATCTCTTTGCAACCTCTGCCACAAAACACTGGCATATCGGCAGCCTTGAGCAAACCAAGCTATCGCTTGAGATTCTATAACTCCTTCGCATGAGTTTCTAAGGTTACACCACCGAGTCAAGAATTATCTATCTATCTCATTCGGCCTCTGCTTGCACATAGCAAGCTGCTGTGGTCTGTTTGGTCTTTTGTAAGTACTGGTGAAGTTGCTGACAAACATCTCTTCAAAATCCAGCCAACAGTTTATACTGCCTGCTGGCAGATTGTTTAGCCATACTCTGGCTGGTCCTTCCAGCATTTGCGGGACATATCTTACCGCCCATCACAAGTTTCCACTAGCTATTTTTACTGCTGTAGCATAGTCAATCAACCAATCATGTGGTTTGGTGCTCCCATTGTATGTTTTCGTGCCCCTTGCCAGCTGAAAGTTCGGCACTGGTGGCTCGCCCATGATCCGAGGTCCAAAACACGCCGGACCAGGCGGACCCTGCTCCTCTAACAACTCGGACCGGTACAACCTGTCCAGTTTTAATCTTGCATCATTTGACGGCAAGTTTCTGTAAATGATTCTTTCCTGTATTCCATAATGGTTATTTCCACAATTGCCCTGCATACTCCATATCTAAGTAACCATCATTGTACCTCTCGTTTGCCTGATTATGGTGAGCTGGTCTCACTTCTCGCTCTTGCCGAGGTTCATACCTCGGCTGAGGATCGGGCGGTGGGTCTCTCCTTCCTTCCACCGGGTTATTGTTCTCATGATTTCCTCTTCCGAGGTCTCCATTAGCTCGTCTTCCGTTGCCTTTGTTGGCACGGCCGGGGTTTCTTTCGCCACTGTTACCTCGGCTCCCATTGCCTCTATTCTCATTAAATTTTCCGGCTACTGCCGGATCATACGGAACAATTTGCTTATTTCTTTTTCCTGAAGTTACTGCTCTATCCTTTCGCGCGTTGTTTCCGGGTGAGGATGCTGCTGCCAGTGATAGGGCGGGCGCTGCTCCAGCCGAATGAACCATACGCGAGGCTCCCGGTCTTTCCGGGTCAGCCCTAAGCATTTCTTCATTCTGCTGGTTCGCAATGTGTACCAGCTCATTCACTCTTTCCTGCTGTTTCTGTCGGGCTTCGCCGGTTAATCCTTCTAACTCCAATGCAGCAACATTTGCCGCCCTTAGGTTCTTTGCCGGGGTGCTATACCTCGGCAAGCCTAGATCAACTGAATCTGCCTTATGAGTCTCATGCTCTTTGTTGATATCATTCATGAGGTTTTTTCCTCTCAATCTTAATTCATCTACCCGCTCGGGGGAAACATCTAGTTTATTTGCCTTGGCATATTCTCGCAGGGTCTTGTTCAAGGACTCCCGCAAGGCCGACACCTTTTTTGCCTCTACCAGTACTTTCTGCCTAGTCTGTTCTAACTCAGCCTGAGCATTAGCCGGATCAAGTATCGGCACTACAGGCGTGGTCAGATTATCTATAGTTGCCTGGAGAATATTTTCTGGTCTTTCCAGAGGTGGCCATCTTACCCTTGTTGCCTTTGGGGTTGTCTCCTGCACCTCGGCTGACTAGGATGCTGATGGATCTACCTCGGTGGGCTGTGGAGCTGCTTGCTTTGTGGTCACCTGTCCCCCCTGCCGTCGGGTCCTTGCTTGATCCGGCGCCTGCTCCTGTCGCTTGCATCGCGGCTGTGACCATCACCTCGACGCCGCAGACGGGGCGTGCTCCACGCGGACCGTTAGCGGCACTGAGGGGAGGCTCTCCTACATCAACAACTTGGTGAGGATAAATGCAGGAGGTGTCGACGCCGACGTACACCTTGTGCGTGCCCAAGTTGATGAAGACGCCGTTGTGCGGAGGCGCTTTCCTCCTGAAGCTGCCTGCGTTATCGCTAACAGAGTCCCAGAGATCAAATCTCTGGACCAAGCCAGAGACAACACGCTCGCCGGTGTGGCTGAAGTTTCCCGTCCGGATCGTGACTCCACCTAGCACCGCTGCTGGCCCCACGGTGGGCGCCAACTGCCGTGGTGGTGGCACGGCAGATGCCATGGGTAGGCTAAAATATGGGGCCAATGGATGCTAGAGGGATCCGGGGAGGGAAGATGTAGTGATTTATACACTCAAATGACTAACATATAGATCTTTATTTCTCCTTACAAGAACTACAAGTGCTCCTTGAGCTGTTAGCAGGAAGAAGAAGACTACTACTCAAGCCTTAAGGTCCAGAATGAATCGATCCCTTCTCAGGAGCCCGCTTCTCCCCTTATAAAGGGGTGCCTTGGTTCCTCCTACGACTGACGTGGCAAGCATATTCGAGGAATATGCTTGTCCCAATATGGTAACTCGGCGACCCTCTTTCTGTGGCCCCCTTCTAACGACGACAATGTTCCAGAGAGCCCCACCTGCACGCCTCGGGCTCCATGACTGTCACCTCCATGACCTTCTTCTGCCCTTCTGCTGTTCTGCTCCTTGTCTTCAGATTCTCCATAGCTAGCGACTAGGGTTTGACTATAGGCACCTCCTTCTCCTGCAAGCTTCGTGTTACTCGTCCTTGTCTCGCATAACTCGGCTCGGCCTTCACCTGTATTCAAGTTAGTCAGACTTACTCGGCCGACTTAACTCATATGTCGGCCGGATAAGGTGTTTATCCTTCTGTAGCTGTCATGGCCTTGCTTATCTCGGCCGACTCTTACATGACTCGGCCAATATAAACAGTAACTCGGCTCGTGACAAGGGAGACTCCTTTCGTCTTTCCCCTGTCTTCACCCTATTCGGGGTCACCTCCCCAACATAAGGACTTCTCGGATAAATCTAGCTTTAAGTAACCTAGCTATCTCTTTGCCAATGGCGCGTCGCTTCTCGTCTCCGAAGCGTCGTAGAGGTTGTTTCACTGGTTTGCATTTTGGATCAATGTTTAAGCTGTGCTCGGCAAGTTCCCTAGGTACACCTTTCATGTCGGCAGGCTGCCAGGCGAAGATGTACCTATTCTCACGGAGGAACTCGACGAGCGCGCTTTCCTATTTGGGATCCAGGTTCGTCCCAATGGCGGTGACCTTGGAGGCATCGCCTACCACAAGTTCCACCGGCTTGGTCTCGATGGCGGCCTTGAATGCAGGAGCGAAGTCGGAGATCTGCTTCTTCGATGCGGGCATCTCTGAGTCATCGACCTTGCTCTGGATCTCTTTGAATTCTTCGCTGTAGAGGACAGCTTCTGCAATGGTTGCTGCATTGATCTTGCAGTCCCTTGCCTTGGTAAAGCTTCCGGATACGGTGATGATACCGTTTGGTCCGGGTATCTTGAGTTTGTTGTAGACGAAGCATGGCTTGGACATGAACGTGTGGAATATGTCGCGGCCGAATATGACGTGGTACACGCTCTTGAAGGGGACCACCTCGAAGGTCATGCGCTCTTGGCGGTAATTGTGAACATCGCCAAAGGCAACCTGAAGTATAATGCACCCAAGGGACCGAGCCTCCCGACCAGGAACTACACCGTGGAAGATGGTGTTGGTCCGCCTTAGGTTTTCCTCCGTCAAGTTCATCTTCTGCAGTGTATCCAGGTACATGATGTTGATGCTGCTTCCACTATCCACCATACACTTGGTAAACTCCACGCCTTCAATCAAGGGGTTGATGACCATGGCGTACTGGTTCTCCGTAGGTATAAGGTCTGGGTGGTCCGTCCTACCCCAAGTTATAGGAACCTCCGACCAGTGCAGGTACTGAGGAACTAGGGGGAGAGTGGCCATCAGGATCCTCAGAGAGGTCTTCTGTTGTCGGACGGTGGGGGTGCCAAGGAAAGTGTGGTAGACTGGAGCCTTCTTTGCGAAGGGGTTCTTGCCCTTGTCGTCGCTCTTGGCGGCGTGCTTGGGGTCAACGTCTTCGTCCATGTCACTTGAATCCTTGGACTCCTCCTCCTCCTTCTTCCCCTTGCCCTTGACTCGCGGTTTGTTCTTCCGACTTCGCGTGAAGATGGACTCCGGGTCTTCCTTAAGGTCGTTGACGAACTTGCAGTGTCGATTGGTATGGGTGGCCATGCCGTTGGCATCGAGGTGTACGATGCACGACATATCGCGATACTCCTCGTAGGTTTGGGGAACGAGGAGCGGCGCCGAGGTAGTTTCACTTCCTCGTTGCTGCCCACGACCATCTCCCCTTCCTCGGCCACGTTGTCCGCCTTCACCTCGTCCTACAAAAGTCATAGCGACCATGTCGGTAGATTGCTTTTCTTCTGGAGCGGTTTTCCGCTTTGTACTGCTGTTCCTCCAAGCTTGAGTTGGAACGGCTGTTGTCGCCAAGTAGCCGCGAGCATCGTCGTCGGCAGCTGCGAACTCACTAGCTAACTGAATCATCTGGTTCAAGTCAAGCTGGTGATTGTCCTGCAAGCGCTTCAACTTATGCCGGAGCAACGTGCCTCTTTCCAACCCATCAATGAAGGAGGCCATGGCGGTCTAAGCGTGCACTCCTGCGCAGGAATTCTTCATGTCCAGCCAGCGGGAGAGGTAGGCGCGAGATGTCTCATCTTTCTCTTGCACGCACCGCTGTAGATCGCCCACAGTGCAGGGACGCTTGTATGTACCCTCAAAGTTTTTGGTAAACGCTTCTTGCATGTCCAACCAGTTGTAGATAGATTTCTCCGGCAAGTCGTCGATCCATTGACGGGCCGTACCCGCCAACATTAATGGGAGGTACTTGACGGCGACGTTGGGGTTGCCTCCGGCAATCTCCACCGCATTGCCGTAGTCCTGCAACCATGTGGCTGGCTTGGCAGTGCCGTCATAGGGCTTGATGGTCTTGTCAATCCGGAAACCTTTGGGGTAAGTTGCGGACCGTATTGCAGGTCCAAAGCAACGTGGTCCCAGGTATGGTCCTTCCCGGGCCTCGTGGATCTTATCGATCCGTGAACGTGCATCATACGGCTCCGAGTTCTTCTTCTGGTCAACAGGGGATGGGCTACGTGAACGACGTGGGCCTCCTCCGCCATGGTGAGTGCTTGGTGGTGACGGAGGCGGAGGTGGCGGTGGGTTAGCCTTCTTGCTGTTACCCTCCTACGACGCCTCACGCTTGTCACGGTGGCTTGTCGGACATGAAGGGTCATGGTGTGACTTGCTCCTGTGCCCTTGGGTGCGCTCTCCGTCATGACGGGTCTGCTCCGCGTTGTCGCAGATGACGATGCCGCACTGCCTTGGTGGGGGCATATCCGTATGATGGTGAGCCTTGTAATCTTCGCGATGTCGGAGAGATCGGGGCGGTGGCGACGAGGTCGGGCCTTTTCTCCGTGGTCGGAGGATATAAGGATGGCATCCTTCCTGTTGCGCGCGTCCCTCCATCTTCGTTCTGATAAACCCGTCTGGGACCCGACATCAAGAGGAGATCTGTCCCTTGGCGGATTGTACTGGCTAGACTGGCAAAGCGCTGGGTCGGACCAAAGTGGTTTCCTTCCTATGTACTACTCCTAGGGTGTCAAGTGGGATCCCACCAAAATCCCACTTCTAATTCATTTGTCAAAAATCTAATTCAAATTTTGAGAAAAAGTTTACATTAGATTTTGGCAAATGAACTAGAAGTGGGATTTTGGTGGGATCCGACTTGACACCCTACCTACTCCACACCAATGCGGCTTCGGAACACACCAGAGAAACAGAGCCGCGCCTCTAAAAAATAACCAAAGCCGTCGTACCAAGGCACATGTGCACAAAGCCATGCTGTGGGCGAGGGAGAGATCAGCCGGACAGGTGCGCGAGGGGAGAGGGGTGGAGAGATATGAGAGGCAACTAAGGAGAGAGAAAACACACTTTTTTGTGTGCATAGGTCCTGAAATTTACTACTACTAGTAGAGTGTACACTATAAGGCGGTAGGTGTACCTTGTGTCAGGTATCCATCATAAATTCTCTGACATCGAACCGCCTTCAACTCCTCTTCTCTCTTCGCTGCTGCCCTCTTCCCGTGCCTACATTTTATTCTCTCTACATGTACAACGCGTGGACAGAGGTGAGCATATGTCCAACTACGAGTATAATCTCCACCGACTAGATAGTATCTAAACAAGATGATTCATGGGACCCACTAAACTGAAGAGTCTAACTTCTGCATAGGAGTTTCACACTACCAAGCGGGTCCATTATTTGCTTTTTTCCTTAGGGCATCCACGGTGTGTAAAAAAGTACACCTTAAGTCACATAGTAGTACATTATGGAGAAAATAAATTTATACCTCAATCTTGTGGGTCTCCCATAGATAATAGAAAAATCATTTCCCCTCTCTCTTCTATATTGCATGGAGCAATATGACCAAGCTATGTGGGTCCTACCTTGTGGCAAATGTTGACTTTATCCGCAATTTGGCAAATATTAATTTGAATTGGAGGGAGTAGTGTAATTTAACTGGGTTAATTTAACTACAAACCTTGAAAACTCTTAGAGCATAGGAATCACAAATAAAACATGCATGGTCCGCTCTGTTCGGAAAATATGCACCCATCTACCTTCGAAAAATACAATTAATTCAAGAGCAATCTATCGCGCTTACTTGTTATCAAGTTTGACCTAATTTGGTTAAGTTGTCAAGATGAATGATCTTAGCAAGAAGTCGAACCTGTTGTCAAAACCCTCGTAGTCGTGGTTTGTGATATCTTAAATGACCCTTTATGATTACCACCCAAAAATATTCATAAAACTTTCAACGCAATCTACAATTTACTTGCAGTTGAAATTTGACCTAATTTCGATAAATTGACATAAAGTCATTCAAGTGGACAGAGTTAGCTAGGACGAAGTTTGAAAACTCATAAATCATGGGAATCATGAGTACAACATGACGGTCCACTATATATGTCTGAAAGATTGGCTTGTGGCATTCAGATCCATATTATTCAGACTTTTTTCGAAAAGGAACAATCTCGTCATCATTGTGGAAATTTAGAATGTTATTTCCTGATAGTTGGAAACTCACACTGACGGCGTTGTTTACTACGAGAAGATGCACTCATCTACCCATGAAATGACATTTAATTCAAGAGAAATCCATCGTGCTTACTTGTAGCTCAAGTTTGACCTAATTTCGTTAAATTTTCAAGATGCAAAATCTTAGTAAGAAGTTGAACCTATTGTCAAAATTCTCGGTGGTGGTACGTGATATATTAAATGACCCCTCGATGGTTACCTCCAAAATGCTTTCACAAATATTTTAAAACAACCTACAATTTACTTTTAGTTCAAACTAGCATAGTGGCCCTCGCTTGCGAGGGCATCATCTTTATTGTATCATAGAACTTACTTATTTTTATCTTGTATTTTTTACCAGTTAACCCATTTGTTGCACAACAGTATAGATATGTATAAATTTGTACGGATGGAACTTTGACCTTTACTTTATATATGTGATTATACTGCTAAGAAATAATAAAAGGTGTTTATCAAAAAATCAAATGATAGCGATTATAATTGCTCTTAGTAAGTTTTTACGCAAATAGAAGTGTATTTCCAAGCACACAACAGAATTAATCACGCCTGCTATATAAATTGTTGTGCGCTCGTTAGCATACATCAATATATGTACGCCGATCTCTAGTTTATGCATGTATTTCCTAGTGTTTCTTAAAAAAAAAGGATCAAGTATATGTAGAGATACTGATAGAGTAGTCTTTTTTGAAGCTCCACATTTGAATAGCATAGATTGGCAGACCTGTCCTTTGCATCTACCTGCGAAAAGAAAATATAATTTAATATCAGGTGCATGGTATCAGCAATTTGTAAAGGTATGAATACACAGGTTTAACCTTATTTTGCTAGTTGTCTCTGCACCTCACTATTAATTTGTTAATACACGGATAACCAACTCACGTACACATCATTGATAGTACATGCATATCAGCAGACGGTATTTGCCTTTTTTTTTTTCTTTTGAGGGAGACAACAACTTTTTCTTTATGGCATGGATTCATGGAGAGGCCGGGGCTTACCCTTTTTTTTGAAGAAAAAACAGTTAGTTCTTTATGGCATCTATTTTCTGTCCAGAAACGCCAGGTGAGCACACTTATATTTACAATTATCAAATCTCAAGGCTAGGCCAACGATACTTACTCTTGTCCGTCGCATGTGTATGTGCAGATCACAGCTGGTGTACGTGTGCGGTTTGATATGGTCCTAGGTAGAAGGCTTAAAGTAATCACATCAGGATAATAATTACACCCTCCCTTTCAAAATAATTGTCGTGGTTTTAGTTCAACCACAAAAAGTATTTTGGACCTGAGGGAGTACTTTAATTGAATTGTAGTTCTATCATGTAGACAATATCCAGTGGAAGGCATCAGTCTTATGGCTATGCCACTTCTCTTATGTGCCCCCCTACGAGTAATATCGGAATAGATTAGTACCAAATCAGACGACAAAGAGAAATCACGGCTGACCCAGCTAGTGATGAATGATGAAAGAACCTCCTGGTGGAGGAATATATACCATATTCATGCAGAAATTGAAATTTGTATACATAGGCAGGCAATTAATGAATCCATTGGAGAGGTTATAATATGCATTGGTGTGGTAAAGTAGGTTGGCCGAGTTAGTAAAGCGGCCGGATGAATACTGGATAGTTTCCAAATTGATGGAACTGTAGGCAGAGAAACAATACACACATCTAATATGTTTCAGGTATGGCTCATCAGAAGACATAATCTTTGTTGCTAATAATTAAATGTTAGAACAGAAAATCTGATAGAAAGAAGAAAAAACTATACGAAAGTACTACGTACACAGATGACAAAACTACAGTCCGATCTTTGTACAATGATTGATCTCACGATGTCGCTACATGCAATCAGTGTGATGGATGGTTCCTATGATTTGTCGTACAAACATCGGACAAATTGTGTCGTGTGCATAGCAACCTTCACAACTATAATCACATGCGTTGGCTAGGAGTAATCTGAGTGCACATAACACCCTAACAGCTTAGTTATGATATTTTATCATAAAAATACGTGATGTCTCTAATAACCATGAATGGACATGATGATATTTTCATACCTAGTGAAGAAGCAATTGAATGACATGGAGATCACTTATTGGCAGGTCCAAAGTCCAGACTCCAGAATGCTCATGTTACCAATAAAACCATGGTATGTTATCCTCATACTTGTACCTTTGGTTGAAAATCAAAACCAACAAACTAAGACAAAACATTAATTAGTACTTTTGCAGGAAAATTCCTAGACTCTTTAGAGCCAACAGGAAACGACTATGAAAGAGAAACCGTACCAAGTACAAAAGGAAAACAAATCCCTGTGAAAATATTTCATAGGTTTAATATTTATTAATTTTTTACCTCCCAAGTCCACATTCAGAACGAAATATCTGTTAGCTATTATATGGTAGATACTAATACCGTATTGCAGAACTCAAAGACACAGAAATTGAAACTGTAGTCATGGTTCCCAGTGGTAGGGAGCATATTTTTGGAAGATATTAGCAGTAAGTAGAAGGTCATCCGATCGAGTTTCGAAGTTATGCTGTATTGGTTGACATGTCATTGGAGTTCTTTGCAGCGACTATCACAGAACACATGAGGCACGTTCGCTGCTAGCCCAGGCGCGCCATTGGTTTTATTCCGCAGTTACAGCTCGTCAAACCACTTATGAACGCCTTACTCTGATTAATAGTCAGCCATTTATCTTGCTCTCATTGGTACTCGCCGGCAAACAACGCACTTGATTACCAAGAGGAGCTGGGAGGAAGTACCGAGACAGAGGTACTCGTCACCCAGACAAACACTATGTTTTGCCTCTTCAGTCTCATCAGTTGATGGACCCATGAGCCTCTCTCATTAAGAACAACTATGGCAGGCCTGTCTTCTCGTAATCAGTATACTTCGGCATCACCTCGTAATCAGTATACTTCGGCATAGATCGTAATCAGTATAGGTAGATAAAGCAAGGGAGATCGCTGGCTGAACGGAGGCAATTGGGATTCACACAGGCCATTGCACAAACGCAGACTTCGGCATCACCTTGTTTGTCGACTTCCGCGGCTTCGACCTAGGAATCGATTGATTACATAGAAACAAAGCAATCTTGCTGCATCTTCCAATTTCTCTAACCGTGTATGTCCCTTATTTCGATAGAGAAGATCTAGGAGCTACAACCAATCAAGATGCGGGCATTAAGCTGATTGTCAGGATCAGATGCCACATATAATACCAGATTGCCCACACTTGTTCGTCGTTTGGGGCGCAGGCATGCAAGAGATGGTCGCCGGTCGTTTGGATCTTCTGGCCACCGGTTGTCCTAATCGTGTGGCCGTCGGTGCGGACCGCTTGCTCAACTTGATCTGACAAATCCACAGATTTCGTCCTGACGGCACATGAGAGGAGAAAATCAAGCTCATGTAGAAGGACCTACGGGCATACGGCATCCATAGAGGACATGGCGGCGGGGTGAGGATGGAGAAGATGCAGCCTTAATATTTTGTTTTAGGCCACGTGCCCTTGTTTGTTAGATTAAATGACCACGCACCATTAATTGTTCTAATAAGATTGAAGAGGTACGGGATTTTTAAGGCATGGCATTGGTGGGTAATTTCTTTTAACTTGATTGTCAATAAGTTTTTTTCTATAATCCGTTTGTCTGTGTTTTGCTGCAATAGTACATCGATGGTTAGATGTTTCTGATTATTGTGGGAATTTCTAGCTTATTTCTTTTTTTTTTGGTTGACCCGTCATGTACTTTTAATATATAATAGATTTGACCTAATTTCGTTAAATCAACATAAAGTCATTCAAGTGGGCAGAGTTTTCTAGGATGAAGTTTGAAAACTCATAGCATTAAACATGGGAATCGTAAGTAAAACATGTTGGTCCACTTAATATTTCAGAAAGCTTGGCTTGTGACATTCAGATCCATATTCTTCGGGCTTTCTTTATGTAAAAGAACAATTTTATCATCACTTGAGAAATTGAGAATGTTCTTTTCCAGATAGTTGGAAACTCACACCAACGACATTATTTTACTACAAGAAGATACACCCATCTACCACAGAAAAGATATCTAATTCAAGAGCAATGTACTGCACTTACTTATAGATCAAGTTTGACCTAATAATTCTGTTAAATCAGCAAGAAGTCGGTGAAGTGTGTGAAGTTAGCTAGGAAGCTTAAAAAATAGAACTATAAGAAACCATGGTCCACTTCGTGTGATAATTGGGGCAGTTGCATTTTCTTCTAACTATGGTAGGTCCCGTAGGAGCGAGGTGCTTCAGTTAACACGGTCGATGGAAGTATGAGTTACATCAAGGACCTCATAAAAATGAAAATTACATCCAAGTCCATGCTATTAGCACAAGGTCCCTTAAACTATGCAGTGAAGTGTGTTTTGAGGTTTGTGCATACTAGCGTTAATTGTGATAAAGACTATTAATAGAATCTTCTAGATGCTAAGAATGGAAAAGAATATCCTTTCCCTCCCTATATTTGGAAAGCAAGTGAAAATTTCAAAACCTAAAAAGTTTGAATCTTTTTGCCCCCAAGTACCAAAGTGGTTTCCTCCCTATGTATTACTCCTCCTACTCCACACCAACGCGGATGCCGAACACGCCAGAGAAACAGAGCCGCCCTCTCAAGTAAAAGTTAGCATGGTAAAGAAGTAAATTTTTTTAAGAAGGAATTATGGTAATATGGCTAAATTGGAGTTCATAGGTTCCATTTATTTTATAGTACATAAAGTGGTTGTATAATTTACATGTTATATTTTTCAAGCTTAATTTTCTACCTAATTTCACGCACTCAGATGATTTTATGTCAATATGTCAAATTATGTCTAATTTAATAATCTACAAGAAGTGCATGAGAGTAAGTTCAATAGTATAACCAAGTCTGAGGTATAACAAAGTGACACCTCATCTACTGTCGGCCTTATACTAGCATATACAATACCTAGCAATTAAACTATACAACAGCTAGCATCACAATGCAGCAACCTCATCAAAAAGTAAGAATATTAAATATGAATAAAATAAAAAACATTTCTATGCCCGCTTGAAAAATCTTAAAACTTGGGAATTGTAAGAGAGCATGGTACACTTTGACTGAAAATTGGGGTGGTGTCATTCTTTATTTATTTTTTGGAACCGCGATACCGTAGGTCCTAGAGGAGCGAGACGCTTCAACTATCGCACTAGGGTCTGTAGTCACCGCAAGGTGGTTTGTGGACCTATATGTAATTATTGTTACTCTTGAGAATTTTTTAAACTTGTGTTTATGGTTATTAATAGATGTTGAATTTCAGAATAATTTTGGAAAATTTCAAGAGTAATAGTCTATCATGCTCACATGTATTCAAGTTCTACCTAATATCGTATTGTTGACATACAATCATTTAAGTGTGCGAAGTTTTAGTTATAAAGCTTGAAAAATCCTAAAATTTGGCATGGTACACTTCATATGAAAATTGTGGTGGTGGCGTTCTTTTTATTTTTTAACCAGGGTAGGTCTGGAAAGAGGAACATGCTTCAATCAATACGGTCAGTGGAATTAAAGGTTACATCAAGGATATAAAAAATATAAAATTACATCCAAGTCCATACAATTGTCACAAAGGGCCTAAAATTTAGCTTGGAAAAGTAGTCGGGTCCGGCTCAATTTCAACCGAGCAGCTGAGCCATACTCTCCGTACAAATTCTTTCCACACAGAGAAAAAAAGCACCCTCGTTAGTGTTGATCATGGTCGAAGGGACAAGATTGCTCGGAAGGAGTAGAGGAGCACACAAGGATGTGAAGCAATTTCAAAGACTAAATTCACTATTGTACCTTGTAAAATTCAGGAGAAGGTCTGAAGAAGTCGACGTGCCCCCCTACCGAGTCGATTCCCCCAGCCGCACATCTAGCGGCCGTAGGTTCCTCGCGCTCAAGCTTGAACTCGAGCATGTCCTGCTCATAAGAAAGGGCTAGCATAGGATCGATAGGTTCGAGGGGACCCAAGACCGGGTCGTCTGCCATGGCCAGGGCGACCTGGCGCCCACCCAAGTTGTCTGCCCCAGTCGCAAGCTCGCTGGCCGCAAGTTCCCGACAGAAGGATTGCCTTCTATCTCGCATGGGCTTAACTTGGCCACAATTGATGTCCATCCAGAGCGCCCCCCATACCCAGATCCGTCGCAGTCGAAGTGGAAGCACAACGACGCTTTGTTGTAGAGGTCCACTTTTCTCCGGCTGCCGTGTTGACGCCTCCGTGACGCTACCAGCGCAGGATCGGTACCCTCGAGGGGGCCCAAAATCGCATCGTCGGCCGGCACGGCCATTGCACGTTTACCGCGGGTCGTCCAGGCCCCCTACAGAGGCGACTCCAACGGCGGCATGTTCCCGGTGGATGAACTATTCTCGGGACTGGCCTCCAGCCAAAGCACACCTTTAAGGACGACGCAGCCAATCCACCGGGATTCCTTCAAGTATTTGTGAGGGCAACATGCCTATCAAGGAATAAAGAAATTTCGCCAAAGAGTAGCACGAAGGAGAAGTTGAACTGCTTTTTGCGAAGAAGAAGTACTACTCCAGTGTTAGTATCAGTATTCCTACTCCCTCCATTACAATGAATAAATAAGGGGACCTTGTTTTCTGTGTTCTTTCTTTGACCAAGGCACCAAGCTTCCCCTAAACAAAAACAACATGTGCATGAGCTACAAGCGTGGGAAAAAATAAACAAAGGGAGAGAATTATGGTACAGTTAAGAGGCAAGCTCAAACGTTCCCAAGATTTTCTTACCTGTTTTCTATGCCAGTTCTTGGTACCAACAAAACGGCCGCAAACAGATGGAGTAGTAATTAAGAGTACTACTAGTACTATCAACGAGTATAAATGTGAATTTGGGTACCCTACGAGAGGCCGCAATTACCAATATATAAGCATGCAGGCTTGGGTAGCTGGCCCTTCTACCTAGCTTGGTCAGCGGTGGAGTCTTCCGTAGAGCGATATCTAGAGAAAGGGAAGATAGAGGGAGAGAATGAATGATGGAGGCTGTTATGGCGAGCGCCGTCCGTCTATGCGAGAAAGCCAGGGACGCTCACCCCCACGTCGACGCTCTGCAGCGCCTCCATGTCGTGCTGGCGCGTGTCATGGAACACTTCCCTTTCGATGCCATCTTCACGTCCTGACTCAAGAAGACGCTGGACGATTTCCTCACTAGCTTTGCCATCGGCATTGTGGTATGTTTGCCACAATGCATGCAACCGACAGTGATATTGTTTTATTCTATGGAGTTCATCATCTATCATACCTATACGTGACTTTTAACTGCAATTTTTGGTCCAGGTACGCCTCCCTAGACTGTTGCCATGCTCACCGCTTCTCTGGCTGGTCTCTCTGGAGACGATATGTTCCACGCACTGATGTCCCTGTGGCTTTCCGAGGCTCTGTCCTCCGTGCCAGCGGACGTCTACATTGAGGTCGATGTTCTCGCGCAACGTCTTACCCAGCATGACGAGCTGGACCAATTGATCGGCCTCTTTGGGCAGTTTGTATACTAGGGCACATCAGCCTTGGACGACGTCCGCATGGCAGACATCCTCCGTCGCAGGTACATCCTCGATAACTTTGCAAAAAAACATGTCAATCTTGCAGGTACCACTGCTCCTTGTGGTGTGGGGAACCAAGGTTGAAGAAAAAGGGCATATCAAGGATTTCGATATAATTTTCGTTTGTGTTGAGGTGCTTTGTACTGTTTGATATTTCTTTTAATGCCAAGGTGTTTTTCAGGGAAAAAAGAAGCGATAAGGGAAGACATATGTGAGATGACAGATCATTGTACGTGTCATTTATATGGACAAATAAATTAAAGTAGTACAACAAAATATTTTTAGTCTTGCATGTAGTCTAAAATGGGAGAGGGGTGGGGGTAATACTACAGTCTTGCACGTATCCCAAAGCGTCGTGTACACCGGGTCAAATATTAATTAAAAACTAGAGTTACTCTGAACTTACTCGTACTTGGGAAACACAACGCTTCTCTAGTTTTCTCCATGCCAATCTCTTTCTCTTTTGCTTCCCTAGAGTGAGATGAGGATTCTACTAGTTTTAGTACTATTTAACTTGCAAGTGTGTATCACTCGCTCTCATCAACCCTATCTCTCTCTGCTCTCTTGCTCGGTCTAAAAAATCTCTCTCAGATCCGTAGTTGAAGCTATGATTGACATGAGAGGCGGCTCTATGGAGGACAAGTGTGTTAAAGTTATGATTCACTGGAGTCATATGAAGCAGTTCTTCAGCTGCAGACTTTGTTCTCAAATTGTTCGCCGTCATGCGTACATGGTTAAGTACTTTTTTCTTCAGGATGTTTTTCTTCTGTGTCACACTGCTTCGATACAACTGTTGTTTTTTTGGACTAAATCTCGTTTTATTGCACGAGCAATGCACTATCTACGCGCACATGGCATGCACATAATGCGTTGAAAAATTATCCGATGACAAGTGCCCAAGATGTGAGGACGGAGCGGTCTTCGAACCAAACATTTTTGTGGATCGGATTTCCTCGACAGTGAGGTACACTTGCAGCAACAAAGGGTGTGCCATGAGAGGCAACTTCTTTGAGTACATCGAACACGAGATGGCGTGCCCGCACAGGCAGAGGGTTCCATAGGTTCTTGACGGAAAAGAACTGTATGATATGCGGGCGTCCATGTGTGTGCTGATTCCGTCTAGAGTATGGTTTTTAGTTTCTGCCATGGTTGTGGAGTACATGTACTAGTTATATTATAAATAAATTGAATAATCATCGCATCCACATAGTTTCTCTCTTTTACCGATAATAATGGGAAGTACCACCAGCCTGTGCATCCACATAGTTGCTCTCCTTTAGATAGAAATCTTGAAAATTCATAGAAATTGGGTGTTACCACCGCATCCACATAATTTATTTTACATAAAAGGGGAGAACGAAATCCCATCTCAAATAGATCCAGGGTTCAAAATAGACCAGGATTGATAAGTTTGGAGTGCAAATTTCAAGGATTTGGTGTTGGGGTTTGAATTTACATTTTCCCTAGAAATTCAATGTTTATTTTGGACTTTACCTAATAAATAGAACCATGGAGCCCCCGCAAAACTTAATTAAAAAATTAGAACCATGGAGCCCCCGCAAGAAAATAATAAAAAATAATACATTAGAACCATGGAGAGAGGATGAGCCAGGGCTGACGTTGGGGAGTGACGAGCTACCGCGACCTCGCCTTTGAGCTCTCCGCTCTCACTATTTCCCCTGGCCTCTTCTCCCCTCATCCAGGCTAGTGCCAGAGAACCCAGAATTAAAAAACCAACTCCTTGCCATCGACTAGCCACCCACCCCTCCCCTCCCCCACCCCTACCAAAAAATCCCCAAATGGCGGCACCACCAGAACTCGAGCGCTCCTCATAGGAGAGCATCATCGAGTCTGGCCCTCATGTCTTCCGTGCCTGCCGCGTCTCCGCAGCCATAACCGACTTCTCCATCGCCGATCCACAGTTAGTTGACGAGGCGATGCCATACATAATGACACTAAAGATCTTCTTCTCGAGGACGTATGAGCTCAAGAGGATGCCTAGCTCCCTCCCATCCCCTCCAGAGGAGCACGATGTCGCGGCCACAACCTGCGAAGAGGAGGTGTTGAATCTCAGCCTGCCTCCCAGCAAGCTGCGAAGAGCGAGCAAGGTTGTGGGAACTATGCGGAAGGTTCTTGGCCATGTATGGCTGATGATGAACCTGCAACTCACGGCAGAGGAGTGGACATCATCATGCCTTATGACATTCTACATCGGCTCTGACATGAGGCATGTGTCTGTCAATGGGTTCCACTTCCACCTAACCCTTAGCGTCGACCTCCGGCTCATCGTCAACCTGCTGGCGCTTCAAGACAGTTGCTACCTGGTTGAGCAGGAGGATGGCCACTGCAGCATGTGCATGTAGACGCTGTTGAAGCGTACAATGGTGCGTCTCCGGGGATGAAACCATCCGTACCACCGCAAGTGCATCTTCACTTGGTTTGAGACCAACGCCAGCTGCCCTCTCTTCCGAGACAATGTGCTTTCCCATCTCTACTGACATGAGGTGCATATGTCTCCTCCTGTATGAAACCTGGTCGTGTGGTTGCGAATGAATTAATGTGCTAAACCTATTCTACATATGGTTGCACTTCTCGAATTAAGCTTAATCCAATTTAGATAGGGAAAACAATTAGTCTAGGATTATAATCCAATGGGAAAATGTCATCATGTCTCATACATTTTAAAATGAGAAAACCAAAATGAATCATTGTTCGTCATCTCACTGCATAATTTGGAACAACAGTCTAATCATCGTCACCATCATTGCTTTCAGCACCGCCGCGTTCTAGATCCACATATTCCGACTGGGTTGGATCTTCTTCCTCTTTCCATTCATCATACATGTCCCGGGATTCATCATGTAGAACTAGTTTATTCATGTCTTTGTCAACTACACTAACCTCGAAAGTGAAATCTACTTGTCCATCATGCGCAGAGCCGCCTCTGGCAAACAAATTATCATCGACGTCAGCCAGTTCAGTTACCATACAAAAACTGGGATCATCTTGGTGGGCAACATCAATGGTGATTGGCTTGTCATACTCATTCACATCATAGGTGCTCCTTGCCTGAAAATTTTGCACATATTTCTAGTCGTTATTATCTCTGTCATCCAAGAATATTACTTTGGAAGCTTGAGTTACCAAGATATAAGATTCCTCCTTGTACCACTCAGTAGTAGTATTGATCAATATGAAATTCCCATCATTTCTGGGGCCTCTTTTCTTGTTCGGATCTTGTTCATACCAATAACACTTGAATAGAACCATATATCAACCACCAGTCTTGTCGTTATATTTCAACTCAATAACCTATTTTATGTGACCATAATGATCATAGTCCTAACATCTTCATTTTGGCTGTCAAGTGCTCTCCACTAGTCGCGATGCCACTATTTTGTGTCTTCAAATGTTTCTCACACTCATAAGTGTTGTAGTGGATACCATTGTCATTGCAAGATGAAGCTGTCTGCACCCTCTTTGCAGGACCACGTGATAGGGCATAGAGACCATAACTAACATTGCCCGGGTTCTCTTCACGCAGCTTCGTGATCTGCGGTTATACAAAATAATCAAGAGGTCATCTCATGTGCACGATTCGTATGCAATTCAAAGTTCAGTTGAACATCTTACATGATTCCTAAACCATTCCTAAAACCCACCCCCCACATACCGGTACAACATAATCTTTTCCTTTGGATGCTTTAAATAACCTACAAAAATGATACTCAAGTCAGACATCTGAACATATCTTGATACAAGTTTCATTTCATATATGTGAGGATATGTATGAATAGTACTCACACAACAAAGTTTTCAGCCTCATCAGCGTTTCTCAGCACATACCAAGTAAGTTGGTCATAGTCGTGTTGTATTAATGTTCTATGTTCCTTATTTCCTACTAGGCGAACACCATGGTTAAAAACAGATTTTTCAACTTCTTCAGTTCTGCCACCCAGATTGGATCTCGTTTTACAATCATGAATGTATCTTGAGCAAAATGCAAATGCTTCAGCAGCAATATATGCATCTGCAATGCAAGCTTCTACTCTAGCCTTGTTCCTAATAGTACCCTTGAAAGTGCAAAGTCGACGTTCTATAGGATACATCCATCCGTACTGTACGGTACCTCTATAAAGTGTATCTTTAGGCAGATGAACAACCAAATGCAAATCACATCAAAGAAGGATGGTGGATATATTAGCTCAAGCTTGCACATGATTTATGCTATGTCCGTCTAAAGACGCGCTACAACTCTTCTGTCTAGAGTTTTTCTACAAAGTTCCCTATAGAACTTCCCCAATTCTGCAAGCACGTTTTATAAATCCTTATTCACTAAACCTTTAACGCCAAGAGCTAAAAGCCTTTGTAGTAGGGCGTGGCAATCATGAGTTTTCAACACTTGGGAGCTTATTACCCTCTGCATTGATATAAGTTGCAATGTTGGAAGAAAATCCAGATGGAAACTTCACACCACGTAGAAAGTCACAAAATAGTACCCTTTTATTCA
Organism: Avena atlantica; assembly: GCA_910589765.1. Taxonomy (NCBI): domain Eukaryota; kingdom Viridiplantae; phylum Streptophyta; class Magnoliopsida; order Poales; family Poaceae; genus Avena; species Avena atlantica. Next base: position 392,020,858 of record OU342735.1, read on the forward strand.
TCGACAAGGTAAATTCTGCACCTCGAAATTTTTAATGTTTTTCACCGCCCTTATCAACCATATCTTCGGGATGCAGCTTCAAGTTGTTGTTAACATTGAGTTTTTCGTAGTCAAGCCTAGCATTATAGCTATCTTATGTCTTGGTTGGAATGTTGAGTAATGTGCCTATAATGCTGTCACATATATTTTTCTCCATGTGAATGACATCAATATTATGTCGAAGAGTCTTACCAGCCAATACGGCAAGTCCCATAGAATGGATCTGCGCTTATAAAATATTCTCGGGTCCTTTTCCTTCCCTTGGATAGCTGCTACTTCTTCTGCTCTCTTCCTTTTGGATGCTACTCCTACTGTCGGTGCATCTTCCGTATTCTTTCTTTTACCTCATTTGGCAACTGGTTGTTTTCCTGGTTTGACATTTCTGACCTTTTCTAGATGCGCATGAAACTTAGCTGCAGTGAACTTTCGTGGTGCAGTGCCATACTCAGTCCTCTTTCCATAGAACTACAATTTTTCTAAGATTTTTCCGAATTTGTGGACTGCAGGAAGAAAAACCCGGTGGCCAAGGTAACCGGTATTATTTTGTAGCCTCACTGTGACTTGTTTTGACTCACAGCGAACACATGCGTTGTAACCTCCTGTCAGTTTGCCTGACATAGTGCCAAGAGCTGGAAAATCATGGGTGCAGAACAACACAACAGCATGCAGAGGGAACTTGGCATCTTCAGGTTTTCTTGCAAGGATATCAGGAGTCATGACACCCTTGCATAGTTTCTGCAAGTCTCGTATAAGAGGCTGCATGAACAGATCAATATCCTTACCAGGTGATTTGGGACCTGGGATGAGTAAAGGCAGCAAGCAGTTTGACTGATCAGTGCATGCCAGGGAGGCAGGTTGTAAATTGTAACAAGTACTGTCCACATGATGTACGAGTTACTCATGTTGCCAAATGGGTTAACTCAATCTGTAGCTAGGCCAAGTCTCAGGTTCCTTGGATCCGCAGCAAATCATGGATGAGCCTTGTCAAAATTCTTCCATTCATCGCCATCAGCTGGATGTCTCAGTAAGTAATCGTCTGGCTTGAGAAACTCTTTATGCCATCTTGTTTCCTTAGATGTTTGTTCTGACTAAAATAGCCTATGTAATCTATCTTTAATTGAAAAATATCTCAGAACCTTACAAGGATCTTTCTTCTTTTTATCACCATTTTTCCATCTTGATTCGTTACATATTGGGCATTCATCGAGGTTTTCATAATTCTCCCAGAATAGTACACAGTTATTTGGATAAAAATGGATCTTCTCATATGATAGTCTGAGTACCTTGATATACTGTTTCATCTCATAAAAGGATTTTGGTAGTCCTTCCCTAGGGATTGACTTGCTGTACACCTTAATCACTGCATCGAAAGATTTGTTGATAACCTTGCCGCACAACTTTTCCTTTAGTAATTTCATTACCATTTCGAATCTTGAGATACCAGAATCAGGGTCCACTAAATACTTGGCATCTTCTATCAGGTCAGAGAAAGGTGATTTTTAAGAGAAGGTCACCATTTTTGCTTGAAGTGGGGTACAGGTCCCTTAACAGCCCAGAAAGGTCCTCATCCTCGATCTGATGAGCTTCAGGCGGACTAGCATTAGCTAGAGGATCAAGAACAGGCTGATCATATGTTTCACCATGTTTAGTCCACCTAATGTATGTGCGTTCATCCCATTAATGAATATATGGTCTGCAACTATGCCCTGACTCGCCTTTTTATAATTAAGGCATTGTTCGCATGAGCAAAACACATTTGAGTCGCCGTTATGCTGTTTAACAAACTTCATAAAGTCATTAACACCTACCCAATATGAAGGTGTTGCCTTTTGTCCATTCAATATCCAATATCTGTCCATCTGTTGAGGATAGAGATGGTTAGAATCTTTCATGATATTTCAGCGAATAGGTTGATTATAGATCTAATTAAGCCAAGATATCTGAGCAAAATGATGGAATATAGAACTATAAATGCCACATAATTTTATCCTATTTCAGTAATTTTAGCCTATTTCAGAAATTGAGTGCAAAACTATGTTACCTATTTGAGAGAACAGATCGACCGAGCACAATAAAATGCCAACCAATTCGAACAAACGGATCAAGTGCGGAAAAATGTCGACCGAACATATCAAGTACGAAACGACTTTTAGGAAACGATTCAAGTGAACTAAGGACATTATAAGCGTACCGTTGGGATCGACCAGTTGACCGTCGGCCTATGTGCGTCTCGAGAAGAAAGCCGCCGCCAGCGATGGTGTCAGTCGCCTTGGCTAGTAGACGGAGGGTGAATGTTTTGGAGCATGACCCGTGGTTTTCATGACCGGTGCGTCTCCAGAAGCATGGAGCAAAGATAGAGTAGCTGGCTGTTGGAGTGAAGGCGCAAATAGGAAAGTTTTGGCGCGCCGGGGCTATGTGTCCTGGTTGTCAACAATTTTCACGCGAAATATCTGCCAAAATTTTCCGCCCTTGTTTTTTTTCCTTGTTGACATATGGAATTTTTATTACCGAGCCCATGAAATTATCCTATGAGGGCCAAGCATAGCCCAAAACTTTATAATTAGGCCCTTCATGGTCTTGTGACCACCGATCATAGCCCATTCAGTTTAGGAGTGAGCCCATAGAATATTGCCCATGACGAAAAAAGCTCCGCCTACCTATGTTTTTCTATAGAAACTACTGCATTATCATTATGTAGTAGTTTTTAGTTTAGCTGCCAGGAGCGCCGCCTTATTATTTCAAGGAAGATAAACATGGTCAAAGAAAGTCTTTTTAAGTTATAGAAGAAACCGTTTAATGTTTCTGCTGTATTAACTATTTCTTTCTTAGTGGCAAGGCAAGTAGTTGATCGTTTCTGAGGTCTTGAGTTCGAATATAATCCTAGGAAATTTGGGTTTTTCTTGTAGTTATCTTTTTATACTGTGAGGCTAACATCTGGGACCCAGGTAAACTGCAGCTGCATCTAGCAATGTTGCCAAGGTTAAAATGGCAGACTTGATCCGAAAAATAGTCCAACACATACACGTTTCTTTCCAATAGAGGATGACATCTAGGACCCAGCATAGACACGTTTCCTACACAGAGGAGACTGACATCTAGGACCCATCAACGGACGAAGGTCAAAATAGTGGTCGTGGCAATTTCTGTTATTATATACTAACGCTGATGTGTGGGACCCAACAACAAAGTATAGATTAACTTTTTTTTAAAATACTGATACCTGGGACCCAATAAACTGATGCTGCATCTAGCAATGTTGCCAAGGTCAGAACGACGGACTCGACCTAAAAAAATAGTCTAACATACACATATTTCTTTCAAATGGAGGCTGACATCTAGGAACAGCCTACACACGTATCCTCAGAGAGGAGGCTGACATCTGGGACCCAGCAACGGACCAAACTCGGAAAAACGGAGGCGACCGAAAAAATTCCATCATAGCACATTTCATTTACGGAGAGGATAACATGTGGGACCCACCAGAGAGACCTTATATACTTGCTACATAACGTTGCCAAGTTCGAACAAGGTAGGCGCGAGCGAGAAAAAAGTCCAATATGCGCACGTTTTCTAATGAGATGCTGACATGTGGGTTCCAGCTGCGTGACCAAACGGCAGATGCTTACATGTGACACGTTATTTGTTTGAAACAAGGTAGCTAGAGAAGTAAAAATTCTATCATATACACACGAATCTTCCAATGAGAGGCTGACATGGGGGACCCTTGAGCTTGTATAAACGACCGATGTATCGAGCAATGTTGCCAGGTTCGAAACACGGAGGCGCGAGCATCAAAAAACTCTAGCATGCACATGTTTCTTTCTAATGAGATGCTGACATGTGGGACCCAGCAACCTGTATAAACGGCTGATGCATCAAGAAATATTACCAAGTTCGAAACATGGAGGCGCGAGTGAGAAAAAAATCCAACATGCACACGTTCTGTCAACACCCGGATTTTTAATCCCAGATGCCTGTTATGCCATACATCGCAATCCCAGGATTACCATTTTTGTGAGACATAACAGATTTGGATATCACAGTACATCATCCATTACAAACCATACATAAGGTCTTAAACAAATAAGGATCTCATGATCCAGTTCTTAATACAACTCTAGCAGCGGAATAACGTAATAAAGATAGCGTAGGCGAAGCTCCATCTTCGAGGTCATAGGCAATGCTAACGATGGGAGATGATCCTAGTTATCGTAACCTTCCCGCGGTACATCATCCTGATACTCCTCTTCATAGTCTGGCCACGGGAATAGCCAGGGACAAAGCCATGAGTACTCTTTAAGTACTCGCAAACTAATACTAACAAGTTAAGGGGGTTTTTGTAGTTAGGACACTAGGCTCTAGGGTTGTTTTGCAAAAAGCCAGATTTACCTCTACTATTTCAGAAGCAAAGAAAACTAGTTGAAAGTTTGATAACACCTAAGTGGGAACTTGAATTTCATATCACAAACCTGTTGTGGTCAAGTCAAAGTCTCAATTCATTTCACAAGTCCTTTTGAAAACATCTGACGGGGGAACAGTATGGCCACTCCAACTGTCCATAACCGTGGACGCGGCTATTCGAATAGTTTGACACTCTGCAGAGATTTTCCACTTTCACCACAACATTCGATACATCCGTCAGGAAAAAATCCTGAATTCACCATACTGAGTATGCGGATAATCAATCCTAACCTTTTCCATTACACGCCCTAGTATAGGCACCTCTCCTGTGAGTTTGGCCTCCCAACCATGACCAACTGTCATCTTGGGTACTGCACAGGTGGACAATCTTCACAAGGTAGCCTCAGCTCAGACCTTGGCCGGGAGGGAACCCATACTAAGGTATATAAATTTCCAGTCAAGCCCTACCCAATTTTCGGGTATTGTGGTTGTACGGTAAAATTGGAATGGTATCGCATCAAGATAACCATCAGTTTTATGAAGGGCTAAGGCTCATGCCTCAACATTTTCATCATCAAAATCATCTGGTGTTCGAGAACACATGTCAAAACATTTCAGTAGAATGACACATCATTCTAAGGTTTTCATAACCATTTCCACCAAGTATTCCCAGCTAAAATGGATCAAGTTTTATGCTTAGCACTAGCATCTACTAGTGGAAGTAAGTACTAATGAGGGGTGGTAAATAAGTGGGGATTTGCTAAGTTCAATCTCCTGCCTTAGGATGACATCAAGATTATCTAACTTAGGCCAAATTTAATGCTCTTTATGCAACCTTCAAATATCTTTCTGGCATCTACAATTGACTATGTAAACTCTAAGAGAAAGCTTTGATGAAGAAATAGAGTATAAAGCTTGCAAGTAAAACTAGCATGGTTTATCAAGTGGTATAAGCTTGCTAAGTTAATAGCTTGCATAGGTCAATTTGTGTGGTAAGGCTTGCTAAGATAGTAGTATAAACTGGCTAGGATGCAAGTGTTAGCTTGCCTTGTGCAGAGTAGTGGTTGAAGTTCTCCTCGACTTCTTCCTCATAGTATCCTCCTTCCTCCTCGTATCCTTGGTCGGTACTAGCATCTATAAATAAATACGAGGTACACAATCACCAAACAATACTTAACTATTTTCAATCATCACACAAAGGTGTACTATAGATGATCTAGCATCATCACCTATCATTACAAGATTAAAGCATTTGTCTTATTTATTTTAATGTGAGAAAAGTAATTTCTACTCATTGAAAAACTACTTAAGGTTTAATATTCTCCAACTCAAACATGGGATCATGTTGACACATGTCATCACAACATATTTCAGTACAGGGGAAAGTGATTTAAAGTGGTGTCACAATTTAATAAGGTTTAACCTTTTTATTTTAAATAAATAAAGTGACTAGAAATGCCTATGTGGCATTCTTTTATTACTGGAACATTATTTCTGTAAGTAAACCCATATGTTTTTATATATTCTTAATGCTTTGATGAGTCAGTTCAAAATCTTTTATGGTTGAATTTTGAAAAATGTTTGAATGCAGAAATGCTTCTGACTTGTTATTTTTACCAAGGTTGATCCACAGATCCAAATGATTTGAATCCAACGGGCTTGGATTAAGCATTCCAGTACCTTTCTAACAAAATTGGTTTCATGCAATTTGGTTCATTGGATCGAGCTGGGTTGCTTTTTGAATCTATGTACATACATGTGTTTGAATTAAAATAGAAAAATCTAAATTCAAACGGTTGGGTCGTGCGGGAGAGGTTAATGGGCCAGCCTAGTGTCACTCTGCAGTGCGGGGCTCAACTGACAGGGGGGTCTACCAGTCAGCGGCTCATAACGCGCGAAGCGATACGGGGCTATGTTGGTCGTTGGATTAGAAGGGAGATCGACGGCTGGGGATCATCGTCGACGACAAACCTGTCACCGGCGAGCTCGAACCCTAGCGACTCAGTGGGGGTGCATAGGGGGCATACTAGGGCTCTAGCGACGATGGTGAGGCTGGCAAATGAACGAATGGTCGATGGTGAGCTCAGGGACGGTCGAGGCAGCTCCGGGGGTGGACGAAATCAGCGACCCCCTTCTCCTCCAGAGGCGGTTTGCTCCGGTGCAATTCCGGCGAGCTGCTGCTCCTCGTGCTCCGGCTAGAGGTGTTGGACGATCAGTGAGGTGAGGGGAGTGGAATGGTGTGCTTCAAATGTCTGGGGGTGGCCTCCTTTTATAGGCTCGACGGCGAGACCGAGAGGGATGAGCAGGCGACGGTGGCGACATGGCTACGGGCTGCTAGCGGCATGGCTGAGGGTGGCGATCGACGCACGGTCTCCTGGCGATGCTCTAGAACTTAAATGCGGGCTTAGGGGCAGTGGTAAATGGTCGGGCGAGGCTGGCGCTCTGAGCGGCAGAGGCGGCGTCTTCGATGGCGAGCGGTGGCTGTGAGGCATTGGGCGACGAACGGGGATGTCTAGCGTGTTCCTTGGGTCATGGCGAAGCTGTGGGCACGGGCTGCGGTCGAGGGGCGACGTGTGCGCGCGTGCCGGGTGCGGCACTCTGGGGCGTGCTTGGCATGTCGCAGTGGCACTAGGCACGGGGCGTGCTCGGTGGTCCACGGCTTGCCTTGGCTCGGGGAGGGGATAGTGGGTGGTGGTGAAGTGCTGTCTATCTCCCAAACATGGAGAGAGAGGGGGAGGCGGTCTACTACGGCGGCGACCAAGTTGGCCGACGAGGTGGCTCGGCTTGTTCAACATTGATGACAATGGCCAGTTTACAGTGAGGCTAAAGGTTTCCAACTAAGCTATATGATCTATTAGATGGTTGCTGTGAGCTAGAGAGGGAACAAGTTAGGCCAAAACACTATTAAAAACAGTGAATTTGATTTGGTTTAAATTTGCCTGCCAAGTGTTTTATGAAATGGCCGCAAGAAACTTCTTTTTGAATTTTGAAAAGATTTTTGGTGCGTGTGATAGGAATGTGCTGGAGACTTTGTGGTTGCTTGGGTTTTGAAAATTGAGCTTGTTTGAGTGGTTTTTGAAATAGTGGGATCTTCCCATATGAGATAGATTGAATTTTAAACTGTCATTTAAAATTAGCATTTGAATGTTTTTGGAAGATCACAAAGTGGGCCTTGGTACCTCATTATGAGTACTAACAAGGGGTGCAAAGATCCACAAATGTTTCTGTTAGGTTTTGAGTGCTTGGAATAGCCAAAGTAGGCATGAGAGTTAATTTTGGCAAAAATGACCATTCACAGCATTTGTTCATTTTGTCTTGTTTGTCTTTGGGAAAAGTTTGGGAATGATTTAGATGATGTTTATTTCACCTTAGAATAATTTTACAAGCAAAGAAACACAGAACCATGGCAATTCAAAAGAATCCTAATTTTAAATACACATACATATGAATGCTCTCATATTTTTAGATAGGAAAGTTTTTTGTTAACCCTAATTTTGTTGTTTAGTATGTGATGATCCATGTTTAATATTTTTGGGATGTCACAAAGCTTCCCCCTAAACAAAATCTCGTCCCTAAATTTGAAAAAGGACGAAAAAGATTACCTAGGATTTGAAGAGATCTGGGAACTCCGTCCTGAGATGATCTTCGCGCTCCCAGGTTGTTCTCCATGGTTTGCAGCCAATCATCTGCATCTAGGGGCTCTTTCGACTTAGTGAAAACAGGTGGGTTGGTGTTCTGGAAATTCTTGACCTTAGATCCATGGTTGTTCTGATTTCCTTGGCCTTGATTGTTGTTGGCCATCTTAGCTATGTGTTGAAGGGTGGCTAGGTTGGCTTGACGTTTGGCTCTTTCAGCTTCGTAGTCAGAAACCAACATTTGCAGGATCTGCAACATCGGGTCCGGGGATGAACCACTTCCTCCACGAGGCATCTGAAGATTGAGATAGATCATGAGAAAAGAGGGAAATTTCTAAGGTTCAGGGACTTTGAAAAGTTTTTAAAGTTTGACTCGGATTTTCTAGCAACTTGTTTTTCATTCATTCCTTCATAGCACACGATACAACACACACCACAACAAAGGAAAACAGATGGTTTTAAGAACCATTCTGGAAACTACGATACAGTGGGACCGAATAAGGCTCACTAACGCTAGTGCTCAAGTGCTACTACTCCTCGGATTCGGTGTACTCATCATCATCATTGTCATCGATGAAGGCGAAATCCTCCTCATCTGTGAAGAAGTCCATGGCTTGATCCTCCAGAAAGTCATCATCATGCAGCGCGATTAATGATAGATAGCTCGAGCAACATTATCAAGTTAAAATCAGGGATTCATGAGCCAAGGAAAAAAATATCATGCACACATTTCTTCTAATGTGAGGATGACATGTGGGTCCCAACTTCATGATTAAACTATAGATGTGTCTAGCAGCGCTATCAAGTTTGGAACAGGGTAGTGGGAGCAAAGGAAAAAATTCCATCATACACATGATTCTTTTAATAAGAGGCTGGCGTGTGGGACCTAGCATCATGATTAACGACAGATAAATCAAGCAAGGTTATCGAGTTCATATCAGGGAGGCACGAGCCAAGAAAAAATCCATCATGCACACCTTTCTTCTAGTGTGGGGATGACATGTGGGACCCAGCAGCCTGATTAAACGACAGATGCATCAAGCGACGCTATCAAGTTTGGAACAGGGAAGGAAAAAATTCCATCATAGAGACGATTCCTCTAATGTGAGGTAGACATGCGGGACCCAGCAGCCTGACTAAATGGAAGAGGCATCGAATAATGTTATCGAGTTCAAATCAAGGAGGCGCGATCGAAATTTTCGTCCGCCAGAGTCACTGACGTCCGATACCCACACGCAAAAAAAAATACTTCAGCGAGTCAACATCTCGCGAGGAAGCGTAAATCTTACTTCTGTCATGCGCATGTCAAGCTTCGTCCATGTTTTAAGCGGTTTCATCATAGTAGAGGAGCGCGAAACCGGAAAAATAAAGTTTTGCATCAGCCATGGTAAAGCCGGTATTTTTGTCGTGGAAGACGCGCCTTCTACAACGATCGACGGGCCTAGTCGTTGCGAAGGAATTTTTTTTTGTAGTGAATGTGTCTAAAGAAGGACTTCGATTTGCACCCAAGACCAAGATGAAGAACAAGGGCAAGAAGAAGAAGAAGAATGTGCCTGCTCCCCCTCCAAAGTTGTTATCTTTGTGAATGAGGGGGAGAAGGCAAAAGAAAAAGGAATCATGTATCATTAAGGATGGTGATGAACCATCTCACAATGACTTTACCGGAAAATACAATCCATCCTTTGTCCTTATGAAATATTATGATGGTCATGTCTATGCTAAATATGTAGGAACCTCTTATGGTGATGATTACCACAGGTAAATTTGGTTCCTAAGATACTTGTGACTAACAAAATAGGACCCATCCAACAATGGTTACCTAAGACCAAGCATTGATTTATTTTGTAGGACTATGCTTCCGATGGAAGAAAATGGGTGGTTAATAGTGGTGCCACTAGTCATAAAACCAAATTCTTCCAATATGTGTGTCACGTATGGAGATGGATCAACTTCTAAGGTATTGGGTTTAGGTAAGGTAGTGGTCACACCGGATATTTCCATTGTGGACATTATGATTGTCAAAACCCTTTCATACAATTTACTTTCTGTTCATCAACTTACACTCATGGGTTTTGTAGCCTACTTTGATTCCAAGGTTGTGGTTCTCATGTGGATCAAGACTATCTCTATATCTTTTGTTGGGCACATCGAGAACGGGTTGTATGTGCTATATTTCGATAATAAACCCACAACTACCTTGGCTTGCCTAATGGCTAAAGGTGACGTGGAATCGCTTTGGCATCACCGTCTTGCCCACGTCAACATGAGAGCTTTGCAAAGTATCCACACAGGTGGTCACATCCTTGGAATAAAAGATAATGTTAGTTTTGTCAAAGATCGTGTGTGTAGGGCGTGCATTAAAGGAAAGCTCCATGAGTCGGTGCATACCCCCACAACTACCATCTATTCCAATGGGATCTTGGAGGTCCTTCACATGGACCTCTTTGGTCCTCCATACGTTGATAGTCCTGGGGGAAGAAGTATTACTTGGTTATTGTGGATGACTACTCAAGATACACTTGGGTACTTTTCTTCAAGAAGAAGAGTGAAACTCAATAAACTGTCATCAACTTTGCCTTGAAGTTCAACATCAACATAACAAGAAAATCTTGGCCATTATAAGTGACAATGGTACCAAGTTCAAGAACTATACATTGGATGAGTTCCTTAGTGATGATGGAATCAATCATCAATATTCCACTCCATATACCCCTCAACAAAATGGTGTGGTAGAAAGGAATAACCGGACCCTTTTGGATATGGAAAGAACCATGATTGCGGAGTTCAAGTCTCCTTATAACTTTTGGGCCGAAGCTATCACAACCGCTTGTCATATTTCCAACCGTGTGTATCTCCACAAGTACTTGGACATGACCCCTTATGAGATCCTCACCGGCAAGAAACCAAATATCCAATACCTTCGTGTATTTGGGTGTAGGTTCTTTATTCTCAAGAAAGGTAACTGGTTATCTAAATTCAAGTCTTGTGCTATTGAAGGCATCTTTGTTGGATATTCTTTGGACTCTCATGATTATAGAGTGTATAACAAGTCCACCAGACAAGTTATAGTCTCTTGTAACGTGAGATTCGATGAGCATAATGGCTCCCAAGTGGGGCAACTTGATCTTGGTGATGCAGGTGATGAAATTCCTCCTCAAGCCATAAGAAGAATGGTGTGGGATTTTTCTGCCCCGTTGAGGATCCCCTTGTGGTGGAAGTAGAAGGACAATGCTCTACTCATGTGGATCCATCACTACTCAAGGTCTTCATCAAACCCATAGCCGTCAAGATACCCCGGTTGAGTAGATAGCTCATGATCAAGGTCAGGTGCAAGTGAATGCTGGGTGTGTATCACACCATATGGACCAAGGTCAAGCTCATGAAGTTGGACAAGTTAAAAATGTTGATCACGCTTAAGAAGAGGATCAAGATCATTTTCAAGGTCAAGACAAGGATGAAAATAGTGGTGATGACCAAGAGGTTTCTCAAGAATCCATTGAGGAAGCCGACACTCATCGTGAAGCAAGAAGGGTCGCCAAGCTTGTTCGAGAAGGGCTTACCCTTGATAAAGTTGTTGGTGATATTTAAAGGGTCATTACTACTAGTAACCAAGTGGCTAACTTTGTTGGCCACAATAGTTTAATTTATTGTGTAGAGCCCAAAAAGGTGTATGAGGTGCTTGAAGACCCGGATTGTCTTGAATCCATGCATGAAGAGCTTCACAACTTCAAGCACAACAACGTGTGGTAATTAGTATAGAGACCCAAGGAGTGCCATAATGTCATTGGGACAAAGTGGATCTTCAAGAACATTTATTAATGGTCCCTTAAATGAGTTGGTGTATGTCAAGCAACCTCCGGGTTTTGAGGATCCCAAGTTTCCAAACCATGTTTACAAACTTGATCAGGTGCTCTATGGGCTTAAACAAGCTCCTTGTGCATGGTACAAGCACCTTAGAAAATTGTTGGTAAACCGTGGTTTTGAAGTTGGGCTAATCGACCCCACTCTTTTTACTAAGAGAGTTGGAGGAAACTTGTTCATATGAGAAATATATGTTGATGACATTATCTTTGGTTCTCCTAACAAAGATTTCAATGACGTATTTTCTAAGCTAATGACCAATGAGTTTCAAATGTCTATGATGGGATAATTACAATTCTTTCTTGGATTTGAAATCAAGCAATTTATTGGAGGTATCTTTATTAATCAAGCCAAATACATTTAAGACATATCAAGAGGTTCAAGTTGATGGATATTAATGGATCCAAGACTCCCATGCCTCTCAAGTGTGATCTCACTCTTGATACAAAAGTTAAGGATGTGGATCAAAAGGTATATCGTTCTATGACTGGTTCTTTGCTTTATCTTGGTGCATCTAGACCGGATATCATCTTGAGTGTGGGTATTTGTGCATGGTTTCAAGACACACCAAAATAAAGCCATCTTGTGGCAGTCAAGCGAATCTTTCAATATTTAGTTAATACCCCAAACTTTGGATTATGGTATCCCAAGGGATCAAGCTTTGTTCTTCATAGTTTCACGGACTCGGGTTGGGCGGGAGACAAAGTTGGAAGGAAATCAACCTCCGGGGCTTACCAATTCCTTAGTAGGTCCTTGGTGTATTGGTCATCTAAGAAACAAAATTGTGTCTCCTTGTCATCCGCCGAAGTCGAGTATATTGCGGCGGCTCGTTGTTGTGCACAATTGTTGTGATTGAGGCAAACTCTAAAAGATTACGGTGTCACTTGTGACAAAGTTCCTCTTCTTTGTGATAATGAAGGTGCAATCACGATCGCCTACAACCCGGTTCAACACACAAGAACGAAGCATATTGATACTCGTCATCACTTCATCCCTGAGCATGTGAACAATGGTGTTATTGACCTCTATTATGTGAGCACCGATAAAAATCTCGCGGATTTGTTCACCAAGCCCCTTGATGAGAAGATATTTCAAGAGTTAAGTTATTAGCTAAATATCATAGATTCAAGCAATGTGGCTTGAGACCATGCACCCGTACCCATGCATTCATATGTTATTCTATCTAGATGTAGGCATGGAAATAGGGTGAGTGCGGTCCTACTTGATTGGGATATCCCTCCTCCCATTATGCCCAAAGTGATAAAATCATTATCTTAAATCATTTTGTGATATGTGAGCTTCAATGACGAGTGTTGGTAATGGACCCAATATATATCTTCGCGGTGCCAAGCCAAGTCTAGTAAAACATGGTGGCCTAGGACACCGCCCCTCTACCTAATGAGAAGTTGATTCTTACTCGTGTTTGTCATTTCTCATGTTTTGCTTTGGCTCTTTAAGACATGCACTCTCGTTTGATCTTCGTATTGTTTCCTTCTCCTTAAGAGTGCATCATTCTTAACCTCGGTATGATCTATCTATCCTAAGAATGTTTCCCTCTCCCCTAGCCTTTTCTGCTCTTTCATGCTTGTCCTACATCTTTTCTGGCGTTCCTGGCATTGTGGGTCGGAGACTCTAAGGTTCGACCCCGGAGACTCCGGCCTGGACGGTTTCGCAAATAGGCCACTTGAGAGATAGTGTGAGGGGTAATGGTTTGTTCCCCTCAAACACTCCCGATGACCAGGCACCTCCACCCCGTACCCTACTTTGTCCCTCGCTGTCGGGTTGCACCGCCCCTGGATATGCCGCTGCCGCCGGCCTACACTCTCCCTCTTTGCCGCTGGGTCTTCTCCGCACCACAGGAATATCCATGGAGCAAGGTGCCCTATCTCTCCCTCTTACTCTCCCTCTAGGGTTTCTCCTAGATGTTTTAGATGGATTGGGACAGTTTCCTCCCTAGATCTCTTCGTGTAGCAACAATGCCAACATCTATGTGCTTCTTAGTCTTTCGACCTGCTCTGTGGACATTAGTTCCTATGGCTGCGCTTACCCAACCCACCTAGGCTAGAGACTTCGGGGTGCACACCCTGGAGACTCCGGTCCACCCGGAGACTCTGTGGTTCAACCCTGGAGACTCTGATCCTGCAGGTGGTTTATGGGCAGGGTTGTAGTGACAGTACCTATGTCCATTCTAGATTTGATTTCTAACCACTACACCCCACCATATATGTATGTACAAGCAGGATCATCCTTTTGATATCTCCCTTGCTCTATTTTTCACAGGTGGTTCCGGTTCTCGTCCTCGTCGCACCAAGGTAAAGGCTCCCAACTATGGGGGTAATCCTCGAAAATCTTTGGCCCGCAAGCAGTTTGAGGAAGAGGATGAGTATGTTGTGAGACAAGGGAAGTCTACGAGCAAGCATGCCAACCGGAGAGAATCAGAGAGCCTTAGAAGGATTGAGATTTCAAAGGAGATAAAGTATGATGATATCACCACTTTGAATAATCTGAACACTACCGAGTTTCAGATTTGAGGAGGCAACAATTCTGTGACATGCCATCCAACAACAATGATCCTTATTTTTGGAGGAGGGAACACCAGTTGATTCTGCAGCAAGGCTATGCTCATCTCTCCACTAAGAAGTGATACCTTCGATCCGGATTACGGATGTAGTATATCTCTTTTTCCCTAGTAGACCTAGGTTATCAAATCCTCGGTAAGCATAAAGCATGTTGTAGTTACTTTAACGGACCTTCAGGAGTTTAATAATTCTTTTAGTGTTTTACCGGACCAAGAGTTTGCGATCTTTTGTTGTTGTCTATGATGGAGAGAGAGAGAGAGGGCCTGGGGCATTCAGTTTCATCTATAGATGTGCAAAACATCTCATGGGAATAACAGATAATTTTAATAAAGTACGCATGTAATTGTTAGATCAAGATAATTATATGTGGGCAGTGCATCCATAACTGCCATTGCCTCCGCAACACTTATAGCAATAACCTATTAGTCTCATCCATACAAGAAAGAGAACTAATGATATGCACAGTGACGTCACCGTTAATCCCAGGTAAATCCCTCACATACAGCAGTACTACCCTTTCTGTCACTAGGGTTCTCATCCTGCAGATTAGTCATTACTCACACTCCCTATACCTGGATCAATCCTCGGGGTCTTGGGTACCTGACAAGTCCTTAGATTGAGGCAAGAGAGGATACAATAATCATCATGTCATACAAACTAATACACGATCCCATCTATGATAAATAACATGCACAAACTACATGGCTAGGTCGAATCCCTTAGCCCAAGGAGAATTACTCACACATAGAGATGAGATCAACAATCATAAACATTGTATTGGAAATCATGAGATTGATAGTAATGGTCTTACAGTGTCACCAATTGGATATGATATCTACTATTACAAGTGGTGGACTATGGCTATGGTGGTGGAGAAGGGTTGTGAGATTGGATCTAGATCTATTCCTCCGACGGCTCTTCGGTGTTGTGTTTTCTAGCTTGGCTCCGGGGGGGTTTTCCCATCGTGGGAGGTCTCTTTATATAGGGGTCCCTTCACAAAAGTTGTTCCGTTTGACCTAGCAGTGTCTATGGAAACTATATGGCCAGAACTATATGGCCGGAATTTTATTCCCGCCGTATAGTTGGTCGTTCAAGGTACTGGTTCCTCTTCACGACCCCTGGTTTCTTTGAGTTGTTGGAAATCTCTTATCTTTGATTTAATGTTGTGATTCCCATCATGAAACGTCATTTCCTGCGCAGGGAAAAATAGAAAGACATGATTGCATACCCCTTTGACCATTAGACATTAGTGGCAGGATATAGAGAGATATTTCGTCAAAAGTATGAATAATATCTAGTTTAAATGTGGACATGGATGGCTATATTTCACAGCCATCAACTTCCCCAAGCTTAAACTTGATCGTCCTCGAGCAAGAAAACGAAAATAAAAAATGAACTTAGAATTTAAACTAAAATAACGAGATGATGATCTTACTCATGATAGGTAGTCTCATGTTTCCTCCACTTTATTAATCTGAAAAACTCAGCATAGATAGAGTAATGGCAAGCATATCATATGGGTTTTAATGAATGTTTATAGAAAAGTGAGAGTATTGTTAGCATGGATGATTCGAATGAGTGAACTATATTCCATGTCATGTAATCAACTCATAAGCTTGCCTTTGAACAATAAAGAATAATCATGTTAAATTGATAGGGTGAGAGTTGTCATTAAAAAGCATATACACTAAAGTATCTTAATTCTCCCACATCAATAAGTCAAGACTTTTCAAGCACTACTTTTCTATTCATTGTCCTTCAAGAATTTCAGGTCTTAAGTAATTGAGAGCATGCCAAAAAAATTAATTGGTTTATCGGGCTGTGATGGACACTCGTGGTATCACCAATGTTTTTGTTCTCTTTGCATAATGATTACTTGTCACATCCCAAGATTGTAGAAATTGGGACTAGAAAAGAATTTTGCATTGCATTCCATTCATGATCATTGCATTGCATTTTGGCATCTGGAAATTTCTTAAATCGACATAAAAATCTAAAACCCTACATAGTATGTGCCACTATGTCCCTAAAGGGAATTATTGTAGCTATATTATAACCACTATTTCTAAGACATTAAATATTGCTAAATACTATCCTAAAGTGATCTACTTTAATTTAGAAAAAATTGGAGACAAGTTTGAGTTCATTTGATTTTCATATGAAAAAGATATGAGGAATATACAAAACATAAAATGGAAAAGAAAAAGAACAAAACAACTAACCTAACCTATTCCCGCCCCAGCCCGTGGCCCAGCCCACCTAACCCTTCCTACCCGCCGCTCTCCCGCTCCCCCCCCACGTAGCACCCAACCGTAGCAGTAGCCTACCCGCGCGCGCATGCCAGCCACCGACAGGTGGGGCCCATGCTGTCTCCCACACCTGGCCGGAGTCCGCCTCTGCCACGAACAGCGCTGCCGCCACCTTTTCCGCACCGATTCGACCTTATCTGCGTTTCCCCCTCGCCTAAGTATCGGCCCCATATAAGCCGCATCCCCTGCCACCTTTCTGCCCCTCTCCAACCCGCAAAACCCTGCTCGAGCTCGGAATCGAGCTCGAATTTTTCCACCGCCGCCGTCGCTGTTCGAGAGCCGAGGTCACCGACGAACCAGGGGCCCCTGGACCCCCTTTTTCCTTCTATTCCTTTGGCCTTGATCCCCTGCTTCTCCTCATCGTTTGCCCTCCTCCAATTTGTAGCCGAACGCCAGTGATTGCTCGAGGAGAGCCGCCAGAGCCGCTCCGAATAGCCATCGCTTGTTGTCGTTTGGGAAGGAGAAGGACACTGACTAGGTGACGAGGAGGATCACCGCGAGGAGCTGAACACCGTCGACCACACCACCGTTTCCATGGACCACCGGAGCACCGTCGCCTGTTGCGGCTCAGATCACTGTAGAGCTTCGTTGGGAGACCCCAAGAGGAAGGTGTGATGAGTACAACAATAAGTTCTTCCCTTAGTAAGAAACCAAGTTTATTGAACCAGTAGGAGGAAGGAACCGACTCAAAGGTGTTTTTAGCAACTTGGAAACCTGCACAACACAAACTCAAGACTTTCCCCAACAAACAGTGAGGTTGTCAATCTCACCGGTTTGTTGAAAACAAAGGATTAACTGTATGGTGTGGAAGGTAATGTTGGCTTGAATAAAGTAAAAAGTAAGAATGGAAGATGTATCAATGGTAAAGATTGGACTGGGGTACACAGTTCACTAGAGGTGCTCTTCTTAAGATAAATAACATAACATGCTGGGTAAACAAATTACAGCGGGGCAATTGACAGGATAGAGCAAGGCATAACAATGCAATACTAGACATTCATGATCCTATGAGATTTGATTGGGCAATACAACAATATACATAGACCGACATACAACTGCATCTATGACTAGTAATCCACCTTTAGGTTATCATCCGAACCCCCTCCAGTATTAAGTTGCAAGCAATGTATAACTGCTTTAAGCAAGGTGTGTAAGGTAAACAATACACTTGTTCCCTGAACAAGAGATCGTTGTTTTCTCCCTAGTAGAAACATCACATCTACAACCTTAGAGATTTATGTCACTTCCCCAGATTCAATAGAGGCATGAACCCACTATCGAGCATAAATACTCCCTCTTGGAGTCACTAGCATCTACTTGGCCAAGATAGCTACTAGAAATGGAGAGCAAGCAAGATCTCAAACAACACATATAGGATAGAATCAATAATATAAAACCATTAATAAATTTGACATAGTAATCTCAATATCCATCGGATCCCCGCAAACACAACATGCATGATTACAAATAGATGATCTTTATCATGAACGGAGCTCACAAGGTCTAAATATGGTAGCACAAAGGAGGAGAAACAACCATCTAGCTACTATATGGACCCATAGTCCAAGGTGGAACTACTCACGCATCACACCGGAGACTGGCATGGTGATGAAGAAGGCCTCTGGAATGATCTCTCCCCTCCGGCAAGGTGCCGGGAAGAGCTTCATATCCCCCTATCTAGGGACGATGGTGGCGGTGGCTACAGACTGTTTCGTGGAGAGTTGATCGGGTACTTAGATTTTTGGTATCGGGGGCTTCTTATAGGTGAAGGGGGAGGCTGAGGGGGTGCCCGAGGTGGCTGCACCTCCCAGGCGCGGGCTAGGCCAGGCCGCGCGAATAGTGGGTGTGGCCCCCTCGAGGCCCTCCTCCGTCTCGTCTTCTGGCTCCGTGTTCCCCTCGTTGAAATATTAACTTGGTCTTTTGTCCCGTCTAATTCCGAGAATATTCATTTTCTGGATTTTCTGGAACCAAAAACAACATAAAATAGGCAACTGGCACTGTGGCATCTTGTTAATAGGTTAGTCCCAGAAAAAGAATAAAAATACCTCAAAGTGTAGACAAAGCAAAGCAAATTGGATACTAAACAATCATGGAACATAAAAAATTATAGATACGTTTACGATGTATCACCGCCGACCGCCACCGCCGCCCACCGACGCCGTCCACCATCGGTAAGAGCTCGCGATCGATCCTAGCCGTCCAGATTAGATCCCTAGCCGAACCGGTACCGCCCACTGAGATCGCGCAACGTGGCTAGCCACTTATCCCAGTCAGCACTGACTCGGCGCTGACGCAATAAAACCAATTTTAAATAAATGATTTTCCAGAATATAGATCTATCTTCTAACATTTGTAGTAAATTCATACTTAGTCAAAAATTAAGTATAATATATCAACCTAAAGATATTTTTGTGTAGTTTAATAATATCTGGTTAGATCTAACACTTGCAATATTTATTAACCGTAATGATTTAATTAGTTTTAATGGTGTTTTAGTGTATTACATCCATAGTAAATTCTCTATAACTCCGAAAATATGAGTAATATGTCCCTGGTTTCGAAATCTTGTGTAGATTACAGATCTGTTTTTAGATTTCAATCTTGACTGTACAAACTATTTAAATGAATTAAACTCTACTAAAATAAATAATAGGAAAAGATCAATAACTCCGATTAGGGTGAATCCAAAGCTTACTAGTTCATATTAATGCCCTCTATCCATTACACACTAGATCCAATTTTAATTCGACAATGAGAACAGAAGTAATAACAGATGTGGTAAAACATCAATAATGACAAACAATTATGAACAGCAAATACACCATTTCATTAATTGGTCTGTTGCATGCGTCATGTACTTCAGTATTGTTTAGAGAACTAAATACAACCATTAAGACATATTAAATTATTATGCATCCATTTGTGCATTTGTTTATGATTATATGGTTGTTTATGTTGTATGTAATTGCTTGTTCGATAGATTACGAGGAGTGCAACGTGTGTAGTTGCTTGAACGACTCCCTGGTTTCATTAATTGGTTGCAAGTAGAAGCTATTTTGTTCATGATATTATCCTACTATTTTCTATGCATGTGTAGTGTATTTTGTAGATGTATATGTAGGAAAGTACTATCGGTATGCTATGTCCTATATAACTTGGTAGGAATTCCTTGTAGTTGAACCACCGTATGTCTAGATGGGCTTAGCCATGCTGTGATAGACGAGGTCTGGTTACATCATATGATAGCTGTTGAGAAAACTAAAACAACTTAATTAATGAACCCCCTGGGTATGATGGGATTAACATTTTTTGGTGGTATCATTGCAGAAAGGCACCCAGGTATCTAGAGAAAAGAATTGGCCTATTTATTTTGTATCTTACGTGTACAACCATGTGCGAATAATGAAATGGGCGATTGGTTGGACTTAGTAGGTTGTGGTAACTCGAACCCACGTAGCTAGAGATATAAAATTTTGGTAAGTTGGTACGGTGCTTGTTGGGTTTGGGGATGTACTCCCGAACGATCTCATCTTGTACTTCTTCCTATCATCACCCAATATAATAGTGGTGGTACGACTTGGGCTGGCCAAGTCACATGGATAAAGTGTACTAACCCGTGTAGTGTGTATAAACTAATCGATTAGCTGTATCCCCGGTTATGGACAATTTGAGTTATTTGATATTGAGTTCATGACATGTTTCTCGTTCATTCCAATTTCCTAAAGTACTTAATATTGTTGACTTAATTAATTGGGATATTTTCAAAAAATAATAATCTAAAATTGCTTATGAAAGTAGCATAAAAGTGATTATGCAATAAAAACAGCCTAGCTTCCACCTAGCCAAATAAGCATGTAGTTGCTAGGTGTATTGTCTCCCTACTTAGCTCTACTTTTCATAAATTCCAAGTATTGACCCTTCGAGGCTGCTACGTTTTATGTTATAGGTTGTCATTCCGACTGTGAGTGATTGTTTAGGTTGCGATACTTCACTCAACATTTGTTCACTCGTGGGAAATAGAAGATGGAGCCTATTATATTATTATGCTTCCGTTTTCTATTAAACTATTTGAGCTAGCTTGCGTGCTAAGCATTATTGTAATAATTGAATACTCTGGATCATTTCGTTATTTATGATTCATGAATATTTGCTTTGTCATTCATATTTAATATCTATGTAAGCCAATGAAACGATCCAGTGATTGGCGTGTTGCATAGAGCTATGGTCTTTTCAGACTGTAGTGTTACAGATGGTATCAGAGCACGTGTGTTGACTATAGAATCGTGACCTAGAAATTGATTAGAATTATTAGACACTTTCTATTCTTCCTTATTTTATTCTTTCTAGTATTCCTTATCCATGCTAATATTGCTCTTTCCCTTACATGTCTAGATGGGAGAGTTCACTCATGTGGAGTATGTCAGAGAGAATTCTGATATGATCTTTGGAAAGAAATTGGGAAGGCTTGCACTCACACTATGCTCGCCCTTTCCCATGTTCGAAGGAAGAAGGATGAACCCCCAAGACAGTGGAGATGAACGCATGGAGATCCACACTATCATCGCCCATAATCCATCGGTGGAGGACTCTGAAGAATTGTGCTATGGAGGATTCTACCACACCTAGGAACAAGGGTTGGATATCTGCATGCATGAGGCTTTTTCTCGTATGTGAAACATTCACCAATAGAAGTTGAACGAGCATTCAGTCTTCCTCGAGTTTGGGAAGCGCAATGGAGATGGAGACGCTGTGGTGACACTTGGAGACATGAATGAGATGGGATCCTTTCCAAAGCAAATGGAGGACTTGGAGATACAAGCCGTCCGGATGGATGAGTCACTACAAAGCATGATGGAGAAGTAACACCAAGCCTGCACCATCATTAGGACAAAGGAAGACATAATTAACAACAAGGATGCCATCATCGCTGGTCTCCGAGCTCAACTCAACCATCCCAACAATGATGATGGAGGCAATGACGAAGGTGGTGATGAGACTGGACCAACACGGTAGAAGAAGAACCCATCGAGAGGGTGTTTGAAGCCCCAAGTGATGAGGATTCAGAATACACCCCAACCTCCTGCGGGAAGAAGAAGCGCAAGTACACTAAGGCCCCGTAGTTCTACTCCGCTTCAAGAAGAGGGACATATGCACCAAGTAGCCTTCGTTAGGGTTTCGTTAAGCATAGTAATCGATCATATAAGAGCTTGTGTAATAGTTGAGTAACTATTTTTAGGTTCCTTATTTTGATACCATAAAGTTTCAGGAGTTTTCGAAAGATATGATAATGAATTAATAGAAGTTATATATCAAAATTCGTGGTATTTTTCGTTGCAGTTTTCTCCCTGACAGGTTTTGCTGCGTGATTTTTCATTTTTAATTGGTAACTCGGTTTAAGCTGAAATTTTAGTATCTAGTCCGAAACTTGCTAATATACTAGCACAAAAATATTATAAAATTCCTAACTAGTTTAAGGTTCCCAAAAAAATTTATGAATACAACAGTAGTTGTAGGACAAATTCTGCTCTTTACTTCTATAATGGTAGGATCACCCCAAACACATTGTAGATGGTTTGATACCGAAAGAAAGCTTATGGAACGTGAAAACAAAACTATTTTTGGCTTGAGTGTTGTTTGCAATGATTGTTGCTTGTGTGCGTATTGCTTGCTTCATATAGATATGGGTAGCAATACGTCTCTAGTCACTAGTGGAAACGAGGCTTTTCGTTGATCCTGGAAAAGGGTTTTAACACCGGTTCTTCTACGAACCGGTGTTAAAGGGGGGGGGGGGGCGTACCAGCGTGGCCCGTGCGGCAAAAAAGGAGCCCCCCCTTTAACACCGGTTCGTGCCACGAACCGGTGTTAAAGGACCCTGCAACAGTGGCCCGCGTAGCCCCCCCTTTAACACCGGTTCGTGGCTTGAACCGGTGTTAAAGGGGGGATATATAAGACACCGCAGCCCACACCCCACTCTTCCATTTTTTCACTATCTCATTTTGGAGCCTATCAAGAGGGTGTGAAGAGTGCTAGTTTGTGTTTTTTCATATGCACAAGAGGTGTTCGGTGAAATGCCCGAGAGCTCAAAATAAGTTTTCTCGTTGCTCTTTCCTTCTCGGTCGAGGTCGGCAACTATCCTTTCATGTGTCATTGATGTACTATATATATAAATGGTCATCTCCCTATTAATTTTTGATATATACTACATATTAATGCAGATGAACCGACAATGGATGTACGGTGACCGCCGCACTTCCGAGTACATTATGGGCCTCCAAAATTTCATCGTTGTGGCTAATGCAAACCGTGGTCACAATGGTTTTATGTGATGTCCATGTGTTCACTGTCAGAACAAGAAAGACTACTCAAATACCAGAACCATTCACGCCCACCTGCTTCGATCCGGTTTCATGCCCAGCTATAATTGTTGGACCAAGCACGGAGAAAAAGGGGTTGTGATGGAAGACAACGAAGAAGAAGAGGATGATGACAACTATCATAATATGTATCCTAAATATGATGATACTGCAACGGGGGTAGATAATGAAGATCAAGAGGAAGCAGATGGGCCCGCTGATGACGATCTTGGTCAGGCCATTACTGATGCAAAGGAAGAATGTGAAACTGAAAAGGAGAAGGAGAAGCTGGAGCAGATGTTAAAGGATCACAAAACATTGTTGTATCCAACTTGCGAAGATGGCCACAAAAATCTAGGTACCACACTGGATTTGCTGCAATGTAAGGCGGAGAACGGTGTGACTAACATCGCATTTTCAAAGTTGTTGGTAAAAATGAAGAATCTTCTTCCAAGAAATAATGAGCTGCCCGACAGTACATACCAAGCAAAGAAGGTTGTTTGCCCTCTAGGATTAGACGTGCAGAAGATACATGCCTTCATTAATGACTGCATCCTCTACCGCGGTGAGAAGTACGAGAATTTGGATGCATGCCCGGTATGCACTGCACTGCGGTATAAGATCAGACGAGACGATCCTGGCGATGTTGAGGGCGAGGCCCCTAGGAAGAAGGTTCCCGCCAAGGTTATGAGGTATTCTCCTATAATACCACGGTTAAAACGTCTCTTCAGAAATAAAGAGCATGCCAAGTTGTTGCGATGGAACATGGAAGACCGTAAGAAAGACGTGATGTTGAGACACCCCGCTGATGGGTCACAGTGGAGAAAAGTCGAGCGAGAGTACCTGGACTTCGCACGTGATGCAAGGAACTTAAGGTTTGGTCTAAGTACAGACAGCATGAATCCTTTTG
Organism: Avena atlantica; assembly: GCA_910589765.1. Lineage (NCBI taxonomy): Eukaryota > Viridiplantae > Streptophyta > Magnoliopsida > Poales > Poaceae > Avena > Avena atlantica. Next base: position 392,044,945 of record OU342735.1, read on the forward strand.
GTGAGCAGAGCTGCAGTCACAGCACCTGGCCTGTGACTCTACGTATCTATAACCTTCCTCCTTGGTTGTGTATGAAGAGGAAGTTCATTATGATGCCAGTGCTCATCCAAGGCCCGAGGCAACCCGGCAACGACATTGATGTGTACCTAAGGCCATTAGTTGAAGAACTTTTACAGCTGTGGGCCAAACTAGGTGTACGTATGTGGCATGAGCACAAAGGGGAGCCATTTGACCTACGAGCATTGCTTTTCGTAACCATCAATGATTGGGCTTCTCTTAGTAACATTTCAGGGCATGTTTAGATGAGACTGAAAGTGTATATTTGGATAAATGTAAGAAGGCTATGTACCTAGGGTATCACCGATTTCTTCCGAACCTGCATCCAGTAAGAAAGAAAGGCAAGCATTTCAAACGTCTGGCAGAACCCCGGAGGAAGCATGTCCTCCGTACCGGTGAGGAGGTATTTGGTATGGTCAAGGACCTAGAAGTAATCTTTGGAAAAGGTCCTGGCAGTCTATCTGTTCCGAATGACGATGCCGGACACGCGCCCATGTGGAAGAAGCAATCTATATTTTGGAACCTACCCTATTGGAAAGTCTTAGAGGTCCGCTCTTTAATCGACGTGATGACGTGACGAAGAATGTTTGCGTGAACCTGCTAGGCTTTCTAGGAGTGTATGGGAAGACAAAAGATAGACCGGAAGCACGGCAGGACCAGCAACGTCTGAAAGCCCCTGAAGAGCCTATGCATTCTGAGAACGAGAAGGGTAAACGATGCCACTTAACTCCTGCCAGCTACGCTCTTACCAAAGCAGAGAAGGAAATCTTTTTTGAATGTCTGAGCAGTATCAATGTCCCGTCTGGCTTCTCGTAGAATATAAAGGGAATAATAAATATGGCAGAGAAAAAATTCCAAAACCTGAAGTCTCATGACTGCCACGTGATTATGACACAATTGCTTCCGATTGCATTGAGGGGGCTTCTACCTGAAAATGTTCGAGTACCCATTGTGAAGCTATGTGCATTCCTCAATGCAATATCTCAGAAGGTAATCGATCTAGAAAGCCTACCAGGGTTACAAACAGATGTGGCCCAATGTCTTGTCAGCTTTGAGTTGCTGTTCCCACCATCCTTCTTCAATATTATGACGCATCTCCTGGTTCACCTAGTAGAAGAGATTGCCATTCTCGGTCCTGTATTTCTACACAATATGTTCCCCTTTGAGAGGTACATGGGAGTCTTAAAGAAATATGTTCATAATCGTGCTAGGCCAGAAGGAAGCATCTCCAAGGGCTATGTAACAGAGGAGGTCATTGAGTTCTGTGTTGATTTTATTCCTGACCTTAAGGCGATTGGTGTTCCAGAATCACGACATGAGGGGAGACTGCGTGGAAAAGGCACCCTAGGATGTAAAGCAATGATATGTAGCGACGGGCATTCTCTCAATCAAGCACACTACACGGTTTTACAAAGATCTATCTTGGTTGCCCCGTATATAAATGAACACAAGAATTTAATACGCCGCAAACACCGGGACAGTCTGATGAATGGATTATATTGAACACATGGCGAGTTTTGGCGGCTGGCTGCAAAGACTTCTCACGAATAAAACCACTGTTAGGGATCAGCTGTACTTGTTGGCCAGGACACCATCTTCGACTGTATGTACTTTCCAAGGGTACGAGATAAATGGGAATACATTTTACACGATAGGCCAAGATAAAAAGAGCACCAACCAAAATAGTGGAGCCCAAGAAGGCCGCAGACAAATTTGTATGTCGGGCTGGAGTTCTTGTTAGGGACCAAATCCCAATCATAATTGAATATTGGAATAGCCAAAGAAGGGCGAAGGTACCTTTGTCGATGAAAGATCCAAAGAAACGCTTTGGAATCCGTTGTTGGTAAATTTCACCCTTCCGACAGAGGAGGATGAAAACAACCCGGTTATAAAGGAAAAGGTCAAAGAGTGGACTCTAAAGAAGATGGCTGACGCTTTCCACAAGTGGAAGACAAAATTGAACAAATTTGTCAAAGCTGGCGAGACTCAAAATTTCAAAGACGCATATTATGCGAAGATAAGACCTCACTGACCCGAATTTGTGACATATAAAAAAGGTGCTATAGCTAAAAAGAGGTCAGAAACCAATACGCTTAATGCCCAGGAGAAGGAATATCACCAGAGGACAGGGTCAGGTGGCTACATATCTCAGAGGCCTAAGTGGGAGGAAGTTGAGAAGGCCCTGCGCGCTAGAGGGATCACACCCCAGACAGATGTGTGGGACCTACGTGCAAAGACTTGGTTCTATGGAATCGGGGCAAGGTTGGACCCAGAAACAGGATTGTGTATCTTCCCAACCCTCCTTGCCAAACCGGTCACTGAACTCATCACAGCATACGAGGAAACAGCCGCCGGGACCTTCCATCCCGACAGAGAGAATGACCAGCTCACACGCGCCATCGGTAAAAAAGAACACCCTGGACATGCACGAGGCACAGGGGGTATGACGTGGAAGGATGGGTTTGCCGAGTGGAGCGACTCTTACAGATGGCGCGGCAGAAAAGAAAAAGAGCGTACAGATCGGATGACACAGATAGAGCATGCACTTGTGGAGCTGCAGGCGTCACTGAATGCACAACAGAGCCATCAAGCTACCGGCCCATCTCAGCGGCACGAAGAGCCTGCATTGGAAGCTACCGGCGGCCCAGACTCTGCGCGGAAAAGCAGCGTGGCTTCCACGGAGAACGTGCAGCCCACGCTTGAAATGACGGGTCCTCGATACCCTTTGGATGAGTTCACGGAGAGAAAACACGCTGAGCTGCATGTGAGATTAATGGGCTTATCCATTAAGGTGGCTGTAGGCTATGCCTTACCTCCTGTAGCTGGTGGAACTTACCACTGCCGACCGATTCCTGATGGCTATGCTATTGTCGGGGTGGATGAGGTTGTGAAGGAATATGAGGAAGCACAGCTTGACCATGCTACAGGTGAAGGGGAAACTCAACTCAAATTTGCAGTGAAAACAACCATTCTTTGGAAGAAGGAACATATCGTGCTTCCAAATTGGAGGCCACTGGCACCCGCGCCGTCTCTGCAGCGTCAGCAGTCTGAGCCGCTTCAGCTATCTCCTGCGCGGCAGCCATCTCCGGCGCTTCAGTCATCTCCTGCGCGACAGCCATCTCCGGCGTGCCAGCCATCTCCTGCCCGTCAGCCATCTCCGGTGCTTCAGCCATCTCCTCAGCGTAAGCGGAAGAGCACTGCCACGAAGAGCATCACTAGCACTGCCACAAAGAAATCCGCAGGAAACCGTACGCCAAAGAGTTCAAAAAACTACGTCCCGCAGCCTTCCGCCAAGCCATTGCCGGTTTTACCGTGGAATCGCAGCGACGAGGAGACTAATAGGATCTCGGAAGAAGAGGTCAAGAAATTCTTTGCACCTAGACGGGCTGAGCCAAAGGAGAAAATAGATCCGGCGGTGGTGGAGAAGTTTTACAATAATCTTTTGAAACCTGAAACCCCACTTGTGCCGGACTGCGAGCGCCAGATTTTGAAGGGGGGTGCAAGGCGCCGTAGGGAGACTGAAAGTAGCAGTCGTGCGGCACCCCAGAAAACAGTTCCCATGCTCGGAGAGCAGGAAAACCAATCATGCTCCCCGCTCCAAGTGTTCGACACACGGGACGCTCCTCCCGTAAATGATTACGAGGCAGAGCTACAAAGAAAGGCCAATGAGATGGGGATGACTTACATTGCATACTTGAACATCATGGGATACAACTTGCCCAAATGCGATGCCAACCCCATACAGCCATGGAAGTATGGGAAGAATCTCGTCAAGAAAGAGGAGCTCAAGAATCTACCAACAAAGATGCAAAGATTGCACAAGTGGTTCCTTGATTTCTGCAAGACGAGAAAGGAAGAATGGATCACGGCGCATATAAGAGATCAGATTTTCTTGTGCGGAGACGACGCGATCGACTTCAACATTCAAGACTTGCATTTTCTATTCAATCAGAAGGAACTCGACAAAGCTGCCATCAGCCTTTATTGTGTGTAAGTACTATTTCTGTAATTTATATCTCATCTCATTCACTTCATTAATTGCATGTATATATATATGCTCACCATATATGTATATACTATTATGCAGGAAAAAGGTTATGGAATGCATGAAAGGAGGCCCTTTTGACATTGGGTTCGTTGACCCAAATAGAGTTCATGAAGAAGTGGTAAGAACCAAACCCGGGCAAACAGAAGATTACTTGCTAAGGTCTTTACTGAGACAACAAACCAAAAGGGAAATACTATTGCCTTACAACTTCTCGTGAGTACTGTTACCCTCTCTCTTGTACACATTCTGTTTTCGGCTTACTCGATGTTAAGTGTAACTGATGATGAGTTATGCGTGCGTAGGTTCCACTTTGTTCTGCTAGTCATTCAACCCGACTCAGGAAAAGTCCTTGTCATGGACTCATTACGAAAATAAAAAGAGCTATGGGCAGACTTTAGAGAGATGCTCCAAAGGTAATTTCAATCATATTATCGCACTAGATCGGCAACTTTCGTGACAACAAGTAATTAATTACTCCTTTATCCATTTTCTTTGTCGGACAGGGTTTGGAAAAGGTTCACGGGCAGGGACGTGGGTGAATGGTCAGAAAAACTAAAATTTGTAGACCAAAATGTAAGTAATACTAGCTAGCTAGGTCTGCGTATCTCTTTGATTCTGCTTCCAATTCCATTATATCATTCTTTATTGATTATTATTTTGATTGAACTCTCTATTATCGTAAACTGCGTGCATCAGGGACCCGACAATAACTTATGTGGATACTATGTTTGCGAGTTCATTCGCAACACAATATGTGCGACGGGCCAAGCCACACTAGAACAACTTAGAGTAAGTAAACAAAGTCCACAACATTATTTTATTACCATCAATTGTGTTGAGTTTTCTTCTTATATATATATTGACCCTATTCTTCATATATATTCAGATCGAACGGATGCGGGACCAACTCCTACCTTTGACCGCATACGAGCCATTCAAGAGGAATTGGCGGGGTTCATACTTGATGAGGTCGTCACGCCTGGCGGAGAACTCTTTAGATATCCACCAAAATGAACGATGATGATGTATGTGCCGATGACGATGTATGTGCCGATGACGCTGTTTGTGTATAATAATAGTTGCTTAATTATTCATGTACTCGTATGTACCGATGACGATGTATGTGTATACCGCTCCCGATCGATTCCCCCTCCCCCTCCCGCAGAAATACGCCCAGAACGGGGCAGAGGCAGAACTCTATCGCGGCAGAGATTTAGGCCGTTTTCCTGCCGCGACAGAACTTTTCCGCGGCAGAGAACCTTTAACACCGGTTCGTGTTACGAACCGGTGTTAAAGGGGGTGGGGCCTGAGCCCTGCGGCAGCCCCACGTGCGCCACCCTTTAACACCGGTTCGTATAAGAACCGGTGTTAAAGGGGGCCCCCCTCTAACACCGAACCCTCAACAGCGGTTCTAGAACCGCTGTTAGAGGGCCCTCCCAACCGGTGTTAGAGGGGGAGTCTGCACTAGTGAGTCTTTCTATCTATAACTCATCTATGCTACCCCAACAAATGCCGCCCCGCCGACAACCCACTAAGATGGAGCAGCTGATAGCAGCGCAGACACAACTAGCACAGGTGATGACCCAATTCATGGCTTCCTAGAACAACAACAACAACAACTACAACAACAATAACAAAGGGAACAACCGTCCCCATGGTGATGCTCGCACCAGGTTTCTAAGGTTAAGGCCAGCTAAGTTCTCTACTACACCTGAACCCATGATCGCTCTTGACTGGCTGCGCTCCGTGAAAAAAGATCTGGTGACTATTAGATGTACTGATGCTGAAAAGGTGAGGTTTGCTGCTCACTTACTGGAGGGACCAGCTGCGTCTTGGTGGGATACCTTTTCAGATCACCCATCCCTTGGATACTATTACCTGGGCCATATTTTAGGAAGGTTTCAAGACCAACCTTGTCTCTTCTGGAGTCTTGAGTCTTAAAAGGAAGGAGTTTTGCAACCTGCGTCAAACCAAATGCACGGTGGCGGAATATATAGAGGAATTCAATATCTGTCACACTATGCACCCGAGGACGTGGACACTGATGCTAAGAGGAGAGAGTGGTTTCTGGATAGCCTCAGTGATGAGCTCTCGCTACAACTGTCTGTGGTCTACTGCCCCACTTTCCAAGAGCTGATGGACAAGTCCAGAATTCTAGAGCGAAATCACAAGAAAGTGGAAAGACACGAGAGGAAGTACAATGATCACAACTCAGGATCACACCATCAACGTAAATGGGTACAACCACAATGGAGGCAATGTACACAACCACAACGGAGGCAATATCCATCACCGCAATGGAAATCAAGATATTAGCAATGTGGAATGCTTCAAGTGCAAGAAGATGGGACATTATGCTAATAATTGTCCGGAAGCAAATGATGGGACCAAGACAAACCCAACTGAGAAGGCGACTATGAACCATGTGCATTCCAAGGAAGTACTCGGCAAGCCAAGCTCCATAACTAGTAAGTCCCTGGATAATTCATGCATCGCACTCATAAGTTTCAACACTAGTGCATCGCATTCAGCTATACTAAGGCATTCGTGGATAAGAAAGCATCATGCCACCATTAAACCCCAAAGTTGGATGCACACATTTTTGCCCAATAGATCATTTATATTGGAATCATTGGTTTAAATATAATTCTATCATGGATTGGATGGTTAAGAATCAAGGTCTGATAGATGGATATTATGGACACACCTAGAATAAATAAGAATCAGATACGATCTATTGGATATGCCAAGTTCAATTATCTTAAGGGGGTTAGCCTCGGGGACACCTTCTAAACCTTGCTAGCCATTCCGGATCTCGGAACGAGATTCATCTTAAGGGTGTTAGTCTGTCACATCCTAATATTCTAGAAATTGGTACTAGAAAAGAATTTTTCATTGCATGGCATTCATGATCATTGCATTGCATTTTGGCATCTGGGAATTTCTTAAATCGACATAAAAGTCTAAAACCCTAAATAGTATGTGCCACTATGTCCCTAAAGGGAATTATCGTGGCTATATTAAAACCACTATTGCTAAGATGGTAAATATTGATAAATACTATCCTAAAATGATCTACTTGAATTTATAAAAAGTTGGAGACAAGTTTGAGTTAATTTGGATTTCATATGAAAAAGATATGAGGAATATACAAAACACAAAATGGAAAATAAAAAGAACAAAAAAAACTAACCTAACCTATTCCCGCCCTAGCCCGTGGCCCAGCCCACCTAACCGTGCCTACCCACCGCTCGCCCGCTCCCCCCATCCCCGCGTAGCGCGCAACCGCAACGCAGCTGGGAAGGCCCGTAGCAGCAGCCAACCCGTGTGCGCACGCCAGCCACCGACAGGTGGGGCCCGTGCCATCTCCCACCCCTGGGCGTAGTCCGCCTCCGCCACGAACAGCGTTGCTGCCGCCTTTTCCGCACCGATCCAGCCTCATCCATGCTCCTCCCTCACCGAAGTCTCGGCCCCCATATAAGACGCATCCCTCGACGCCTTTCTTCCCCTCTCTAACCCGCATCAAGCTCGAATTTTTCCGCCGCCGCCATCGCCATTCGGGAGCCGAGGTCACCGACGAACCAGGGCCCCCTGGACCCCCTTTTTACTTATATTCCTTTGGCCACAATCCCCTGCTTCTCCTCATTGTTCGCCCCTCCACCAATTTGCAGCTGATCGTCGAGGATTGCTAGACGGAGACCCGCCGGAGCCGCACCGACCAGCCACCGCTTGCTGTCGTTTGAGAATGAGAAGGGCGCCGACTAGGTGACGAGGAGGATCACCGCGAGGAGCTGAACACCATCGACCACACAACCGTCGCCAAGGACCACCAGAGCGCCGCCGCTGACCGCCACCTGTGCCACCGCCGCCCGCCGACGCAGTCCACCGCCGGTAAGAGCTCATGATTGATCCTAGCCGTCTGATCTATTTTCTTTGGTCCAGATTAGATCCCTGGCCGAACCGGCACCGCCCACTGAGATCACGCCACGTGGCCAGCCACTTATCCCAGTCAGCGCTGACTCGGAGCTGACGCAATAAAACCAGTTTTAAATAAATGAATTTGCAGAATATAGATCTATATTCTAAAATTCGTTGTAAATTCATACTTATTCCAAAAATTATGTATAATATATCAAATTTAAGCTATTTTTGTGTAGTTTAATAATATCTAGTTAGATCAAACACTTGCAGTATTTATTTACCATAATGATTTAATTATTTTTAATGGCCTTTTAGTGTATTAAATCCATAGTAAATTATATGTAACTCCGAAAAATATGAGTAATATGTACCTGGTTTCGAAATCTTGTGTATATTACAGATCTGTTTTTAGATTTAAATATTGACTGTACGAACTATTTAAATAAATTAAACTCTACTAAATAATAATTAAATCATAGGAAAAGATCTATAATTTCGATTAGGGTGAATCCAACACCTACTGGTTCATATTAGTGCGCTCTATCCATTACACCCGAGATCCAATTTTAATTCGACAATGAGAACAGAAGTTATAACAGATATGTTAATACATCAATAATGACAAATAATTATGAACAAAAAATACACAATCGCATTAATTGGTCTCTTGCATGCATCATGTAGTTCAGTATTATTTAGAGAACTAAATACAACCATTAAGACATATTAAATTGTCATGCATGCATTTGTGCATTTGTTTATGATTGTATGATTGTTTATGTTGTATGCAATTGTTTATTCAATAGATTGTGACGAGTGCAACGTGTGTGGTTGCAATGAGTGATTGAACGACTTCAGCTGCAACCAAGGAAAGTAGATGCTATTTTGTTCCTGATACTGTCCTACTATTTTCTATGCCTGTGTCACTACTAGGAAAACGGCTATAGGTAATCAGCACATCCGTGGCTCACATGGTTGAAGTGCCCCACGACTAAAACAGGCGTGGCTCACCTGTGGGCAGTGCCCTACTAATAACTAGAACAACCGTGGCGCACATGACTATAGTGCGCCACAGATGTGTGTGGGCCAGGGCCCTGTTGGCCACACGCCAAACATCTGTAGCGCACTACGGTCATGTGCGCCACGGTTGTTAGGGTCATCTGTGGCGCACGTGTTCCTGGTGCGCTACGCCTAAGCGCATGCCCCCCCTCTGCTCTGAAACGGCCACAAACTTCTGTGGCGCACTCGGCCTAGTGCGCCACAGGGAGTAGGAGCATCTGTGGCGCACGTGGCATAGTGCGCCACAGATGTTTGTACTCCCTGTGGCGCACTAGGGCCGTGTGCGCCACGGATGTGTCGATTCTTTTAGGACAGCACTTTATGTGCACATGTGTGCCCACACATCCACCACCCCACACTTCACTTTCCCCTTCTTCTTCCTCCTTAGATCTAGTCGGGATCTTCTCCTTCCCACCTCAATTTCTCCACACATTCACCATTTTTAGCATGTAAAACTTGCTTTGGATGTTACATAAGTAATAGAGGAGGTCTCCGGTCTCTCATCTATCCGTCTCCGGTCGACGCGCGCACCTCTCCTTTCCATCTTTCTCGCGATCGATCGGTCTCTCATCTCGGTAAGTTGTCCATGTAAGGATGTGTTCATGTGTATATGGATGATGTGCTCATATGTATGTAGATGATCGATGCTCATGATGTGTGTATGTGTGGAGAGGATCGATGGTCATATGTGTGTGTATATGGAGAGTATCGATGATGCTCATGCATGTGTGTATGGAGAGGATAATGATATGTTCATGTGTGTATGGATCGGTCTCTCTCTCTCTCTTGTGTTTGTATGTGAACAAGTTGCCATTTGTTTTGCCAAAATGTTGATTCATTTCCATTTTGGCAAGACTTTGGCATTTCGCAAAGGTCCTAATTTTAGGATAGGTCATGCCGAAATTTTCTATCGACCATTGCATGCATGCATTCATTATGTGGTTCTAATAGACTTCAAAATTGTACCGTGTACATCGTGCAGGCAAAAATGGTCCGCATAATGAGCGAAGGCATTGTGGCTAGATTTTTGAAATGTGTGACGGCCGACATGATACGAAATAACAAGACAGATATAAGATGTCCGTGCAGAAGATGCAAACTCAACTGGGTGATCGACCCAGATTCCGGGAATCTGCAGGCGCACCTGCTCCGCCATGGTTTCATGGATGGATACACTCGTTGGATAAGCGATGGTGTAGATGATGGAGACGGTGAAGAAGGTGGCCAACATGACGATGATCATCATCACAGCGAGAACGGGCGAGATGATGAAGAGTCTCCTGGAGATGGTGAAGGTGCGGAAGCAGACCGGGATGATGATGATCTAGATGCCGGAGGAGCAGACGACGATGGAACAACGCCAGGCTGGGTGCGGGACCCTTATGTGCAAGAGCTGCTTCTCAAGCAGACGAGTAACGCCAGGGCTGCCGCTAGAGAGAAAGCCAAGCTTGCGCAACTTGAGAAAGACGCGGTTACTCCATTGTATGAAGGATGCAGGCCCGATGATACCCGGTTGAATGTAACGCTCAAGGCTATGGAGATGAAGGCAAAGCACAAATTGAGCGACGCAAGCTTCGACGATATGATGGCATTCTGGCACGATCGTCTCCCGGAGGGGAACACATGTCCAACTAGTATCAAGGATGCCAAGAAAATCGTCTGTCCTCTCGATCTACCGCACGTTAGATATCACGTATGCATCAACGATTGCATCATTTATCGGGGCGAGGACACGGAGAAAACCACATGTCCGGTGTGCGGCGTGAGTCGATACAAGAAAGGGAAGAAAGCACCTCGAAAAGTGGTATGGTAATTTCCTATCACCCCTCGTCTGCAGCGCTATTTCGCGGACCCTAAGGAAGCGAAGCTCATGCGATGGCATGCGGAAAGGAAGAAGCCAGGAGATGATGATGACCCCGAAAAGGATGAGCTGCTGACTCACCCTTCAGATGCTAGCCAGTGGAAAGCATTGGACCTCGAATTCCCAGAATTCGGTGGAGATTCGAGGAACATCAGGCTTGGTGCGAGCACCGATGGACTCAATTCGTTCGGTAGCCAGAGCAGCACGCACAACACTTGGCCCGTGTTTGTATGGATGTACAACCTCCCTCCATGGTTGTGCATGAAGAAGAAGTACATACAAATGAGTATGCTAATTCAAGGGCCGAAACAACCTGGTACCGACATCAATCTGTATCTCGGGCTGTTGAAAGAGGAGCTAGCCACGTTGTGGGAATCTGGAGCCAATACTTACGACGCCGTCGCACAAGATTATTTCACTATGAGAGCCGCGTTGGTCACTACGGTGCAAGACTATCCAGGTTGCGGGTATATCTCGGGGCAGGTTATCCAAGGATTCTGCGCATGCGTTAGGTGCATGGATAACACAAGCTATCTCCAACTAGAGAAAGATCCAGGGTCATCGAAAACCGTGTTCATGGCGCACCGGAGGTGGCTTGGCAAGAATGATCCATGGAGAAAACGTGGAGACCTATTCGATGGCAAATCAGAGACCCGAGGAATCCCAGAGCGTAGGAGCAGCGAAGAAGTGGAAGAGTTGCTGAAAAACTGGAAAGATTGTCCTAAGCCTGGAAAGAAGCGAAAGAGGCAGCAACAAGACAAGCCGCTGATGAAGGTATGGAAAACAAGGTCTGTTTTCTGGGAGTTGCCATACTGGAAGTTTCTCCGCACGCCTCATAGCCTCGACATCATGCATATCACGAAAAACGTGTGCGAGAGTCTGGTCGCCACCATAATCAACATGCCAGATAGGACGAAAGATGGTCCGAAAGCAAGGCACGACCTGATATGCTTGGGTATCCGGAAGGAGCTTCACGGAGGACGCACTACTCCTGATGATCAGGAAGATGACGATGATCATGAGTCGGAGACGACACAAGGTCGTCGGAAGGGTAAAAAGTTCAAGAAGAACGAATATTACTGCCCTCCTTCTTGCTTCACTCTAAGCCAGGATGAGATCAAACAGTTTTTCAAGTGCCTTCTAGGAGTCAAATTTCCTTACGGCTACGCGGGCAAGATAAGCAGATACCTAGACGAGGCGAAGCAGAGGTTCAGTGGCATGAAGTCTCACGACTGTGCCGTGCTAATGACGCAGGTACTTCCGGTCGCACTAAGAGGGATAATGGACGAGCACGTCCGTGAAACGTTATTTGGCCTATGCAAGTTTTTCGATGTCATCTCTAGGAAGTCGATTGGCTTGAATCAGCTCGGAAGGCTATAGGAGGAGATCGTGGTGATACTATGTGAGCTTGAGGTCTACTTCCCACTCGCATTCTTCGACATTATGGTGCATCTGCTGGTCCATGTCGTGGAGGACATCGTATAACTCGGGCCGATGTTCCTCCGCAGCATGATGGCGTTCGAAAGGATGAACGGACACATCAAAGGATACGTTCGCAACAGGTCCCGTCCAGATGGAAGCATAGCCAAGGGCTTTCTGGCCGAAGAGTGCATCTCTTTCTGCACGAATTATCTAGACATCGAGAACCATGTCGGTCTTCCCGTCAACAGACACCTTGGCAAGCTCGACGGATCTGGTCACCGAGAGGGTCGTCGCATACTGCATGCAGACTTCGATTTTCGACGCGCAGACTTTGATCGAGCAAACCTCGTTGCGCTACAGCATTTAGAACTGGTTGATCCTTGGGTACAGAAGCACAAAAGGTTAATCGAGAAGAAGTACAGTGACCGGGGCATACAGAGGACGCAGGGAGAAATAATCAAAGAGCACAACTCAGATTTCACGCGTTGGTTTAGGCAGACGCTCCTTGATAATCCCCCGCGCTCGCATTCTTCTGACACGGAAAAGATCATATTCACCTTTTCGCAGGGACCGATGCAAAACCTGGTGACCTATCAGGCGTATGATATCAACGGCTACACATTCTACACAGAGGAAAAGGACAACAAGTGTGATTATCAGAACTCAGGCGTAACGTCGGAATTCTACACCGATGACAACGTGAAGGAAAGATTCTACGGAAGAATCGAGGAGATCTGGGAGCTCGACTACTGTGGAGAAAAGGTGCCGATGTTCCGTGTCAGATGGGCAAAGAGCGTCGAAAGATAAGACCGGTATTTCACAACCATGGTTATACCCGAAGCAGCCAAATCCAAGGCCGCCGGTGCAAACGTGGCCGCAAAAAATGAACCATGGGTACTGGCTACCAAAGTGGACCAATGTTTTTTTCATTACCGAACCGACAAAGCCTAGCCGTGTTGTCGTGAGGAGAGGAAAAAGAAACATCATCGGAATGGATGGAGTCGCCAACGAGCAAGACTTCGACCAGTACGGCGATCAAAAGATTGAAGATGACGACGACTACGATGCAGCAACATACATCACAAGAAGAAAAAGGACAACCCTACCCAAAAAAGGTAGCCCGTTCGAAAGAAGAAACATTAAAGTGCCGGGGCTAAATTATTCAACCGCGACAAAGAAGGGAAAAAAGATTGTAAAACGCTAGCTCAAAAAATATTGTAAAACGCGTGGTCGAAAAAGATTGTAATATTCATGGACAAAGTATTATGAAATTTAGTTATACTTTGAATCATATTTTTGGGCATTTTTGGAATATTATTACTTTGGGGCATTTTTGGAATATTTAAAGGTATTTTAAAATCAAAATAAAACTTCTATGGCATATATCACCACTTTTGGGCATTTTTTGGAATATTTAAAAGTATTTTTAAAATCAAAACAAAAAATTGGGGCACCAGGATTCGAACCTGGGTGCTCTTAGGTTTAGAATAGAGTAGTGGGCAGAACCAGTGGGATAGGCTAGTATAGTTGTTAGCTAGTGGGGCTGTAGTTCTCTTATGCAGTAGTTAGAAGCCGATAGGCGTAGCGCACTAGCCAATAGTGCGCTACAGATATCCGTAGCGCACTATGGCTCAGTGCGCTACGCCTAAGTGGCTTTATCCACACGTGGCGCCCGACCCCCTCTCTCATTCCCCATCTCTCCATCTCTCAGCCCGAGTACGATCCGCCGCCGCCGCCGCTCTCGATCCGCCCCCGCTACGTCTGAGGAGGAGGAGGCCTGCCCGCGCCCGAGGAGGAGGAGGTCCGCCCGTGTCCAAGGAGGAGGTCCGCCCGCGTCTCAGGAGGAGGCCCGTGTCCGAGGAGGAGCATTCGCCGCGTCTCAGGAGGTGGAGGCCGCCGTCGTCCGCCCGTCGTCATCCGCCCGTCGTCCGCCCGTCAGAGGTGAGCGTCGCCTCTCCCCTCTCTCCCTCTCTCCCTCTCTCTCCCTCTCTCCCCTCTCTCCCACTGAAATTCACTCACCTTGTCCTCATCTTTTTTATCAACACAATCTCAGTCTAGTAATACAATTTTCACTACTAGATAGCATCAGCAAATCAGACTTATGGATAAACAAATGGCGAAATGGAATGATAGGACGGACCAGTGGGTTGGGTGAGAGGGAAAATGGAGGATGCGATCATGGGATACAGTCAAGAGTTGGTGATTACACATTGGCGCATTATTATGGTTTTTCGGGATATTTGCGATTGTGAGGCCATCATCGAGTTCATGAGTTCATCATCAGCTCTGTCCTGGTCGCTCTGTCCTGGTCATGAGTTCATCATCAGCTCACTGTTGTCAGGTTAAAAAAAAACTCAAGAACAAACACAATGGAAAACAAATTGTTAGAGAACTTCTCAGCAGAAGCAATAAGTTTTTTTTTAGAATTTAGCAATCAGCATTTTGCTAAAAGAAGAAGAAGCAACAACTGTTTCTTTCTTTCTTTCATCTGGGAAGTTTTGTTTTTATTTTGGGCCAGGACATGCTGCGAAACGAAGGCACTTGATCGACAGAGATAATAAGAAAAAGAAAAGGATAGTTCAATTCACAGGTGCATATCATCATCATCTAGTAATCTGTGTCTTGGACTTGAAGCCTAGACATGTCTCGACAATCCTTTTGGGAAAGGATTAGTTAGGGAGGGAGGCCTACATGCATGTCCCTGAAATGATCTTTTCCTTCTTCTCCTGTTATAAAATTCCAATCTTAGAAAGGCCAGGACCAATGCGGCGAGCACCAACCAGAACCCAGGCCACCCCATCTACCCTCACCTCAAGTCATCTTATTTTGTATCTGGTTGTGTATTATAACTGTTTATATTGGCACTGGGTATAGACTGATCATAATGTAAATATTGATAGTGGTTATCCTTGCCCGTTCTTAGTTGCTAGACTCTTAGCTGTAGTGATTTGAGAGATAAGTTTGTTTCTTGTTCTGCTCCGATCTAGCAAGAAGGGTTTTCTAGAGTAATATGTCAGTAACATTCTTGTGTCATTAATTGTGAAGTTGTCATCATGTGTTATCATATCTTATTTTATGGGAAAAGTTGTATTTTTCATTTGAGATCATATATCTGATGGTGGACACCTTTGCTCTCCCTACAATCAGAAGCACTTGTTGAATCGGTGTTTCTCTATCTCTTGATATATATATTCTGTGTGATTATGGAAAAGATGTATTCATCGAGGATGGTACTGTGTTGCATCATGTTGTATTGACATAGATGGGGCACTGTCCAGGATGCGGTGTGTTGAAACTTGTACATTTTCAGTCCTTATGGCCAATCCTTAGTGACCTGCTAGTTTTAGTTAGATGGAGTATAACTGATTGCTGGAAGCCTGTAATCTAGACAAGGAGGAATAGTTACCACTATGCCAATGTAGTAGTAAATTGCTGTCAATTGCTGCTGTCATTTGTATTCTCATTTGCTTAGTCTGAAGTAGTAAAAGAAAACCTGGCTGTCAATTGCTGCTGTCAGTTGACAGAAACATGTATGCTTGGGTTTTAGTTGTTGCTGTCAATTTCTTGGGTTTTATTTGCTGCTATCAATTATTTATTTGTAGTAAAATGGAACTTTGATGTCATTTTCTTGCTATCAGTTCCTTGCTGTCATTTTCTTGCTTGCTATCATTTGTGCTTCTAAGTTAGATGTTGTAGGATTGCAGCAAATGATAGCAAGCATTAAAGTGCAATTGGTTATGAAGCACTTGAAATTGTGCTTGTGCTTGTATATGAAGAACTTTATTATGTGTGTATGCAGGTTCTTGTATGAAATGAGTCCCGATTCTTGCCGGAATGTTGATTAACTTCCGTTTCGGCAGAAATCGGGCACTCCTAGTTTAAGAAAATTAGCAAAGGTCATGCCGGATTTTTCCGTGCATTTAACCAATTATTTGTTTTTTATTAGTGCAAAGATGTGTGACAACGACGAGGCTGGCTTTTCGAGTTATTTTTGTCTTTTTCGAGAATATGCCGATGATTGAAATGTCGTGGCACAATATATATGTGAATGTGCTATGAAGGGATTGTTAGCCTTGTGATATGCACAAGTCCAGGAATTGTGCATTCTACTTGGCTAACAGTCCTGTCATAAGCATATTCCTGTGTCCAACAACCTAGTTATATATGAGGCATGCTTTTTGAGTTATTTTTTTCTTTTTCGAGAATATGCCGATGATTGAAATGTCGTGGCACAATATATATGTGAATGTGCTATGACGGGATTGTTAGCCTTGTGATATGCACAAGTCCAGGAATTGTGCATCCTACTTGGCTAACAGTCCCGTCATAAGCATATTCCTGTGTCCAACAACCTAGTTATATATGAGGCATGTTTTTTGAGTTTGCTATTTTTGATTTAAGAGTACTTTCTATAAGTGTATCTTCATATGCGACTTTAATTATACATGTTTTTTCAATCACCGGTTAGTTATTATTGTCAACTTGTAGATGACGTGGTACGTCGTGTACAAGGGACGGGTTCCCGGAGTCTACGATGATTGGGAAGACTGCCGGAGACAGGTGCACCATTTCAGCGGCAATAGCTACAAAGGGTACAACACTATGGAGGAGGCGGAAGCTAGATACACGCGCTATCTAGCGGTAGTTAGGACAAGGAACCGGATGAAGACCTACACCTTCGTCGCGGCGGTGATCATGCTTATCTTCTTTGGTTATTTATCCCGCGTTTGTGTCTAGCTAGCTAGTTTAGATGTCTAGGCGAGCTTCCGAGCTCTAACTTGTTCGATCGACACATGTATTCGCATATCACCAACTACTACTTTGTAACATGATCAAAACAATGTAACTTAGACTATGTATTCATGTATGAGACTTATCTATATGTATTTGTTTCAATCTTGTTTTTCATATTGAGTATTTATATATATAATTGTATATCTTGTATCTGTGTGTGTATATCTGCTGTAATATTGTATATAATCTCTATTGCATATAATCTGGCTTGGAAATTAAATAAAAACAAAAAATACATCTGTGGCGCACATGGTCTACCTTCTGTGGCGCACTACACCTAAAGCGCACCATGGATGTTTAGTGGCGCACTAGGTAGTGCGCCACAGAAGATCCAAGGGGAAGCGCACCATGCCAAACTTCTGTGGCGCACTAGGAGGTGCGCTACGCCTATCTCTACACAACCGTGGCGCACTAGGCAGTGCGCCACGGCTGAGAGATAGCCATAGCGCAAGGCCTGTGGCGCACTGCAGGTGCGCCACAGATGATGGTTTCAGGTGCGCCACTAAAGGCCGTTTTCCTAGTAGTGTGTAGTGTATTTTGTAGATGCATGTGTAGGAAAGTACTATCGCTATGTTATGTCCTATATACATTGGTAGGAAATCCTTGTAGTTGAACCACCGTATGTCTAGATGGGCTTAGCCATGCTGTGATAGATGAGGTCTGGGTTACATCATATGATAGTTGTTGCCGTTAGTGTTGTTTTGAGAAAACTAAAACAACTTAATTAATGAACCCCCTGGGTGTGATGGGATTGACATTTTTTGGTGGTATCATTGCAGAAAGGCACCCAGGTATCTAGAGAAAATGATTGGCTTATTTATTTTGTAGCTTACGTGTAGAATTATGTACCAATAATGAAATGTGAGGTTGGTTGGAGTTAATAGGTTGTGGTAACTCGAACCCACATAGCCAGAGATGTAGAATTTTGGTAGGTTGGTATGGTGCATGTCGGGTTTGGGGAGCTACTTCCCAAACGGTCTCATCTTGGATTTCTCCCTATCATCACCCAATATGAGAGTGGTGATACAAGCTAGGCTGGCCAAGTCACATGGGTAAAGTGTACTAACCCCTACAGGGTGTATAAACTAATCGATTAGCCGTGTTCCCGGTTATGGACAATTTGAGTTGTTTGATATTGAGTTCATGACATGTTTCTCATTCATTCCAATTTCCTAAAGTACTTAATATTGTTGGGTTAATTAATTGGGATATTTTCATAGAAAATCTAAAATTATTTATGAAAGTAGGATAAAAGTGTTTATGCAAGCAAAATAGCCAAGCTTCCACCTAGCCAAATAAGCATGTAGCTGCTAGGTGTATTGTCTCCCTACTTAGATCTACTTTCCATACATTCCAAGTATTGACCCTTCAGGGCTGCTACGTTTTATGTTGTAGGTTGTTATTCTGATTCCGAGTGATCGTTTAGGTTGCGATACTCCACTCAACATTTTTTCACTTGTGGGCAATTGAATATGGAGCCTATTATATTCTTATGCTTCCATTTTCTTTTGAACTATTTGAGCTATCCTGCGTGCTAAGCATTATTGTATTAATTGAATACTCTGGATCATTTCATTATTTATGATGCACGGATATTTTCTTTGTTATTCATCTTTAAGATCTATGTACACAATGAACCGATCCAGGGATTGGCGTGTTGCATAGAGCTATGGTATGTTTAGCCTGTAGTATTACATTACTCATATCAGCTAGAGGAGTGATTCCATAATGAACACAACTACA
Source organism: Avena atlantica (assembly GCA_910589765.1). Classification (NCBI taxonomy): domain Eukaryota; kingdom Viridiplantae; phylum Streptophyta; class Magnoliopsida; order Poales; family Poaceae; genus Avena; species Avena atlantica. The sequence continues at coordinate 392,063,850 of OU342735.1, forward strand.
CGAGGATGCCAAGAATGTTAACTATTATAGCATTGCTGCTACAAATGTTTAATCAACTCATAACCGAAGTCTAGGAGTTTCCCCCATAAAGATTGTTCGTAGGCTAGCGGAGTTTTTGGCATCCCATGAAGTTTGACACGCATAAATCTATACCATTCTTATGATTCACAATTCAAACTTTGGCATGCTCACAAAAACCACTAAAAATTAATTCTATTGAAAAAACCCTTTTAATGAGAGCTATCAAGTCAATCATCATTTTTCATGGTGTTGAGTGTCTCTAGGAATAAGCTTTCAAGACTAAACACTACAATACCCAAGCCTTCAATTGCGAGACTTTTTCTTATTACAATTTTTTAGCAAATTTTTAGGCAAGACTTGGTTAAATACAAGAGATGGAACAAAACATACTCAACTAAATACCCATGCAAACAAAATTTTACTTCCAATATAAATACTCACTCCACCAATATAATATCTTAACATTTACTACTAACTAGCATGGGTTTCTCAAACTTCAAAAGTGGGGAGTCATAAGGCATACCTCTCATGATTGGTTCCACTTCTCTCTTCCCCTTTGATTCGTTTTTTTTGGAAACTCGAAGTTAATCACTCTCCTGCAAATATGCGAGAACCACAAGGAGAATGGAAAAGAAGGAATTTTATGAAAAATAAAGATAAATGGACAAATATTTTTGTTGTTTTTAAGAGAGACATTTAAAGAATAGAAAATTGGCTACAAAGCTCGGCTAGAAAATCTCGAAAAAGAAATAAAAATGACTAAAGATAAAGTGCTGGGGAAACCAACACGAGTGCTTATAAACTCAAACTAAAAGCATAACCTTGAAATATTAAAAACAAATGCCAAATAAAGATAGTGGGGAGACTTCCCCAAGCTTAGGCTTGTAAGCCATTCCAATCATTGTGGTGGCGGGAAAAAGTTGTGGCTCCAGTTCGCAAATTGAGTTGATAAATTACTAGTGGTTTCTCAAAGGTTCAGGGAGAGATTATGCATACCCTCCACAGTTCCTCCAAGTTCTTGGAAATCTTGATATGTAGCGAACCGTGGTGGCTGCTCCTCTTGTTTAGGAATTTCTTGCTCCTCTTCTTGGTCTTCATCCTCATCCGGAATCTCCTCCTCGGTTTGGTGTCGTTCAAACTACAAATCATATAGCAAACATCCTTACTCGATAGATAAAAGACCATTAGGCAAAGGAGCGGGGTAGAGACGCCCAGCTCCAGCAATATGCAAGTAATAACTACCACCTCTCCTAGTGAGCATTCCGCAAGATTTTAAAGTAGAGAAAGTAACACATCACTCACCCAGTAATGGTTGCAACTCACCCAGGTCGATGCCCAAGGAAATGGCAAGCACGGTGATGACGCCTCCACATGTGATTGGACCTTAGCTTTGGGAGGATTGGTGCTCCAAGTAGCGCACAAGAATTGCACCTAAGTTGAGTGACAAGTTATTATTGTTGAAAGCAGCTTTTGTGACGACCAAGATGTCCTCCTCATTGAGTCTTGTAAACTCATTTCGTGCCTGCAAGGTGTTAGCAATAACATAGAACAAATAGCGAATAGCAGGATGTTGAATATTCTTCCCCTTGTTGACTCTAGAAGTGAAACTCATTCTATTATAATAATAATTCGGGGAAGGGCGCATGTCAGCAAAAGATGCGCATAAAGCATTAACATCATTGTTTGGTAAATTAAAACAATTGCACCATTCATCAAGTGTTAATATATAATTGTTGTTCATAAGTCGGAAAGAAATCATATCCTCTCTGTGCCATGTTTTAACAGTGATTTTCAAAGAACTTAAAGAGTTAACCGGCGATAAGTAGGCGCATCTTGGAATACAAAGTTTTGCAGGCCAACTCTATTGAAAAGTAAATTGAAGTCATTAGAAATACCGATTTGATTCAATATAATGGTACAAGCCCACTTGGTTGTATTCACTTCTCGGTTCTTGATTGTGCTGAAGCGATTATGTTGGAGCTCATCCCTAAATCGTATACCCATGCGGTCCTGAGCTGCAGCGGTAGCCCGAGAAGAACTCGCGGCGGCACGAGCACGCGATTGGCTCCTTGTGTTCATCATCTAAAATAATAAGAAAAGACAAAAACAAAACTTTTTGATCCAACAGTAATAATCATAACATATTCCTCATCATAGCACACTAAAGAATCTCCTCAAAGTAATAATCTAGGCAAGAGAAACATGGCAATTAGTTCGAAATAGGTCTCACCCTAGATTGATAATGACAACAGATCGGAGATGAATTTGCAAAAAGTAATTGGAGGATCAGAGGATAAACATACCGTAGATCACTTATGTGCGAGGAAATCGAACGAAATTAAGTAGATATAAAGATCTCTTGAGGTGTTGAGAGAGTTTGGAGGTAGAAGAGAGAAAAAGGATTGAAATTTTGGTGTTAAGGGTACCTTCCCGTGGAGTTTTTCTGGTCGCACAAACTATACGGCCGGAACATTTATTCCCGCTATATAGTTGGTCTGTCGGGAAAATTTTAGGTTTTCTTAGGGTTTCCTCCTGGCGGCACAAACTATACGGCCAGGATTTTTGTTCCTGCCGTATATTTGGTCGTTAAACTTATTGTACCTGGAAAAGAATTTTAACAAAGGCATTGATATCTATACGGCTGCAACTATACGGCCAAAAAATTTATTCCTGCCGTATAGTTGGTCGTTAAACCTACGGTATCTTTTGAAAACTAAAGGGGTGATGTCGAAACAACTATACAACCGGAACTATACGGCCAGAATTTTTATTCCCGTCATATAGTTGATCATTAAACCTTCTGGAGTCGCCATGCTTCTTCGAGAATTCTTTCTTAACCTGAAACTTAGCGAAATACCATGTTTTGACAAAAAAATGACAACTTAAATTTGCGACCAACAACAGCATTTATAAGACAGGTATTTCAGTACCACCGAACTTCTCCTCCTCAACTGGAGTTTTCTAGCACTATTTATTCAACATGAAACTTAAACTAAAACTTAAAAATTGACTCAAACCTTTATTTCACATGGGTTGCCTCCCATGAAGCGCTCTTTTATGGTCAATAGCTTGACCATGATGTTGCTCACTTAGGCCAAATGAGTGGAACAACCACTCCAAAGTAGTTGGCCTTCAAAGTGATGGACTCCTTCTCATCATGCTTGGATTTCTTCTTCCTAGGAAAATGAATAACAAAAGGATCCCAAGAAGGCAATTGAAGCTTCATGTTCCCTTCATGTAGATTAATCAAAGCCTTAATAGTTCTTAAGAACGGACGACCTAATATGAAAGGATCAGTAGCATCTTCAGGCATGTCAACAATAACAAAATCAATAAGAGAAGGACAACCTTTAATGTATACTAAAGTATTATCTTTAATTCCTACAACTTGTTTGTAGGTAGAATCTGCTAAATGTAATTTTAACTCAATGATTTCAAAAGAGCCAAGATTTAACTTATTAAAATGGCTTTTGGAATTGTTGAAACACTTGCACCTAAATCACAAAGTGCATCTATCTCGTTAGTCCCAATTTTAATTTTAATAGTAGGCTTAAATATATCATCAAGCTTAATAGGTAGTTTTTCAGATATTTTCTTATATTCATCCTCAAGCTCACGTACCTTTATTGCTATGTGATTAACGAAATGTTGATACATAGCTTCCTCATTTCCTTCACTTACGGGAATCTTGATATTGACCATTTCACAAGATCTTCAACCGTGTAATTTGATGAAGGGGCATTGCTATAGTCAAGTTCTCTAGGCTCCTCCCTTTGGATTCTTATCATCTTGAGGTCTTCAGCCGTATTGTGCTCATATTTACCTGCAAATTTAGCTAGAATGAGAGTTTTATTCTCGGTTATCTTACCTAGCTATGCCTCAACAATCCTTGTTCATTCTTTGAGGGCCTGCAAATCATTCCTTAAACACAGCTTGGTTAGACAATTTTTCAAGCATATTATCATGGTTCTCTATTATCTTAACAAGGATATTGTTTTGCTCATTTTGCGAGTCCATAAAGTACTTAAGTGTTTCTTGGAGACTACCATTACTTGGCTGGGACAGTTTCTCTCATGCTCATGATATCTTAGTGGCTCAGGCTCTTCCTATCTAAAACTAGTAATTTTAGATCTTAGTTGCATAGTCTTTGCAAGTGAGAAAAAATTTAGTCATAAATAAAGAAGTACATTCCACCCATGATGCAATAGTATTTCTAGGCAAAGATAGCAACCATTATTGTGCTCTTCCTCTAAGAGAGAAAGGAAATAAGTGCATCTTGACCGTATCGGGGTCAACATCTTTAATGCACATCATATCACATATTTCAGTGAAAGTGTTCAAGTGCATACCTACATCCTCACAGCAGAGCCTCCAAATTGATTCTGTTGAACCAAACTTAAATAGTAGGTATTAATTTCATAGTCCTCAGCAGTAATTGCTGGCTGGGTAATAGGAGTACGCAAATAATCATTGTTGGGAGTTGCAAACTCCCCAAAAAAAATTTAGCCATATTACCTATGTTTTTGGGTTTTTCTTAAACAAAAACTTATGATAGTAAAAACAAGAATTTAAAGACTAACTAATTTTTTTGGTTTTTCAAAAAAAGACTAAAAGCAAACTAACAAAACTAAAAACAAGAATTAAAACTAGCAAGGTTCCGAATAACCTTACCAGGGTAGCTATTGCTTCCTCGGCAACGGCGCCAGAAAAAGGGTTGATACCTTTGATCTGGATTACGGATGTAGTACAACTCTTTTTCCCTAGTAGACCTAGGTTATCGAATCCTCGGGAAGCACAAAGCATGGTGAAGTTACTTTAACGGACCTTCAGGAGTTTTAGAATTATTTTAGTGTTTTACCGGACCAAAAGTTTGCGATCTTTTGTTATTATCGATGATGGAGAGAGGGCATGTGGCGTTCGGTTTCACCTATAGTTGTGCAAAACATCTGATGGGAATAAAATATAATAACAAAGAAAAAGATAATTATATGTGGGTAGTGCATCCATAACTGCTATTGCCTCCGCAACCGCTTATATCAATAACATATTAGTCTCATCCATAGAATAAAGAGAACTAATGATATGCAAAATGACGTCACTGTTAATCCCAAGTAAACCCCTCACATATAGCCTACTACCCTTTCTGTCACTGGGGTTCCCATCCTGCAGATTAGTCATTACTCACACTCCCGATACCTGGATCAATCCTCGGGGTCTTGGGGTACCTAACAAGTCCTTAGAATGAGGCAAGAGAGGATACAATAATCATCATGTCATACAAACTAATACACAATGCCGTCTATGATAAATAACATGCACAAAATACATGGCTAGGCCAAAGCCCTTATCCCAAGGATAATTACTCACACATAGAGATGATATCAACAATCATAAACATTGTATTGGAAATCATAAGATTGATAGTAATATTCTTACAATGTCGCTAATTTTATATGAGATCTACTATTACAAGTGGTGGACTATGGCTATGGTGGTGGAGAAGGGTTGTGAGATTGGATCTAGATCTATTCCTCCGGCGGATCTTCGGTGTTTTGTTTTTTGTCTTGTCTCTCCGGGGGTTTTTCCTGTCGCGAGAGGTCTTCTTATATAGGGTTCCTTCACGAAAGTTGTTCCGTTTGACCTAGCGGTGCTGGTGGAAACTATACAGCCGAAATTTTATTCCCGCCATATAGTTGGTCATTGAAGGTACTGGTTCCTCTTCACGACACCTGGTTTATTTGAGTTGTTGGAAATATAGTATCTTTGACTTTAATGTTGTGATTCCCATCATCAAACGTCATTTCCTGCGCAGGGAAAAATAGAAAGACAAGATTGCATACCCGTTTGATCATTAGGCATTAGTGGCAGGATTTAAAGAGATATTGCATCAAAAGTATGAATAATATCTAGTTTAAATGTGGACATGGATGGCTATATTTCACAGCCAACAAGAAGCCCGTTTGTCCGCACCATCCTCTTGATTTTCAGTTCATGCACAACAAGTCCTACTTCCATGACACCTTCTGGATCACCGAGAAGCTTGGGCTGCACCGTCTCATGGAATTTCAGTAAGACTATAACGTCCGGGTTGTCTATCAATTCTTTTCCTCAATTGTGTTTCATGATGGAGATGATACCCATTTGACCTAGATGACTGGCGGCACCCGCTGCATCTCCAACTTCCATGAGTTTGCCGAGGTTTTGGGCTATCCTTTTGCAGAAGACATAATCATGTGGGCTTGCGGCTTCATGACACTTCCGGTCTTGAGCATGACATGGTTGCTATCTCCACTCTATCTACGTGGTGGTGGTGTTGGGGTGTACAAGAATCTCAAGCCTCCCTTCCATGTACATGTTTTGTGGGAGAACATCTATCCCCAAGCAGGCAACTTGGGCAGCATTCGAGGAGCTTTGCTCCTCCCACTCCTCTGGATGTCATGTGGTTCATATTCCTTGATTTGGGCATCAACATTTTAGAGAAGAAGACTCCCACTTATGCCCCCTATGTGATGCAGCTGATTATATCTCACTTTCTCAAGAACAACATTCCGCCGTTCTACTTGTTCTTCTCTCGGCTTGTGTCTCATGCACCTCTCCAAAATTTAGCACAAGAATGCTCCTTACAATTCGCAGCCCCATGGTTATGGTCCCCCGAGAATGATATTGATGATGAGATTATGGAGGAGGCGGAGGAGGACATCACTCCCTCTCGTGGGCTTCGCTCCAAGAATGCTAGCAATGCTTACATGTCTCCTCACACCCTAGCAATCGTGCGGCGTCAAGTTAAGAAAGCAAGTTGGTGAGATAAGACTCTCTTGTGCATGAACATTTATATTCGCCATGGTCAATATGCCTCCTACAAGCATGATAGGCAGCTCATGAAAGCTGTGCGGCAGCAGGCTCCTCCCTCTGGTGTTGGCAGCTCCTCTCTGCCCGAGCCCTCTTCCATCCTCGCATATGGTGCTTGGTCCCAAGGTCTTGTTAACTAGAGCAACTTTGAGATACAACTTTTTCCCACCCTCCTCATGGTAAAGGCACTGCTCGAGAGGAAGACTCCAAAGATGAGGATGATGATGATGATGAGAAACATGGTGGTGATGATGAGAGCTCCGAGGCCACTGATGATGATGACGTCAAGGAGGAAAGTGGCTGGTTCTCTTGGGGCGCGTAGCTTTGCTATTCCCCCTTTTTGGTTTCTCGATGCCAAAGGGGGAGGAGTATCTTATTGTTGTTCTACCAAGATTTGCATGGGATAGCACATGCTTTTCGTTCATTCAATTTGCCTCTTCAAATCTTGTGCTCATGTTAGCTATTTTTTATGAACTATGTTTATGTGTGATGAACGTCGTCTATGTGTGTGGTAAGACATGCCCCGGTATCCTACTTTTTGTAAGATATGGTGATTTGTTTGTTACATATGTATACTTGCACATGTTATTTGTTTGAAAAATATAGGGGGAGTATTGATCCTAGGAGGTGTGTACTTGCATTCAAAATCAAAGTAAAAATTGTGCACACCTCTAGGGGGAGCTCATCTATATTTTTCAAACCATGTTATGCCTTTTATTATATCTCTTACAAATCCTTGTGGTGTCATCAATCAACAAAAAGGGGGAGATTGAAAGGTCATTTCTCTCTTTAATTGTGTTTTGATGATTGATAACAACACAAAGATTTTCTAGATGTGTGTTAAGTTGGTTTCAATTTTCTATGGTGAAAAGCACAAGGCATGGTTGTTGATGTTTTGATCCATTAAGAGACAAAAAGCTCACTGAAGCGTATTCTTAGGTCCCCTTAGGTTTATTTGCTAGTTTATTAGGGATCTCAGACTATCAAGAGGAGTCACTCGATGGATGGTGTGTGGGTTTCCTGTTCTTATCACAACCCAAACTATTTCTCCACAGCCTTCCTATTTATGCAACAATGGAATCCTCTCAAGGAAGTACTCCTGGTGTCCTGAGGCTGGAGACTCCGGGGTTCAACCCCAGAGACTCTAGGGTGCGCACCACGGAGAGTCTAGAAAACGTCTCCGGCCTGGTTTAACAGAAGCCATCCAGGCAAGCCGAAGACTAGCCCGGAGACTCTGAGGTCTGCACCCAGAGACTCTACGGCTCGTCTCTAGCTCAGTATCTGCCCTGGTTTACCAGAGGCTCTCTCGAGCAAACCGGACACTGACCGGGAGACAGACCCAGAGACTCAGTCCACCCCGGAGACTCTGGTCTTAGTGATTTCCAATGGCTACTTCCTGAGATCCCCTATAAATATCTGTCTTCTACCTCCAGCTAGGTTGACGACTTCCACTCTATCTCCACCATTGTTGCTGAGCTCCAAATCACCTATATCTCCTTACCTAGCCAATAGAACTTGATGCCCTTTTGGGAATCAAGGGAGGAGGCCTAGATCTACACTTCCACCGAAGGGATTTGAAATCCCACCACTTTCCATTGAGTTACTTGTTACTCTTGGGTTGAGAAACCCTAGCCAGAAGAAGAAGTCATCTCTAAGCTCATATTTGCGTGTAAGAGCTTGTGGTCATGTTGGGAGCATCCAATTCAGTTGTGGAGAAGTGCTCCAAGGTGTTGTAAAGGTTTGGTCACCACCTTCAAGGCTACCGTATAGTGGATCATTTGCTTGCCTTGCGGCAGGTGCGTGGGAGAACAGGGTGAGGCCTTTCGTGGCGTTGGTGGTCTTAGTACCCCCCTCCAACGGAGACGTACTTCCCCTCAAAAGGAAGGACCTTTAGGAAAACATCAGTGTGTCTACCTTCGGTGATTTCTATCCTTTACTCCTTATTATTGTTGCTTGCTTGCTTGTTTGTCATATAGGTTCTCTCACATAGTTACATATCTAGAGAACCTACTTTGTATCAAACCTTAATTTGAAAAGAAGTTAAAAAATTGAGTAGCGCCTATTCACCCCCTCTAGTCGCTTATACCGATATTTCACCAGGTCCTTTTGAGTTCGCGAAGGTCCCACAAAGAAAATATGGAAAACGGGGTTTTCCTGTACTATAGAGTTATAACCGAGATAAAGGGGATCATCTGGAAAATCCCCAAAATCAATGTAAGACATGGATAAAACAGTATATAGGATGAAAATATGTTGGAAAATAACACAATAAACTACAAAGTTCATGGATGAATTTTACATGCATCACCTCTTCGAGAAAAGTTTGGATTCTCATGATATCGAAAATTTTGTTTCAGCTCTGTTTCAACAGTTTTCTAATGTGGAGATAATTGAGTGCTTAGACCGGTGATGCCGGTGTGTCAACACCAAATACTACTCCGTCAGCTCCAAAGTCCTCGGCATGAGGTCTTTGGGGCCCTCTACTATGATTTGGACCAAGTGTGACAACTCACAGAAGAATCTATAGAAGGCATAGTTCTTCCCAAAGTAGTTGTTGATTCTCTGGTTTGTGTCTCCTCCATTGCTGACCTTGAAGCTCTTGCCCCATCTCTCTATTCTTCCTGTGACTGTTGCATATTTTTGAGCGAAAAGAGTGAGGAGATCTAGATCTACATTTTGACCAATTAACATCTCTTCTTAGTGAATGGAACCTTGAGATCTAGAACTTGGAGAAATTTTGTGTTCCCATCTTGTGTTCTTCCTCCCTTACCACTCCCCCATAAATTTTGTAGCTTTGGTGGAATTTGAAAGTGAATGACATGAGCACTTGTGTTCTTGCCATTGCGTTAGGTGCATCGGTTTTAGTTCTCCACAAAGAATCAGCTGGTGAAAGTTAGTGAGCTTATTACTCTTGGGTTCTTGGAATCCTATATGGTTGGAGTAACCTCGAAGCTCAATCTTGGTGGGTTACATCTTCATGGTGTTTCATGGGAGCCCCCAATTAAGTTGTGGATATTAAACCAAGATTGTGCAAAGGTTTCTGTCACCGCCTTCAAGGAAACCGCATAGTGGATGTAACATCCCAAAAATATAACACAAGGATCATCAAACTCTAATCACTAAAATTAGGGTTAACAAAAACTTTGATTAATTTAAAATCATATGAATGCACGTGTGAATAAGATGATTTGATAAATGCATGAATGAACTTGTGTAATTAACCTAAATAGCAAGATGAAAATAACATTATATAAAACATTTCCATGTAGAAACAAAACAAGATAAATTCAAAAACAAATAAAATAAAGAAAATGGTCATTTTTGCCAATCTTGCTCACTAGGTCACTTTGAGTGTTTCTAGTTCAAGATTTCAAACAGAAACTTTTCCAACTCTTTTCACCCCTTGATAGAACAAGTAAAAGTGAATCAAAGCCCACCTTTCAAACTTGCAGAAACATTTGGCAACCTCACTCAAATCACAATTCAAAATGGAATCTTTATCATATGTGAAGATCACTCATTTTCAAAACCCAACCAAACTAGTGCCCCTTGACTAATACAACTAACCAGACACTCCCTAGTATGTTCCTAGCAAACCCACCAAGTTTGAATCCAAAATTCAAATTTAAAGTTCTTGCGGCCATTTCATCAAACACCTTGCAGATACAAATCAAAACAAACCTCAAACACTATAGTGTGCAGTAAATTTGGCCTAACTTGTTCCCTATCTATCTTACACTACACCCTCAGTAGATCATCTAACTAGTTTAACCCCTCTAGCTCACTGTAAGCAGGACCATGCAATTAATGGCAAGCAGGCCGAGCCTCACCTTGCCACCCGATTATCGACAGCAAGCTAGGAGCAACACTGAGCCTAACGAGCATGTCTGGCAGGCACACCCATCGTCCATCGCCACTCTCTGTCCTAGCCCCGAGCAATGCCAGCCCCTGGACCACACGACACGCCCATGCCAAACCTCTCTGTGCACGAGCCGAGAGCGTGCCAGTGCGCCACCCTCGACCAGCACCCACAGACCGCGCGCCGCCCTCGCCGCGTGCGTGCATGATCACCACCGTCCCAGCAACCCCGCAGACATGCCCGTTCGCCGCCGTGCGGACCACGCGCGATGTGCAACATTAAAATTGCCGTCGGACCCACCCAGAGCATCGATGCGTTCCGACCAATCAGCACCGCCGCACGCCTCGCCACCACGCCGTTGAGCTTCGCCAGGGAGCACTACAACTTCCCCTACCGTGGCCCATGCCAGTATCCGCCTGTATCGTCGCCTCCGACGACCTCAGCCCATGTCGCGCTGCCCCTCTCGCTCGCCTATTAAAGGAGCCCTCCCCATCACGAATTCGCCACACCAGTTCACTCCCCTCTCACTCAGAACCACCCCTCCTCACTCCCGGAGAAAGGCGAGCAACAAATCGCTGGAATTTGGCCGGAGCCCGCCGCTGCTGGAGGAGAAGGGAGCCGTCGATTGGAGCTGCCCCAGGAGAAGCTGCCGGTACCAGGAGAACTGCCGTCGTCGACTTCGTCATTCGCCCCCGTCGCTGACCCTCGCCTGAGCCCTGGTGAGCCTCCCACGACCCCCACCTACCACGCTAGGGTTCTGTCTCGCCGGCGCTGCCCGACGTGGACGATGAACCAGAGTCGTCCGATTAGAACCAGATCCCACGGTCCACGTTGCCCCGTACCACTTCGCCCCTCCCCGTCTCACTGACGCGTGGGGACAGCCACTTAACCAGCCCGCGTACGCGCTGTATGTAGTGGGCTGGCCCAGTAAAACATCCCACGCGACCCAACAATTCAAATTAAGCTTTATTCATTTAATTTCAAATATAGTTTTGTACCTAGATTCAAAAATCAACCCAGCTTGATTCACTGAACCAAAATGCATGAAACCAATTTTGTTAGAAAGGTACTGGAATGCTTAATCCAAGCCCGTTGGATTCAAACCATTTGGATTTGTAGATCAACCATGGTAAAAATAACAAGGCAGAAGCTTTTCTGCATTCAAACATTTTTTAAAATTCAACCATAAGAGCTTTTGAGTTGATTCCAACTCTCAAAAATCACATTTGATCATACCTTTCAGAATATATAAAAACATATGGGTTTACTTGCAGAAATAATGTTCAAGTAATAAAATAATGCCACATAGGCATTTCTAGTCACTTTATTTAATTAAAATAAAAAGGTTAAACCTTATTAAATTGTGACACCACTTTAAATCACATTCTCATGTACTGAAATATGTGGTGATGACATGTGTCAACATGATCCCATGTTTGAGTTGGAGAATATTAAATCTTAAGTAGTTTTTCAAAGAGTAGAAATTACTTTTCTCAAATAAAAGAAATAAGACAAGTGCTTTAATCCTTGTGATAATAGTGATGGTGTTAGATCATCTAGTTTGACTTTTTGTGTGATGATTAACAATAGTTAAGTATTTTTTGGTGATTGTGTACCTCATATTTATTTATAGACGCTAGTACCGACCAAGGATACGAGGAGGAAGGAGGATACTACGAGGAAGAAGCCGAGGAGAACTTCAACCACTGCTCTGCTCAAGGCAATACAATACTTGAAACCTTGCAAGCTAACCCTTGCAACTATGAAAGTTAGAGAACATATGCATTGCATTAAGAATGCTTGGTTAGATACATATGATGATGCCCAATCCTAGTTTTACTTGCAAGCTTAAGTAATTAATTTTCTTTATCAAAGCTTTCTCTTAGAGTTTACATGGTGACTTGTAGACTCTAGAAAGATAACTAAAGGTAGCATAAAGAGCATAAAATTTGGCCTAAGTTAGATAATCTTGATGTCATTCTAAGGAATGAGATTGATGTCACATCCCAAGATTTTCCAAATCTTGTTATGTGAAAAATAAATGAATAAAATAAAACTTTGTTGATTTTCAGAGTGAGAAGAAACTTTTGAATCCATTTGGAAACTTACAAAACCTATTTGGATCAAATAAAATATTAAAGGGATTTAAAAAGTTAAATAAATAATAAACTTCAAAATATTTAAAAATTACTATTTTGGATCTTTTAATAAAAGATTTGGTTTTCAAAAGAAAAGATAGATTTATAAATAAAGATTATTTTATAAAGCCAAATTAAACCTTGGCCAAGCTTTTGAAATAAAATATTTCTATTTGATAAAAATAGTAAAGGTTTATTCAAAATAAATTAATAAGGATTTTAATATCCAAGTTTTATAAATAAAGGTTTTACTGTTTTATTTAAAACATCAAAACTTATTAAATTATTTTAAATAAGTTTTCTAAGTATTTTATATTCTCAAATAAAACCTACTGAAGTGTTTTTGGTTTTATTTTAAATTTCAAAATAAAGATTTTAATAAAACAAATCCTATTTGATTTAACAATTAGGGTCTATTGTATTTAATTATTAATGGACCCTAAAATAAAAGGTTTTTTTATTTTAAAACAAGTTTCCAAGTATTCTTTATTCTCAAATAAAACCTACTGATTTGGTTTTGAAAATATTTGGATTTCAAATGGAGATTTTTAATAAATCAAACCCTATTTGATTAAATAACTAAAGGTCCATTTTATTTAATTAATGAATGGGTCCTAAAAAGAATAAAAATATTATTTTATTTTGGGATTTGGTTTATGTTGATAAACAGAACCAAAAACTCATTACAAGTGTGGTGATTGTTTGAATGTTTGAATAGTTGATTGAAATTCAGAACAGAAATTGAATTTGGAAAAAGAAAAAGATTCAGAACTGGAAAAAACTAGGAATCTGGTCGACCCAACCCAGCAGCCCAGTTTAGGCCCAACTCCAGCCCACCTTTCTTTCCCTCAGCGAAACGTTTTCTCACTCGAACTCACACCCACTAAGCCAATGACTAGTGGACCTCTTTCCCTCTCACTTCCTCACTGCCAGGTAGACCCCACCGCCAGCTCACCTGTCTTCAACCACGCGACCAGTTCTTCCTCCCCCCTCTCTCCCGTTTCTGTGATGAATTCGCGAGCATCAATTCGCGTTAACGCAGCAGTTAATCGCTCCTGCAACCACGCTGTCTTAATCGCCTCGCCCTTCTCCTCCTTTCCCCTTAGACACCACGCTCTGAACGCCACCAGGCTGCTCGAATCGTCTCCAAACCGCCACTGACTCCAACGACGCTCCGGCGAGGAATCCAGCAGCCCCACGCCACCTCTTGCCTCCTCGAGCACCCAGCCGTGACCTCCATCACCTGGCGGACCTTTCTGCAGCCGCAGCTCGCTCGCGCGCGTCCCTGAGCGTCGACAACATCTTCCCCGAGCCAGCGCCGCCGTCTGCTCCAATTGCAGCGACATCTCCTCGGTAAACCAGACCACCCCTCTCTTCCCCGTGGACACGATGATGATCGCCATGTTCTTGCGAACCTAACAGTGTCTCCCTTTCATCCTAGGGTGCCCCCTATCCTCGCCCTCGACGACCTCCAGAGCCGCCCGAGGCCCAGCTCATCTCCGGCGAGCAATCAAGCCCGCTCCAGTGCGCCCCTCGACAAGACGGCATCACCTTGAGCTTCCCCAGTCCTCTGCGAACGCTGTGAGTACCTCCCCAGCCACCCTTGCTTCCTGTATCGCCGGTGCCGCCACCGTCTGGCCGCTCCGCCGCCAGCCACCGCCGCAGCGCCGCTCGTTTAGGGTCGAGCTCACAGCAGCCGTCCGATCTCGATCTGGTGGATAGGATAGAAAGTAAGCGAATGGGTACGCACGCTTCTGAGCCGCATGATTCAACTTGATCCAACGCGCCAGAATGGCCGATCCGAGTGAAGCGGTACCGACGAATGAGAATAGGACGCGTGGCACCAGACGATTTAAAATATAATTTGAAATCAGATTTAGATGCCATTTTGAAACCCTTGTAACTTCTAAACCACACGTCCAAATTTTGCAAACTTTATATCAATAGAATCAGTGAGACAAGCCCTAGCCAACCATGCCTTTTGTTTAGTAAAAAGATTCTGTTAGAATGTTTGTTTTTGCAGAAACATTTGTATGCTTGTTTAGATTGTAAAAATTGTTCAAAAATGATTTTGGGGATAAAAATCTTTTACAAATGGTGTGATTTGAACCTACTGACCATAGGAAACACTTTGTGGTTTCAAAAATGTATTTGGTGAAGGAAAAGAATGATTCTTTGATTTAAAACCATTTCTAGTCAAATAGAAATGTGGTTTATTTATTAAAAATGGTTTTGGAAGAAAACCTATGGAAAATGTTTTGTTATAAACTCTCTGACTCCAAACACCAAGTTTTATGGGTTGAAAACATATTTGGTGAACCCTATAGATTAATGCCTTAGTAAAATATTTTCTACACCACATAAAATGATACTTTGTTTTGAAAATGGTTTTTGAAGTGAAACCTTTTGCAAATGACTTTGCCACTTTACAAAATGACCATTAGGTGTTTTCAAATGTTTATGACCCATTAGGAACCACTTTTTCAAACAAAACAAAGCTTGGCATGCTTGCATGCATTACTTTGACTTTGTCATTTTATGTGATGTTTTGCTTGATTGGTAGATTAAGTTTGTGCCTTGCTTGATTGAATTGTAGTGACTTGAAGAGTGTGATTTTTGCAAGGACAAGGAGTGAACCTATACCCTCTACCAAAAAGGCAAGTGATGCTTCATACTTTTTGTCCCATTACTTTCACTATGCACTAGTGATTTTCTCTAAGTAAAACTTGCATGGATTTTTGCTAAGTATAAACCTTGCTATAGGAAAACTAGTAGATGAAACCTTAGTGGAAATTTTCCTAAGTTAAGATTCCTACTACTATCAAGCTTAGCCTAGCTAATAGAAAACAAGGGTGGAATATATATTCACACTATGGAAAAATTTCTAAGTCTGAGGACTTGTGTTTTGTTTAATAAAACAACTAAGTTAATGAATCACCTGGGTGGAATGGTAATTGCTTGGTGGATTTTGGTTGAGTGGTTCACAAGGCCCATGTCTATGGTTTACCTTGTGTATCTCACTTGTGGATGGCCACCCAGGAACAAAGAGATTTGAGATGTCAAATGTTGAGAAGCTTCAAGTGCAACCACTTGGCATTATGGGCTCTGCCTAGATCATATAGGTTGCAAGAACTTAGACATATGGACAGTGGGTGGTAGAGTTTGATAGGTTGGAGCGCATCCATTTTGGTCTAAGGGAAGGCTTTTGAAAGATCTTGTCTTGGGAAACCAAGTCTTGTGGGGAAAGTGCACCACCTCTGCAGAGTGTAAAATCTAAGTACTTAGCCATGTCCCTGGTAAAGGACAATTTGAGCATTAAGACATGGAAGCAATCAAGAATCTCATCATTCAAATTTCTAAGTTAAAAACTTGTGGTTGAACAAGGGTTAAAGGATCTTCAATCTTTGATTGAGAAAAATGATTTTGTCAAGCAAAAACTTAGTGTTTTCAAAATGATAAGGAAAAAATTTATTTTGAGCAATGCAAGCCTCAACTCCACTTAGCCAAATGCATATAGATGATAGACTCCACTATACTACCATAGTATCACCTGGCAATACAATTCAAATGTATTGACCCTTGTGGCTGTAACTTGTAATGTTGCAGTTTGATTGATTTTAGTGAAGATTGATTGATTAGGATTACAAAGTCTACAACCAACTTCTGCATGTGGCACTTTGAAGATGAAGGACCCATGCTTATAGTTATTCCGCTGCAATGTATTGTAATAGCCAAATGAGCAATGTAAGATGTAATAAAATTATGTTATTCCTGGTTATAAAGTTATATTATGACCTCTGTTTCTTGATATTACATCTTAACTGTGGATGCTAGCTATTGATCCAGGGACTAGCATTGTAAACACAGGGGACTCCACCTTATATTGTGTAAAGGTTGGGACACTCCCTCTACAATTGAACTTAACAAATCCCCACTTGTTTACCATCCCTCATTAGTATTTACCACCACGTGTAGATGCTAGTGCTAAGCATAAAACTTGATCAACTTTAGATGGGAATACTTGGTGAAAATGGTTATGAAAAGCTTAGAATGATGAGTCATTCTACTGAAATGTTTTGACATGTGTTTCCGAACACCAGATGATTTTGATGATGAAAATGTTGAGGCATGAGCCTTATCCCTTTATAAAACTGGTGGTTGTCTGGATGCGATACCATTCCAATTTTTCCGTACAACCACAATACCCAAAATTTGGGTAGGGCTTGACTGGAAATTTATATACCTTAGTATGGATTCCCTCGCGGCCAAGGTCTGAGATGAGTCTACCTTGTGAAGATTGTCTACCTGTGCAGTACCCAAGATGACAGTTGGTCATGGTTGGGAGGCCAAACTCACAGGAGAGGTGCCTATACTAGGGCGTGTAACTGAAAGGTTAGGATTGATTATCCGCATACTGAGTATGGTGAATTCAGGATTGTTCCTGACGGATGTATCGAATGTTGTGGTGAAAGTGTACAATCTCTAGAGAGTGTCAAACTATTCGAATAGACGCGTCCGTGGTTATGGACAGTTGGAGTGGCCATACTGTTCCCCCGTCAGATGTTTTCAAAATGCCTTGTGAAATGATTTGTGACATTGACTTGACCACAACAGAGTTGTGATGTGAAATTCAAATTCCCACTTAGGTGTTATAAAACTTTCAACTAGATTTCTTTGCTTCTGAACTTAGTAGAGGTAATGTAGAGGTCCCAACCTTTAATAAGGTAGAGATCCCTATGTTTACAATGCTAGTCCCTGGATCAATAGCTAGAATCCACAGTTAAGATGTAATATCAAGAAACAAAGGTCATAATATAATTTTATAACCAGGAATAACATAATTTTATTACATCTTACATAGCTCATTTGGCTATTACATTACATTGCAGCAGAATATCTATAAGCATGGGGTCCTTTATCTTCAAAGTGCCACAGGCAAACAGGTTGGTTGTAGACTTTGTATTCCTAATCAATCAATCTTCACTAAAATCAATCAAACCTGCAACGTTACAAGTTACAGCCACAAGGGTCAATACATTTGAATTGTATTGGCAAGTTTCACTACTATGATGAATATAAGTGGATCCTATCATTGCATGCATATTTGGCTAAGTAGGGTTTAAGGCTCATTTGCAAAAAGCAATACTTTATCCTATATTTTCAAAATGGTTTTGTTCCTTTGTCAAATATTTTTGAACTCCTTAGTAAATCCCCAAGTGTCTTTGTCAAAATATCTTGAATTCCTTGGTACACCCCAAGTACTTCAAGTTTTTATCAAAACCTCTTGAGCCCCTTGGTAAATCCCCAAGTGCTTCAAGTTTTTATCAAAGTCTCTTGAGCTCCTTGGTACCCCCAAGTGCTTCAAGTCTTTTGTTGTCACTTAAAGTTTTTATTTTAGAAATTGGAATGTCGAGATTTCCCATAGCTTCAAGCTTTAGTTGCTCAGTATTGTCCATAACCGGGGACACGGCTAAGTACTTAGATTTTATTATCTTCTGCAGAAGTTGTACACTTTACCCACATGACACACTCTCATCTTGTTGACACCAGTGGCCGCTGGATAGGTACTTACCAAGATGGAGTACTGGCAGATTGAGAATGTGACGAAGTCTTTCCAGAGGGTCCTCCCATACACCATTGCTAGCTTGTCTTCAGGCACCCATGTAGGGTTTCGAGTTCCCTCATTTTCAGTAACCTGAAGACAATGCATGGGTCTTCCCAATGTAGTTGACTAAGCCAGAGCCATATGTAGCATGTGGCTGTACACGAAAGCCACAGTTGGAGAAACATGTTCCATCTCTAAGTCCCTGGGTGGTTTTCTTTTGGTGCACAACACAAAGAGATTGCCATAGACATGGTTCCTTTTGTTGCCACCTTGTCCAAAACTTGGGTAACCTTGTCCACCCAGGTGGTTCATTGAGTACTTGTTTTATTATATAAAACATAAGTCCTTTTCTCAACTTCATAAAAATCTCAACATGTATGTCTTCTCAAAACATATAGCATGGCTAAGCATTTTACAACTACATTGTTTTCACTAAGGAATATATAAGGTATCCTATTAGGATTTAGCATAGCATAAGTATAGAAATTCTTTTCATGCATGTTTCAAAATCCACTAAGTATAATGAAAGTAGTAGGACTTTAGATGATAGTGTCACTTGCCTTTTGGTAGGGAATGTTAGTTCACTCCTTGATCTTGCTAGTTTCACACTTTTCTAACTTCACTACAAATCAATCAAGCAAACACAATATCAACTAGCATTCCCACCAATAATCAAACAATTCAATCACACATAAAATAATAGAAACTAAGTCATGCATGCAAGCATGCAAAAATAGTTTTTATTTGTAAAGGTGGTTTCTACTAGGCTCTAAACATTGTAAGGTTCAAAGTGGCCATTTTCTAAAGTGGCAAAGTCATTTGCCAAAGGGTTTTATCTATAGATCATTTTTAAATCAAAACATTATTTCATGTGGTGAAAATGGTTTTTAGCAAAGTAACAACTTTATGTTGTTCACCAAATAGGTTGTTAATTCCCAAAACTTGGTGTTTAGGGTCAGTAGGTTTGATTTAAAACAATTTCCCAAAGTTTTTCCCCAAAAATCATTTTCATAGTAAAATCAATATTTTTAATTGACTAGAAATGGGCTAATTCAATTAATCCATCCTAATCTTTTCAAAATACCTTTTTAAATCCACAAGTTGGTTCCTAAGGTCAGTAGGTTCACAACAAACCAATTTGCAAAGAATTCAACCCTAAAAACATTTTGGAATAATTTTTATAACCTAAACAATCATATAAATGTTTCTGCAAAAACAAACAATCTAACAGATACTTTTTACAAAACACATTGCATGGTTGTCTAGGGCTTGTTCCACTGACTCCATTGATATAAAGTTTGCAAATTTTGGACGTGTGGATCAAAAGTTACAATGTTTTCAAATCTTCATCTAAATCTGATTTCAAATTCTGTTTTAAAACAAAGACTGGCCACGCGTTGCAATACTACTGGTCGATACCGGTTCGCACGGATCGGTCTATGCGGGGCGTTGGATTTCACTTAATCGCAGGGCGCAGGATGACTCATACCCTTTCGCTCAGGTTCTATTCTTAGCCAGACGATTTGCATCGCACGGCTCACAGCTGCTTAACCAGTAGTTGGCGGCGCTAGCGGCGGCTGGCGGCGGCGCGAGGTCAGGCGGTGGTGTCGCGGTGATTCTAGGAATCAAGGAGGAAGGGGAAGGTGCTCATCGTGCTCAGGGGATCGTGGCTATGCTCAACATGGTTGCGAGGAGGCGAGGGGCGCACTGGGGTGGGACTAATCGCTCGCCGGAGACGTCGTCGGCGTCAGATGGTTCTGTTCGCTGTCGGGGGCGATGTTGCAGATCGTCCTAAGACAAGATAAGGGCATTGTCAGATGCAGGAGAGTGTGGCGAGTGCGGGAGTATCATCGAGGGAGTGCGGGGCGGTCTGGCTTACCAGGGGGAGGTCGCCGAAGGAAGTAGCAGACGCGGCGGCGCTCAGTCAAGGTGGTTGCCGACGTTCTGGGGCGCCCGCGGTTGAATGGGAGGTACGGATAGATGCGCCTATGAGTGGGGATCATGGCGGTGTGCTTAGGAAGGCAAGGGGCGGCAGGGTTCGGCCGGAATTGGCTGGAGAGGCTCGCCGGAGCAGTGGCGGTGTTGCTTCGATTAAGGGCAGCCTGGTGGCTCTCGTGCAACGGGGTTTGAGGGGAAAGGAGGATAAGGCGCAGGCGTTTAAAACAGCGTGGTCGCAGGGGGAGTAATGGCCGTTAACAGCGCGAATTGATCGCCGGAGTAAAGGACAAGAAACGGCGAGGAGGAATCAGCGCGGTTTAAAGACGATGAACAGTGGTGTGGGGTCCTGTCGTCAGTGGGGGAGAGAGAGGGGAAGAGGGGCCACTGGTCAGTGTCTGTGCGGGTCAGTTAACAGGTGCGAAACGTTTTCTTCGGGGAGAGAGGGAGTGGGCTGGTTGTTGGGCTTGTTGGGATGGCCAGCTGGGCTGAGTCTGACTCTATTTTTTTCCAAATGCTTTTTCTTTTCTATTTCTATTTTTTGTTTTGAAATTCAAACAACAAATCAAACATTCAAATCAATTCAAACATTCACCACACTTGTATTGGGTTTTGGTTCTGTTTAACAACAGCGCTCCATGTCCCAAAATAATAAAATATTTTTATTTTAGGGTCCATTTATAATTAAATAAAATGGACATTAGCTAATAAATCAAATAGATTTTGATTTATTCAAAACTCCATTTTGAAATCTAGATATTATCAAACCAAATCAGTAGGTTTTATTTGAAAACATAAAATATTTGGAAAACTTGTTTAAAATAAATTAACAAGTTTTGAAAAATAGTAAAACCTTTATTTTTAATAAACTTGGATATTAAATCCTAATTATTTTATTTAAATAAACCTTTACTATTCCTATCAAAACAAAATGTTTTGTTTCAAAAGCTTGGCCAAGGTTTAATTTGGCTCTATAAAATAATCCTTATTTAGATTTCTTCCTTTTCATTTGAAAACCAAATCTTTTTATTAAAAGATAGTAATTCCAAAATAGTACTTTCAAATCTTTTTAACTTTATTGTTTATTTATCTTTTTAAATCCTTTTAGGATTTTATTTGAACAAAATAGGTTTGAAGGTTCCCAATTGGATTCAAAAAGTTTCTTCTCACCCTGAAATTCAACAAAGTTTTATTTTATTCATTTATTTTTCACATTACAAGATTTGGAAAAACTTGGGATGTGACAGGCTACCACCCTTAAAATAAATCTCGTCCCGAGATTTGGGAAAGCTAGGGTTACAAGTAGGTTCAAAGCAACTAGGGTACTACCACCCTTAAAAAATTTCCAACTAAATTACATGTTGGCTTGCTTGGGATCTTGGGGAAACTTCTCTGGGATAGCATCTGCGTAGTGTCCTTTGTTTCCACACTTGTCACAGGTGACAAGGCTGAGATCCTTCATAGGCTTGTTTATCTTGTTCTTCATCTTTTCTGGACAATTGCTTGCATAATGTCCTGGTTCTTTGCAATTGAAACAGTTGATGAGTTTGAGTCCTTCACGTGTCTCTTGTGGACAAGTTGCTGCATAATGGCCTATCTCTTTGCCGTTGTTGCACCATACCTGGCCAATCTCTTTATACTTCTGTTTTTCTGGACATTCACTGGAGTAGTGTCCCATTTCTTTACAATGATGACATTGCACATGGCTTTTGTCCTTCTTTTGCTTTTTGGGCTTCTCCAAAGCTAGGAGTGCATCTAGTTCATGTTGTTCATATGTTATCTTGTAGGTGGGAATGTCTACATGTTTCTTGGACCTTCTATTGCTCTTTGGATAATTCATATGTCTCTTCTTTGGTCCCTTAAATTGTGTTGTATTGCATGGAGGTATAAGTGGAGCTTTTCCTTTGTCCTCATTCTTCTTGGTAGACTTAGATCCTTCTAGATAGTTTGCTATCATTTGTTGCACTCCACCTTGTTTCCTTTGTTCAACTATGGAATATATGGGGCATTGGATAGGGACATGATTATTCCCTTCACATAGGTAGCAAGTCACTTGAGATGTGGGGCATTGGCCAACTGGATGTTTCTCTTCACAATTGGGGCATTGATTTCCATGCTCCTTGGAAGTGTGATCCTTGTCTCCACAAATATTGCAAGGTTTGGTTCCTTTTAGAATAACACCTTTGCCATCCTTTGAAAAGTTGCTTTCCATGTTGAGCATTTGGTCTGTCACCTTATGCAACATTTGGGCTTGGTCTTCCAAAAATCCTTGCAGGGTTGGATCTTCCCCACTGGTGTTGGCTATGAACTGAGCTGTCATTTGGTTCAACTGGTTTTGGGTTGCTATGAGTCCCTCCATGTGGTCCTCTTGGTTGGTGTTGTTGTCATCAACCTTGATGTTGGAGTCTCTTGGAGTAGTCATCTGTTTGGGTTGAATTGAGATTAGAATAGGCAAGATAATTCTAAGGAATCAATTCTAATCACACACATCACAATTTACACAAACAAGGGTGCAATCAATCACAAACAACTTTTCACTCAAACAACAAAGTTCAAGCACATACTTAGGCAACAAAATATTTTTGTTACACCACATAAGTTGGTGGGTTTGTCTTAACTAAAATATGGTGGTCCATCTATATGGTTCACTTGTGATCTTTCCATCCTTCTTGGTTGATTCCTTCTTGCATGAGTTCATGGTTTCCTTAGGAAAAATTCTTGGTCACAAAACTTCAAGTGATGTAAGCTCCTTCTAACTTGTGTTTCCTTAGTCTCCAATTCTTGAGCAAGATTTCCTTGTCTCACTTGTCCTTAGTGACATCCAAGGTTGAAGTCCTTGGTGAATATGCTGAAGATGTTGAAGTCATTAGAGTTGAAGAAGTTGAAGTCATTAGAGTTGAAGAAGTCCTTTGCACATGGTGAAGTCTTTGGCCATGGGGTAGGTTTTTCCATGAAGTTGAAGTAGAAGAGATGTAGAGTTGAAACCAAAATGGTTGAGGAAAGAGTTTACAAGATTGTTTGTAAATAAGTTTTGGAACAAATACAACTCCTATTTTTCTAAGGGTTTTTGTCCAATCCTAGGTTTACAAATCCTACAGGCAACACAATGCTCTGATACCATCTGTAGAGGTCCCAACCTTTAATAAGGTAGAGATCCCTGTGTTTACAATGCTAGTCCCTGGATCAATAGCTAGCATCCACAGTTAAGATGTAATATCAAGAAACAAAGGTCATAATATAACTTTATAACCAGGAATAACATAATTTTATTACATCTTACATAGCTCATTTGGCTATTACATTACATTGCAGCAGAATATCTATAAGCATGTGGTCCTTCATCTTCAAAGTGCCACAGGCAAACAGGTTGGTTGTAGACTTTGTATTCCTAATCAATCAATCTTCACTAAAATCAATCAAACCTGCAACATTACAAGTTACAGCCACAAGGGTCAATACATTTGAATTGTATTGGCAAGTTTTACTACTATGATGAATATAAGTGCATCCTATCATTGCATGCATATTTGGCTAAGTAGGGTTTAAGGCTCATTTGCAGAAAGCAATACTTTATCCTATCTTTTCAAAATGGTTTTGTTCCTTTGTCAAATATTTTTGAACTCCTTGGTAAATCCCCAAGTGTCTTTGTCAAAATCTCTTGAATTCCTTGGTACACCCCAAGTACTTCAAGTTTTTATCAAAACCTCTTGAGCCCCTTGGTAAATCCCCAAGTGCTTCAAGTTTTTATAAAAGTCTCTTGAGCTCCTTGGTACCCCCAAGTGCTTCAAGTCTTTTGTTGTCACTTAAAGTTTTTATTTTAGAAATTGGAATGTCGAGATTTCCCATAGCTTCAAGCTTTAGTTGCTCAGTATTGTCCATAATCGGGGACACGGCTAAGTACTTAGATTTTATTATCGCAGAAGTTGTACACTTTACCCACATGACACAATCTCATCTTGTTGACACCAGTGGCCGCTGGATAGGTACTCACCAAGATGGAGTACTGGCAGATTGAGAATGTGACGAAGTCTTTCCAGAGGGTCCTCCCATACACCATTGCTAGCTTGTCTTTAGGCACCCATGTAGGGTTTCGAGTTCCCTCATTTTCAGTAACCTGAAGGCAATGCATGGGTCTTCCCAATGTAGTTGACTAAGCCAGAGCCATATGTAGCATGTGGCTGTACACGAAAGCCAAAGTTGGAGAAACATGTTCCATCTCTAAGTCCCTGGGTGGTTTTCTTTTGGTGCACAACACAAAGAGATTGCCATAGACATGGTTCCTTTTGTTGCCACCTTGTCCAAAACTTGGGTAACCTTGTCCACCCAGGTGGTTCATTGAGTACTTGTTTTATTATATAAAACATAAGTCCTTTTCTCAACTTCATAAAAATCTCAACATGTATCTCTTCTCAAAACATATAGCATGGCTAAGCATTTTACAACTACATTGTTTTCACTAAGGAATATATAAGGTATCCTATTAGGATTTAGCATAGCATAAGTATAGAAATTCTTTTCATGCATGTTTCAAAATCCACTAAGTATAATGAAAGTAGTAGGACTTTAGATGATAGTGTCACTTGACTTTTGGTAGGGAATGTTGGTTCACTCCTTGATCTTGCTAGTTTCACACTTTTCTAACTTCACTACAAATCAATCAAGCAAACACAATATCAACTAGCATTCTCACCAATAATCAAACAATTCAATCACACATAAAATAATAGAAACTAAGTCATGCATGCAAGCATGCAAAAATAGTTTTTATTTGTAAAGGTGGTTTCTACTAGGCTCTAAACATTGTAAGGTTCAAAGTGGTCATTTTCTAAAGTGGCAAAGTCATTTGCAAAAGGGTTTTATCTATAGATCATTTTTAAATCAAAACATTATTTCATGTGGTGAAAATGGTTTTTAGCAAAGTAACAACTTTATGTTATTCACCAAATAGGTTGTTAATTCCCAAAACTTGGTGTTTAGGGTCAGTAGGTTTGATTTAAAACAATTTCCCAAAGTTTTTCCCCCAAAATCATTTTCATAGTAAAATCAATATTTTTAATTGACTAGAAATGGGCTAATTCAATTAATCCATCCTAATCTTTTCAAAATACCTTTTTAAATCCCCAAGTTGGTTCCTAAGGTCAGTAGGTTCACAATAAACCAATTTGCAAAGAATTCAACCCTAAAAACATTTTGGAATAATTTTTATAACCTAAACAAGCATACAAATGTTTCTGCAAAAACAAACAATCTAACAGATACTTTTTACAAAACACATTGCATGGTTGTCTAGGGCTTGTTCCACTGATTCCATTGATATAAAGTTTGCAAATTTTGGACGTGTGGATCAAAAGTTACAAGGTTTTCAAATCTTCATCTAAATCTGATTTCAAATTCTGTTTTAAAACAAAGACTGGCCACGCGTTGCAATACTACTGGTCGATACCGGTTCGCACGGATCGGTCTATGCGGGGCGTTGGATTTCACTTAATCGCACGGCGCAGGATGACTCATACCCTTTCGCTCAGGTTCTATTCTTAGCCAGACGATTTGCATCGCACGGCTCACAGCTGCTTAACCAGTAGTTGGCGGCGCTAGCGGCGGCTGGCGGCGGCGCGAGGTCAGGCGGTGGTGTCGCGGTGATTCTAGGAATCAAGGAGGAAGGGGAAGGTGCTCATCGTGCTCAGGGGATCGTGGCTATGCTCAACATGGTTGCGAGGAGGCGAGGGGCGCACTGGGGTGGGACTAATCGCTCGCCGGAGACGTCGTCGGCGTCAGATGGTTCTGTTCGCTGTCGGGGGCGATGTTGCAGATCGTCCTAAGACAAGATAAGGGCATTGTCAGATGCAGGAGAGTGTGGCGAGTGCGGGAGTATCATCGAGGGAGTGCGGGGCGGTCTGGCTTACCAGGGGGAGGTCGCCGAAGGAAGTAGCAGACGCGGCGGCGCTCAGTCGAGGTGGTTGCCGATGTTCTGGGGCGCCCGCGGTTGAATGGGAGGTACGGATAGATGCGCCTATAAGTGGGGATCACGACGGTGTGCTTAGGAAGGCAAGGGGCGGCAGGGTTCGGCCGGAATTGGCTGGAGAGGCTCGCCGGAGCAGTGGCGGTGTTGCTTCGATTAAGGGCAGCCTGGTGGCTCTCGTGCAACGGGGTGTCAGGGGAAAGGAGGAGAAGGCGCATGCGTTTAAAACAGCGTGGTCGCAGGGGGAGTAAAGGCCGTTAACAGCGTGAATTGATCGCCGGAGTAAAGGACAGGAAACGGCGAGGAGGAATCAGCGCGGTTTGAAGACGATGAACAGTGGTGTGGGGTCCTGTCGTCAGTGGGGGAGAGAGAGGGGAAGAGGGGCCACTGGTCAGTGTCTGTGCGGGTCAGTTAACAGGTGCGAAACGTTTTCTTCGGCGAGGGAGGGAGTGGGCTGGTTGTTGGGCTTGTTGGGCTGGCCAGCTGGGCTGAGTCTGACTCTATTTTTTTCCAAATGCTTTTTCTTTTCTATTTCTATTTTCTGTTTTGAAATTCAAACAACAAATCAAACATTCAAATCAATTCAAACATTCACCACACTTGTATTGGGTTTTGGTTCTGTTTAACAACAGCGCTCCATGTCCCAAAATAATAAAATATTTTTATTTTAGGGTCCATTTATAATTAAATAAAATGGACATTAGCTAATAAATCAAATAGATTTTGATTTATTCAAAACTCCATTTTGAAATCTAGATATTATCAAACCAAATCAGTAGGTTTTATTTGAAAACATAAAATATTTGGAAAACTTGTTTAAAATAAATTAACAAGTTTTGAAAAATAGTAAAACCTTTATTTTTAATAAACTTGGATATTAAATCCTAATTATTTTATTTAAATAAACCTTTACTATTCTTATAAAAAAAATGTTTTATGTAAAAAGCTTGGCCAAGGTTTAATTTGGCTCTATAAAATAATCCTTATTTAGATTTCTTCCTTTTCATTTGAAAACCAAATCTTTTTATTAAAAGATAGTAATTCCAAAATAGTACTTTCAAATATTTTTAACTTTATTGTTTATTTATCTTTTTAAATCCTTTTAGGATTTTATTTGAACAAAATAGGTTTGAAGGTTCCCAATTGGATTCAAAAAGTTTCTTCTCACCCTGAAATTCAACAAAGTTTTATTTTATTCATTTATTTTTCACATTACAAGATTTGAAAAATCTTGGGATGTGACAGGTAAATCTGGCTTTTTGCAAAATAACCCTAGAGCTTAGTACCCTACTACAAAACCCCCTTAACTTGTTAGTATTATTTTTTGAGTACTTAAAGAGTACTCATGGCTTTGTCCCTGGCTATTCCCGTGGCCAAACTATGAAGAGGAGTACCGGGATGACGGACCGCGGGAAGGTTACGACAACTAGGATCATCTCCCATCGTCAGCATTGCCTGTGACCCCGAAGATGGAGCTTCGTCTATGCTACCGTTATCTTTACGTTATTCCGCTGCTTGAGTTGTATTAAGAACTGGATCATGAGATCCTTATTTGTGTAAGACCTTATGTATGGTTTTTAATGGATGATGTACTATGATATCCAAATCTATTATGTCTCGCAAAAATGGTAATCCTGGGATTGCGATGTATGGCATAACAGGCATCGGGGATTAAATTTCCGGGTGTTGACAAGTTGGCATCAGAGCCATCCTGACCATAGGAGACCCTATTTAGAATAGACGTTTGAATCAAAAACTTAGTTTCAAATCCAAAGGAAATGAGTATTTACCAAAAACTTATTCTCATTCTTATCACTTTGATTCTTTCATGAAAATTCATGCTCCTCAAAAATTCTTGCAAAATATATAAAATTTGACACACTTGATCACTTACTCATCCTATATTCTTATAGATGGACATGAAGTACAACAAGTTTTATCAGTTGGGGAATGGAGGAGACCTCATCTTTGAGCGTGACTTGGACCAGCTTTCGGAACTTCTGGAGCGTCCGCACCCCAAGTTCTTCGGAGCTCAGCCAATGATGAGGAAGGAGAAGATCTGCAGTGGCTAGTCGTTGCAAGTCTCCGAGGAAAGATTGAACCTCCCACTGCATAAGGAATTCAGTTCACCTTAAGAGAGAACAACTGGCTCGATGGACTGGCCAGGGCAATGCAGGAAGCTCTTGCCCGTCTGTGTGGGCAGAGTATCAATCAGATCAAGGGTACCTGTTTTGATTTCTACCCAAGGCGTGATGTTATGGGACAGCCACTAGAGGCCCCATACCACCACGAGCTGAAGAGTCAATTGGACCACCTCAGCTTTATGATGTACGACCGTCAGAAGGAGTTGGACAATGCCCGTGCCTACGCCAACCACAAGTACGCCATCGCCAAGAAGAAGGATCAGACCATCGCCATGCTAGTGAAGGATCGCAAGTCTCATTGCCGTCAGCTTGACAAGAAGGAGCGCATCATTGCCCGTCTTCGCCACTGGATCACGGATTTGGAGGAGACCATCCACGAGAGAGACATGCAGTTAGAGGAGAGGGAGAATGTAGGGGAAGATCTTCGTGGAGACCCCTACTCCTATCTCAGCGATGATGATGACTTTCTGGAGGATCAGGCTATGGACTTCTTCATCGATGAGGATGATTTCGCCTTCATCGATGATGATGATGAGGAGGAGGAGGAGGAGGATGAGTACACCGACTCCAAGGAGTAGTAGCACTTGAGCACTAGCATTAGTGAGTTGTATTCGGTCCCACTGTATCGCAGCTTCATAGAATGGTTCTTAAAACCATCTGTTTTACTTTGATGTGGTGTGTGTTTGTATCGTGTGCTATGAATGAATGAATGAATGAAAAGCAAGTTGCTAGAAAAATCTGAGTCAAACTTCAAAAACTTTTCAAAAACCCTAAACCATTAGAAATTTCCCTCTTTTCTCATGATCTATCTCAATCTTCAGAAGCCTCGCGGAGGAAGTGGCTCAGCCCCAGACCTGATGTTGCAACTCTTACAAATGTTGGTTTCGTACCGCGAAGCCGAAAGAGTCGAACGTCAAGCCAACTTAGCCACCCTTCAACAGATAGCTCAGATGGCCAACAACAATCAAGGCCATGGAAATCAGGACAACCATGGATCTAAGCTCAAGAATTTCCAGAACACCAATCCACCTGTTTTCACTAAGTTAGAAGAACCCCTAGATGCAGATGATTGGCTGCAAACAATGGAGAACAATCTGGAAGTCGCAGGAGTGGAAGCTAACGAGAAACTTCTGTTTGCCACCCACTATCTAGCCGGATATGCAAGAGCATGGTGGAACAGCGTTCGTGCAATGACCGGAGGTCAGATGATGACTTGGGAGGAATTCAAGGTCAAGTTCAGCAGAACCCATGTGCCACCGGGTTTGATCAAGAGGATGAGAGATGAATTCAGAGAACTAAAGCAAGGAAGGATGATAGTAGTGGAATACCGTGACAAATTTTTGTCATTAGCTAGGTATGCCCTAGATGAGATCGACACTGAAGCCAAGAAGAAAGAGAGATTCCTGAATGGTCTGCATGATGAGATGCAGACGGTGTTAGTCAATATCCCCTTTGCTGATATTGAAGCCATAGTCGACTCTGTCATACAGATGGAACGAAAGATCAACCAAGCCAATGAGAACCGCAAGCGCTGCATGATGCATCAACCAGGAACCCACCAGACACCAAAGTATCGCCCCAACCCATCTCCAAGATTTGCCCCAAGAAACAACAGACCCCCGATGAACCATCTGAACTATCCCAACCGTGGAAACCCAAGGCCCGGAGGAAACCACAACAACCCCGGCAACTCTAGCAATTTCAACCGTGCACAACCCAAGTTCAACAACAACAATGCCGCCACCAACACCAACACTGCCCCAAGGACTGGAAGCAATGTTGTGCCTGTTGCAGTAAAGGACAAGTCGCAAGTGATTTGTTATGAATGTGGAACCAAGGGTCATTATTCCAATGAGTGCCCCAAGAATATTGCCGCAGCCCCCAATGCAAATGCCCTAGCTCAGCAGCAGCGTCCTGTTCAACCAGGAAGAAGGTTTGCCCTAGGGAATTCGCTCAACCGCAACGGCCGTCTTTTTGTCATGCATGCCGAAGAAGCCCAGGAAGCACCAGATGTCGTGTTGGGTATGTTTTCTGTTAAATCAGTACTTGCAAGAGTGTTGTTTGATTCTGGAGCATCGCACTCATTTGTCACTGAAGAATTTCCATGCACTAGTAAGATTCAACCAACCAAATTGAAGCATGTTATGATTGTTCAAATACCTGGTTCAACCACCAAAGCTAGGAAAATATGCAAAGCCGTCCCTATCCGAATCCATGTCATAGATTTTTATGCTAATCTAATAGTACTCGGAACTAAAGGTTTGGAAGTAGTACTAGGAATGGATTGGATGTCCAAACATAAAGGATTAATTGACTTTGCCAAGAAAGCCATAACCATGACCAGTACAGCCGGAGTATCAGTCGAGCATATATCTGAAACCTTGCCTCGCCTGTTCAAGTGCAACAAGAGTATAGCCCAACCTACCATTGACCAAGTCCGGATAGTCCGTGAATACCCCGATGTATTTCCAGATGTTTTGCCTGGTATGCCCCCAGATCGGGATATCGAGTTTATCATTGAACTAATCCCTGGAACTGGACCCATAGCCCAGAGACCATATAGTATGAACCCGTCGGAACTAGAAGAACTGAAGAAGCAACTGGATGCCATGCTGGAAATTGGACTGATTCAACCAAGTGCATCACCATGGAGATCACCTATCTTGTTTGTGGACAAGAAAGATGGAGGTAACCATTTGTGTACGGATTATAGGAAGTTGAATGACGTTACTATCAAGAACAAGTACCCACTGCCGAAGATAGAAGATTTGTTTGACCAGTTGACTGGTGCCACAGTGTTTTCTAAGATCGATCTTAGAACTGGCTATCATCAACTCAAGATTCGCACAGAGGATATTCCAAAGACTGCTTTTACCACCAGATATGGATTATACGAGTATACCGTCATGTCTTTTGGATTAACCAATGCCCCCGCTTATTTCATGAACCTCATGAACAAGATTTTTATGGACTTCCTAGATAAGTTTGTCATTGTTTTCATCGATGACATTTTGATTTATTCCAAATCAGAAGAAGAACATGAGCTACACCTAAGTACCATTCTTGCAACCCTTAGAGAGCATCAGTTGTATGCCAAGTTTAGCAAATGTGAATTCTGGTTACAGGAGGTAGGATTCCTCGGCCACATTGTATCAGCCGGAAGAATTGCCATTGACCCTACGAAGGTGAAAGATGTCAAAGATTGGCAAGCCCCAACCACTCAAACCCAAGTTCGTGCGTTTCTCGGATTAGCGGGATACTACCACAAGTTCGTAGAAGGATTCTCGAGTATTGCCAGACCCATGACTCAATTGCTGAAGAAGGACAAGAAGTTTGAATGGATGGACGAATGTGAAGCGAGTTTTCAAGAACTCAAGAGAATATTGATTTCAGCCCCAATCTTGATCATGCCGGACATCACCAAGCCCTTTGATGTGTATTGTGACGCATCCAATATCGGTCTCGGATGTGTGCTAATGCAAGAAGGCAATGTTATATCTTACCTATCCCGACAACTGAAGCAGCATGAACAGAACTATCCAACCCATGACCTTGAACTAGCAGTCGTAGTTCTATCCCTGAAGACATGGAGGCATTATCTCATGGGAAACCATTGTGAGATTTATTCGGATCACAAGAGCCTGAAGTATATATTCACTCAGAAGGATCTGAATATGAGACAGAGAAGATGGATTGAGCTAATCAAGGACTATGATCTGGACATTCACTATCACCTCGGTAAAGCCAATGTTGTAGCAGATGCCCTTAGCAGATTGCCGTGCCGCTTGAACTCCATGATTCTAAAGGAGCAACCAAGTTTGCACAAAGAGATGGAAGATTTCAGAATGGAATTGGTAAGTGAAGGATTTTTGGCTAGCATAGAAATTCAACCCACTTTGATCAGTAAGATCAAGGAGGCGCAGAAAGGAAATGCTAGTATCGATGGAATCAAGCGTCGTATCGGTACATGCAAAGTACCCGGATTCGCCGAAGACGAAGAAGTAGTTCTGTGGTACAAAGGACGCCTTTGTGTACCAGCAGATTCGGAATTGAAAGAAGTGATTTTGAAAGAGGCCCATGACACTCTTTATTCTATCCACCCCGGAGGAACAAAGATGTATTAGGATTTGAAGGAACAATTTTGGTGGCATAATATGAAGAGAGAAATCAGAAGCTATATCACCAAGTGTGATATATGTCAGAGAGTCAAGGCGGGACATCAAAGATCCGCTGGATGTTGCAACCTCTACAGATTTCGGAATGGAAATGGGATTCAGTTGGAATGTACTTTATCACCGGATTGCTTACTAAAGGGTTTCGCAGCATAGTAAATCAAAAAAATTCTACAGATGCAAACGGGAAAGCCAAGATCTAATCTAGGAGATGCAAACAACGAGGGGGATTAGATGAGATCTTCATACCCTTGAAGATTCGCACAGCGGAACGTTCATCGAAACGTGGGTGATGTAGTCGTACTCGCTTCTCCTCCTCGCGATCCGATCCGATCTAACACCGCAAGTGGCGATGCCTCCGAGAGATGCACACGTGCGGCACCTCGACGTCTCCTCCTTCCTCGGTCCACCAAGTATGGTGGAGAGACGGATTGGATCTACAACGTGACGGTGCGGTGCAAGTGGTGGAGAGTTTCTGCAGCAGGGCTTCGCCTACGTGCAGTCGGGAGGGAGAGAGAGAGGAGGGCAGCAGGGCGGCTAGGGTTGTGGAGGAGGTGTGGGGGGAGGGTGTGCCCCAGCCCTCTATATATAGAGGGGTGGGCGCCATCCCTAGCCCCTCCCCCAAGCCCTAGGCCGGTGGCCAACGAGGGAGGAGTGGGGGGCAAGTTCCCCCCTTCTAGAAGCTTTCGTAGGGTTTGCCCTAGATCTGGACGGCTGGGCCCTATGGGGCCTTGTGCCCCTGGCCCAATGCGGCCAGGGCACTCCCTCATTGGCCCATGCCCCCTCCTAGCAGAAGCTTTCCAAATCACCTGAAGTATACATCCAATCCATTCCTAGTACTACATCCAAATCATCGAGGTCTGGAAACCCATATTGACTCCCTCACATTCATCGATGATCATATCGGATGAACCACGATGCCAGGATTCAATCAATCCCATATATATATTCCCTTCGTCTCGCGATATTTTACTTGCCCGAGATTCGATCGTCGGTACCATCATACCTAGTTCAATCTCGTTCATAGCAAGTACTTTACTCGTTCCGTAATCCGATATCACTTTGTGATTAACTCCTTAACCACATGCTTGCAAGTGGGTCCAATGCACTTGCAACCACGCCAAGCTCAGTGATGAAGTTCCTGATCCAAGCTCCTTCACTTGACGCTTCTGCAGCAGCCATGTATTCCGCTTCTACTATAGATCCCGCGATCACGCTTTGCTTGCAGCTTCTCCAGCTCACAACTCCTCCATTCAAAATATAAACGTATCCTATCTGAGATTTAGAATCATCCTTGTCGGTGTCGAAACTAGCGTCGACGTAACCTTTTACGACGAGTTGTTCATCACCCCCATAGACTAAGAACATTTCTTTAGTCCTATTTAGGTACTTTAGGATGTTCTTCACGGCTGTACAGTGTTCCACTCCTGGATCACTCTGGTATCTGCTCGTCAAACTAAGAGCATTGGACACATCCGGTCTAGTACACAGCATGGCATACATGATAGAACCTATGGCCGAGGCATAAGGCACTTTGCTCATAGCTTCTCTATCATTTACCGTAGCTGGACACTGAGCCTTGCTCAATATCTTACCTGACAACATAGGCACTGAACCTTTCTTTGCCTTATCCATTCTGAACCTTTTAAGAACTTTGTCTAGGTATGTACTCTGGCTTAAAGCTATCAGGCGTCTTTGTCTATCTCTATAGATTTTGATGCCCGATATATAAGCAGCTTCACCTAGGTCTTTCATTGAAAAACACTTGTTCAAATAACTCTTCACATCGTTAAGCATGTTAATGTCATTTCCAATAATCAATATGTCATCCACATATAGTACCAGAAATGTCACCGAGCTCCCACTCACTTTCTTGTAGATACAAGCTTCGTAGCAATTTGGAACAAATCCAAAGCTCTTGATCACTTGATCAAAACGAAGGTTCCAACTCCGAGATGCTTGCTTCAGTCCATAAATGGAACGCTGAAGTTTGCATACTTTATCAGCATCCTTAGGATCGACAAAGCCTTCGAGTTGCATCATATACAACTCTTCATCAATGTTGCCATTGAGGAAAGCAGTCTTGACATCCATCTGCCATATTTCATAATCATGAAACGCAGCAATTGCTAATAAAATCCGAATGGACTTAAACATCGCTACGGGAGATAAAGTCTCATCGTAGTCAACACCTTGAACTTATCGAAAACCTTTTGCAACAAGTCGTGCTTTATAGACGGTAACATTACCATCCGCGTCCGTTTTCTTCTTGCAGATCCATTTGCACTCAACGGCCTTTCGGTCGCTAGGAGGGTCCACCAAAGTCCATACTTGGTTTTTGCTCATGGATCCCAATTCGGATTTCATGGCCTCTAGCCATTTCTCAGAGTCTGGGCTCATCATCGCTTCCCCATAGTTCGTAGGTTCACTGTCTTCTACCAACAAGACAGTCAAGACAGGGTTGCCGTACCACTCAGGAGGGGCACGCGACCTTGTCTACCTGCGACGTTCAGTAGCAGCATCGTCCGAAGCTTCATGATCCTTGTCATTAGCTTCCTCTATTGTTGGTGCAGGCGGCACTGGAACAATTTCAGGTGCTGCGCTACTCTCCAGTTCAAGAGAAGGTTCAACAACCTCGTCTAGCTCTACTTTCCTCCCACTCACTTCTTTCGAGAGAAACTCCTTCTCAAGAAAGGAACCGTTCTTTGCGACAAACACTTTGCCTTCGGTTCTGTGATAGAAGGTATACCCAATAGTTTCCTTAGGGTATCCTATGAAGACGCATTTCTCCGCTTTGGGTTCGAGCTTGTCCGGCATCTTGACGTAAGATTCGCATCCCCAAACTTTAAGAAACGACAACTTAGGTTTAGCACCAAACCACAGTTCATACGGTGTCGTCTCAACGGATTTAGATGGTGCCCTATTTAAAGTGAATGCAGCGGTTTCTAATGCATAACCCCAAAATGATAACGGCAAATCAGTAAGAAACATCATCGATCGGACCATATCTAATAGGGTTCGATTCTGACGTTTAGACATACCATTGCGCTGTGGTGTTCCGGGTGGCGTGAGTTGCGAAACGATTCCGCTTGCTTTAAGATGCGTGAGAAAATCATAACTCAAATATTCACCTCCACGATCGGATCGTAGAAACTTAATTTTTCTGTTACGATGGTTCTCCACTTCATTCTGAAATTCCTTGAACTTTTCAAATGTTTCAGATTTATGTTTCATTAAATAGATATACCCATATCTACTTAAGTCATCGGTAAAAGTGAGAAAATAGCGATATCCACCGCGCGTCAAAACACTCATCGGTCCACATACATCGGTATGTATGATTTCCAACAAGTCCGTTGCTCGCTCCATCATTCCAGAGAACGGGGTTTTGATCATCTTGCCCATGAGGCATGGTTCACATGTGTCAAATGATTCAAAATCAAGAGACTCCAAAAGTCCATCAGAATGGAGTTTCTTCATGCGCTTTACACCAATATGACCTAGACGACAGTGCCACAAATAAGTAGTATTATCACTATCTACTTTGCATCTCTTAGCCTCAATGTTATGGATGTGTGTTTCATCCCTTTCGAGATTCAGAAGAAATAAACCATTCACAACAGGTGCATGACCTTAAAGATGTTACTCATATAAATAGAACAACCATTATTCTCCGATTTAAATGAATAACCGTCTTGCAATAAACACGATCCAGAAATAATGTTCATGCTCAACACAGGCACATAATAACACTTATTAAGGTTTAAAACTAATCCCGAAGGTAAAACTAAGGAGAGCGTGCCGACGACCATCACATCAACTCTTGATCCTTTGCCAACATGCATCGTCACCTCATCCCTCGCAAGACGCCATCTATTCCGTAGCTCCTGTTTCGAGTTACAAATATTAGCAACTGAACCAGTATCAAATACCCAGGCACTACAACGAGGGCTAGTAAGGAAAACATCAATAACATGTATATCAAATATACCTTTGATGGTGCCTGCCTTCTTGTCCGCTAAGTACTTCGGACAGTTGCGCTTCCAGTGACCCTTGTCCTTGCAATAGAAGCACTCAGTGTCCGGCTTGGGTCCAGACTTAAGCTTCTTCTCAGCAGGGGCAACGCGCTTGCCGCCGCCTTTCTTGAAGGGCTTCTTTGCACCCTTACCTTTCTTGAAGGTGGGGGGCTTGTTGACCATCAACACATGATTATCCTTTTTGATGTCCACCTCTACAGACTTTAGCTTTGCGAAGAGCTCGGTGATCGTATCAGTGGAACCAATCTGATTGTGAGTCACTACAAAACTTTTGTAGCTAGGAGGGAGTGATTGCAGAACCATGTCAATCTTGAGCTCCTCTGGAATCTTGCAGTCCAGTTTCTCAAGGCGTTGAGTGTAGCCCGACATCTTTATTTCGTGCTCACTAACGGAACTCC
This sequence comes from Avena atlantica, assembly GCA_910589765.1. Taxonomy (NCBI): domain Eukaryota; kingdom Viridiplantae; phylum Streptophyta; class Magnoliopsida; order Poales; family Poaceae; genus Avena; species Avena atlantica. Next base: position 392,100,967 of record OU342735.1, read on the forward strand.
CTTCCTCCATCTTGTAGTTAAAAAATTTCTCAGAGATCTCATATCTCTCAGAACGGGCCTGAGTCTGAAACATGGTTTTCAGCTCCTCAAGAATCTCAAAGGGCCCGAGATAGTCTTCAAAACGATTTTTAAGGTCCGATTCCATAGCAAACAACATGGTGCTCTTAATCACACCATAATCATCTTTGCATGACTGATAGACAGCTTTCTCATCAGCCGGCGCATCTACAGCAGGGGCGTCACCTAACGCATTCTCAAGGACATAGTCCTTTTGACCGCCAGAGAGAATGATTCTCAGATTGCGGAACCAGTTGGTGAAGTTAGACCCATTGTTTTTAAGCTTTTCCTTCTCAGCAAAAACGTTGAAGTTGAAGTTGGACTTAGCCATTTGATCTACAATGTTTGCAAGTACAAATTAACTATGTTCATGATAACTAGTTCAACTTAATCAAATTACTAGATGAACTCCCACTAAATTCAACATCCCTCAAGTTGTTTAGTGAACATGATCCAAATTCACCACACCTATCCGATCTTCACGAGAAGAGATGTGGTTTCAATGGTGGACAAGGAAGTGTCGATCATATCATTCATATGAATCATGCTTAACCTTTCGGTTCATGTGTTCCGAGGCCATGTTTGTACATGCTAGGCTCATCAAGTCAAACCCAAGTATTTCCGTGTGTGCAAAACTGGCTTGCACCTGTTGTATGTGAACGTAGAGTCTATAGCACCCGATCATCACGTGATGCTTAGACATGACGAACTTTCGCAACGGCGCATACATGGGGAGAACACAGTTTTATATTGATCTCTAAGTGAGGAATCATCTTATAATGCTACCGTCGTGATCTAAGCATAATAAGATACATAAAAGGATAAACATCACATGCATATAACTTTATGTGACATGGTATCGCCAATATTCGCGCAATGATCTCCATCTTGTGCATGCCGGCATGATCTCCAACACTCCACCATGATTGCCTCCACCACGAATAGCAACTACAACTATTGCTAACTACTTAGCGATAAGTAAAGCTATTACATGGCGTATAAGAAGTTGACACACAGGTCATACACAGTTATAAGGACAACCATATGGCTCCTGCCGGTTGTGTACTCATAGACATGCAAGTCGTGAAACATTACAAAACATGATCATTGCATACAACATACACATCACATCTTGGGCCATACCATATCACAGAAAATACTCCCTGCAAAAACAAGTTAGACGCCTCTACTTTGTTGTTGCATGTTTTACGTGGCTTATGGGAGTAGCAACCTAAGAACGATTCTTATCTACAGAAAGCCACAACGGTGATATTATGGTTGCCAAACTCCGGTGTAAATCCCATGACAACTATAGTGAGAGAAACTGGCATCCACCAGCCGCATGTGTGGAACAAGCCACACGTCAAGTGCGGAGCCGGTCTCGCGAACGACATCGCGTAAGGTTGGCCTGGACCGCTTCAATCTCACTATCCCGCGTCATAAGAAGAACACAAACAAGAGGCTTGCAACAGAAAACATCAACGCCCGCAACAACCATGTTGCGTTCTACTCGTGAAACACATCTACGCATAGATCTAGCTCTGATACCACTAAAGGGTTTCGCAGCATAGTAAATCAAAAAAATTCTACGGATGCGAACGGGAAAGCCAAGATCTAATCTAGGAGATGCAAACAACGAGGGGGATTAGATGAGATCTTCATACCCTTGAAGATTCGCACAGCGGAACGTTCGTCGGAACGTGGGTGATGTAGTCGTACTCGCTTCTCCTCCTCGCGATCCGATCCGATGTAACACCGCAAGTGGCGATGCCTCCGAGAGATGCACACGTGCGGCACCTCGAAGTATCCTCCTTCCTCGGTCCAGCAAGTATGGTGGAGAGACGGATTGGATCTACAACGCGACGGCGCGGTGCAAGTGGTGGAGAGTTTCTGCAGCAGGGCTTCGCCTACGTGCAGTCAGGAGGGAGAGAGAGAGGAGGGCAGCAGGGCGGCTAGGGTTGTGGAGGAGGTGTGGCGGGAGGGTGTGCCCCAGCCCTCTATATATAGAGGGGTGGGCGCCAGCCCTAGCCCCTCCCCCAAGCCCTAGTCCGGTGGCCAAGGAGGGAGGAGTGGGGGGCAAGTTCCCCCCCCCTTCTAGAAGCTTTCCTAGGGTTTGCCCTAGATCTAGCCGGCTGGGCCCTATGGGGCCTTGTGCCCCTGGCCCAAAGCGGCCAGGGCACTCCCTCATAGTCCCATGCCCCCTCCCGGCAGGTGGGGCCATGTTGGTCCCCCTCCAGAAGGTTCTAGAAGCTTTCGGTACAATACCGATTAACCCGAAACAATTCCGAACTCCAAAAACTGCATTGCCTTATATGAATCTTATTCTCCGGACCATTCCAGAACCTCTCGTGATGTCACGGATCCCATCCGAGACTCCGAACAAAAACTGACAAACCAATTATCCAATCTATCCTAGCGTCGAGACACGTTAAGTGTGTGAGCCTTCGGGTTCGAGAATATGCAGACATGATCTTATATCAATAATCAACAGCGGGGTCTGGAAACCCATATTGACTCCCACACATTCATCGATGATCATATCGGATGAACCACGATGCCAGGGTTCAATCAATCCCATATATATATTCCCTTCGTCTCGCGATATTTTACTTGCCCGAGATTTGATCGTCGGTACCGTCATACCTAGTTCAATCTCGTTCACAGCAAGTACTTTACTCGTTCCGTAATCCGATATCACTTTGTGATTAAATACTTAACCACATGCTTGCAAGCGGTGTTGATATCGATTACCGAGTGGGCCCAATGTATATCTCTCCGACTTGGGAGGGACAAATCCCATCTCGATACATACAACCCAACATGTACTTTCCGATCACCTGAGAGACACCTTTATGATCACCCTCTCATAGGATGACGTTTGATGACCTCAAAGCTTTCTTCCGATACCAGGGAGTTGTATTATCTCATGGTCTAAGGAATACAATATTTGACATAAGAAAAGCTTCGCAAAGATGAACACGATGAAACGATCTAATTGCTCCGCTTAGTTTGGGTCTGTCCATCATATCATTATCCCAATGATATGATCTCATTATTAATCGACAATTCATGTCTATGGTTAGGAAACCTTAACCATCATTAATCAATGAGCTAGTCCATAGAGGCATACTAGGGACACGGTGTTGTTCACAAACCACACAAGTATTAAAGTTTCCACTTAATACAATTCTAGCATGGAATATAAACTTTATCACGAACAAGAATTATAATAATAACATCTTTATTATTGCCTCTAGGGAATAATTCCAACACCTACTTCTAGTAGGTGAATTGAATCTATCTAGGTCATAGTGGATAGATTGTCCAAAGTCGCCAATTTCTTACCAGTCAAGACCACATACCAGAGTTCAAAGCTAGCGGAGTTATACATCGCTAGAATCGTCAGTTTGCACGGGGTTCCCAAGAACATCGTATCGGATCGAGGAACTTAGTTTACCTCGAGATTCTGGAAGAAAGTCCAAGAAGGTTTAGGAACCCGACTAGATTCCAGCACAGCTTATCACCCTTAGACCGATGGACAAACAGAACGAGTAAATCAAATACTCGAAGATATGTTGAGAGCATGTGTGCTAGAGTATGGATCTAAATGGGAAGACTGTCTGCCTTTCGCAGAATTTTCTTACAACAACAGTTATCAAGCTAGTCTACAAATGGCCCCATTTGAATTCATGTATGGAAGGAAGTGTCGCACCCCTTTGAATTGGTCAGAAGTAGGAGAGAGTCAGATTTTCGGACCCGGCATCCTACGAGAAGTAAAAGAGAAAGTTCACAAGATTCATGAGCACCTCAAGACCACCCAGTCAAGACAGAAGAGTTACGCCGACAAAAGACGTCGAGACCTCGCTTTCAATATCGGAGATTTTGTGTACCTTAAAGTGTCGCCGTTGAAGGGAATGCAGCGTTTCCAACTGAAAGGAAAGTTAGCCCCTAGATATATCGGACCCTTCAAGATTCTGAATCGTCGAGCAGAAGTATCATATCAATTGGAAATGCCACAAGAAATGTCAGCAGTGCACAATGTGTTCCATATATCGTTACTTCGCAAATGCCTTGAAGTTCCGGAGAAGAATGAAGTTTTCAAGAACATTGATCATCGGACCATAGAGATCAACAATGACCTGAACTATCCCTAAGTACCCATCCGTATTTTGGAAGAAGCTTTCAGAACCACCAGGACCGGAAGCATCAAGTTTCTCAAGATTCAGTGGAGCAATCACACTGAAGAAGAAGCTACATGGGAGTGCGAAGATCACATCAGGACGGAGTTTCCCGATCTCCTTAAATCCTAGGTAATCTTTTTTATTCCTTTTTCAAATCTCGAGACGAGATTTTTGTTAAGGGGGGAAGGTTTGTAACATCCCAAAAATATAACACAAGGATCATCAAACTCTAATCACTAAAATTAGGGTTAACAAAAACTTTGATTAATTTAAAATCATATGAATGCACGTGTGAATGAGATGATTTGATAAATGCATGAATGAACCTGTGGGATTAACCTAAATAGCAAGAAATGGTTTAAAGATGAAAATAACATTATATAAAACATTTGCATGCAGAAACAAAACAAGATAAATTCAAAAACAAATAAAATAAAGCAAATGGTCATTTTTGCCAATCTTGCTCACTAGGTCACTTTGAGTGTTTCTAGTTCAAGATCTGAAATAGAAACTTTGCCAACTCTTTTCACCCCTTGCTAGAACAAGTAAAAGTGAATCAAAGCCCACCTTTCAAACTTGCAGAAACATTTGGCAACCTCATTCAAATCAGAATTCAAAATTGAATCTTTAGCATATGTGAAGATCACCCATTTTCAAAACCCAACCAAACCAGTGCCCCTTGACTAATCCAACTAACCAGACACTCCCTAGTATGTGCCTAGCAAACCCACAAAGTTTGAATCCAAAATTCAAATTTAAAATTCTTGCGGTTATTTCATCAAACACCTTGCAGATACAAATCAAAACAAACCTCAAACACTATAGTGTGCAGTAAATTTGGCCTAACTTGTTCCCTATCTATCTCACAGTACACCTTCAGTAGATCATCTAACTAGTTTAACCCCTCTAGCTCACTGTAAGCAGGACCATGCCATTAATGGAAAGAAGCCGAGCCTCACCTTGCCACCCCATTGTCGACAGCAAGCTAGGAGCAACACTAAGCCTACATGTCTAGCAGGCAACCCACCGTCCACCGCCCCTCTATGTCCCAGCCCCGAGCAATGCCAGCCCCTGGACCACACGACACGCCCATGCCAAACCTCTCTGCGCACGAGCCGAGAGCGTGCCAGTGCGCCACCCTCGACCAGCACCCACAGACCGCACGCCGCCCTCGCCGCGTGCATGCGTGATCACCACCGTCCCAGCATCCCCGCAGACATGCCCGTTCGCTTCCACGCGGACCACGCGCGTTGTGCGCCCAGAGCATCGAAGCGTTCCGACTAATCAGCATCGCCCCACGCCTCGCCACCGCGCCGTTGAGCTTCGCCAGGGAGCACCGCACCACCCCTACCGTCTCCCATGCCAGTAGGCGCCTATACCATCGCCTCCGACGACCTCAGCCCACGCTGTGCTGCCCCTCTCGCTCGCCTATAAAAGGAGCCCTCCCCAGCACGAATTCGCCACACCAGTTCACTCCCCTCTCGCTAAGAACCACCCCACCTCACTCCCGGAGCAAGGCAAGCACCGCATCGCCGGAATTTGGCTAGAGCCCACCACTGCTGGAGGAGAAGGGAGCCATCGATTGGAGCCGCCCCAGGAAAAGCTGCCGGTACTAGGAGAACCGCCATCATCGACTTCGTCATTCGCCCCCATCGTCGACCCTCGCCTGAGCCCCTGTGAGGCTCCCACGACCCCCACCTGCCATGCTAGGGTTCTGTCTCGCCGGAGTTGCCCGACGTGGACGATGAACCAGAGCCGTCCGATTAGAACCAGATCCCACGGTCTACGTTGCCCCATACCGCTTCGCCCCTCCCCGTCTCACAGACGCGTGGGGACAGCCATTGAACCAGCCCGTGTACGCGCTGTGTGTAGTGGGCCGGCCTAGTAAGACATCCCGCGCGACCCAACAATTCAAATTAAGCTTTATTCATTTAATTTCAAATATAGTTCTGTACCTAGATTCAAAAATCAACCCAGCTTGATTCACTGAACCAAAATGCGTGAAAACAATTTTGTTAGAAAGGTACTGAAATGCTTAATCCAAACCCGTTGGATTCAAACCATTTGGATTTGTAGATCAACCATGGTAAAAATAACAAGGCAGGAGCTTGGTGAAAATGGTTATGAAAACCTTAGAATGATGAGTCATTCTACTGAAATGTTTTGACATGTGTTTCCGAACACCAGATGATTTTGATGATGAAAATGTTGAGGCATGAGCCTTATCCCTTTATAAAACTGATGGTTGTCTGGATGCGATACCATTCCAATTTTTCCGTACAACCACAATACCCGAAATTTGGGTAGGGCTTGACTGTAAATTTATATACCTTACTATGGGTTCCCTCGCGGCCAAGGTCTGAGATGAGGCTACCTTGTGAAGATTGTCCACCTGTGCAGTACCCAAGATGACAGTTGGTCATGGTTGGGAGGCCAAACTCACAGGATAGGTGCCTATACTAGGGCGTGTAACTGAAAGGTTAGGATTGATTATCCGCATACTGAATATGGTGAATTCAGGATTGTTCCTGACGGATGTATCGAATGTTGTGGTGAAAGTGTATAATCTCTGCAGAGTGTTAAACTATTCGAATAGCCGCGTCTGCGGTTATGGACAGTTGGAGTGGCCATACTGTTCCCCCATCAGATGTTTTCAAAATGCCTTGTGAAATTATTTGTGACATTGACTTGGCCACAATAGAGTTGTGATATGAAATTCAAATTCCCTCTTAGGTGTTATAAAACTTTCAACTAGATTTCTTTGCTTCTGAACTTAGTAGAGGTAAATCTGGCTTTTTGCAAAATAACCCTAGAGCTTAGCACCCTACTACAAAACCCCCTTAACTTGTTAGTATTAGTTTCCGAGTACTTAAAGAGTACTCATGGCTTTGTCCCTGGCTATTCCCGTGGCCAAATTATGAAGAGGAGTACCAGGATGACAGACCGCAGGAAGGTTATGACAACTAGGATCATCTCCCATCGTCAGCATTGCCTGTGACCCCGAAGATGGAGCTTCGTCTATGCTATCGTTATCTTTACGTTATTCCGCTGCTTGAGTTGTATTAAGAACTGGATCATGAGATCCTTATTTGTGTAAAACCTGATGTATGGTTTGTAATGGATGATGTACTATGATATTCAAATCTGTTATGTCTCGCAAAAAATGTAACCCTGGGATTGTGATGTATGGCATAACAGGCATCTGGGATTAAAAATCCGGGTGTTGACAGTGGATCAGATTCCCTCCTTGGTGGTGCACATTCAGGAGAATAAGGTAAGAGTTTTGTGGTGTTCTGTGAGTGGTGTGCCTATACATCTTGGGGTGAAGGCTTTGCGGTGTTTGGTGTGTATCGAGCAACCAGTCCTCAAGGTGAGCCTCTTGTGGTGTTTGGGGTGCATTACATTATTGTACCTCTCCAACAGAGATTAGATCCCTTTAGGAGCTAAACTTCAGGATACATTGTTGTCTCCACATGCCTCGGTTATATTTATATTCGAGCTCTTTACTTATACACTTTACATTATGAATCCCTTCATGCTTGAAGTAATATATCTTGCTATAACCTTGTTTGTTGTCTTGTTTAACATAAGTTGTTGTTGCGCATAGTTTGGTATGGCATATTTAGGTTTTATGTTTACTAAATTAAATGCTAGTTTTATTCCAGATTTATTAGATCCTAAACCGTAAAAGTTTAAACCGCATATTTACCCCTCTAGGCGACATATTTCTCCTTTCAATATTGGTATCATTGTATTCCTATATAAAATTACTTTACTTATGATTATGATTTCTATCACATAAATGCATGTTAAATGATAATTCTTAGTTGAAGCAACAATCAAAGGAAACAGAATACTACACTTTATAATTTGGAACGAAAGTAGTAACTATACCGCTGATGTGGTGATTCTTACTAACTTTTTTTCCACCCTTTTGTGCATATCAAAATTATGGTATGTTCCCTGCAAAAAGAATGTTATGATATATTGACTTTCTTTCATTTCATGTTTCATTCTTGTTCTAATCATTTTGCTCTCACTGGTAAGTATACGATGTGACAATAGCATGCATGAAAAAAATAGCCCAATGGTATGTCATGCTACGTTATGTTATTTTCCATATTCTGCCCAACGTTGTTATGGTTTAGAACTGAAATGCATGTTGGAGTTTGGATGTATGATCTTCAAAATAAAGTGATCATTAGGAACATGGACCCTATGGACATGAATCTTAAGGAGAACATATGAAATTTTTATTCATCCTCATTAGGTGGGCTTATGAAATACTTAATGTAAGACATAGTGTTGAGTATCACCAATTCCCATGTGATAAATAATGTATGTGAACAGTCGTCTTATTGGTATATAATAAATTCTATGAGCTTGACTAATACTTAATAGAGTTTTATGAATGAGTTAAAATGGTAGGTCTCAAATGGCTCTACGAGAGAAAACATGACTCTCTAGAAATCTCAAAAGGCTTAAATAATGACTTATAGGAAAAAATCTTAGAATAAAGAAGAATAGGTTGTTTGTTGTACCAACTTTTCTCCTGTCTATATTAAGGAATTCCTGTGACGGTTGTCTTATCATTATGCCATGCACATATGTTTACTTAGCAAAGAAAAAATCATGGTTTAATCAAAACATTTTGTCATGAAAGATAAGTAATATAAGACATGTAATATAAAGAAATAGGAAATAATACAAGTATTGGTACAACGATATCATACGAGAAGGGTTCACTTTAGTATCTTTGGATAATGAAATCTCATTGGCGACCCAAGAGAGTTCCTTGTTCTAATTATGACATAAAGGATCTCAGTGATGCCTCATACTTTTATTGTATTACGATTCACCGCTTATATTAAGATTCACCGCGAGACATATGTCAAAGAGGAGTATAAGTCCTATTATGTGACATACATTGATAGAGTATGAAAGAAAATCATTACTCCCTAGTACTCTATCTTACTTGGTACTATACTTAAAAGGAGATAAAGCTGGACAATTCAATATCCAAGGAACCATTTAAAATCCATCAAATAATGTTAGTCCCTAATGCTTTTGATGTCATAATCTACATATATTCAAGTGTGAGTGTTTCCTAGTTATGATTGGGATATTTGGCCAATGTACAATAAATCCAGAACTAGACTAGTAGAAAAGTCATGAAAAAGTCTTGCGATATATATAAGTCATTAAACTTTACATAGTCACTAGCGAGAAGTCCTGGTAACCAAGATATTGTTGGTTATTCGAACATTATTGTTGCGAGGTATGTGGATACTAAGAATTTCACATCATGTCACATTCTGACCCTCCCACGTGGAGATTTATTATGGAAAATATCTATGAGACACTCACTGCATCAACATTGATGCAACTATGTTGTTTGGCATCTTAAAAGGGTACGAGACATGTTGTGTGTCGAAGGAATTTTGTTCATGAAATCTGAGTGGTACACATCATCTCTGAACCACATGTTGGTTTATGAACACACAATTTTCTACGAGAGTAACAAGTCAGATGGTCTTGCCAAAGCCATTGACGTTATGTTTTATATTATGAAAGATAAAATACATGAGAAAGCCATTAATCTTAAGCATATAATTAAGTATATAAAATATACTTGCGGGTCCTTCTACTCAAGGTTTATCTCTCGATATTTAGTGATTATGTGTCGACATGGGTTCACTTGGAAGCCTTTTGATTCTGAAAATGAGGACCACTATGTAAGCCAACTCACATCAAGTATTATGTTTTCCATTTCAATGTAGGATGTTGTACTATACCCCCATTTTGGTTTAAAGGGCGTCCTTGGCCCTGCACGTAACCAAGACGAGCAAGGATTGGTGGAGGGAAATTTTGAGCCATTGTTTCAACCAATCAACATGTAAATATCGCACCTAATATATCCTTAAATCGGGCAATTTATGTGGGAGGCAAAGAAAGAACGCATTAACCAAGTCTAGCGATGTGGCATGTTTGTATGGATAGGCAACTGCCCATTCGGTAACCACATGTGCATTAATTTGAATGTGAGTGAGGAAGAGAGCTGCAAACCCTAATCGTTGTAATTAATACTGGTCGCGCCTTCTCCTCCCGTTAATTTGGAATTGCATGATTTTCGTACCTCAATGTTTAAACCTCGAGTATTGATTTTCGTACCGTATGATGTATCAGTACTTAGCGCTTATTTTGTCTATCTTTAAGTGGCTGATACATGTGGCCACACTTAGTGATCCATGAATTATAAGACTTCATAAATTTTAATAAGGTAATAAGCTGACTACATGCATCAATTGATGCAGAGGCCGGGTTGACCCCATTTCAAAAAAAAAAAATACTGAGATCCAATGGCATTTCATTGGTCCTGTGTAACACCTAACTTTGGTATGTTATTTCTGACAAGAGGAGATGGTTAATGTCTGCTCACCTTAACGATCAAGAGAAGAATGTTGGAAGATCTCAGATCATATCATCATAATAGACCAAGGTAAAGAGAGAATTGTCTCGCCACTTAAAGCATGTGTACCTAGCGCGCACACACAAGTATATATGGGGAGCATGGTCGGCTTTGAGCTAATGACTTCTTCAATACAAGCTTACGCTTGTCCTAACTGTCGATCCTAATGGCTCATTTGATTCATAGGATTTGTCAATAAATTGTGTAGGATTTAAATGCTATGAAATTTTTCCTACACAAGTTGTTTGATGCACAGAAACAAATCTTATAGGAATCTTGTAGTGTAAATCCTATAGGAAAGAAGTATTAGCTCAATGGTTGTGAATATCCATGTAGAATAAGCAAAATAGTGTTACTATAAGGTCCAGCAAATTGCTAAACTTCTTATTATATTTAGCTTACAGCAAAGTAACCATAAAAGAAATAGTAGTTTAGTCGATTCCATTGATTCAAAAGGGCCGGCTTCCATGGGAAAACACTGAGCGGAAGGCATTATACTTTCTGAATCTTTCAGTTCAAAAGGATGAAAGGATACCGAGCAAAATGAAAAGGATTTCTACAACAGTACATCAAGCCACATGCTGAAAATGTAAAGATCTGTGAAACCGGCCGGCCTGTACCTATAGCCCTGGAGGCGAGCAGGAACTAGGTACGCACTGTGTGGTGCACTGGTCGGACCGGCTAGGTTACCAGTACTATAGTACTGAGCCATGTCGATGTGTGCACTGCACGCAACTTTTTCAAACAAGAGGTGCCGCACATAACATGGCAGGACTGTTTGACACCGACCTTCATAGTTCACATCATATGATAGGACACACAAATAATGCAACAACCGTATAGGAAAAAACACCAGATGCATCTATCAAATGCAAATCTAAGATATGCACAGCAAATTTGTCAATATTTTCTTATTTACACAGAATCAGACTTGGAAAGCTAGCCCGACATACTGCCAAAAGCTAGTTAATATATTAACACCTTGACCAATGAATTGTCGGGAATGATATTATGGGAACTTGGGAAGCCTTTAGTTTGTCCCAAGGACATAGTGCATGAGAAAACTCCAAATGATTCAAGTACTTACTCTATATGCATGAACCTCAATGGCCTCCGGACTCACTAAGAACTTCAGTTAATTGAATCTCTCGGCAAGAAACATACTAAACACAATAACATCGGATTGCAAGGTTATTGATCTATTTGTAAGATAGTGACAAATTACAAAGTTCCACGGTGGTAGGAAGGTTCTGCACATTTACTAGTCTGCTAGAAAGTAATTACAACAACCCACATATAGGTCCAATCTCTGATGATGTTTTTCGAAAAGTAGGATGACGCCCGGCCTTTGCGTCGATTACAATCTCTGAATGCATCAGAATAACAATGCTTTTATATCCTGTGGAGCAGAGAAAAACAATTAGCAATAGGGTATCAACACATACACTGAAAAGTGCTCTTTCAAAAGTCACAAACGAAATTACCTTTTTACTTGACTCAAGATAATTAGCCTTTTACAGTAGTATAAACCTTCCGCCGAGAGAATCTTGATCAACAACGACTCCACAACTATGGGTGTATAAGAAAGATCTCCTATACTGACACCATTTGATGTCTACATGGTTCCATATTGAGATTTGGAATACATGCATGCTCTCCAATTGAACATTGAATATATTACAAGCAAAAACAATAGTGGAGGGGCCTTCAGATCTAATGAAAAAATTCACTGTAAATTCTAGTTAAGCCCAATGCCAAAGCTTCTGACCAAATCACATGGGCTTTCTTTCTGTAAGTACAAAGGCAATAGATAGATCACAGATTGCAAACTTCTGGAAGATATGAATATTCAAATATCAAGAAACATCCAAGAAATATTGGTCAAAGAACAAAAAAATTTCAGCATAGAACCCAAAAGACTTCGGACAGATAATTTTGTGCATGAGTACTGTGAGCAAAGGGAGCACCCTTCAGTCCAACCACAAACAACGTAGAGCTAAATTTTAGCTCCCGCGTCATCCAATCGGCTACCAAGACATACACCCCGTGTCATGATTCTGGATAGGTGAATGAATGAATCGGCAGCTAATAAAACCCTACAACCATCTGAGAGTGGACTGAAGAGAGCTCTCTTTTGCATAAGCCACTAGATTACAGCCCCGTCTGCTTGAGAACACATAAGCATATCAGAAGAACAAAGCAAGCACACGACGAAAAGGCACATCAAATCTTCCAATCCGGTAGTACATGAGGAACCAAGTTTCAAGTGAGCAGAAGAGATATTGAAAAGCACGCGAATCAACTATATTTAATGAGAAAATGCCAGAAGAGATCATCCGGAGAGGCAAAATGTTGAGAAAAAGAGGTTACCTCACGGAGGGGAATAGGAAAAGAAGTGAGGTTTCTTGGGCAGCATTGTTTTGGGAGCTGGAGAATTGGTTTACCTCTTGGTTCCGAACGCAAGGGGGTCTTAAATAGTCAGGATGGAGAGGTGACATCCTTTCAACCAGCACAGCTGTAGGGGTCGTAGCCTATGGGACCACAATTCCATGTACAGCTCAGGTTAAGGTTGGCTGAATTTACAAGAAATAAATGGTAATTAAATCCCATTTATTTTTTACCATTTTTATAAATTATGGAATTACAAATAAATGATAATTTCAAATTAATTAATTAGAAATAAATGGTAATTAGATCCCATATTAAAATCCTCCCATTTTTAAAAAATTCTTAAGGTTAAATAAACTATCCGTTTAGTCGGTACCCAAATAATTATAATTTTATAGTAGTATTAGTACACAAGTGGGGCCACACTTACTCACAAATCTGCAAGAAATTGACTTAAACCTACATGTTGATATGGTAGGAGGCATGGTTTGAGAGAGGATCTTATTATGTTTCTTATACTATTTACTTCACTCTGATGTGCCTTTGCCGTTACGAAGAAGAAGTAGAGGTATACTGTAACATCCTCAGAATCGGCCATATGCAAGTTTCAGCGCTTCCCGCCAAACCCGCATAGAAACGATTCAAAGGTGCCCACCAGGCACTTGCATGCGGGTGGAAAACGAAGTAATAACATTACACAACAGTCCTCGATGGGACCCACAGAACAGATATATATACAACACGACTCCATGAGTCAAGATTACAGATATACAGAACAAAGATCCAAATCACCTTGAAAACGATAGAGCGTCCAACTACGGACAAGATGCAAATGGGGCTAAGAGCCCTGAAGAATAACCAATGGCGTCCATAACCCTGCCCAGGCCAAGCCGGAAGGGTAACCCTGCTAACGACGTCGAAACCTGCTAAAACAAAAGGGGTGCCGACAAAGGGCAAAGGAAAAAGAGGAGCATCAGTACTGAGGCCAGTACACGGCAAGGCTAGAATTCGGCGGTCCTCGCCTACATAGGTATGGTGGACTGAAGCGGCAGCGGCAGCATGCACTGAACACCCTAAAGAGACTCGATACAACTGGCGGCAATCAGAGAGGGGTAAGAAAGACCTATTCGGAACCAACCTGACACTACGACCAAACAAACCCATCCTGGTATTTCCCCCTCGAGACCAAACGAGGAAGTCAACCGAGGAACTCACATAGTTGGCAGTTTTATTTATTCGGTTATCGTTGCAGCAATTACTAGTCAGGTATAGATAGTCATCCTGATAAATTAAGCAGTGGGCACTTTTAGTTAACCATTCCGTTGTAGTTGCAACACTTACTAGTCAGATACAAATAGCATGAGATAACCCAAAACCCAGCAGTTGTTGGTACTTTTATTTAGCCATTCTGTTATAGTTGCAATACTTACTAGTCAGATACAATGGTCGCAAGAGACAACCCAAACAAGCAATTGTTGGCAATTTTATTTAGCCATTCCATTATAGTGAAGCTGATTACTAGTCATTATAAAGTCAATTTTATAGCACTACTTTAGTTATAGTTGTCTATGATCGAGATACTGTGCTCCAAGTCGTCCATAACCGCGGACACGGCTTTCAGAAAGTTTTACCCTGCAGGGATGCACAAATAGCAACACACACTCGATCAACCTCGGAAAAACCAAATCAAAACCCAACGAGGCCTTCACGACAAAGCAATCACAGGATTCAGAAATATTTCAGGGGGCCACCCCTTAAAGTAGACCCGCAACAAAGCCGGCCGGCTCCGAGACGGACTCAAGGTTGTGGGGACGGCTGTAAACGACTGGGAACCCGAAAGTGTGACTGGGCTTATCGATACCGCGGAATCGTGCCACGATCCTAAACAGTACAGGTGCTCCTCGCACAATCGTAAATAAAGCAGTAAAGCATAGCATAAGTACAGGATAGTAAATAAAACCTCAAACTAGTTTGTGGCCCCAAGAAATAAGAATGAATCAAGCTCTGGCTCAGGGGGGTCCCATAATCCTCCCGGATGTGGATAGCGCGAATATTCAAGGAACAGGTATCAAGTACTCGGGGTCCTACGGGACACAAGTGGACGGTTAACAACCAAATAACATCTATTGCCCACCTGTGCCTCTGCGTACTTACTTCAATTTTAGTTGTTAAACAATAATTAAAGTAACGATAATTAAAGCCATGATCATCTCCAATATTAAACATGCGGCAATACTCCAACAACTGCGGTACTTGGCGACACGCAACAGCACTTGAGCAAGCGACTATGACGCGCAGGTCCAACTATCTACCAAACAATAGGTAATAGGAGGTGTCCAAGGCAATATAAGGCTGCAAGGGATATCACGGGAACGAAAACTAGAGCATCGCAACACAGATAGAAATAGATCAACAGGAGGGAATAAATACTATAAAAGTAAGATAGGTAGAAAGGGGGAGATGCTCGCCTGAAAACATTGCCGAAGATTCATCCGAAGATCGGGTCGACACTCGCATCAACTCATCGGCCTAGTCCGTGAAGAAGCAAAACACTAGAATAAACACCGAATGCACTATTTAATACTACGGCAAAAGATCGGGCATGATGCATGAATGATGTATGACATGGCAAAGGTGCGATGCAATTAGGCAAGATTAAGCGGAACAAGGGTCCCGCCAATTAATTAAATGGTTATAGTTGTTTAGCTACCCCGTAATTAAATGTTGTATTAGCAAGGCAAAACAAGTTACCGGTTTGCTACACAAATTTAAATGGGACCAATATAAGACTA
Organism: Avena atlantica; assembly: GCA_910589765.1. Taxonomy (NCBI): domain Eukaryota; kingdom Viridiplantae; phylum Streptophyta; class Magnoliopsida; order Poales; family Poaceae; genus Avena; species Avena atlantica. The sequence continues at coordinate 392,116,854 of OU342735.1, forward strand.
GATTTGCCCGCATATGGGCCCCATATTTAATTATATGGCGAATCGGCATAGGGCCCCCAAACCACACAAATACGCATGCATGAACAATTAATATGCAACAATTATATAGAGGGCATTTATAAAAATAGGGTTCTCGGATAAGGGTCAAACATGGTTCGGCGATCTTGGGGGTATCGATGGGGTTCAGGCTTGGTCTCAGGATTCAGGGTTCGACGAATTCGTTCTCGGCGGAATCGGCGTTCAGGAAGGAGTACTTGTCGCACCGGGGTCTCGGTGTCCGGGGTGAAGTACTCGGCGTCCTCGAGGGAGTACTTGTCGTATCCGGGTGGGCGACCTTGGCGTCCGAGAGATGATCTTGTCGCATCCGCGGCCTTCGGGTACGGGTTCTCCGGGCTCCCATGTAGGATATCTTGTCGTCGCGTCGAAGAACTCGGGTTCGGGGTCGGGTGTCGGTGGACTACTTGATGTTCCCCCTTAGAAGATCTTCGGGTTCCGTGAAGGAGATCTTGTAGTGCCGGAAATCCTCGGGGTCGATCATCGGATCCTGCGACGGGGCTTCGAGGCACTTGTTATAGGGCCTGCCTTGTATCTCCGGGTACGGGGGTCTCGGTGAGCTTTGCGTTCTGAGGAGGTGGTCTTCGGTCATGGGCTTGAGCAGCAAAACTGCAAGCGAACTGGCGTTACAAGGAGGAGCAGAGGACGAGGTTGGCCTTGCAGGGGACGCGGCGACCTGGACAGGGGACCTCGCGACGCAGGCACGGCGGTGCTGCTGTCGGAGGACGGGGCCCGGCGGCAGGGTCGAACGGCGGGGCTCGGGCCAGGGCCGGCGACGAGGGGGAAACGGTGGCGAGGCGGCCGCGGGCTCAGGTGGCGCAGGTGCGGTCTCGGGGGGGCGGCCGGAGGAGCTCCGCGAGGAGGTCGCGTGGCGCAGCCGGGCGCGGGGAGCGTCGGCCGGGGAGAGAGGCCAGGGAAGGCCGGAGGACGTCGGGGCGTGCGGAGGTTGGGGTCGGGCCGGGGCGGAGTCGCGGTCGGAGGAGCAGCGCTCGGGGCCGGAGGTGGCGGTCGGAGGCGCGGCGGGAGGGCTCGGCCGGAGCGCGCGGGGAGGCGCGGCGGGGCACCGGAGACGGGCGGCTGACGCGGGGCGAGGCGGCGCCGGAGAGGCGAGAGAGAAGGGCGAGCGGGGTCGGGTGGTTGGCGGAGCACAGAGAGGAAGGGGAGGGCGGCGGCCGGCCGGGGCGGCGGGGTCGCGCGGAGGACGGGGAGGGGTGAGGGCGACAGCGCTTGGGCTCGGGAGAGAGAGAGAGGATGGTGGGGGAGGCGCGAGCGGGGAAGGGGACCTGGCGGCGCGGCCATGGGAGGGAGAGGGAGCGAGGCAGACGCGGAGAGAGAGGGAGGAGAGCGGGCAGGGAGCGTCGGTGGAGGTGGGGCCAGGGAGAGAGTGGGGCCTGGGATGGGGCGTGTGGGCCGGGTCGGTGGGGTTGGCGTGGGGCGAGTGGTTGAGGCGGGGCTGTGGGGGCCGGGGGACAGTGAGAGGGAGATAGAGGGGTAGATGGGGGGCTGTGTGAGTGCGTGTGTGTGCTGTGTGGGGCCCAGGCGGGCCAGGGAGTGGGGGGGAAAGTCTGGGATTGATGAGGTGGCAAGGTGGGTGGGGATTGGGTCCAGGGGGTGAGGTGGCGAGCTGTGGTTGGTGGGTAGACTAGGATTGGGTGGGAATAGATTTAGGTAGACCGTTTTATTCTGGGGTGGTCGACTAGGTCGAATCGGCCCGTTCGACTGCCCCCCTAAAAATAATTAAATATTTTATTTATTTCAAACAGGTTTTTGCAAACCGATAGCAGACAAAACAAAATAATCCGGAGACCCGGGTTTTGTGTTTGAACAAAGACGGGGCGTTTTAGAAAACAAAATAGGTTTTTCCGAAATCAGTTTTATGCAAGCAAATGCAAGATGATGACGATGCTCAAATGCAATGTGGCATGATGACATGAGCATGCGGTCATGATGATGCAATGCACAAAAACAACGCGATTTTCTAGTAGTGGTTTTTGCGGGATGCCACAATTCGACACCACTAACAATGGATCTCGCCCTCGAGATCCGCCTCATGGTACCGGAAAGAAGGGCGGCGATCTGAATCTTCTCGCTTCGTGTAGATCCTCGCGACACCACTAACAAGAGGTCATTGTCCGTGATCGTCGAGAGAACACTCCGGGAACAAAAGGTCGAAGGTAGAGGTATCAACAAATAAAGCCACCTCTAGCTTCCGCGGACGGAGTAAAATTGCTGGATCCACTGATTCGACGTTCAAGAGCGAATGATAAGAGTAGTCGGATGGTGATCAGTCCATCGCGCACCCAAACCATTAATCGGCACCCGAATAGGCGGATTGTGCAACCAACTCTCGGAATTAGACTGAAGATCTCGACAAGCGAGGTTCGGAAACAAAGGAGTGATGCAGACTCTGCATCGGATCTGGCGTAGATGATGTCGTCGCGTCAGAAAACACCGGAAGGCACGAGAAGGAACAAAGAGAAGTTCACCAGACGAAGGGTTCCTCGGATAGCATGAAGACCCGATGTAGCAACACCGTTAACAAAGTAGGAAGCGAAACCCTGAAGGTACGATGGAACCCAACCGCGAGAAATCCTGGACTCGAAGAGAGGGAAGAGAGCGGATTCAAAACACGTAGAGGTAAGAGGAGAACAGCAGAGGGTAAGGAGTAAAAATTAGACCTAATCAGAACTATCCAACCGATTTTTCAAAAATAGTTTGACACTCTACTTCGGCCGTTAGCTAGGTTATCCTACAGGCTGGACTTGTGGGGTATCGCAACTGCTGAGCTCTGATACCACTCTGTAACACCCTCAGAATCGGCCCTATGCAAGTTTCAGCGCTTCCCGCCAAACCCGCATAGAAACGATTCAAAGGTGCCCACCAGGCACTTGCGTGCGGGTGGAAAACGAAGTAATAACATTACACAACAGTCCTCGATGGGACCCACAGAACAGATATATATATACAACACGACTCCATGAGTCAAGAATACAGATATACAGAACAAAGATCCAAATCACCTTGAAAACGATAGAGCGTCCAGCTACGGACAAGATGCAAATGGGGCTAAGAGCCCTGAAGAATAACCAATGGCGTCCATAACCCTGCCCAGGCCAAGCCGGAAGGGTAACCCTGCTAACGACGTCGAAACCTGCTAAAACAAAAGGGGTGCTGACAAAGGGCAAAGGAAAAAGAGGAGCGTCAGTATTGAGGCCAGTACACGGCGAGGCTAGAATTCAGCGGTCCTCGCCTACATAGGTATGGTGGACTGAAGCGGCAGCGGAAGCATGCACTGAACACCCTAAAGAGACTCGATACAACTGGCGGCAATCAGAGAGGGGTAAGAAAGACCTATTCGGAACCAACCTGACACTACCACCAAACAAACCCATCCTGGTATTTCCCCCTCGAGACCAAACGAGGAAGTCAACCGAGGAACTCACATAGTTGGCAGTTTTATTTATTCAGTTATCGTTGCAGCAATTACTAGTCAGGTATAGATAGTCATCCTGATAAATTAAGCAGTGGGCACTTTTAGTTAACCATTCCGTTGTAGTTGCAACACTTACTAGTCAGATACAAATAGCATGAGATAACCCAAAACCCAGCAGTTGTTGGTACTTTTATTTAGCCATTCCATTATAGTTGCAATACTTACTAGTCAGATACAATGGTCGCAAGAGACAACCCAAACAAGCAATTGTTGGCAGTTTTATTTAGCCATTCCATTATAGTGAAGCTGATTACTAGTCATTATAAAGTCAATTTTATAGCACTACTTTAGTTATAGTTGTCTATGATCGAGATACTGTGCTCCAAGTCGTCCATAACCGCGGACACGGCTTTCAGAAAGTTTTACCCTGCAGGGGTGCACAAATACCAACACACACTCGATCAACCTCGGAAAAACCAAATCAAAACCCAACGAGGCCTTCACGACAAAGCAATCACAGGATTCAGAAATATTTCAGGGGGCCACCCCTTAAAGTAGACCCGCAACGAAGCCGGCCGGCTCCGAGACGGACTCAAGGTTGTGGGGACGGATGTAAACGACTGGGAACCCGAAAGTGTGACTGGGCTTGTCGATACCGCGGAATCGTGCCACGATCCTAAACAGTACAGGTGCTCCTCGCACAATCGTAAATAAAGCAGTAAAGCATGGCATAAGTACAGGATAGTAAATAAAACCTCAAACTAGTTTGTGGCCCCAAGAAATAAGAATGAATCAAGCTCTGGCTCAGGGGGGTCCCATAATCCTCCCGGATGGGGATAGTGCGAATATTCAAGGAACAGGTATCAAGTACTCGGGGTCCTACGGGACACAAGTGGACGGTTAACAACCAAATAACATCTATTGCCCACCTGTGCCTCTGCGTACTTACTTCAATTTTAGTTGTTAAACAGTAATTAAAGTAACGATAATTAAAGCCATGATCATCTCCAACATTAAACATGCGGCAATACTCCAACAACTACGGTACTTGGCGACACGCAACAGCACTTGAGCAAGCGACTACGACGCGCAGGTCCAACTATCTACCAAACAACAGGTAATAGGAGGTGTCCAAGGCAATATAAGGCTGCAAGGGATATCACGGGAACGAAAACTAGAGCATCGCAACACAGATAGCAATAGATCAACAGGAGGGAATAAATACTATAAAATTAAGATAGGTAGAAAGGGGGAGATGCTCGCCTAAAAACATTGCCGAAGATTCATCCGAAGATCGGGTCGACACTCGCATCAACTCATCGGCCTAGTCCGTGAAGAAGCAAAACACTAGAATAAACACCGGATGCACTATTTAATACTACGGCAAAAGATCGGGCATGATGCATGAATGATGTATGACATGGCAAAGGTGCGATGCAATTAGGCAAGATTAAGCGGAACAAGGGTCCCGTCAATTAATTAAATGGTTATAGTTGTTTAGCTACCCCGCAATTAAATGTTGTATTAGCAAGGCAAAACAAGTTACCGGTTCGCTACACAAATTTAAATGGGACCAATATAAGACTAGATTTGCCCGCATATGGGCCCCATATTTAATTATATGGCGAATCGGCATAGGGACCCCAAACCACACAAATATGCATGCATGAACAATTAATATGCAACAATTATATAGAGGGCATTTATAAAAATAGGGTTCTCGGATAAGGGTCACACATGGTTCGGCGATCTTGGGGGTATCGATGGGGTTCAGGCTTGGTCTCAGGATTCAGGGTTCGACGAATTCGTTCTCGGCGGAATCGGCATCCGGGAAGGAGTACTTGTCGCACCGGGGTCTCGGTGTCCGGGGTGAAGTACTCGGCGTCCTCGAGGGAGTACTTGTCGTATCCGGGTGGGCGACCTTGGCGTCCGAGAGATGATCTTGTCGCATCCGCGGCCTTCGGGTACGGGTTCTCCGGGCTCCCATGTAGGATATCTTGTCTTCGCGTCGAAGAACTCGGGTTCGGGGTCGGGTGTCGGTGGACTACTTGATGTTCCCCCTTAGAAGATCTTCGGGTTCCGTGAAGGAGATCTTGTAGTGCCGGAAATCCTCGGGGTCGATCATCCGATCCAGCGACGGGGCTTCGAGGCACTTGTTATAGGGCCTGCCTTGTATCTCCGGGTACGGGGGTCTCGGTGAGCTTTGCGTTCTGAGGAGGTGGTCTTCGGTCATGGGCTTGAGCAGCAAAACTGCAAGCGAACTGGCGTTACAAGGAGGAGCAGAGGACGAGGTTGGCCTTGCAGGGGACGCGGCGACCTGGACAGGGGACCTCGCGACGCAGGCACGGCGGTGCTGCTGTCGGAGGACGGGGCCCGGCAGCAGGGTCGAACGGCGGGGCTCGGGCCAGGACCGGCGACGAGGGGGAAACGGTGGAGAGGCGGCCGTGGGCTCGGGTGGCGCAGGTGTGGTCGGGGGGCGGCCGGAGGAGCTCCGCAAGGAGGTCGCGCGGCGTGGCCGGGCGCGGGGAGCGTCGACCGGGGAGAGAGGCCAGGGAAGGCCGGAGGACGTCGGGGCGTGCGAAGGTTGGGGTCGGGCCGGGGCGGAGTCGCGGCCGGAGGAGCAGCGCTCGGGGCCGGAGGTGGCGGTCGGAGGCGCGGCGGGGGGGCTCGGCCGGAGCGCGCGGGGAGGCGCGGCGGGGCACCGGAGACGGGCGGCTGATGCGGGGCGAGGCTGCGCCGGAGAGGCGAGAGAAGGGCGAGCGGGGTCGGGTGGTTGGCGGAGCAGAGAGAGGAAGGGGAGGGCGGCGGCCGGCCGGGGCGGCGGGGTCGCGCGGAGGACGGGGAGGGGTGAGGGCGACAGCGCTTGGGCTCGGGAGAGAGAGAGGATGGTGGGGGAGGCGCGAGCGGGGAAGGGGACCTGGCGGCGCGGCCATGGGAGGGAGAGGGAGTGAGGCAGACGCGGGGAGAGAGAGGGAGGAGAGCGGGCATGGCGCGTCGGTGGGGGTGGGGCCAGGGAGAGAGTGGGGCCTGGGGTGGGGCGTGCGGGCCGGGTCGGTGGGGTTGGCGTGGGGCGAGTGGTTGAGGCGGGGCTATTGGGCCCGGGGGACAGTGAGAGGGAGAGAGAGGGGTAGATGGGGGGCTGTGTGAGTGCGTGTGTGTGCTGTGTGGGGCCCAGGCGGGCCAGGGAGTGGGGGGGAAAGTCTGGGATTGATGAGGTGGCAAGGTGGGTGGGGATTGGGTCCAGGGGGTGAGGTGGCGAGCTGTGGTTGGTGGGTAGACTAGGATTGGGTGGGAATAGATTTAGGTGGACCGTTTTATTGTGGGGTGGTCGACTGGGTCGAATCGGCCCGTTCGACTGCCCCCCTAAAAATAATTAAATATTTTATTTATTTCAAACAGGTTTTTGCAAACCGATAGCAGACAAAACAAAATAATCCGGAGACCCGGGTTTTGTGTTTGAACAAAGACGGGGCGTTTTAGAAAACAAAATAGGTTTTTCCGAAATCAGTTTTATGCAAGCAAATGCAAGATGATGACGATGATCAAATGCAATGTGGCATGATGACATGAGCATGCGGTCATGATGATGCAATGCACAAAAACAACGCGATTTTCTAGTAGTGGTTTTTGCGGGATGCCACATATACAAAGGAAGAGTTGGACGAAAGGTGAAAGGGGATCATGAGAGATCATATGTTCCTCACGTGGGCGGTCCGAGAGAGAAACCCTAGTAGTTGTCGACACCCCCTCTTGATCCTCCTCCCCTTGTCGGTGCTAGAGGGCAGAGGCCACACACCATCGACTCAGAAGGGCTTTTGATCCTCTCGCAAGGTTCACGACAGATGAGACATCACAGAGGATACGACTATATGCAGAAACACATGGCGGTGAACAACGTATAGACGGGGAGACCTTGCGCTACGATATTCACGCGCTAGGGTGGTGGAAGATGGCGATTGTGGCATATGGCAGTTGGGCACAGGTTGGCGAAGTCGTATCAAAGCACGCATGGGATTGATGATGGAGGCTCAGCGGTGACGCCTGATCTGGCCGGTGGGGCGGTGGTAGACGGTGTCCAAAAAGAGACACCAAGGATGGTTCTGCGTGATGGTGGTAGGGATGGCCGGATCTGCTTATGTCTAGTGTTCCACCCTCTCCCATCAACGGGATTAAATAAGGTGCAATGATGTCCTAAAGCGGGGCATTGAGGGCCTTGACCTTCTTACAATGTCTTCCTTGTGGAATGTGAGGACCTCATTGACAGTCGGTAGTGGGCTTACTGGCGATGATGGTTTTGACGACAAGTATGTGTGCACTCTATGAAACCACAAATCCTAGATTAGGCAATGTAGACGCACGTGCGTTATACACTTGTTGAAGTTTGTGTTTTCAAGCTTGAATTTCTTGCAACATATACCATATTTATACCTAGATGTGCTCTACATGTTGGGCCACGCAGATATAAACAAAAAAATTCCTACGCGCTGATCCCAAGATCCAGTTGAGGTAGAAGACCACGAGGATTACCACTAAACACGCGATTGCGGATTACTAATGAAGAGCATCAGTTGATGCAGTATAGTCCTCACTATCCGATCAAATCCCACGATCGTCAAAGTGCTGAACGTATAACACCTATGTCGGTATCCACACGTACGGGGAGAAGCTCCGACAGCGGACTGCTAGGTCTGGTGTGGCGGTTGGACTGAATGGGGCTAGGGTTTCCAATGCAGAGTGACCTAACTGTACCCTTTAGGCATCCTGCGCCCCGATATATATAGAGAGTGAAAGTGGGCTCCACTCACTTGTGTCCTATCCACTAAATCCTATACGAGTCACTGCGAGTCCAACTCATGACTCAGTCCATGTCTGATTCGGGTCCAATCCAAACGACTTGCTCTAGATCTTAAGTGTGACCCTGCAGGCTCATGGCAACTTGGACACGATTAAAGTCGTACTTGCAATTGATTAATCGGTAGCGTCTCCTAGCAGAACGTGTCGATTCCCAAGTACCAAAGAGTCATAACGACATACCTTCCAATGTGACTTACGTTCGAGTCCCTTTTGCCTCACGATATACTTTGTTGAACTATAGGCGAATAAACGCCATCCCTTAAATAGTTCGACTCTCTTATCGATCCGTGATATGTGATTTATCCGACTAACTCTTAGTCGATCACCTCGGTTAACACTTAACCAAGTCATGCATGGCCATACTTTCCGGATCATATCACACGAGAGGGCCCAGAGGATATCTCTCTAGTTGGAGGGGCAAAATCCTATCTTGGTTATCCACAACACGCAGCTTGATTCTCAGTCGACCCGAACCCTGCCTTTATAACTTCCATGTGATAGAACAGCGTTTGAAAGAACCTAAGTCGATGATCCACAACTCGAATGGTGCAACAATCTCAGGTCTAAGGATTACATTGATTGAGACATACAAATGAAGACTTTTTCGTTGTATCTCAATATCGGTCAATCCGACACGCTAAACTCTTTAGACGAATCCATGTAAGTTAGAATGGCATCACCATTCCCATGACAAGTGGAACCGAATCATCAGCAGACTTTCGCATTAGCCTAAGTTGTGTGTCCATCACAACCTCAATGACCAAGGATATTTAGTATGAATAACATGAACGTATAGTTACACAACAGGATCACATATTCAATGATATACATTAGTGTCCATACAAGGGTAACTTAATAACTTTATGAATACATTGGGAATTACATCATACATGATTGCCTTTAGGGAATATTCCCAACAGTCTCCCACTTGATCTAGAGTCAATCTCCATACATCACATGTCTAGGCATCTAATTCCCATAGTTCTCAGGTGTGCCGCGTATGTGTGCCTTGCATAACTTGATATCACCTTGATCCACAAACTAGCGAATCAGGTGATACCGCCTGAGTATATGTTTGTCCTCTTGGTGTTGTATAGGTTTGTTGGCTTGTGCAATAGAAACTTTGTTGTCACAATACACATCTAACAAATTGTACGAGCCCTGAACCACACCAAGATCCATGAGGAAGTTCCTCATACAAACGGCTTCCTTTGCTTCCTCTAAGGCGACATTATAATCAGCTTCTGTTGTAGACGCAGACACCCTCTCTTACTTGGAACTCTTCTAGCTCACAACCCCTCTGTTTATAACAAACACATATCATGATTGCAAATGGGAATCATCCGATTCAGTAAGATAACTCGCATCCGTGTAACCCTTTACACTGAGTACATCCTCAGCTCCATAAACTAGGAACATATCCTTAGTCCTTCTCAAGTACTTAAGGATATTGTTAGTTGTTGCCTAGTGGATTTCTCTAGGGTCAACCTGGTATCTGCTCACAACACTTAGAGCATAGGAAACACCTGGCCTAGTACAAATCATGGCATACATGATGGATCCAACTGCCAAAGCATATGAAATCGCACTCATCCGACTTTGCTCATCAGTCAACGAAGGACACTAAGTCTTGCTAAGTTTTACATCAAGGGACATCGGTAAGAACCCCTTCTTAGACGATTCCATGTTGAACCTTTTCAACACTTTGTCTAAATATGTACTCTAACTCAATCCAATTAGTCGCCTTGATCTATCTCTATAGATCAGGATTCCTAGAATGTAAGTTGCCTCACCCAAGTTTTTCATTGAGAAACTCCTTTCCAATGATTCCTTGGTTTCTTGCAACATCTGGACATCATTTCCAATCAGTAATATGTCATCTAGAAATAAGATCAGAAAGTTTACTTTTATCCCACTAAACTTCTTGTATAAACAAGAATCATGTCCACTCTTGATGATTCCAAACGATTTGACTACCTCATCAAAGTGAATATTCCAACTCCGAGATGCTTGCTTCAACCCATGAATGGATTTCTAAAGTTTGCATACCTTGTCAGCATTAGCCGGATCGACAAAACCCTCAGGTTGTATCATATACACGTCCTTGGTTAAATTCCCATTAAGGAAAGACGTTTTGACATCCATCTTACATATCTCGTTGTCGAAATAGGCTGCTATAACTAATATGATACGAACTGATTTACGCATCGCTACGGGTGGGTGATGTCTAACACGCTTCTATTCTTGTAGATAGTGTTGGGCCTCCAAGCGCAGAGGTTTGTAGAACAACAGCAAGTTTCCCTTAAGTGGATCACCCAAGGTTTATCGAACTCAGGGAGGAAGTGGTCAAAGGTATCCCTCTCAAGCAACCCTGCAATCAAGATACAAGAAGTCTCTTGTGTCCCCAACACACCCAATACACTTGTCAGGTGTATAGGTGCACTAGTTTAACGAAGGGATAGTGAAATACAAGTAATATGGATGATTATAAGTGGTAATTGCAATCTGAAATAAAGATGGTAGCAAGCAACGGCGCCAGAAAAGAGCTTGACGGGGAGGAAGAGATTGAAGGCCCTATACTTCCCGGCAACGGCGCCGGGTCTAGTTGTAAACGGTGCTTCAATGCTTAGAAACAAGGCCTAGGGATCATACTTTCACTAGTGGACACTCTCATATAAATATCTTCTCTTCATGATACTACTCTGAACTACTCTTCGGTTGGACAACTCTAATCCACGGTAGGGCTATAACAGCACACCTCAAAGTTCGCATTCCCCATCTAGATAACCCCACACTGTCACCTTGAGGGCTAGATGGATCCAACAAACACCACAATTTCATAGAGACAACCAACTCAAAATATAACTCATGGTAAGTATTTATGCAATATTTAGCCTAAGTGCCACACGGTGTGCACAGTGTTGATACGTCGTAAACATATCTATAATTTTTGATGTTCCATGCTTGTTTAGTATCCACTTTTCTTTGCTTTTTCTAAACTTTGAGGTATTTTATATGTTTTACGGAACTAACCTATTAACAAGATGCCGCACTGCTAGTTGCCTGTTTTCTGATGTTTTTGGTTCCAGAAAAGCTAGAAAATGAATATTCTCGGAATTGGATAGGACAAACGCAAATTCAATATTTCACCGAGGAGAACACGGAGCCAAAAGACGAGACTGTGGAGGGCCTGAACGGGCCCACACCCCTGGACGCGCAGCCAAGACTGGCCCGTGCCTGGGGGAGGGGCCGCCTCGGGCACCCCCTCGGTCTCCCCCTTCGCCTACCCCGATACCAAAACTCTAAGTACCCGATCAGATCTCCACGAAACAGTCCATAGCCGCCGCCACCATCGTCCCTAGATCGGGGGGGTCTAAAGCTCTTCCCGGCACCCTGCCGGAGGAGAGAGATCATCCCGGACCTTATTCATCACCATGTCAGCCTTCGGTATGATGCGTGAGTAGTTCCACCTTGGACTATGGGTCCATACAGTAGCTATATGGTTATTTCTCCTCCTTTGTGCTACCATGTTTAGATCTTGTGAGCTCCGTTTATGATCAAGATAATCTATTTGTAATCATGCATGTTGTGTTTGTGGGGATCCGATGGATATTGAGATTACTATGCCAGATTGGTTAATGATTCTATCTTATTGATTCTACCATGTCTGTGTTGTTTGAGATCTTGCATGCTCTCCGTTTCTAGTAACTATCTTGGCCAAGTAGATGCTAGTGACTCCAAGAGGGAGTATTTATGCTTGATAGTGGGTTCATGCCTCTATTGAATTTGGGGAACTGACAGAAATCTCTAAGGTTGTAGACGTGCTGCTGCTACTATGGAGAAAACGACGATCTCTTGTTCATGGAACAAGTGTATTATTTACTTTACACACTTTTCTTAAAGTAGTTATCCGTTGCTTGCAACTTAATACCGGAGGGGGTTCGGATGATAACCTGAAGGTGGATTACTAGTCATAGATGCAGTTGGATGGAGGTTTATGTATCTTGTTGTAATGCACAATCAAATCTCATAGGATCATGAATGTCTAGTATTGCATTGTTATGCCTTGCTTTGTCTTGTCAATTGCCCTGCTGTAATTTGTTTACCCAGCATGTTATGTTGTTTATATTAAGGAAAATATCTATAGTGAACTGTGGACCCCAGTCCAATATTTACCATTGATACATCTTCCACTATTATTGTTTACTTTCTACAAGCCACCATTACCTTCCACACCATACGTTTAATCCTTTGTTTTTAGCAAACCGGTGAGATTGACAACCTTACTGTTTGTTGGGGCAAAGTCTTGAGTTTGTATTGTGTCGGTTTCCAAGTTACTAGCAACACCTTCGAGTCGTTTCCTTCCTCCTATTGGTTCGATAACCTTCGTTTCTTACTGAGGGAAAACTTACTGTTGTGCTCATCACACCTTCCTCTTGGGGTTTCCCAACGAATCTCTATAGTGATCTGAGCTGCATCAACAACTGTCACCTTCACACACGTGGGGATAGCCGGAGATTAATTAAAGAACTTGAGTAGCAGAGTAGATCTACTTGATTACAAATCTCATGACCACAATAAGATCACGCATAGAGAGAGATGAACACATAGCTACCGGTAGAGCCCTTAGCCTCGAGGGAGAACTACTCCCTCCTCATCATGGGAGTCAGCAAAGGCGATGGATATGGTGGTGGAGATTGATGGAGATGGCTCCGAGGGCAATTCACCGTCCCGGCAGGGTGCCGGAACAAAGACTTCTGTCCCCCGAATCTCCTCTTTGGTGGCGGCGGCGCTGTGGGACTTTTCTTGGATTTCCGCCTGCGTTAGGGTTACGTCTCGGGGAGATGTATAAGTAGGCAAAAGGGCATGGTCGATGGAGGGCTAGGGGCCCACACCATGGGGACGCGCGGCCACGGTGGGCCCGCGCCACCGTATGGTGTGGCCACCCTGGTGCCCTCCTCCGTCTCTCTTTCAGGCACCATGTCAAGTAGCGTAAAATATTGACTTTGGCTTTTGTGCCGTCCAATTCTGAGAATATTTATTTTCTAGATTTTCTGAAACCAAAAACAGCAGAAAACAGGCAACTGGTACTACGGCATCTTGTTAATAGGTTAGTTCTAGAAAATGTATAAAAATGCCTCCAAGCCATGGAGTATAAAGAATTCTAGATATGTTTATGACGTATCGGTGAGAAAGTCTCATCGCAGTCAACTCCTTGAACTTATCGGAATCCCTTTGTGACAAGACATGCTTTATACACAGAAAAATTTCCATACATATCAGTTTTCTTCTTAGAGACCCATTTGCACTCGATGGGTCTTGCACTGTCTGGCAGATCAACCAAGTTCCAAACTTGATTTTCATCCATGGAATTTAACTCGGATCTCATGGCTCCAAGCCATGACTCGAAATAAAATCCCACCATCGCTTCCGAATAAGTTGCCGGCTCATCACTGTTTAACAGTAATACATCATGAACACTTCGCAATCTGGCAGATCTTTGTATTGTAGGTGCAGATGCCGGCTCAGCAGCCACAATTGGCTTGACCTCCAAGGTTTTTGCTGACTCGCTACTAGCCGGTTCCTCTCAAATTTCTTCCAGCCGCACCATGCTCCCATTGAATCCTCGACTAAGAAACTCTTTCTCAAGGAAGACACCATTTCGAGCGACAAACACTATGCCCTCTTCTTGGTTGTAGAAGTGGTAACCCAAGGTTTCCCTTGGATACCCCACTAAAATACACTTATCTGACTTGGCCGTAAACTTGTCCGACTGAAGTCACTTGACAAATGCTTCAAAACCCCAAATCTTAAGAAAATACAAACTTGTCTTTTTTCCTGTCCACATCTCATGCGGTGTCTTCTCTACCGACTTTGATGGTACTCTCTTTAGTGTGAATGTTGCAGTTTCTTGACAATGACCCCGAAATGATAAAGGCAGATCTGTCCGACTCATCATTGATCATACCATGTCCAACAATGTTCAATTCCACCTTTCCGTGACACCGTTCCTCTGCGGCGTTCCCAGTGAAGTGAGTTGAGGAACTATTCCGCAACTCATAAGATGATCATCAAAATCATTGCTCATGTACTCGCCTCCTCGGTCTGACCAAAGAAACTTTATTTTCTTGCTTAGTTGATTTTGTACTTCATTCTAGAATTCTTTGAACTTTTCAAAGGCTTCTGACTTGTGTTTCATCAAGTAGATATATCCATACCTACTCAAATCATCAGTGAAGGTAATGAAGTACCCATAACCACCCCTGGTTATCATGCTCATTGGTCCAAATATATCACTATGTACTAGTCCCAACAAGTGGAATGATCTTTCACAACTCTTTGCAAAAGGTGTCTTGGTCATTTTGCCGAGTAGGAAAGATTCACATTTCTCGAACGACTCTAAGTCAAAAAAAAATTAGGATCCCATCATCATGGAGCTTCTTCATGCGTTTCCAACTGATATGACCAAGCCGACAGTGCCAAAAGTAAGTCATATTCATATTATTTGGTTTCAACCTTTTAACATTTATGTTATAAACTAACTCACTATCAAGATTCAAAATAAATAAACCATCCTGGACGGGTGCAAAGCCATGAAACATATCATTCAAATATAAAGAATAATCATTATTCTGAATATTCGACTCATAGCCTTGTCTCACCAAACATGAGGCAGAAATAATGTTCCGACTAAGCACTGAAACATAATAACAATTATTTAGCTTCATTATGAATCCATAAGGTAAATGAAGTTGCATTTTGCTGCCTTCCAACATAGTGACTCTCGCCTTGTTGCTGACTCGAATGTCAACCTCGCCTCTTGCCACTCTCCTAGTTCTTACCAGTCCCTACAACGATTTACAGATGTGAATAACGGATCCGGTATCATATACCCAAGAACTATTACGTGCATCAGCAAGATAAATGTCTATAACATTGCAAACAAGTATACCTGAGCCGGAAGTCACACCTCTACTCTTGGCTTTGTCATCCAGATACTAGTTGCAGTTCCTCTTCCAGTGACCATCCTCCTTGCAATAGAATCAAGTGGATACAGCTGAAGGAGATGGCTTAGTCCCTAAGGAAGCGCTTGGGACCGAGTCCTGAGCGTTACCTCCTGACTTAGTCTTCTTCTTAGTCCAAGAACTCTTCTTGAACTTAGTCGTATTATGCACCATCAACCACTTTATTGGCGCCTTTCTTGAGATCCGCATCTTCCTAATTGAGCATTCCATGTAATTTAGTGAGCTTCTTATCCATCCATGCATGTGATAATTCGATATGAACAGACCATATGCACTAGGAAGAGAGTTTAGAATTATGTCTGTAGCGTACTCTTCTCTAATGGGGTAGTCAATCCTTTATAAAGACTACACGTAACCATATTGATCACATGAGGACTCAGTGGATCACCATCCTTAAGCTTGCAACTCAGCAAAGCCTGAGAGACTTGATACCTCTTGGTCTTTGCCTGAGCCTAGCACATACTTTTGAGGCTTTCGATCATATCGTAGGACTCAACATTCACGAACTACTGATGCAAGTCCGGTTCCATTTGAGCAAGCATAAGATAGCTTATTTCCATGGACTCATCCTGAATCCGATGGTAGGCATTTGTGGCAGGGACAGTCGCATTCTCATTCGGCTCATCTGGAAGTGGGTTGTCTATGATATGGTCCTTCTTTTCTTGTTTGAGAACAATTCTCAGATTTCAATACTAGTTGGTGAAATTAGTGTCATTCAACTTATCTTTCTCAAGAATAGTCTCAACACAAAACCGGATATCTGAGGGAGACTGCTACTAGGTGCCATTGATCTACAACATAAATATGCAAAACACTTAAGGCATGTATTCATAAAAGAGCAAGCATATTAAACATTTTAATACTTATGCTCCCACTAAAACCAACACCCTTCCGATGCTTACTAAGTGATTTAGGATCCTAAATAAGCAAGTCGGCTGAGGTTTAGCATCACCGCTAGCCGTCAAGTGATCTAGGTAGACAATTCCTTGTCAATCGCATCTCATACGAGTCCTGTTGGTTGGGTGGCATCACATGCCCTGGCTCCGACCCGACTTTTCCCCGAGTCCAACAACCATTGTGATAGACCCGTCTATCTTACCGAGTGCTTTCGCTATAAGAGTCTGACTCGAACCCACCTAGTCGGAAAGAATTGATAGTACCTCAATTTTATAAGCCCACTACCAAGAATGTCTGACTTGTGATGGTGCGGCACCGGCGAGGAATCTGACTAGACCTTCTTTGAGGGATTAAATTCTACCAACTATCTAATAGAGGTAAAACAGAGACATAACAATAACACAAAATAAAGCAATTATAATGTGAAATGGTATGGCTCTCTTCACGGTGATCTCTGTCTCCATAAAGCCTATAAGTCGACTCATGCCAACTCTTGTCACGTGCCATGTTACTCCATGTAGCCGACTTGTACATCGACTTGCATGACATTCGTGTTCTCCAAAAGCTATACTAGCTTAGTAAATGAAAAATTACATAGAAAATCCCACAAGCATGTCGTTATATAATAAAATGATAGCACCTAGGCTCCAAGCGGCTAACAAAACCCGTGATTCACATATCACGTATGGATTACACACATCACATGCACATAAGCCATATCATTCACAACTTCCTACAAAAACAAGTTATGCATAGGTACATTATCTACCGGTGTTATGAAACTTGCAACGACATCTAAGGCGCTACGATAGGGAGAAGCTGGCGGTCCCGCTAGCCAGGTAGTGGGCAGGGATCGAAGGGGCAGCGCCCCTCGCGGGGGCGGGTAGTGCCCGATGATTTTTCAGAAAATGTAGATCTCATCTACATTTCGAACATGGATTTGTTCAACGGATAAAACAGTTTTACCCAAATCCGATTCGTACTCCGATTCGAGTAAACTCCTTTGATCTTCAATCAACGATATGGATTTACGTGTCACATTCTACCCCGATGGCAGAAACCGACTGGTAGGGGTATGTCATTCCACGAACTCACAAGTATGATCACAGAAACCAGATCATCCATTTCCCCGAGTACAGTTAATCCAATCAACCTCATACAAAACCAATCTATCTCCTAGATCGACCACCAAAATAGCAACTAAATCCAATCTAATGCTAAGTGCATATCACATATGCACGATCTCGATCCTAAAACCAAAAGCTATCGCCGATACCACTGTTGGGCCACATAGAGATAAACAAAAACTTTTTCCCTATCTGGTGATCCCAATATCCAGCTGAGGTAGAAGGCCACAAGGATTACCACTAGACGTGCGGTTGCGGATTACTGATGAAGCACGTCAGTTGATGCAGTGCAATCCTAACAATCCGATCCAATCCCACAATCGTCAAAGTATTGAACGTACAACACCTTTGCCGGTATCCACACGTACGGCGAGGAGATCTGACGATGGACTGCTAGGTCTGGTGCGGTGGCTGGACTGAATGGGGCTAGGGTTTCGAACACATGGAGTGACCTAACCCTTCCCTTTGGGCATTCTGTGCCCCAGTATATATAGGGAGTGAAATTGGGATCCACTCACTTGTGGCCCATCCACTAAATCCTATACGAGTCACTACAAGTCTAACTCACTAACTCAGTCTGTGTCTGATTCGGGTCAAACTCAAATGACTCGCTCCCACTCTTAATTGTGTGACCCCACAGGCTCATGACAACTTGGACATGATTGGAGTCCGACTCGTAATCGATCAATCGTTAGAGGCTCCTAGAAAAACGTGTCGATTCCCAAGTACCAAAGAGTCATGATGACATACCTTCTAATGTTTCTTACGTCTGAGTCCCTTTTTGCCTCACGATATACCTTGTCGAACTATAGGAGAATAAACGTCATCCCTTAAATATTCCAACTCTCTTCTTGATCTGTGATATGTGATTCATCCGACTAACTCTTAGTAGATTGTCTTGGTTAACACTTAACCGAGTCATGCATGGCCATGATTTCTGAATCATATCACATGAGAGGCCCCAGAGAATATCTCTCGAGTTGGAGGGGGAAAATTCCATCTTGGTTATCCACATCTATCGGAGATTTGTCCCACAAATGAAACTAGGGTCCAACGATCCCTTGGTTTGAGAGGGGGCTGAACACGTGGTTCCAAGGAGCCTTAGGGATGGTGGCAATGGTGGAGCAAGAAAACGATAGAGAGGTGACACTGGGTTTTTTACCCAGGTTCGGGACCCTCGTGAGGAGGTAAAGCCTCCTTCTTGGTTGTATTATTCGCGTGCTTCACGAGGGTACAATTGCGGATGAAAGCCTAGGGTTTTAGACCTTGGGGATCGACCTCCTATAAGGTAGGAGGAGGCCTCCTTTGTAACACCCCCGAATCGGGTCTATGCATCATATCATAATCATGCCGGATCTTCTGCCCTAGTATTAAATATTGCATATGTTGTCTCTTCTAGTGTTTTGCTTCTTCACGGACTAGGCCGATGAGTTGATGCGAGTGTCGACCCGATCTTCGGATGAACCTTCGACATTGTTTATCAGGCGAGCATCTCTCCCCCTTCTACCTATTTTTCATTTATAGTCTTTACTTCCTCCAATTGATCTATTGCTATCCTTATCGTCAATGCTTTAGTACCGTCCCTTTATTCACATGATCCACTATATTGCCTTGGTTATCCTATTGCGTTGTTTGATTATCTAGCTTTATCCTTTCGAGTCGTAGGCATGCTTAGTATCGCTCTCATACAGGTGGAACATGATACTCGAATATGGCTGGTGATAAGATAATTAATCCGATGTTGTTGGTTATGGATTCACCTAATGATAAGGCCCCGGCAGGGACCACCTTTGGGAACTGCTTGAGCCGACCTAGAACCCGTTCGTTCTATGATACCAGTTCTGAGTTGATCGCGCTAACCAAACGTGGGGCCTCTGGGACCCCCCCTCAACTACCGGCGCTATTCGTATAACCAGAGGGTTACAAAATTGGTTTTCCATTTGGTGCATATGCATAATATGTCCTCGGACATGGGTGAGTTGATATGTCTTCGGACTTGATGTTTTGGTGGATTGCCATGGCTTGCATACATAAATCGCGGTACACGGTGGCGGCACCCACGGTGTGTACAGGTTACCCCGCAGGGCCCGATCCACCAATAGGCGCAAACGCTATGCCTTCCTTGAGAATCGTCGTACCTCTTGGTTGGTTCCCCACAGTAGGTGATGCCTCTGGATATATGCGTAGTTATGGGACAGTTCTTGTTGTGAGATTCGGAAGGCACGCGGTATATGTTGCGTGAAGGGTTGAGCATGCATTTGGGTACAGTAGTGCACCCCTGCAGGGTAAATCTTTTCGAGAAGCCGTGTGTCCACGGTTATGGATGCCTCAGGAGTACAGTGTCATGATCATAGACAACGCCATTAATTTTTTTCCTCTAATAATATGATTAGTAATTAGTCTTATCAACTAAACACCTGCTTAACTAAAATTGCCACCGTGTGTGTTCCGCTAGAGGACTTCCTCGACTGCTCTTCGAGGGGGAAATCTTCGGATGGGTTATGTTTGGTGTTATATTATTGTTACCGCATAGTGCTCTCTTATCTCACTCTAATAGCCGAAGTTGTAGCGTGTCTCTATAAGTTAGATAGTGCAAGCTTTGCTGCCGCTGAGCCCACCATACCTATGTAGGCGAGGACCGCCGAATTCTAGTCTCGCCGTGTACTGGCCTCAGTACTGACCGCTCTCTTTTTGTTTTCCTTTGCCCTTTGTCGGCACCCTTTTGGCTTGACAGGTATGTGACTGACGACGTTAGCAAGATTACCCTTCCGGCTTGGCCTGGGCAGGGTTATGGACACCGCTTGGTTATTCTTCAGGACTCTTAGTCCCATTTGAATCTTGTCCGTACTCAGATACTATTTGGCTTTCTTTATGATTTGTATCATTTGTATTCTTGACTCGTTGAGTCATTGTTGTATATATAAGTTCTTGTGGACTCTGTTGTAAACTACTGTGATGTAACTACTTGTATTCAAATCTCACCCACACGAAAGTGTCTGGTGGGCGTCTTTGAATCGCTTCTATGCGGGTTTTGGCGGGAAATGCTGAGATCTGCATAGACCCGATTCGGGGGCGTTACATCCTTATATAGTAGCGACGGGCCTCTTCCCCCACTGTTTGGGCCGGAAGGGCTACCACAATGCCACTCCTCAAGGCCCCGGTCTACAAGACTACTTTTGGTGGACTAGGTCTTGGATGTCAGGTCCTTATCCGTCCTTCTATAAAACAACCTTCTTTAGCATCGTTTGTCTTCGTCCGATGTTGTGCGCTGTGTCCCTTGCACCAAAACGGCAAAGGCAAGCCCTGTGCCCGCTGAGGTCGTCTGTCCTATCCTTACAGAAAAGGAGGCGGACTGGACCATTCTTTACCAAGGTGAACCAGCAGCGCAGGGCCGCTTCATCCCTTGTTGGGACCCACCTCACCTGCTAGCTGACCGATGAGATTACCAAATAGTCCCTGGACACGCTCCAAACCATCCAAAGCCCTGCAGTGCGATAGGGTGCAGCATAGGGATCCTTCTCCCTGACGCATACTCTTGTGGCGGTCTCCTCACAAAGAGGGGCCTCACGAGGGATCACCTGGCTGGGCCGCCTTTGGAGGCGCTTCAGCCTCTTGAGGGTGCATCTGCCTAGACGATGGACCTATCAACCGTCGGGAGGTGGACCTACCAACAATAGCCCCTGGGCGCCTGGCTCACACGTGTCCTTTTGTGGACACGAAGGGGCAGGCGTCCTAAGATGGTTGATGGGTCCTGGCGCCTATTTAGTCAACATGCGCCTACCACGCCCTCATCCTGGTCGTAGGTCCGGAACGGCTATGTACCCCCGCCCGTTGATCTTGGTCGCGTCCTCTCTGCTCCGGGGGTTGCTCCCATGACGCAAAGGCGTGTGGGGCCCTATATTTAATATTGCATGCGTGGCACAGTGATACATCTTTTCAACCGGTCTTGTTATATCAGGGCACGGGATTGCTATCTCCTCTTTCCATGCTGCTTTTCCCCCTTCTCCCTTCTCGGGCGTCTGAGCCAAAGCTCCATTTTTTATGGCGCCCAAGATCTTCTCCTCCACAGATAAAGGCACGGCCACGATGGTGGAGGCAGAAGAGACTCTACCCGTTAAGCCTGGCCAGGGCAGGATGCATGGGAGCGGACTCGGGGTGCGCAGAATCCACACCACCTTGGTAGGGGGAGGATCGTTCCCACGAGACACGGCTGGGTGTGCCTGGGTTGTGGCTGCCTGAGCTATCATGCTAGGCTGGTGGCCGCCCTGGGTCATACGTCGCCTTCGCCCCCGCACTGTCCCCGGTGCGGAATTAAGGCTGAGGATGGGGACGAGCCCGAGAAGGTTTCTGACTTCATCCTCGTCCTTAGAGACAACGATTGGTCCACCATGGTGAAGCTACCCTCACGCTTTGCTCTCGCCATGCGAGACCATCTCCAGGAGTCGGTGCGGCTGAGGCAATCGGGAGGTAGCGACAGATGGACCATGGCGATCGAGGTCCCAGCACCGGGGAGATGTACTTTACCTTTGGCTAGAAGAGCTTCATCCGCGACCACGAGATCAGGCGCGGCTCTGTGCTAAGGGTCCGCTATGACATTGAGAAGGACTTCACCGTGGCGGTGTATGACCCAATGTCATGCTACGCCAACTACCCCCGTTGTATCTGAGGCGTCCGGGACAGGGTCTATGTTGCGGCCGTCGCTGTGTTGACGAGGCTGTGAGCCTTTTTGCTAATGTAGCTGTAGTGCCCTTTAGCTTCCCGTCTTGTGGATTAAGACAATAAGGATGACCGTAGGGATATCTTTAAGCGGGTCTTAGCAATTTTTGTTTCTCCTTTTGCATGTTCTTGTTTGTGATGTTGGGATTTGAGAGTGGCCATGGCGTGATACCGAGTTGACAGAGCTGGCGGTGGATGCCCGTATGGCTTTCTGGGCGATGGGCCTCCTGATCCCCCTACCTACCTGGGCGAGGTGCTCTGGAACGGCACCCTCACGAGGGGAGACTCGTGGAGGCCTCACCTCAACTAGTATGCTCCCGAAGGAGGTGTCAGGGAGACGCTGCTCGCGAGGAGTTCTTCCGGCTGATGGCCTGGACTTCCAGACAGTAGGTTCCATGCGGTGATTCGCGAGGGGTCTCCATGTGCTCCTGATGGGGTATCCCCGCACCCTTGTGGAGGGTTCTTGGGTTGCTGGCGCAACGATCCCGGCTAGGCCTCATGAGCCATTGGTAGTTCTGGCGCTTTCTCTTACGAGAGATCCTTACCCTGCCCTCCGGGCCCAACTATTTGAGAGGTGCCATCCTCACGAGGCCTGCGCTTGCTCTTATTCCTTGACTAGAAAGAGACTTCAGAAGCCGCCTCTCAAGAGAGAGGGGTGTGAGTTCTGGCGTTTCCTGTGGCTATCAGTGATGCCGGTGTTTAGGCCCATGACGAGGGTTCGTCTCATGAGCCGCCCTATAAGCCTCCCGAGGGGAGCACCGTAGGGCGGGCACCTTATCATGGATGGGGTGAATTGCCATTCGTCCCTTCCATACCATAGTTTTAGCGATTGTGCCACAAGAGGGCTTTGCCTTGCACGTCCTCCGAGGAGCCTCTCGAGGAGATGACTGTGGAGAGGATACGTGCGTCGTGGTGATCCTGAAATGCACTCACATAGTAATGAGTTTACTTAGGTACCTTTTCATCCCTTTAATTTTTGAATTAACTTCTTCTTCCCTTTGAACAAGGTTGGTCACAATAAATCTCTAAAACCATTGCAAAGAGAAACTAATTTTTTATTTTGGGATGTGTAGTCCCTAATGGTATGCAGATACATGACACCTTTTCGGGTGATTTGATATCTTCAATATCCATAGGTGTGTCTGCTTGTTCTTCCCTTCTTTGGAGGATCTGCAAGTCAAATTCTTGAAAAACCAAAGTCCAACAGATCATCCTTGGCTTAATGTCGGTCCTTTCAAGGATTTCTTTCAAGCCAATACAATCAGTATGTACTCATACATTTGAATCAATTATGTAAGACAACAGTGAAAAGTTCCTTTTCTGCCATGGGGTGATTCTTTTGAGCTCCATTTAAGGTGCGAGTAGCATGATGAATGATATTGAGTTTATCACCATCATACTGACAAAGGATTGCTCCAATAGCTTCATAACTAGCCGCACAAAATATATAAAAAGGTTTCTTCCAATTAGGTGGCTTGATAACGTGAGCATTAAGAATGGCTTGCTTTAATATGGTAAAAGCAATAAGAAAATTTTCATGAAAATTAAACGTAATGTTGTTTTGTAAAATCCAGCATGAACCAAGAAACTCCTTATACCTTTTACATCACGAGGAGGGGGAAGCCTTTATATTTCCTCGATTTTCGCCTTATCAACTTCTATACCTTTGCCTGAAATTTTATGACCAAGTACTATACCTTCTTGAACCATAAAGTGACATTTCTCCCAATTCAAGACTAGGTTAGTATTTTCGCATCTCTACAAAACTTTATGAAGATTATAGATACAATGATTAAATGAAGTTCCATAGACTAAAAAGTCATCCATGAACACTTCCATGATATTTTCAACAGAAGCAGTCATACACCTTTGGAAGGTGGCAGGAGCATTGCAAAGACCAAAAGGCATACATCGGTAAGCATATAAGCCAAAAGCACAAGTGAAGGTTGTCTTCAGTTGGTCATCGGGATGGACAACTATTTGAGAAAAATCGGAATAATCGTCTAAATAGCAAAAATGAGAATGCATAGGAAGCCTCTCTAAAGTTTGATCTATAAACGGTAAAGGGTAATGATCCTTTCTAGTTTCCTTATTAAGTTTTAAATAATCAATACACATCCTATGACCAATGATAGTTAGAGTTGGGAGCATATCATTATTCATTTTGAATGACAGTGAACCCACCTTTCTTAGGAACACAATGCACATGACTTACCCAATCGCTTTCCTCCACATGGAAGATTATTCCTGCATCTAATAAGTGTATTACCTCTTTTCTTACTTCTTCTTTCATATGAGGTTTGTGTCTCCTTTGAAAAACTACAAATGGATGAGCTCCTTCTTCCATTAATATTCTATGAGAGGCTATCGAGGCGCTAATCCCTTTAAAGTCACCCATCGAATATCCTAGATCATTTCAGTGCATCCGGAGAACCATCATTAAATTCTTCTCCTCCTTTTATACAAGATTAGAACTTACAAAAACAAAGAAATTATTAGTTTCATCAAGAAACCTATACTTTAATTCCTTGTGCAGGGTTTTGAGAGTAGGTGGCGGAAGTACATCATCCCCTTTCCTTATATATACTTCACAAGTTTGATTCATTTCAGGATCTACCTCAAGGGTTGAGTCAAGATAATCATCAATTTCCATCTTATCGATATCTTTAGGAATATTATTATTGTTAACTAGGCTCCTTGCTAAATTATCGTTGGGAGTTTCAATGAATACGGAGGCAAGAATAATGATGTTACCTTCTTCTTGCCCATACTCATACCCGTCAAACTCTTCAATAGCTGGCCTATGATGAAGCTTAGAGAAATGGAAATTCATTTTATCTTCACCAAACTTGAGAGATACCATTTCTTTCTTGTATTCAATGTTTGCCCCTGCAGTATTCAAGAAAGTTCTTCCAAAAATAGTTGGACAATAAACATCAGTAGACATATCAACAAGTACAAAATCAATAGGGTACTTGTACGATCCAATACAAATTAGAACATATGTAATTAGTCCCATAGGAACTCTGAGTGTTTTATCCACTAGCATTATTGCCATATTAGTGTCTTCGAATTCTATCGGGATGTGTTTGTTTTGGATTTTGAGGTAAAAATTGTAAGGGATTACATTAACAGTTGTTCCAATATCACAGAGGCCATAATAAGAAGAACCACCAAAGGTGCAAGGGAGGATAGGTTTACCAACATCCGTAGCTTTTACCTTTCCTTCAACGAATTTTGAATCTTCGGTGTCTAAATCTATCAAAATGCAATGTGCGAACATGGTTAGGATATCATCCTTAGTTGGTTCACCTATCTCTGACATACTTACTTGATTAGTTTCTATTGCTTGTGCCTCTTCTTCTAACTTTTTGAGGAAGATTCTCTCTTATTTAAGCTGTTCTTCGAGTTGTTGAGCCATCATATGTTTTCTCTCCGTCCTTGGGAAATTAAGGGGTTCAACATAAGGGGGTATCTCTTGCAATGGATATACATGAGCTGCGATTTCTGTCTCAACATCTTCCACTTGCTTAGGTGGTGGAGTGTATTGGAGCCAATCTTTCTTGGGAGCTTCAATATGTTCTATAAAGGACTGAAGGATTTGAAAAACAATATCATCATCAAGTTGAGTTCACTAGGATAGTCATATTCAATTTCTATCCCTCCTTCTCCGCCTAAATAAAATCCCCAAGTTTCTCTATTGCGACGAATTCGTTCCAGGAGTTCCCAAGCTTTAGTTATAGTTAAGTTCATAAAAGAACCTCCGGAATTAGTGTCTAGCTCATGTTTTATTTCTTGATTAAGTCCCCCATAGAAAATGTGTAAAACTTACCATTTAGGTAAATCACGATGGGGACATTTATTAAGGATGGATTACACCTTTTGAAGGCCCTTACCAAACCTTCATCTACGCAGTTTTTGAAGTTCGTGATCGCCCTTCTTACTTAAGTGGTATTTACTTTGGGAAAGAATCGAAATACAAATTCTCCTTTGAGCTTTTCCAACATAACTCAGTAAATGCATCCAACATCAGAATAGAAATACAGTTTAAGTTTCAATTCATCATCAGAATGGCCTCTCAATTTAAGCGTCCAACATAACTTGGTAAAATGCATTAAATGAGTGTAGGGATCCTCATCCGGATCGTCTCCTGCAAAAGTTTTCTCTTTAAAAATAGCGATAAAGCGAGGGTTAACCTCATATTCTAGTTCGTTCCCACTCGGGAATTCCTTAACTAGTCCTCTATTTAACTCCCGAGGTATTTAGTTGCATCGAGCTGATTCATCAGTCCGAGTGCAGTCATGGTGTTTACCTGAAACTAGTAAGAAACTTTAGTAAAACAATTAGTAGAATAAGCAACTAAGAACACAGACCAAAAGCGCTTATCTCCCCGGCAACAACGCCATAAAATAGCTTGATGACTGCAAGTGCACAAATCAATTGTAGCTAGTTTCGAAATAAGAGTATCAAACCCACTTATGAGCTATTTGGTTAAGGTATTTATGCCCCTCGTCACTATCTACCAAAGGATACTTGTAAGCTGCCTTTGATTTCGAGTAAAGGGTGTTTGAAAGGTTTTTGGTTGAATGCAAAAAGTAATCAAAACAAGTAAAAGAAAGCACGTAACAAAAGCGTTGGAAATGGTATTGGAACTCAATAAGGCTAAAGCGTTCTCAAGGATGTAGGATACACCACTAGCATTTTGTAATTAATCATACTTAGTATGACCTTTTTCTTGTGTCATGACATGTGTGGAGATAGTTCCACAATAATATGTTCACTACAAGGCTCGTAGGAAGTCACTTTCTTGAGCCATGTATTGAGGTCATCTCTAAATAACCACTATGATGCCTCGGAGCAGTAACTCATACAGACCACCATAATTAAGGGTTTCCCATGTAGCATAGGTTTAAGCTTGGGGATGTTGATGCATGTAAAATTCATACATGAACTTTGTAGTTTGTTGCTATGAATTCTCATATTTGCTACATATATGATGTTTTATTCATGTTTTACATTGATTTATGGGGATTTACTAATGTTCCCCTTTATTTTGTTTATAACTCTATAGGATAGTAAAACTTTGTTTTATGTATTTTTTGCCTTTGAGGGACCTAAACAAAGTCAAATGGATCCGGGCTTTCGAGAGCGTCAATATTTCATCAAGAGAAGCACCAGGAGCACTTGGACCTCACCAGATGATCCAGGAGGGCCAAAATAGCCCTGGCGGCACGCCCAGTAAGGGTGGACGCGCCACCTAGGCCATTTTCCTCCTCGAACATTGTTCGTTTTGATATTTTGCCCACCGCCTTCGTATGACCTAAAAACCACTATAAAAAGGCCCCCTCGGGAGTTCTTGGAAGGAGGCACCATAGAAACACCAAAACATATCCAGTACCAGTGAAGATTAGAGGGGGAAACTCCGCCCGGTCCACCGCTGGAGGGTATCTACCTTCTACAACGTCTCCACCATAATCACCATGTTGAAGAGTGAGTAGTCCACCTATGGACTATGGGTTTATGGCAGTAGCTTGATCTATCTTGCTCTCTTGATATTTCCCTCATCTCTATCTTACACATAATAGCAAACCTGGCCGATGGGCCGTGCCTGGGGTGGGCTGGCCCGCGGCACGCAGAAAAATCCCGGCATGAGCCCGACCTGGCACGTGGCTTGACGGTCCATGCCCGGCCCATGGCACACATGTGTCGTGCCCATGCCGCCTTGCCGGGCATGCGGGCTGGCCTGGCACGGCCCGTTAGCAGGTGTGCGGCGAATATTTGGAACAAATATGCAAAAAGGGGTGCCCGCGGGGTTCGAACCCCAGACCTATTGCTCTCTCGCGCTCCTCTCTACCACCTGGACACCGAAACTTAGTTGTTATATTATAGATCAGGATGTTTTTAAAGGCAAATTTCTATGGGCCAACGGAAAAAGGCCATGGCCCAGCGTGCCTGACGTGCCGCGGGCCGGCCCGTAAAGAGATGGGGCCGGGCTCGGGCCTCGAAACTGGGCACACATGCCGGCCCGGCCCGGCACGTTTGCTTGGCGAGCAACGGCGGGCCGTGCCGGGCCAGGCCCATTTGGCACGTGCCGGGCCTGGGCCATGTCGGGCTGGCCCGTTAGCGAAGTTTGCATAATAGGTTCCAATCTCATATATCAAATCATAGAATAAATATCATGACCATAATCATGTTGGGAAGCTCATATGGTACTAGATCTATGAAGAACAAGAGAGAGAGAGAGAGAGAGAGAGAGAGAGAGAGAGAGAGAGAGAGAGAGAGAGAGAGAGATCAAGCTACTTCCACAAACCCATAGTCTAGAGGTGGACTACTCCCTCTTCATCATGGAGACGATTGATGATGTTGGAGAGAGTGGATATCCAACTGAGGATGGCTCCGGAGGCGTTTGCCTCTAAAATCTTTGCTAGTTATGGCTCTATTTCGTGGTTTCCGTGTTTCCTCTCCACCTCTTCTGAGATCATGTCGTGGGTCCTTTTTATAGGCTTTTTAGGGTCAATACTCAGAGTTAGGGTTGAAGACGGGCGTTTGTGGACGCTAGAGGAGGGAAAGAGTATAGGTGGTGCGGTCCCCCTTGGTCGTGCCACATGGGCTATTTTGGGCCTCTTGGCTCCTCTATGACGATCCAAGTGCTCTAAGTCTTCATCTTCGCGAAAAAATAATCCTCGAAAAAACCCAGGTTCGTTTGACTCTATTTAGATCGCTGAAAGTTAAAATACACAGAAAGATAGGTTTTCCTCTCATGCAGAGTTATAAACCAAATAAAAGGTGAAAGAGCATTTGCTATCCCTAGTGATTTTGGTGTTTGATAACAACACACATATCGGACTAATGTTTTGCTAAGTATGTCGCGGGTACATTAAGAAGGTTTGCAAACATTCAGAAACTATCTACCTGGCGCGGTACCAAAAGGCGGTAGTACCGCTTTTTGCTACCGGACCAGACAGAAGCAAATGACTATCTGTCAAAAAGTCTCTGCCATGCCAGGTACTAAAAAGCGGTAGTACCGCATTTTAGTACCTAGCGCGACAGAAGCTTTTTTACAGCTTGTCAAATGCTTCTGCCTGCTCCGATACTAAAATGCGGTAGTACCGCATTTTAGTACTGCTCAGGACAGAGGTTTTTTGAACATTTCAAAAGGCCACTGTCTGCACCGATAGCAAAATGCGGTAGTACCGCATTTTACTACCTGGCGTGACAGAGAGCTTTTGCACGTTGCAAAAAGCTTCTGTCTGCGCCGGTAGCGAAATGCGGTAGTACCGCGTTTTGCTACCTGGCGTGACAGAGAGTTTTTCGTATGAAAATGTGTTGTTCTCTCCAGGTCCGGTAGTACCGGTTGCGTCAAGCGGTACTACCGCTTCCCGGTAGCAACATCAGTAGTGCCGCTGGGGGCAGGACTTGTTGCTTTTTGAAAAAGGGTGATCCGGTACCAGGTCCGGTAGTACCGGAATTCTCCGGTAGTACCGCTTCAACTTCCGGTACTACCGTTGCAGTAAATGCACCAACGGTCAGATACCTTGGGACAAAGTGCTCAGCTCATTAAAGTCATTGCCCACCATTGGAGTCCATTGGAGCCACTCAAATTCTCAAGATCTCATCATCCAACCACCCAAAGTCCTTGATCTTTGGGGAATCGAAGGAGGAGGGCCCGATCTACTACTTCACCAAAAGAGATCTTCATTTCCCCCTCATTTCATTGAGGGCCCCTTTGCTCTAGTGTTTTGTTGGAAACCCTAGCTTTTGTTTTTGTTCTTACAAGCTTGTCTTTGATTGCTTTGACAGCTTGCTTGTATTTGGGAGCCTCCGATTAAGTTGTGGATGTGTGCCCCAAACTTGTAACGGTGCCGGCTTCCACCTTGAAGGTTGCCGATATAGTGGAAGGTGAATCGATCCCGTTGGGGTGAGATTCATCGGAGAACAAGGGAGGCCTCTCGTGGCGTTGGTGGTTTGAAACCACCCCCTCTCCAAACGTAGACGTACTTCCCCTCTAAAGGAAGGAACTACGGGAAACAAA
This sequence comes from Avena atlantica, assembly GCA_910589765.1. NCBI lineage: Eukaryota > Viridiplantae > Streptophyta > Magnoliopsida > Poales > Poaceae > Avena > Avena atlantica. Next base: position 392,146,992 of record OU342735.1, read on the forward strand.
TCCTTGTGTCTCCGCGTCCACTTTTCGGTTACCTCTATCCTTTACCGCACCTTACTTACTTGTTACTACTTTGTGTTGTGGTAGCTCTTGCTTATTTGTCATATAGGTAAATTCACCATAGTTGCATTATCTTGATAATTTACCTTATTGTCAAACCTTAATTTGAAAAGGAAGAAAATTTGAAGTAGCACCTATTCACCCCCCCTCTAGGTGCCCATACGATCCATTCAATTGGTATCAGAGCCTCGGCTCTTTATTCGGGCTTTACCGCCTAAGAGAATATGGGTAGCCAAGAAGGGGATGGTGGTAGTGAGTCAACTCCGGTGACCATGGAAGATCTCAGAAACTTGGAAACAAGATTGAGCTCTTCCTTGGTCAACGAAGTCAAGAATATGCTTGAGCAACTTCTTAAAGACAAAGATGGCTCATCACCTCCATCCCCTCAAGAGGAACTACCACCCGCACCTAAAGGGAATACTCCGGTATCCCCCGAAGGTATGGTGGTAGGGGATAAACTAGACAATGCTAATTCCTCCACACGACCTGATGGGGGGAAGGGCGAGCACCGTGATTCTTGGTACTCTCCCGATCCTCCCATCCCTCACCCTCATGTGTACAATAGAGGTGACCCACCTAAGCTTGAAGAGTCTGCTACTTTTTCTCAATGGCAATCACTAATGAGAACTCATATGCGCGGCTCTTGCATTAAACTATGGAACATCATCGAGCATGGACTCTTTATTGGGGATCCAAACAACTTGACAAGAAGAGAGGTTGTCAATAGTCAACTCAATGCCACTGCTCTGCATATGATTCAACAAGGATTGGGAACAAAGGATTATCCACACATTGAGCACTTTAGCATTGCCAAGGAAGCTTGGGATGCTCTCACTGTGTTGTTTGTTGGAAATGAGAGTATGAGGAGGAATAGATATGATGCTCTAAGCAATGAAGCCGAAGGTTTCTAAATGAAAGAAGGTGAAGATCACGAAGACATGTATCGAAGGCTCAAGACCACCGCCACCGCTTTTAGAAATGTGGGTGCCTCACATGTGGATGATGCATGGATAAAAAGGAAATATGTGAGTGCACTCATGCCTTTTGAGCCCACCGACTTGAAGAGCTTACAAGGAAGACACAACTACCATCTCATGACCTCAAACGAAGTTATGCAAGAGATGGCCGCTTTCAAGGTCGCCGCCAAGAACGCCAAAGATGCCCGTGCTCGTGCCCTCGGTATGAGCAATGTGGTCAATGTTGCTTTAAAGGCCAAAGTTGTGAACTTTGAAGATGAAGATGATAGTGATGAAGGCCTCTCCTTGGACCATCCTGATGATGTCAAGATTGCTCATAGTCAATATATGGTTTTCTATGCAAAGAACTTTTGGAAGAATCCCGCCAAGGCCAAGATGGAAATGCAACGGAGAAGCAATCCAAATGGGAAAAGAGAAAATGCCACTAGGTTGAGAACTAGCTTCAATTGTGGTGACCGCTACCACTTTGTGGCAAGCTACCCCTATGAGAAGAGAGAAGATAATGGTGGGAAGCTTGTGTTGAAGAAGACTCTCAAGGCACCCTACAAGAAACCTTTCATCAAAAAGAACCCCATCAACAAGAAATCGGGAGAAATTGTCTTGATCACTCATGAAGAATACTCCTCCGATAATGACGATGATGAAGATGAGGAAGAAGAAGAAACCTCACATGGTATGGCTGCTCTAGCCACCACCTCTACTCCGACACTCTCACTCTTCGACTCTCCAAATGAGAACTCTTCCTCCAAGGACGTCACTTGCCTTATGGCAAGAGGAACGGAGGTTTCCTCATCATCCCACTCTACTCAATTAGATAATGATGAAATTGATGATGAAATGTCTCTTGATGTTAAAAAGGAATTAATTGCCTTTGATGAGTTCATGACTAACCTAGAAGGTGATGCTAAACTACATTTTGGGAACATCTTAGATCAACTCTCCCACACTCAAGAGCTTCTAGATGTTAGATGTAAACTTGGGCATGAACATATGATTGAACTAGAGGCTTTAAGCAATGCTCTAGAAGAAGAACAAGAGACTAGGTTGTCCCTTGAGTCAAAACTTGAAGGGCTTGATGAGGCCAATGACATCATTGTTAACAAACTCATTAAAGAGCGTGATCATGCTATTGCTAAATACAAAAGAGCTAAAAAGGACAAGGTTGATTTTGGTGTGGTTCATGAAAAACTTGCCGAGGACTTTAGCTTGCTTAACAAGGCCCACAAATCCTTGGAGAGTGAACTCTTGTCTCTCACAAAGTCCCATGAAACGCTTCAAACTCAATTGGCCAATATTCCTTCACCTAGTAACTTCATTCCATCGAGTAGCACGACTATCCTTGAAGAGAATGCTAGGTTGAAAGGGAAGCTTGCAAAGACCACATTTCCACAAGTTAACAAGTCTATTGATGAACTTTTGAGCAAGCAAAGGCGTAGTGGTGATAAAGGGGGCATTGGTTTTGTATCCAAAACAAAGAAGAAGAACAACAAGAAGAAGAAGGACAAGTCCGCACAAGAGACCAACAAGACCATTGTGGGAAGTAAAACCACAATTGGCAAAACTATGTCTCATGACGATTTTGCGGGAAGTGCTAACCCTAACTATGTTCTAATGCGTGATTACTATGGTGATGTGTATGCACAATATGTTGGTCCGTATGATGGTTATATTGCTTGGTCTATTTGGGTTCCCAAGACCCTTGTTGCTAACAAAAGAGGACCCATTGAAAAATGGGTACCTAAAAACTAGCTTGATCTTTTGTAGACCTATGCTTCCGAAGGTTCAAAATGGGTGCTTGATAGTGGTTCCACTTGTCATATGACCGGAATCTCGTCTATTGTCAAGGAATTGGTGTCCAATGAAGATCAAATCACCGTCACATATGCCGACAAGTCAAAATCTACGGTAATGGGTTTCGGAAAGGTAGTGGTGGCTCACGACATTACACTCGTGAACGTCATGCTTGTTGAAACCCTTGGTTACAATTTACTTTCTGTCTGTGCACTTGGAAAGATGGGCTTTGCCGTCTTTATTGATAATGATATTGTGGTCCTCATGTGGAGCAAGTCTCTCAAGGTCGCTTTCGTTGGGTACGTCGAAAATGACTTGTATGTGGTGGACTTTTCGGGGCTAGCCACTGCAGGTCCGATGTGCTTATACGGAAAGGTCGATGTGGGCTGGCTATGGCACCGCCGACTAGCCCATGTCAATATGACAACTTTGCAAAGTCTCCATAAAGAGGGCCATATTGTTGGACTAAAAGAAAATGTTTCCTTTGCCAAAGATTGTGTTTGCAGGGCATGTGTTCTAGGGAAGATGCATGACGCTCCTCATAAGCCCACGAACCAAATCAAGTCTAACAAGATCTTGGAACTCCTTCATGTGGACCTATTTGGTCCTCCATCTCATGCACGTCTTGGTGGGAATAAATATTGTTTGGTGATTGTTGACGAATTTTCAAGATACTCTTGGGTTTATTTCTTCAAGTTGAAGAGTGAAACTCAAAGGACTTTTAACGACTTCATCAACTTGGTTCAACGGCAACACAATGTTCCCGTGTTGATTATAAGAAGTGACAATGGCACCGAGTTCAAGAACTACACCTTGAATGACTTCCTTAGTGATGAGGGAATTAAGCATCAATATTCCGCCGCATACACCCCTCAACAAAATGGTGTGGCCGAAAGGAAGAACCGGACTCTTATTGAGATGGCTAGGACCATGTTGGCGGAGTTTAAATCTCCATACAACTTCTGGGCCGAAGCCGTCTCCACCGCTTGCCATGCTTCAAACCGTCTCTACCTCCGCAAGAAAATCAACAAGACTCCATATGAGATACTTACCGGTAACAAGCCCAACATATCTTATTTCCGGGTGTTCGGTTGTAAGTGTTTCTATCTCATCAAAGGTGTTCGTTTGTCTAAATTCGAATCTAAAGCTTTAGAGGGTATTTTTGTTGGCTATGGTCTCGAATCTCACACTTATAGAATCTATGACAAGCTCTCCGGAGCCGTCATAGAATCTTGTAGTGTGACCTTCGAAGAATATGATGGTCCCCAAGGGGGGAGTGTTGATGCTTGTGATGCAGATGTTGAAATGCCTCAGGATGCCATAGGAAGAATGGGTGTGGGTTATATCCGCCCCATTGAGGAACCCCTTACGGAGGATCGAGAAGAACTATGCTCCACTCGAGTGGAGCCCTCATCTTCACAACCTCAAAATGCTCCATCTACCGAGGAGGACGTTGACTCAAGCCAAAGACAAGATGTGGACCCTCAACATAGTGATCAATGTGTGAACTCTAGTCAAAGGGAGCTTGGTCCATTTGATGGGGTGTCAAGTGGAGTCAAGTCAATTTGCCAAGGAAGATCCATCCAAGATGTTTTGAGGGGTGCTCAAGTTGAGGCTAGAAGAACACTTGATCAAGACCAAAGTCAATCCGTGCCTCCCAATATAGAGAATGAATCCAATAATGACCAAGGTCAAGTTGATGGTCAAGACGAGGATCAAAATGATGAAGAGGGTCCTCCAAGAAACAATGAGGAGATCCACGCTCGTCGCGAAGCTAGAAAGGAAAGAATGTTGGAAATAAGAGACCACACTCTCCAAAATGTTGTTGGAGATTTAAGGAAAGGAATTTCCACACGAGCACAATTGAAGAGGTTCAGTGAACATCAAGCTCACATTTCCATGATTGAACCAAAGAAAGTGTGGGAAGCCCTTGAAGATTCGGATCGGTTAGAAGCTATGCACAAAGAGCTCAACAACTTTGAGAGAAACAAAGTATGGAAGTTAGTTGAGAAGCTAAAGGATTGCCGCAATGTTATTGGAACAAAGTGGATATTCAAGAACAAGCAAGATGAGCATGGGATTATTGTAAGGAACAAGGCTAGATTGGTTGCACAAGGTTATTCCCAAATTGAAGGCATTGATTATGGAGAGACGTATGCACCTGTGGCTCGCCTTGAGTCCATCCGTATCCTTCTTGCTTATGCGGCACATCATAACTTTAAGTTGCAACAAATGGATGTAGAAAGTGCATTCCTTTATGGTCCTTTGAATGAATTGGTATATGTCAAGCAACCCCCGGGATTTGAGGACCCCAACTTCCCAAACCATGTCTACAAACTTGATAAGGCACTCTATGGTCTCAAGAAAGCCCCACGCATGTGGTATGAGCACCTTAGAGAGTTATTGTTTGACCGTGTCTTTGAGTTTGGGAAAATCGATCCCACTCTTTTTACTAAGAGGGTTAATGGGGAGCTTTTTGTATGCCAAATCTATGTTGATGATATTATCTTTGGCTCTTCTAACAAAGCTTTTAATGATGAATTCTCAAAGCTTATGACTAGTAGGTTCCGGATGTCCTTGATGGGGGAATTGAAAGTATTCCTTGGCTTTGAGATCAAGCAAGTGAGAGGAGGAACATTCTTTAATCAATCCAAGTATACTCAAGATATGCTCAAGAGATTCAAAATGCAAGATTTGAATGGAGCCTCAACTCCCATGGCAACAAAGACTCATCTAGAACAAAACCCAAATGGTAAAGATGTGGATCAAAAGGTATACCAGTCTATGATTGGTTCTTTGCTTTATCTTTGTGCATCTAGACCTGATATTGTGTTGAGTGTAGGTGTGTGTGCAAGATATCAAGCGACTCCTAGGGAAAGCCATTTAATGGCGGTCAAGAGAATCTTTCGATATTTAGTTCACACCCCATTTTATGGTCTCTGGTACCCTCAAGGCTCAACATTCGCTCTTTGTGGATACACGAACTCGGATTGGGCGGGTGACAAGGATGATAGAAAATCAACTTCCGGGGCTTGCCAATTCCTTGGTAGGTCCTTGGTATGTTGGTCTTCTAAGAAGCAAAATTATATATCTCTCTCCACCGCCGAAGCCGAGTATGTTGCTGCTGCTAGTGCTTGCACCCAATTGCTATGGATGAGGCAAACTTTAAAGGAATATGGTGTCCATTGTGACAAAGTGCCTCTTCTATGTGACAATGAAAGTGCCATCAAGATTGCATACAACCCGGTGGATCACACAAGGACAAAGCATATTGAGATTCGACATCACTTTATTAGAGATCATGTTGCTCGAGGTGATATTGATCTATCCTATGTGTCAACCAAAGATCAACTTGCCGATATCTTCACGAAGCCACTTGATGAAGCAAGGTTTTGCTACTTGAGGAATGAACTAAATATCGTAGATTCTAGGAGTTTGACTTGATTATCTTGCTCACTCACCTAATTCTCGACCCATGTTTGGTTTAGGTGTAGGCATGGACATAGGGGGAGTGCGTTCCTAATTGATTGGACTATCCCTCCCCCCATTATGCGCAAATTAAACAAAAATCATTCCTCTTAATATCATTTTGTGATATGTGAGCTCAATGATGAGTTTCGGTAATGGACCCAAGATACATCTTCGTGGTGCCAAGCCGAGTATACTCAAATATGGTGGCCTAGGCCACCGCCCCCTCTCAATCGAGAGGTTGAAGTGCTTACTCGTGTTTGTCACCTAGTTGAATTGATTCTTACTCATGTTTGTCATCCTCTAGTTGGTGTTGATTATTTTGGTCATGCACTCAAGTTTGGTTCTCCATATGTTTTTAGTGTTTTTCCTTGAGTGCATTGGCCCATATCCGCGTTTCTCTCTAAACCCAGGCCCCTCTTTTCCAACAAAACCCATCTACTCTGCACAAGAACCTTCCTTTTTCTGTATCTTGGCTCTCTGTCCTGATGGTAACGGTACTACCGGACCTCACATGCGGTACTACCGCCTAATGGTACTACCGCCTAACGGTACTACCGGAAGTCACCTGCGGTACTACCGCCCCTGGGTGTGTTTCCAGGTTCCTGCCTGAAAACTTCCCAGGAGCGGTACTACCGGCCGGTACCTACGGTACTACCGCTCGGCGGTACTACCGCTTCTGCAGATCCGGTACTACCGCTCGCGCGTGTCGGTTAAGACTGGAGACGAGGGAGAGGCACCCCTCAGTGCCTCATTCATCCCTCGTCTCCCCTCCTCACCAGCGCCACCGCCAGGGCACGCCGACGCCGGAGGAAGCCCGTCCGCCCATCCCTCTCCCGGATCCACACCGGATTCGGCCTCCCTGCGGGCTCCTCCCTCTTCCCCACCGACATGGACACCGGTACCACCGCCCTCCTCATCTTCTTACTTGTTTTCTCCATTGAATCTAGGGTACCTTCGATTCTTGGTTAAAACTTGCATTCTTGAGGTTGTATCGTGTCCTTTTAACCAGATCTATCACTTGGCCCGATGGGAATCGTGTTTTGACAACAAATTTGTTGCCCATACTCGGATCTTAGTTCAGATCTGCACTGTAGCCGCGGGCCAGTAGTACCGGGAATCTTTTTCCGGTACTACCGCTTGTGCAGATCCGGTACTACCGCCCCAGTACTGGCAGCAATTTTTTTTTTTCAAACACTGAACTCCATCATCTGTTTGCCCCAGGTTCTTGTGCCCTTATCCCTATGCTTTCTCCCTCGTTCTTTCACAGGTGCAAGGGGTTCCCAGGGATCGCGCAAGCGCTCCAAAGCTCACTATGAGATCGAGGACTATGAGTCAGAATCTGAGACTGAGTCTGAAGAGGAGGTCATGCCTCAACCTAGTGCCCGTCTGAAACTGCCAACAACTCGTGGTCATGGGGGAAAGGGGGTCAAGCAAAGTGCTGGTCGTGGTAAAGCTCCTCCACCTCCTCCTCCCTCTGGTCCTCGCAAGAGTCAAAGTTCTGGGCTATCAGGGTCAAAGCTGTTGTGTGATATCTCTGAGTCTGAATTTCATGCTCTACGGGTGGTCAGTCCGTATGGGGCGGCCCGCGCTTTTGCTCGAGAGAAGAGCCTCTTCTTCACGGAATTTCAGGAGCGGGTGTTTCATGAGATTCTCATGAAAGATGACAAAATTGTGGTTCCGCAAAAATGGATCGAGATGAATCATGTGAGGAAGAATATGAACTACTTTGGTGAGGCCCTTGACATGTGTACCAACTTTGGCTTGCTTCCTATTATGGAGTTCAAATGCAACTATGATCCAATGCTCATTGCTCAGTTCTATGCAACCGTTCACTTTGCCAAGAATAATACTAGGACTCTCACTTGGATGACTGAGGGTGTTGTCAAGGAGGCATCGTTGGCTGAGTTTGCGGCTATCCTCGGGTACGAAGACCGTGGCAAGGATATTCCCGTTGGGTTTCGGTGCCATGCCAATGACAATCCCATGAAGAAGGATAGGCTTGCCCCACTGTACATCCGGGGGCGCGGCATCCCTAGTAAGATCAAAGGGCTCCTTCCTACTTATGACATCATGCACCGCATCTATCGTGAGACTATCGCCCCTCGTGCTGGGAATGTTGATGAGATTCATGCTTTCATGGTGGATATTATGATGGCCACCTATCACCACCGTGACTCTGGCCTCCCTATGGATGTGATAGATGTTATCTGGAATGAGATGGTCTGCGCCACTTTTCAGCGGAGGGTGCCTCCTTTTGCTCCATACATCATGGCTCTCATCATTAGCAAGTGCCCTAAAATTGCCCGTGACTTGCCTCATCTTCGTCTTGCCACTCACCGCCACAAGAATCTGCTGATCAAGACCCATCCCAAACCCCGCAATGCGGATGGTCAGATTGTTGATGAGGATGGGAACCCGGTTGAGGACTCAGGTGATGCTGCTGATGCTCCTGCTTATGTGGTCTCTCGTCGCCAGCCAGCACAGCCATCTTGGGCTAAGAGGGTTGAGGCCAAACTCAAGAAGATTTTCTGCCTCCAAGTGGACAATCAGAAACGCCTGTACGAGGCCCATGTCTATGCCAAGAAGGCTTGTGCTCGTCAGAAGGAAATGATGGAGGCTCAAGGCTTGACTACTTCCAAGGGCTCCGAGAACAACATCACCCCAGAAGACCTATGGATCTCCAAGCACAGCAACTGGGAAGATGATGCCACCTCCTCCTTCCGTGCCCCTCCACCTCATGGTGCATGGGACGACGTTGATGATGATGATGCTGAGTGATCTCCGGGGCGTTAGTGTTGCTCTTGTCCCTTTTTGGCGTCTTGATGCCAAAGGGGGAGAAGTTGCACTTTAGGTATGCGGGGAGATTTGCGAGGGAAAGTCACAAGCTCGTTCTTGCCTTTGATTTTATTCGCTTGTGAACTTTGTTTGGTTGCCTCTTACTATGTGTGAACCTAACTATTTGTGCTATGTTTGTTAAGACTTTGTGGTTATCTTATGAATCCATCTTGTGTGTATTATGGCTATTCTTGTTGGATCCATCCTATGTGATGATTTTCCTCATTCCTAATCTATTGGTCATCACATGTTTTTTTTCTTGCAAAGGTATGTCCTCTATGTGCGACTTCTACTCTCAGTTAGTTTGCTTGAATGTATGGGGCTTGTTTCTACATATCTAGGGGGAGCCCCATCTACATCTTATCATCACTAGATTTCCTTGCAAAATGTGTGTTGTCATCAAACACCAAAAAGGGGGAGATTGAAAGAGCATTTGCTATCCCTAGTGATTTTGGTGTTTGATAACAACACACATATCGGACTAATGTTTTGCTAAGTATGTCGCAGGTACATTAAGAAGGTTTGCAAATATTCAGAAACTATATGCCTGGCGCGGTACCAAAAAGCGGTAGTGCAGCTTTTTGCTACCGGACCAGACAGAAGCAAATGACTATCTGTCAAAAAGTCTCTGCCATGCCAGGTACTAAAAAGCGGTAGTACCGCATTTTAGTACCTAGCGCGACAGAAGCTTTTTTACAGCTTGTCAAATGCTTCTGCCTGCTCCGGTACTAAAATGCGGTAGTACAACATTTTAGTACTGCTCAGGACAGAGGTTTTTTGAACATTGCAAAAGGCCACTGTCTGCGCCGGTAGCAAAATGCGGTAGTACCGCATTTTACTACTTGGCGTGACATAGAGCTTTTGCACGTTTCAAAAAGCTTCTGTCTGCGCCGGTAGCAAAATGCGGTAGTACCGGAATTCTCCGGTAGTACCGCTTCAACTTCTGGTACTACCGCTGCAGTAAATGCACCAACGGTCAGATTTTGTGGAGGGGTATAAATACCCCTCCACCTACCTTGGGACAAAGTGCTCAGCTCATTAAAGTCATTGCCCACCATTGGAGTCCATTGGAGCCACTAAAATTCTCAAGATCTCATCATCCAACCACCCAAAGTCCTTGATCTTTGGGGAATCGAAGGAGGAGGGCCCGATCTACTACTTCACCAAAAGAGATCTTCATTTCCCCCTCATTTCATTGAGGGCCCCTGTGCTCTAGTGTTTTGTTGGAAACCCTAGCTTTTGTTTTTGTTCTTACAAGCTTGTCTTTGATTGCTTTGACAGTTTGCTTGTATTTGGGAGCCTCCGATTAAGTTGTGGATGTGTGCCCCAAACTTGTAACGGTGCCGGCTTCCACCTTGAAGGTTGCCGATATAGTGGAAGGTGAATCGATCCCGTTGGGGTGAGATTCATCGGAGAACAAGGGAGGCCTCTCGTGGCGTTGGTGGTTTGAAACCACCCCCTCTCCAAACGTAGACGTACTTCCCCTCTAAAGGAAGGAACTACGGGAAAGAAATCCTTGTGTCTCCGCGTCCACTTTTTGGTTACCTCTATCCTTTACCGCACCTTACTTACTTGTTACTACTTTGTGTTGTGGTAGATCTTGCTTATTTGTCATATAGGTAAATTCACCATAGTTGCATTATCTAGAGAATTTACCTTATTGTCAAACCTTAATTTGAAAAGGAAGAAAATTTGAAGTAGCACCTATTCACCCCCCCCTCTAGGTGCCCATACGATCCTTTCAAAAGGGATCATTGGTAAATCTCGGTAAGTCAATGTAAAACATGGATATAACGTTGTACATGATGCAAATATGTTGGAATATGTGTCAATAAACTAAAAAGTTCATGTATGCATTTTACATGCATCAATATCCCCAAGCTTAACATATGCTCTTCCGCGAGCATAAAGGTGACAAAATTAAACATGGACTTTGGAGTTTGTTGTTTATGTTGAACATCATAAGTCATGATCATTGGTACACAAAGTTAAGTAATTCATCCTTTAAAGAATGACACCAAGAAATCACCTTATAAAGTGACAGTTCTCATAGACCTCATCTATGCTTACCAATAGGTCAATCTTGTATACAAATGCAATACTATGGACCCTTAAGCATGCAAAGTGCAAGTGAAAGTGCATTGTGTATTGTCCTACTTTGGTCTTTAGAATCATGAATATTTCTCATATATGTGGACACTTGAAAGAAGTATAAAGTAAGTTGGGATTAAACATGGATAAGTGATATTTAGCTTCCAAACGCCACCCCATAAGTTTATGCTTGAACCATAGTACATCACTAGTGCTTGGTTCCATTGCCCCTCATCTCTCTGATTCTATTGTAACTTTTGTTGTTTGACTCTTTTTGCTTCTTTCCTCTCAGCACCTATATATTGTGACTGGATACATAATTTTTTAGCAACTTTTCATGCATACCCACATTCTCACCTTTGATAATTTTCTTGAAGGATCTATGCCTTCAACTTAGTGGTGGCACCTATGATCTAAGGGTTTTGCCCTCATATTTTGGGTATGCATATTTTATTGCACTACAATGGGTACGGTTCTTATGCCTGTGAGTTCATGGTCACCATGCAACCATTTTTTCTATGAAAACCATAACCATAAACAATACCATTTGGAAGCTAATAAAACCCACACATGAAAATAATGTACTTGGAATAGCATTTGAATATATAGGTAGATATGGTAAAAACTGCTGGAATAACTTGGTTTTAAAGGAATTATGGATGCACAAGTCTTTGCTTGTTTTCATTACTATGCTAGCAAGAGAGGGATAGTTGTCCATCTACAATAATGCAAAAGTGTCCATAATACTAATAGTTTATTAATAGACAAGATAAACTTAAAGTTAAACATCTACAATATAAATAAGAGCTAGAACTAAATAGTACACCTGCAAACTGTCACTCATTCAAATAAATGAACCAAATAACAAAGTGTGACAACATGCATAACTTGTAATGCAACTATTATTCCATTTTCCCCTTTATTTATTAGAATCCAACTTAAACTTTCATTTTATTCTAGTATCTCATTCATATTTATTAAGTACATCTTAATATTTGTGATATTTTTGTTCCAAAGGTAAAAATGCAAAGAAAAACATTAAACTAGATACAAAGACTCCAAATTTATGCAAAAGCAGATGGTGCTCGAGAAACAAAGTTAAAAAGTGTGCAAATAGAGAGTTTGATTTGTCTAGTGGGTTTCTATGGGAATCCCCAAGCTTATGGTTTTCACCATTTCTTGAATGACTCCTCATTTGTTTATCCTTCCTTCCCTATGAAAAAACTCACCAAAAAACTATTTTCCATTTCTTTTCTATGGGTGACATTAGTGGATATAAAGATAAAATGCAATATGCTATAAAATCTCCAAATAAAATTTGTTTGAAGTGTACATCGAGTATATTAAGTTGCCAACATTCACAAAATATCAAAAGACGCAAAAAGAATCAAGCTGAAACTCAAAAGAATGGCTTAAGCAACAAAATATAGTATCTTTCTAGAAAAACAACAAGAGCAAAATGTAAATATTTCACCTGGCGAGGTTTAATCTCGTCAATGCCCATTGTTATGAGCTTGGGTTTTGGATAAGGTGGGGATGATGGAGATCGCTGAACGGTTAGCAAACAAGCAACACGAGGACACGAGGTTTACCCAGGTTCAGGCCCCCGGAGGGAAAACCCTACTTTTGGGGCCTGAACCAAACTTTGCCCCAGATAACTCTAAGTGAGTAACATCCTCCTTGGCCACCCGAAACACCTCCGCGGTGACAAACATTTGGATGATGCATCGGTGACGCTAAGATAAGACCTACAGATACCATCTGATGGCCTGGCAACGCACACGACTTTGCTCTGCTAGTAAAAATCCGTGCCAGCATGCGCGATGGAAATCCCGATGGACGCGTTGGGTACATCATTTGAAAATCACTGGAATTCCACTCCTATAAGTCCTCAACCGCCTGAGTCGAATTACGGCAGCATATGTTCCGGTTTCGAGTCGAGGGACTCGAATCTGAAGAAGATCGTGTTGTTTTTTCCTAAGACAGTTAACTGGCCATGATCCGTCGGGAGAGTCAGGCACACGCATCAACAATCCCTACACACTAAAATTATTCTTTGATAAACAGAAAATAACTGCACCCAAAAAATTGAAGAGTCCTCAGCCGAATCTACGATTCGACTGAACACTCGGGGGCTACTGACATGGTTATACCCCACGGGTACATGACCTTAGCATACCTGGTCCAGTCCAAGGAAGGCCCACAATAATATCTGCGGCCCATGAAGATTTTCGGGTGGCCCAAGCCCAGGATGTCTTCGGATCCTTGGAAAGCAAGAGTAGAGTAGATAGAATATTCAAAGGGGCAAACACTAAAAACCTGTAACCGACTCGGTCTGTGCCCGGGACCTGCCTACTTCTATATAAAGGCTAGGAGGGCACGACGAGGAGGGAACTTCATACCACCGCATACACACCTCCACGCCAGATTGCATCTGCGCACCCCTGTAACTTTCGGTTCCGCCGTAATCAAGAGAAGACAAGCAGGAGTAGAGTTTTCCCTCCAGGGGCCTGAACCTGGGTAAACCTCGTGTCCCTGTGTTGCTTGTTTGCTAACCGTTCCGCGATCTCCAGCATCCCCACCTTCTACAAAACCCAAGCTCATAACGATGGGCATTGACGAGATTAAACCTCGTCAATTGGCGTCGTCTGTGCGAACTGGGGGCGCTGATAGTGCGATCGTGACGGTCCCAACCAAAGCGATCTACAATTCTTCAGCGACGGAGAGCCATCTCCTCTTCGGCGCTTTCGACTTCACCTCCCACTCGCCAGCCACTCTGAAGGACTTCGAGCCCGTTGGAGACGGGCTCGAGATCCTGTTCGGGAGCTTCTGCTTCCAGGTGGGGAAAACACTACTCCTGATTGTCTTCTCTTGATTACGGCGGAACCGAAAGTTACAGGGGTGCGCAGATGCAATCTGGCGTGGAGGTGTGTATGCGGTGGTATGAAGTGCCCTCCTCGTCATGCCCTCCTAGCCTTTATATAGAAGTAGGCAGGTCCCGGGCACAGACCGTGTCGGTTACAGGTTTTTAGGGTTTGCCCCTTTGAATATTCTATCTACTCTAGTCTTGCTTTCCAAGGATCCAAAGACATCCTGGGCTTGGGCCACCCGAAAATCTTCATGGGCCGCGGATATTCTTGTGGGCCTTCCTTGGACTGGACCAGGTATGTTAAGGTCATGTACCCGTGGGGTATAACCATGTCAGTAGCCCCCGAGTGTTTAGTCGAATCGTAGATTCTGCTGAGGACTCTTCAATCTTTTAGGTGCAGTTGTTTTCTATTTATCAAAGAATGATTTTAGTGTGTAGGGATTGTTGATGCGTGTGCCTGACTCTTCCTACAGATCAGGGCCAGTTAACTGTCTTAGGACAAAACAACACGATCTTCTTCAGATTCGAGTCCCTCAACTCGAAACCGGAACATATGCTGGCGTAATTCGACTTAGGCCGTTGAGGACTTATAGGAGTGGAATTCCATTAATTTTCAAATGATGTACCCAACACGTCCGTCGGGATTTCCATGGCGCCTGCTGGCACGGATTTTTACTAGCAGAGCGCAGTCGTGTGCATTGCCAGGCCATCAGATGGTATCTGTAGGTCTTATCTTTGCGTCACCGACGCATCATCCGAATGTTTATCACCGCGGAGGTGTTTCGGGTGGCCAAGGAGGATGTTACTCACTTATCGTTAACTAGGGCAAAGTTGCCGAAAAGTTTTTGCATGCTGATCCGAAGGATTACAGTCAAAGAATTCATAGGGTGCGCGACCAGCGCTCCCTGTGGGAGTATCCCCCGAGTGTATGTTCGAGTCGAAGACTCGAGCAGAGACTTTTAATTCAGTCGTTGTAGATTTTTAGGTCCGTAGGACACAATTTTTTCGGATGCTTGAACCCATACTCCCTAGTATCCCCCCGAGTCCGTAGTGGAGTCGTAGACTCGACGTAGGACTCGAAGAATAGTTCAATGGTGTACTACTTTGATCATACTTTGGGTGCGCGACCAGCGCTCCTGATAGGAGTAGCCCCCGAGTATTTACTCGAATCGTAGATTCGAGTGAGTACTTTTAGTTGTGTAGTCAAAGATTTGTAACCATTGCTAGTATAGCTTTGATGACGTCAGTGCTGACGGTCAGTGACCTCAAGAGTATGCAACGCCAGAGATGACACAACTGGGCGAACGTGGGTTCCACCTTCTGACTTTGAATTGACTGGTCACGCGCGACGTGGAGATAATTACGGCGTCGCCTCGGTTTCCGTGCGTAGTGGACGGCGTGCGAGCGACGATTCGCTGCCGTGCTGACACGTGGACGGTTGGATTCTGATGTTGGTTCTAGGGCTTCCCGATGAACGGTCACCGTGCATCTTCTTCGTCCTTTTAATCATTGGGCAAAAACTTCTTTGTTTTCACCACAGCCATTCTTGTTTCACTGCTTCCCATCTTCTTGAGCTTTTCTCGCTGCGCGCTGGAAATTCTCCGATCCTTCCCATCTTTGTTCCTACGCTCCCGTCGTCACCGTCACTGCACTGCAATGGGGAAATCAAAGAAGGCGTCCACCGCAGTTTTGTAGCATGTTTTATAGAATAGACTTAGCTTAAATAATAGTTTTAGTCATAAAAGCACCTCCTATAGCAGAATACAACATACTTATAGACATGTAATTTAAACCATTATAGAAAGAATGTAAAAAGTTCATTTATTCACACCATGTGATGGCAAGTTCTAAGAATAATTTTAATTCTTTCCAAGCTATAGCTACATGTTCATTATCATTTTGTTTAAGGGTCTATTTGGATTGGATTCCCATGCTACAAAGCCAAATAATTGGCATTTGTCGAAGTACTTGGGCACTGCTTGGAGTGAAGTCGATCATGTGCATGTGCTATCTAGTACAATTTCATGCCAAATAAGTTGGCCAAATGCGGGAAGCAAATAGCCACGCCATATTTTGGCTTGCCCGCATGTTATAGGGGCCAACATGGGAAGCATACAAGCATGCCCTAAAATATAATATGCTATTTATATTTTGCAATATATTAATAGGAGGATAGTATTTATTAATATAAAGGCTTATTTAAGATTATCCCAAGAGGTTATGCCACCGGTAGGTAAAGGTAATAGCCATTCCTTAGCTTTGCCTCAAGTGTGAATTGGAATAGTTTAAGTTTAACAATATAATTTTCCACATTCTTAAATTATTTCATATCACAAATTTCACAAAATTCATGTAAATGCATATATGTATGTTCACTAGCACTACCTCCAAATTGTTCTTTAGCAATAAGTTAAGTACCCTAGGACTAACTTTAAAAGAATCAGCTTTTATTTCAAGATATGTGATAGGCTTAGCAATAAATTTATCATTAAGGACATTTGTGTAGTCATATAATTTTGTCATTATTTCTCCCATGATTGCAACAAAGTAAAAACTACACTAATTTTTATGGATTTTTGTGTATAGGAAAAAGGTAAAAAAACAAAACTGAAAGAAATCATAGATCTAAAGGACAAGAGACACTCATGGTGGTGCAACCTCCCCAATCTTAGGTATTCGAATAAGTTTGGTGTTGATGTAGATGTGATGTTGTTGCTAGATCCCTAGCAATGGCGCTAGCAAATGTTCTTGACGACACTAGCATTGTGTATGCCAGCTCGTTAGGACTCCAAGTGCAGAGTGATGCAATAAGTGTATTTTTTCCCACAAGGGTGACTCGAGGGTTTATATAGAACTCTTGGGAATCTAAGACTACAACCTTTTTCTAGCCTCTTTGAACAACCTGCAAAAAAATTCTCTTGTGCCCCTAACCCCGTGGTTGTCAAGGACAAGGCTTCGTTAGTAAAATATAAATAAATAGTAAAGTAAAATATTAATAAAACAAGAAAGTAAAAATAGTGAAGTAAAGTACTTTTTAGGTTTTTTGTTTATGCTTGCAGAAAATAAAAGTGTTTTTTGTATTTCCAAATTTAATTCTTCCAGGAAATGTAAAAGATAGTAAAAATAAGATAAAGTGATTTGTTATAATAAAAAGTGTAACCAGGTTCATGGTTTCATTTGCCTACTCTCTCATAAAGTGTGGTGGTGATACAACTTCTCACAAATGATATATTATTGCTGAAACTTCATTATGTGTTTTCATTAGAATTTATATGGGCATCACGTCCTAATTTAAAGATGATGCAACACATCTCACTTATACTTCTCTAGAAAGTGAAAACTCCTTACAATCTAGAATTAAGAATAAACAGAGTATAGCCTTAGGTACTCTGACATGATGTTTGCATATCAAATGTGCTACCTTGAGCAAACAATATCATCTTTGCTATCACTAGATGATTATAACACATGCTTTCACTTTATCCCTAGTGAGGTAACAAAAAGGTAAAAACCATAGTGAATATTGAATTTTCTTTCACTATCCAATCACCACCACCGTGTTACTCCAACTAATACCTAGCCCCCCCCCACAAGCCCTTGCATACAAGTTTGATCGGAACTAGCACTTAAGAATGGTGTAAATAATATGCATCTATCAATACATCTTACACATAATAGAATTCCAAACTCAAATATCGTCTCATAAAATAAATAGCCACCACATAGGAATTACATATATGAACACAATCATGTAAAGAAACTCATATGCTACTAATAAATGCTATCACAAGAGAGAGAGAGAGAGAGGGAGAGAGAGAGATCAATCTACTTTCACAAACCCATAGTACAGACGTGGACTACTCTCAATTCATAATGGAGACGGTGTTGATGATCTTGGAGAGTGTGGAGATATAACCGGTAATGGCTCCGGTGGCGTTTGTCCCACTAATCTTCGTTGATTTTGACCCTATTTCTTGGTTTCTGTGTTTTTGAACCGCCTTCTTTGAGATCGCGTCGGGGGACCTTTTTATAGGCATTTTTATGTCAAGACTCAGAGTTAGATTTGAATACGGACGGGTGTAGAAGCTCGAGGAGGGAAACAGAATAGGTGGCACGGTCCCCCTGGGCCGCGCCACATGGGCTCTTTTGGGCCTCTTGGCTCCCCTCTGATGATCCAAGTGCTCCAGGTCTTCATCTTCACGAAAAAATAATCCTCAAAAAATCCCAAGTCCGTTTTACTCCGTTTAGGTCACTGCAAGTTAAAAATACACATAAAATGTTTTTGCTCTCATGGAGAGTTATAAACCGAATAAAGGGGATCGTTGATAAATCCCCATAAATCAATGTAAAACATGGATATAACATTGTATATGGTGAAAATATATTGGAATATGTGACAATAACTACAAAGTTCATGTATGCATTTTACATGCATCAATATGAAATCATTCGGGATTGGATCCTTGTTTCTATGTGACAAACTAATGGTGGATTTAACTCCATCCTCTATGAAAGTGTCAACACCCGGATTTTTCAATCCTAGATGCCTGTTATGCCATACATCGCAATCCCAGGATTACCATTTTTGCGAGACATAACAGAATTGGATACCATAGTACTTCATCCGTTACAACGATACATAAGTTCTTACACAAATAGGGATCTCATGATCCAGTTCTTAATACACTTCAAGCAGCGGAATACGTAATAATAACGGTAGCGTAGGCGAAGCTCCATCTTCAGGGTCACAGGCAATGCTGACGATGGGAGATGATCCTAGTTGTCGTAACCTTCCTGGGGTCCATCTTCCAGGTACTCCTCTTCATAGTCTGGCCATGGGAATAGCCAGGGACAAAGCCATGAGTACTCTTTAAGTACTCGCAAACTAATACTAACAGGTAAGGGGTTTTTGGATAATAGGACACTAGGCTCTAGGGTTGTTTTGCAAAAAGCCAGGTTTATATCTACTCAGTTCCAAAACTAGTCACAATTTTATAACTCCTAAGTGGGATCTTGTAATTCAAGTCACAACTCTGTTGTGGTCAAGTCAAAGTCTCACTTTGTTTCACAAGTCATTTTGAAAAGTCTGACGGGGGAACAGTATGGCCACTCCAACTGTCCATAACCGCGGACACGGCTATTCGAATAGTTTGACACTCTGCAGAGATTGTACACTTTCACCACAACATTCGATACATCCGTCAGGAACAAATCCTGAATTCACCATACTCTGTATGCGGACAATCAATCCTAACCTTTCGATTACACGCCCTAGTATAAGCACCTCTCCTCTGAGTTTGGCCTCCCAACCATGACCAACTGTCATCTTGGGTACTGCACAGGTGGACAATCTTCACAAGGTAGCCTCATCTCAGACCTTGGCCATGAGGGAACTAATACTAAGGAATATAAGTTTCCAGTCAAGCCCTACCCAATCTTCGGGTATTGTGGTTGTACGATAAAATTGGAATGGTATCGCATCCAGACAACCATCAGTTTTATAAAGGGCTAAGGCTCATGCCTCAACATTCTCATCACCAAAATCATCAAGTGTTTGGAAACACATGTCCAAAACATTTCAATAGAATGATCCATCATTCCAAGGTTTTCATAACCATTTTTCCACCAAGTATTCCCATCTAAAGTTGATCAAGGTTTATGCTTAGCACTAGCATCTATAGGTGGGGGTAAGCACTGATGAGGGGTGGTAAACTAGTGGGGTTTTAACTAGGTTCAAACTCATGCCTTAGGATATCTAGCTTAGGCCAAATTTTATGCTCTTTATGCAACCTTCAACACAACTGTCTAGTATCTACCAAACTCTTAGGTAGACTCTAAGTAAGCTTTGATAAAGAAATAAAGTAAGAAGCTTGCACATAAAACTAGGATTGGGTTTATCAAGTGGGTATGATCACATATGCTTAAGGCATAAAGTAGTCATATCACAAGTATGGGTTTGTGGCATCAGTAGGGTATCTTGCCAGGATTAGCTTGCATCAATATCAGTATAAGCTTGCATAGTTACTAGCTTGCATCAGTGTCAATATAAGATTGCATAGTTACTAGCTTGCATCAGTGTTAATATAAGCTTGCCTTGTGCAGAGCAGTGGTTGAAGTTCTCCTCAGCTTCCTCTTCGTAGTATCCTCCTTCCTCCTCGTATCCTTGGTCGGTACTAGCGTCTATGAATAAATACGAGGTACACAATCACCAAACAATACTTAGCTACTTGCAATCATCACACACAAGGGTCCTATAGATGATCTAACATCATCTCTAACATTACAAGGTTAAGGCTTGGTTTAAATCCTTTTATTTTTAGAAAAGTAATTTCTACTCATTGAAAAATTACTTAAGATTTAATATTCTCCAAACTAAACATGGGATCATGTTGACACATGTCATCACCACATATTGTAGTCCATGGGAATGTGATTTAAAGTGGGGTCACAATTTAATAAGGTTTTACCCTTTTATTTTAATTAATTAAAGTGGCTAGAAATGCTTATGTAGCATTCTTTTATTACTTGAACAATATTTCTGCAAGTAAACCTATATATTTTTATATATTCTGAAAGGTATGGTTAAATGTGATTTTTGAGAGTTGGAATCAACTCAAAAGCTATTATGGTTTAAATTTGAAAAATATTTGAATGCAGAAAAGCTTCTGCCTTGTTATTTTTACCAGACCTGAATCCAACGGGCTTGGATTCAGAATTCACAGACCTTTCCAACAAAATTGGTTTCATTCAAATTGGTGCACTGTATCGATCTGGGTTGATTTTTGAAGTTGAGTACAGAAGTGTGTTTGAATTTAAAAAGAAAAAGGTTTAATTTGAATCGCTGGGCTGCGCGGGAAATTCTAACGGGCCGGCCTGCTAAGCGCAGTGCTCCCGCGGGCTGCTTATGTGGGTGTCCCCACTCGTCAGTGACATGGGGTTGGGCGAAGCGGTATAGGGCAACGTGGATCGTTCGATCTAGTTCTAATCTAACGGCTGGGAGTCATCGTTGATGCGAGACAACTCCGGCGAGAACGAAACCTAGCACGGCCAGTGAGGGTCGCTGGGGGCTCACCGGGGTACTGGCGAGGGTCGGCGAGGCGGGCGAACGACGAAGTCGACGACGGCGAACTCAGGGGTGGTTGCGGCAGCTCCTGGTGTGACTCCAATCGCTGGCTCCTTTCTTCTCCGGCAGCGGCAGGCTCCAGTGAAATTCCGGCGAGGTGGTGCTCGGCTTGCTCTGAGAATGGTGTGGCACGATCAGTGAGGAGAGGGGAGTGAGATGGTGTGAAGAAATCGAGCGGGGGTGGCCTCTATTTATAGTCGAGCGAGGGGACCGTCGGGGCGCACGGTGAGCTCGTCGGGGGCGACGTTACAGGCGGCTATTGGCATGGGCAAGGGTAGGGGACGGTGCTGTGTCTCCTGGTGATGCTCAACGACATGGTCGCGCGGCATGGGGCGGTGTGGTTTGGTCTGGAACGGCCGGTGCTCTGCGCGGCAGAGGCGGCGTCTTCGACGGCGGGCGGTGGCTGTGCGGCACGGGGCGGCAAATGGGGATGTCTGGCGGTCTCCTGGGTTGATGGCGATCGTGTATGCACGCGGCGAGGGCGGCGTGCGGTCTGTGGATGCTGGTCGAGGGTGGCGCTCTGGCGCACGCTCGGCATGGTCTGGGCGCGGCTTGTGCGCGTGGTCCAGGGCTTGGCAACGCTTGCGGCTGGGACAGTGAGTGGCGGTGGATGGTGGGATGCCTCCTAGACAAGGTTGGCACGGCTAGTTCTTCCTCTAGCTTGCTGTCCACAATGGGGTGACATTGGTATAGGGTTCGCAGCATAGAAAACAAAACATTTCCTACGATGTGAACTTGTAGGGGTTCGTAGCATGGAAAACAAAAAATTTCTATCGCATACAAAAAAACAAGCCAAGATCTATCTACTAGATTGTAGCAACGAGTCGATGGAATAACTTACCCTCGAAGATTCCAAAGCGGTTAACGAGAGCAGATTCTCGTGGGTGATGTAGTCGTACTCTTTCCGATCTCAAGATCGCGTAGACGATCCTTCCGGCGCTGCATTCCGGCAGCGCTCCCGCAGTCGGTCACACGTTCGGTACTCGACGAAGACCTTCCTCTCCCTTGTTCCAGCAGGCAGCGGAGGTTGTAGCACTCTCCTCGCGATTCCGGCAGCACAACGGCGTGGTACCGGAAGTAGAGGGGAGATCCCGCAGGGCTTCGCCTTAAGCCGGAGCGAGTATGGTGGAGTATGAGAGAGAACTATTAGTGGTCTAGGGTTTAGACACACCAATTAGAAGGCTCTAATCCGAAGTCTAGGGCAATTAGAAGCTCTAAACCAAAACCGCTCTAAACCGGAGTCACTACTAGGAAAACAGCTATAGGTAATCAGCACATCCGTGGCTCACATGGTTGAAGTGCCCCACGGCTAAAACAGGCGTGGCTCACCTGTGGGCAGTGCCCTACTAGTAACTAGAACAACCGTGGCGCACATGACTATAGTGCGCCACAGATGTGTGTGGGCCAGGGCCCTGTTGGCCGCACGCCAAACATCTGTAGCGCACTATAGTCATGTGTGCCACGGTTGTTAGTGTCATCTGTGGCGCACATGGGGGGGTGCGCTACGCCTAAGCGCACGTCCCTCTCTGCTGTGAACCATCCACAAGCATCTGTGGCGCACATGGCATAGTGCGCCACAGAAGTTTGTACTCTTCTGTGGCGCACTATGGCATGTGCGCCACAGATGTAGTGGCATGCACCAACTCCACACCCCCCCCCCCCCCGTGGATCGCCTTTTTAGGGTTTGCAAAAAATAAAAGAAAATGATAAACACTTCAAAAAATTAAATCCTTTCATATTTAGGTAGGTAATGTGGTATAGCTTCTAGTAAAATTAACAAAAATGCATTTCGACTTTATTTGCAAAAAAAAGTTATGCCACGATAAAAAGGCCGTAACTTTTGCATACGATATCGAAAAAAATCGTATAATATACCAAAATGACGAGAACGAGATTTCGCATCTGCTCGCAACGACCTATGGTCGTTTAGCGATTTTTTAGATTTTCAAAATTCGAAAAGAGTAAAAAGTTACGGTCAAAAAACCGTTTTTTCCTGCAGAAAAAAAAAATACAGGGCGACTTATCCGTAGCGCACCTACACCTAGTGCGCCACGGATAAGCTTGGGCGGGATTCAAATTTGAATCCCCACCCCGCCCTCCTCCTCCCTTTCCCCTTTTCCCTCTTCCTCTCCCTTTCCCTTTCCACTTTTCCCTTCCCCTCCCTCTTCCCTCTCCTTTCCCTTCTCCTTCTTCCTTCTTCCTTCTTCCTTCTTCCTTCTTCTCTTCTTCCTTCTTCCTTCTCCCTTCTCCTCCTTCCCCTTCTCCTCTTCTTGCAGTGATGGCACGACGTCGACCTCCTTCTCCTCCTCCTCGCAGTGACAACGGGAGACGGCGGTGCAACGACGGCCTCCTTCTCCTCCTCCTCGCGACGGCGGTGCAACGGCGGCCTCCTTCTCCTCCTCTTCCTCCTCTGCCTCCTGTTCTTCTCCTCCTCTTCCTCCTCTGCCTCCTGTTCTTCTCCTCCTCTGCCTCCTGTTCTTCTCCTCCTCTTCCTCCTCTGCCTCCTCCTCCTCTTCTTCTTCTTCTTCTCCTCCTCTTCCTCCTCTTCTCCTCCTCCTCCTCCTCCTCTTCTTCTCCTCCTCTGCCTCATCTTCTTCTTCTCCTCCTCTTCCTCCTATTCTCCTCTTCCTCCTCCTTGCAGTTCCGACGACGACACCGACGCGCGACCGCACTGACGGCGATGGCGACCTGCACCGACGCGCGGCCGCACTGACGACGAGATCCAGATCTGCTGCTTTTTTTTTTGAATTTTGAAATTTACATCCGTGGCGCACAGCACCTAGTGCGCCACGGTTATCGTTTCATACGCGTGGCGCACCTGCCCAAACTTCTGTGGCGCACTGGCATGTGCGCCACGCCTGTCTCTAAACTTCTGTGGCGCACTAGGCAGTGCGCCACAGAAGTTTAAACTTCTGTAGCGCAAGGCACGTGGCGCACTGCTAGTGCGCCACAGATGATGTTTCATGGTGCGCCACTAAAGGCCATTTTTCTAGTAGTGAGTCTAGGGCTAGGATTTAGATTAGAGGCTAGGAACTTGTGTGTCTAGAGGAGGAGGCCCTGCCCCTCCTTTTATAGGTGGGAGGGGCGGCCAAGGGGAGGGAGTCCCTCCCCAAGTCGGCCTTGGGTGGCGCGCCGGCTTGGAGAGGAAGGACTCCTCCCCCAAGTCGGTTTTGCCTCCTCTTGCTTGTTTCCCACAGTTTCTTGTTTTAGCCGTTTGACTTTCAAACTGGCCATTTGACTTTTCTGTTTTAGGATTCAATTTAATCCTTTATTTGGAACAGCAAGAATACTTAGTACATGATGCAATCATTCCAATATGCAATGACACATTCATGTACCCCTCCCCCCCCCCCCCCCCGGAGTGCCGGACATTCCGGAACCTTCTAGAACATTCCCGATGAAAACACCGGAAACATTTCTGTGATATAACATTCTAGTGATCAAATCACTTGCTTGCAAGCTAATCAATGTGATATCACCGAGAGGGCCCAGAGTATATCTATCCGTCATCGGGATGAACAAATTCCACTCTCGATCCATGAGCCTCAACATAACACTTTATTAGTTCTGAATCCATCTTTATAATCACCCTGTTACGGTGTGACGTTTGATGTTATCAAGAAACTCTTCCGGTGTTAGTGATTGACATGATCTCATGGTCTAAGGATTAGGATCACTTCGTAAGTTGTTATAGCAATATAAACTCAATGACTTTGATCGTAATGCTATACTTCGGATGAATGTTCATCACACCATTACACTAATGTTGTGATCCCGTTATTAACAACATCCAATGTCCATGACCAGGAAACCTTGATCATCTTGTTAATCAACGAGCTAGTTTATGAGAGAGGCATAACTAGGAACTTTCTGTTTGTTTATTAAACACACATGTATTAACGTTTTCGTATTAATACAATTATAGCATGCAAAATAAACATCTATCATATACTTGGAATACACATAATAAACACTTTATTATTGCCTCTCAGGGCATATTCCCTTCAATTGGGGTGCTCGGTTGTTCACCATTAATGGCAATGGCCAGCTCACAGGGGTGCTAGTGTTGGGCTAATCTTTCTAGATGATCTACTGAGCTGTGTGTGAGCTAACTAGGGAACAAGTTAGGCAAGAATCACTGCACACTATAGTGTTTGATGTTTTGTTTGATTTGTGTCTGCAACCTGTTTGATGAAATGGCCGCATGAAATCAAGTTTTGAATTTTGAAATGATTTTTGGTGGGTTTGCTAGATTGGTGCTGGTGAGTCTGCAGCTGCTTGGGTTTTGAAAGTTGAGCTTGTTTGAGTGGGTTTTGAAAAAGTGGGATCTTCCCATATGAAGAAGATTCAATTTTGAATTGTCATTTAAACTATGTATTTGAAAGTTTCTGGATGATCACAAAGTGGTCCTTGATACTCTGTTATGAGTACATTCAAGGGGTGCAAAGATCCAGAAAAGTTTCTGTTAGGTTCTGAAAGTTTGAGACAGCCAAAGTAGGCATGGGAGTTAAATTGGTCAAAATGACCATTCACTTAATATATTTGTTTTGAATTACTTGTCTTTAAGGAAAGTGTGGGAAATGTTTTAGATGGTGTTCATTTCACCTAAGAAACATTTTACAAGCAATGGATCACACAAACAAGGTGGTTTTTAAAGAAATTCAAAATCCATGCATACACATATACATGCATTCATGAGTTTATTTAGAAAAGTTTTTGTTAACCCTAATTTTGATGATTAGTGTTTGATGATCTAAGTTTGGTATTTTTGGGATGTTACAAACCTTCCCCCCTTAAACAAAATCTCGTCCCGAGATTTGAAAAAGGACGAAAAGATTACCTAGGATTTGAAGAGATCGGGAAACTCCGTCCTGATGTGATCTTCGCGTTCCCAGGTAGCTTCCTCTTCTGTGTGGTTGCTCCACTGAATCTTGAGAAACTTGATGCTTCGGGTTCGGGTAGTTCGAAAAGCTTCTTCCAAAATGCGGATGGGCACTTCGGGATAGGTCAGGTCATTGTTGATCTCTATGGTCCGATGATCGATATTCTTGAACACTTCGGTCTTCTCGGGGACTTCGAGACACTTGCGAAGTAACGAGATATGGAACACATTGTGCACAGCTGACATCTCTTCAGGTAGTTCCAGTTGATAAGATACTTCTCCTCGCCGGTTCAAAATTTTGAAAGGTCCGATATATCTGGGAGCTAACTTTCCTTTGAGTTGTAAACGCTGCATTCCCTTTAATGGCGACACTTTCAGATAAACAAAATCTCCAATGTTGAAGGCGAGGTCTTGACGTCTCTTGTCGGCATAACTCTTCTGTCGGGATTGGGCGGTCTTGAGGTGCTCACGAATCTTGTGAACCTTCTCTTCTGCTTCTCGTAGGATGTCGGGTCTGAAGATCTGACTCTCTCCTACTTCCGACCAGTTCAAAGGGGTGCGACACTTTCTTCCGTACATGAATTCAAATGGGGCCATTTGCAAACTGGCTTGGTAACTATTGTTGTAAGAAAATTCTGCAAACGGCAGACAGTCTTCCCACTTGGATCCATATTCTAGCACACATGCTCTAAGCATATCTTCGAGTATTTGGTTTACTCGCTCCGTTTGTCCATCGGTCTGCGGGTGATACGCGGTACTGAAATCTAGGCGGGTTCCTAAACCTTCTTGGACTTTCTTCCAGAATCTCGAGGTAAACTGAGTTCCTCGATCCGATACTATGTTCTTGGGGACTCCGTGCAAACTAACTATTCTAGCGATGTACAACTCCGCTAGCTTCTAACTCTGATAGGTGGTTTTGACGGGCAAGAAATGGGCGACTTTGGACAACATGTCCACTATGACCCAGATAGAGTCATTTCCCCTACTAGAAGTAGGTAGTCCAGTGATAAAGTCCATTCCTACAGAATCCCATTTCTATTCCGGAATTTGCAAAGGTTGCAACAATCCAGCGGGTCTTTGATGTCCTGCCTTGACTCGCTGGCATATATCACATTTAGCGATATAGCTTCCGATTTCTCTCTTCATCTTATGCCACCAAAATTCATCTTTCAAATCTTGATACATCTTCGTTCCTCCGGGATGGATAGAATAAAGAGTATCATGAGCCTCATTCAAGATAACTTCTTTCAACTCCAAATCTGCTGGTACACAAAGGCGTCCTTTGTACCACAGAACTCCTTCTTCGTCCTCGGTGAATCCGGGTACTTTGCCTGTATCGATACGACGCTTGATTCCGTCGATACTAGCATTTCCCTTCTGCGCCTCTTTAATCTGACTGATCAAAGTGGGTTGAAGTTCTATGCTAGCCAAAAATCCTTCACTTACTAATTCTATTCGAAAATCTTCCATCTCCTTGTGCAGACTTGGTTGCTCCTTCAAAATCATGGAGTTCAAGCGGCACGGCAACCTGCTAAGGGCATCGGCTACCACGTTGGCTTTACCAGGGTGATAGTGAATGTCCAGGTCGTAATCCTTGATTAGCTCAATCCATCTTCTTTGCCTCATATTCAACTCCTTCTGAGTGAATATATACTTTAGGCTCCTATGATCCGAATAAATCTCAGAACGATTTCCCATCAGGTAGTGTCTCCATGTCTTCAGGGCTAGAACTACTGCTGCGAGTTCGAGGTCATGGGTTGGGTAGTTTTGCTCATGTTGCTTCAATTGTCGAGATAGATAAGATATAACTTTGCCTTCTTGCATTAGCACACATCCGAGACCAATCTTGGATGTGTCACAATACACATTGAAGGGCTTCGTGATATCCGGCATGATCAAGATTGGGGCTGAGATCAATCTCCTCTTGAGTTCTTGAAAACTCGCATCACACTTGTCTGTCCATTCAAACTTCTTGTCCTTCTTCAGCAATTGGGTCATGGGTCTGGCGATACTCGAGAATCCTTCTACGAATTTGCGGTAATATCCCGCCAATCCGAGAAAAGCACGAACTTGGGTTTGAGTGGTTGGGGCTTGCCAATCTTCTACATCTTTCACTTTGGCAGGGTCAACGGCAATTCCTCCGGCTGATACAATGTGACCGAGGAATCCTACCTCGTGTAACCAGAATTCACATTTGCTAAACTTTGCATACAATTGATGCTCTCTAAGGGTTCCAAGAATGGTCCTTAGGTGTAGCTCATGTTCTTCTTCTGATTTGGAATAAATCAGAATGTCATCGATGAAAACAACGACAAACTTATCCAGGAAGTCCATAAAAATATTATTCATGAGATTCATGAAATAAGCGGGGGCATTGGTTAATCCAAAAGACATGACTGTATACTCGTACAATCCATATCTGGTGGTAAAGGCAGTCTTTGTAATATCCTTTGCACGAATTTTGAGTTGATGATAGCCAGTTCTAAGATCAATCTTAGAAAACACCTGGGCACGGGTCAACTGATCAAACAAATCTTCTATCTTGGGCAAGGGGTACTTGTTCTTGATGGTGACATCATTCAACTTCCGATAATCCGTATATAAACGGTTACCTCCATCTTTCTTGTCCACAAATAAGACAGGTGATCTCCATGGTGACGCACTTGGTTGAATTAATCCAATTTCTAGCATGGAATCCAGTTGCTTCTTCAGTTCTTCTAGTTCTGACGGGTTCATACTATAGGGTCTCTGGGCTATGGGTCCTGTTCCGGGGATTAGTTCAATGATAAACTCGATATCCCGATCTGCGGGCATACCGGGAAAAACATCTGGAAATACATCGGGGTATTCACAGACTATCCGGACTTGGTCAATGGTAGGTTGGGCTAGACTCTTGTTACACTTGAATTGGCGAGGTAAGGTTTCAGATACATGCTCGACTGATATTCCGGCGGTACTGGTCATGGTGATGGCTTTCTTGGCACAGTCAATCAATCCCTTATGTTTGGACATCCAATCCATTCCTAGTACTACTTCCAAACCTTTAGTTCCGAGTACTATTAGATTAGCATAAAAATCTATGCCATGGATTCGGATAGGGATGGCTTTGAAAATTTGCCTAGCATTGGTGGTGGATCCGGGAATTTGCACAATCATCACATGCTTCAATTTGGTTGGTTGAATTTTACTAGTGCAGGCAAATTCTTCGGTGACAAATGAATGCGATGCACCAGAACCAAACAACACTCTTGCAAGTACTGTATTAACAGAAAACATACCCAGCACGACGTTTGGCGCTTCCTGAGCTTCTTCAGCATGCATGAGAAAAAGACGGCCATTGCGGTTGAGTGAATTTCCTGGGGCAAATCTCCTTCCTGGCTGGACACGACGTTGTTGCTGAGCTGGGACATTGGTATTAGGGGCTATAGCATTCTTCTTGTTGGGGCACTCGTTGGAATAGTGGCCTTTATTTACACAGTCATAACAGGTCACTTGTGACTTGTCCTTGGCTGCGACAGGCACAGCATTGCTTCCAGTCCTCGGGGCAGTGTTGGTGTTGGCGGTAGCGTTGTTGGTGTTGAACTTGGGTGGGGCACGGGTGAAATTGCTAGAGTTGCCGGGGTTGTTGTGATTTCCTCCGGTTCTAGGGTTTCCACGGTTGGGATAGGTTGGACAGGTCATAGGGGGTCTGTTGGTTCTTGGGGCAAATCCTAGAGATGGGTTGGGGCGATACTTTGGGGTCTGATGGGTTCCTGGTTGATGCATCATACGACGCTTGCGGTTCTCATTGGCTTGGTTGATCTTTCCTTCCATCTGGATGGCTGAATCGACAAGGGCTTCAATATCAGCAAAGGGGATATTGACTAACACCGTCTGCATCTCGTCATGCAGACCATTCAGGAATCTTTCTTTCTTCTTGGCTTCGGTGTCTATCTCGTCCGGGGCATACCTAGATAATGACAAAAATTTGTCACGGTATTCCACTACAGTCATCCTCCCTTGCTTCAGCTCTCTGAACTCGTCTCTCATTCTCTTGATCAAACCTGGTGGCACATGGGTTCTGCTAAACTTGACCTTGAATTCCTCCCAGGTCATCATCTGGCCTCCGGTCATGGCACGAACACTGTTCCACCATGCCCTGGCATCTCCGGCTAGATAGTGGGTGGCAAATAGAACTTTCTCGTTGGCTTCGACTCCTGCTACTTCTAAGTTATTTTCCATGGTTTGCAGCCAATCATCGGCGTCTAGGGGTTCTTCTGACTTGGTGAAAACAGGTGGGTTGGTATTCTGAAAATTCTTGAGCTTAGATCCATGGTTGTCCTGATTTCCATGGCCTTGGTTGTTGTGGGCTAGCTGGGTTATCTGTTGCAGAGTGGCTAGGTTGGCTTGACGTTCCGCTCTTTCAGCTTCGCGGTCAGAGGTCAACATTTGCAGAATCTGCAACATTAGATCCGGGGCTGAACCACTTCCTCCACGTGGCATCTGAAGATTTAGATAAATCATGAGAAAGGAGGGAAATTTTCTAAGGTTTGGGGTCTTTGAAAAGTTTTAAAGGTTTGTCTCAGATTTTTCTAGCAACTTGCTTTTTCATTTATTCATTCATAGCACACAGTACAACACACACCACAACAAGGAAAAACAGATGGTTTTAAGAACCATTCTGAAATCTACGATACAGTGGGACCGACTACTACTCACTACGCTAGTGCTCAGTGCTACTACTCCTCGGAGTCTGTGGCTTCATCATCTTCATTATCATCGATGAAGGCGAAATCATCCTCATCGGTGAAGAAGTCAATGGCCTGATCCTCCAAAAAATCATCGTCATCACTGAGATAAGAGTAAGGGTCTCCACGAAGATCCTCTCCTGAATTCTCCCTTTCCTCCAACTGCATGTCCCTCTCGTGGATGGTCTCTTCCAGAGATGAGATGCGGTGGCGAAGACGGGCAATAATGCGCTCCTTCTTGTAGAGTTGACGGCGACGAGACTTGCGATCCTTTGCTAGCATGGCTATGGTCTGATCCTTCGTCTTGATGATGGCAGACTTGTGGTTGCAATAGTCACGGCAGTTGTCCAACTCCTGCTGATGATCATACATCATGAAGCTAAGGTGGTCCAATTGAGTCTTCGGCTCGGGGTGGTATGGGGCTTCCAGTGGTTGTCCATTTGCATCACGCCTTGGGAAAAACTCAAAGCGGGTTCCCTTGATCTGATTGATGCTCTGCCCACACAGACGGGAGAGAGATTCCTGCATTGCTCTGGCAAGTCCATCGAGCCAGTTGTTCTGTCTTAAGGTAAATTGAATTCCTTCCGCAGTGGGAGGTTCAATCTTTCCTCGGAGACTTGCAACAATTAGCCACTGCAGATCTTCTCCTCCTTGATCATTGAGCTGAGCTCCGAAGAACTCGGGGTGTGGACGCTCCAGAAGTTCCGAAAGCTGATCCAGATACCTCTCAAAGATAAGGTCTCCTCCATTCCCCAACTGATAAAACTTGCTGTACTTCATGTCTATCTATAAAAATAGAGGATGAGTAGATTAGCAGAGTGATCAAGTGTGTAAAATTTTTAGGTATTTTGCAAGAGTTTTTGAGGAACATGAATTTTTATGAAAGAATCAAAGAGATAAGAATGAGAATAGGTTTTTGTAAATATTTGTTTTTCTTTGGCTTTGAAACTAAGTTTTTGGTTCAACGTCCAGTCTAACTAGGGTCTCCTATGGTCAGGATGGCTCTGATACCAACTTGTCAACACCCGGATTTTTCAATCCTAGATGCCTGTTATGCCATACATCGCAATCCCAGGATTACCATTTTTGCGAGACATAACAGAATTGGATACCATAGTACTTCATCCATTACAACGATACATAAGTTCTTACACAAATAGGGATCTCATGATCCAGTTCTTAATACACTTCAAGCAGCGGAATACGTAATAATAACGGTAGCGTAGGCGAAGCTCCATCTTCAGGGTCACAGGCAATGCTGACGATGGAAGATGATCCTAGTTGTCGTAACCTTCCTGGGGTCCATCTTCCAGGTACTCCTCTTCATAGTCTGGCCATGGGAATAGCCAGGGACAAAGCCATGAGTACTCTTTAAGTACTCGCAAACTAATACTAACAGGTAAGGGGTTTTTTGGATAATAGGACACTAGGCTCTAGGGTTGTTTTGCAAAAACCCAGGTTTATCTCTACTCAGTTCCAAAACTAGTCACAATTTTATAACTCCTAAGTGGGATCTTGTAATTCAAGTCACAACTCTGTTGTGGTCAAGTCAAAGTCTCACTTTGTTTCACAAGTAATTTTGAAAAGTCAGACGAGGGAACAGTATGGCCACTCCAACTGTCCATAACCGTGGACGCGGCTATTCGAATAGTTTGACACTCTGCAGAGATTGTACACTTTCACCACAACATTCGATACATCCGTCAGGAACAAATCCTGAATTCACCATACTCAGTATGCGGATAATCAATCCTAACCTTTCGATTACACGCCCTAGTATAAGCACCTCTCCTGTGAGTTTGGCCTCCCAACCATGACCAATTGTCATCTTGGGTACTGCACAGGTGGACAATCTTCACAAGGTAGCCTCATCTTAGACCTTGGCCGTGAGGGAACTAATACTAAGGAATATAAGTTTCCAGTCAAGCCCTACCCAATCTTCGGGTATTGTGGTTGTACGATAAAATTGGAATGGTATCGCATCCAGACAACCATCAGTTTTATAAAGGGCTAAGGCTCATGCCTCAACATTCTCATCACCAAAATCATCAAGTGTTTGGAAACACATGTCCAAAACATTTCAATAGAATGATCCATCATTCCAAGGTTTTCATAACCACTTTTCCACCAAGTATTCCCATCTAAAGTTGATCAAGGTTTATGCTTAGCACTAGAATCTACAGGTGGGGTTAAGCACTGATGAGGGGTGGTAAACTAGTGGGGTTTTAACTAGATTCAAACTCATGCCTTAGGATGACATCAAGGTTATCTAGCTTAGGCCAAATTTTATGCTCTTTATGCAACCTTCAGCACAACTGTCTAGTATATACCAAACTCTTAGGTAGACTCTAAGTAAGCTTTGATAAAGAAATAAAGTAAGAAGCTTGCACATAAAACTAGGATTTGGTTTATCAAGTGGGTATGATCACATATGCTTAAGGCATAAAGTAGTCATATCACAAGTATGGGTTTGTGGCATCAGTAGGGTATCTTGCCAGGATTAGCTTGCATCAATATCAGTATAAGCTTGCATCAGTGTCAATATAAGCTTGCATAGTTACTAGCTTGCATCAGTGTCAATATAAGCTTGCCTTGTGCAGAGCAGTGGTTGAAGTTCTCCTCGGCTTCCTCTTCGTAGTATCCTCCTTCCTCCTCGTATCCTTGGTCGGTACTAGCGTCTATGAATAAATATGAGGTACACAATCACCAAACAATACTTAGCTACTTGCAATCATCACACACAAGGGTCCTATAGATGATCTAACATCATCTCTAACATTACAAGGTTAAGGCTTGGTTTAAATCCTTTTATTTTTAGAAAAGTAATTTCTACTCATTGA
Source organism: Avena atlantica (assembly GCA_910589765.1). NCBI lineage: Eukaryota > Viridiplantae > Streptophyta > Magnoliopsida > Poales > Poaceae > Avena > Avena atlantica. The sequence goes on from OU342735.1 coordinate 392,180,655, forward strand.
AAAATTACTTAAGATTTAATATTCTCCAAACTAAACATGGGATCATGTTGACACATGTCATCACCACATATTGTAGTCCATGGGAATGTGATTTAAAGTGGGGTCACAATTTAATAAGGTTTTACCCTTTTATTTTAATTAATTAAAGTGGCTAGAAATGCTTATGTAGCATTCTTTTATTACTTGAACAATATTTCTGCAAGTAAACCTATATATTTTTATATATTCTGAAAGGTATGGTTAAATGTGATTTTTGAGAGTTGGAATTAACTCAAAAGCTATTATGGTTTAAATTTGAAAAATGTTTGAATGCAGAAAAGCTTCTGCCTTGTTATTTTTACCAGGGGTGATCTATAGATCCAAATGACTTGAATCCAACGGGCTTGGATTCAGCATTCACAGACCTTTCCAACAAAATTTGTTTTATTCAAATTGGTGCACTGAATCGATCTGGGTTGATTTTTGAAGTTGAGTACAGAAGTGTGTTTGAATTTAAAAATAAAAAGGTTTAATTTGAATCGCTGGGTTGCGCGGGAAATTCTAACGGGCCGGCCTACTAAGCGCAGTGCTCCCGCAGGCTGCTTAAGTGGGTGTCCCCACTCGTCAGTGACACGGGGCTGGGCGAAGCGGTATGGGGCAACGTGGATCGTTCGATCTAGTTCTAATCTAACGGCTGGGAGTCATCGTTGACGCGAGACAACTCCGGCGAGAAGGAAACCTAGCGCGGCCAGTGAGGGTCGCTGGGGGTGTAGGGTTTCATAGCATGGAAAACAAAAAATTTCTATCGCATACAAACAAACAAGCCAAGATCTATCTACTAGATTGTAGCAACGAGTCGATGGAATAACTTACCCTCGAAGATTCCAAAGTGTTTAACGAGAGCGGATTCTCGTGGGTGATGTAGTCGTACTCTTCCCGATCTCAAGATCGCGTAGACGATCCTTCCGGCGATGCGTTCCGGCAGCGCTCCCGCAATCGGTCACACGTTCGGTACTCGACGAAGACCTTCCTCTCCCTTGTTCCAGCAGGCAGCGGAGGTTGTAGCACTCTCCTCGTGATTCCGGCAGCACAACGGCGTGGTACCGGAAGTAGAGGGGAGATCCCGCAGGGCTTCGCCTTAAGCCGGAGCGAGTATGGTGGAGTATGAGAGAGAACAATTAGTGGTCTAGGGTTTAGACACACCAATTAGAAGGCTCTAATCCGAAGGCTAGTGCAATTAGAAGCTCTAAACCAAAGCGTCTCTAAACCGGAGTCTAGGGCTAGGATTTAGATTAGAGGATAGGAAATTGTGTGTCTAGAGGAGGAGGCCCTGCCCCTCCTTTTATAGGTGGGAGGGGCGGCCAAGGGGAGGGAGTCCCTCCCCAAGTCCGCCTTGGGTGGCGCGCCGGCTTGGAGAGGAGGAACTCCTCCCCCAAGTCGGTTTCAACCTCCTCTTGCTTGTTTCCCACAGTTTCCTGTTTTAGCCGTTTGACTTTCAAACTGGCCATTTGACTTTTCAGTTTTAGGATTCAATTTAATCCTTTATTTGGAACAGCGAGAACACTTAGTACATGATGCAATCATTCCAATATGTAATGACACATTCATGTACCCCTTCCCCCCCCCCACCCCCCCGGAGTGCCGGACATTCCGGAACCTTCTAGAACATTCCCGATGAAAACACCGGAATCATTTCCGAACTCCGAAACGGGACTTTCCTTATATGAATCTTAGTCTCCGGACCATTCCGGATCACCTCGTGATATCCCGGATCCCATCCGAGACTCCGAACAACATTCGGTCTCTTTCTCATAATACCATAACTACTCAAACAACGTCGAATCCTTAAGTGTGTCTCCCTACGGTTCGTGAATTATGCGGACATGATCGAGACACTTCTCCGAACAATAACCAATAGAGGAATCTGGAAATTCATATGGCTCCCACATATTTCTACGATTACTTTGCGATCGAATGAACCACTTACATACGATACCAATTTCCCTTTGTCTCACGATAGTTTACTTATCCGAGGTTATGATCGTCGGTATCTCTGCATACCTAGTTCAACCTCGTTACCGATAAGTACTCTTTTCTCGTTCCCGTGATATGTGATCCCTTGTGAGCCAGTCACATGCTTGCAAGCTAATTGTATGACATTCCACCGAGAGGGCCCAGAGTATATCTATCTGTCATATGGATGGACAAATCCCACTCTTGATCCATGTGTCTCAACCAATACTTTCCGAACACTCAATGCCACCTTTATAGGCACCCAGTTACGGTGTGGTGTTTGATGTCATCAAAGCATCCATTCGGTAAAGGTGATATGCATGATCTCATGGTCGAAGGAATTATGTTACTATGTATCAGAAAGCATATAGCAATTGAACTATTGAAATGACTTGATCTTTATGCTACGCTTATCTATAGGAGTATGTCCACCATATCATTCTCCTAACGATATGATCTTGTTGTTGATAACATCTCAATGTTCATGATAGGGAAACCACAATCATTTATCAACCAACAAGCTAGTGAAGTATAGAGGCTATACTAGGGACTTCAAATTAAGTTTACAAATCACACAAGTATCAATGTTTCCTTGTTAATACTATTATAGCATGAATGTAAACATTTATCATAAACACAAAGATATAATAATAACTACAATTATTATTGCCTCTAGGGCATATCTCCAACAGTCTCCCACTTGCACTAGAGTCATCTAATCTAGATTACATGGTAATATACCGAACACCCATGGCAGTTTGGTGTTGGTCATGTTTTGCCCTCAGGAGAGGTTTAGTCAACGGATCCGCCACATTCAGATCTGTGTACTTTGCAAATATTTATATCCCCATCCTGGATATGTTCTCGAATAGCGTGAAAACGTAGCTTAATGTGCTTCAGCTTCTTGTGTGACCTTGGTTCTTGCGCATTGGCTATGGCGCCCATGTTATCACAGTTGATAGACATTGGGTCCAGCGCACTAGGAACCACACCTAGCTCTGTAATGAACTCTTTCATCCATATCGCTTCTTGTGAAGCCTCCGAAGCAGCCATGTATTCCGATTCAGTTGAATATCTCGCCACAACGCTTTGCTTTGCACTCCTCCAGCTAACTGCTGCACCATTCAAAATAAATACGTATCCGGATTGTGATTTAGAATCATCCGGATCGGTGTTCCAACTAGCATCGGTGTAACCGTTAACAACGAGATGTTCATCACCTCCATAAGAAAGAACCATATCCTTAGTTCTTCTCAAGTACTTAAGGATGTTTTTGACCGCTGTCCAATGATCCACTCCTGGATCACTTTGATATCTGCTAGTTAAACTAACAGCATATGCAATGTCGGGTCTAGTATATAGCATGGCATACATTATAGATCCTATGGCTGAGGCATAGGGAGTCTTACTCATCCTTTCTCTATCTTCTGCCGATGTCGGACTTTGAGTTTTACTCAAGGTCGTATTGGGCAACATGGGCAAGAACCCTTTCTTGCTTTCTTCCATTCCAAACCTATTTAGAACTTTGTCCAAATATGTACTCTGTGACAATGATATTTGGCGTTTCGATCTATCTCTATAAATCTTTATGCCTAATATGTAAGCTGCTTCGGGATCCTTCATTGAAAAACTATTATTCAAATATTCTTTGACACTATTAAGAAGGTCTACATCATTCCCAATCAACAATATGTCATCCACATATAGTATTAGGAATGCTACAGAGCTCCCACTCACTTTCTTGTAAATACAAGCTTCTCCATAAGTTTGTATAAAACCAAAACTTTTGATTACCTTATCAAAACGTTGATTCCAACTTCGGGATGCTTGCTTCAATCCATAGATGGACCGTTGAAGTTTGCATACCTTGTTAGCATCTTTAGGATCGACAAAACCTTTGGGTTGCATCATATACAACTCTTCATCAATGTCTCCATTGAGGAATGCTGTTTTGACATCCATCTGCCATATCTCATAATCATAATATGCAGCGATCGCTAACATAATCCTCACAGACTTTAGCTTCACAACTGGTGAGAAAGTCTCATCGTAGTCAACTCCTTGAATTTGTCGAAACCCTTTTGCGAAAAGTCGAGCTTCATAGACAGTAACATTACCATCAGCATCTGTTTTCTTCTTGAAAATCCATTTGTTCTCGACAGCCTTCCGGCCACCCGGTAAGTCCACCAAAGTCCATACTTGGTTTTCGTACATGGATCCAATCTCGGATTTCATGGCTTCTTGCCATTTATTGGAATCTGGGCTCATCACTGCTTCATCATATGTCTCGGGGTCATCGGTGTTGTCCACCAACATGACATTCATAACGGAATCATACCAATCTGGAGTGGTACGAGTTCTCGTTGACCTCTGAGGCTCTGTAGTAACTTCAACCGAAGTTTCATGATCACCATCATTAGCTCCCTCTCTAATTGGTGCAGGCACCACAGGAACTTCTTCCGGTGCTGCGCTACTCGCAATTTCGAGAGAAGGTTCGACAACCTCGTCGAGTTCTACTTTCCTTCTAGTCACTTCTTTCGAGAGAAATTCCTTCTCTAGAAAGGATCCATTCTTGGCAACGAAGATTTTGCCTTCGGATCTATGATAGAAGGTATACCCAATAGTTTCCTTCGGGTATCCTATGAAGACGCATTTTTCCGCTTTGGGTTCAAGCTTGTCCGGCTGTAACTTCTTTACATAGGCTTCGCATCCCCAAACTTTAAGGAACGACAATTTAGGTTTCTTCCCAAACCATAATTCATACGGTGTCGTTTCAACGGATTTAGATGGTGCCCTATTTAAAGTGAATGCGGCTGTTTCTAATGCATAACCCCAAAATGATAGCGGTAAATCTGTAAGTGACATCATAGAACGAACCATATCTAAGAGAGTTTGATTACGACGTTCGGACACACCATTACGCTGTGGTGTTCCCGGCGGTGTCAATTGTGAAAGTATTCCGCATTTCTTCAAATGCTCGCCAAACTCGTAACTTAGATATTCACCTCCACGATCAGAACGTAGAAATTTAATCTTCTTGTTACATTGATTCTCTACCTCACTTTGAAACTCCTTAAACTTCTCGAAAGTTTCGGACTTATGTTTCATGAAATAGATATACCCATATCTACTCAAGTCATCCGTGAAGGTAAGAACATAACGATAACCACCGCGCGATGCTACACTCATTGGACCACACACATCGGTATGTATGATTTCCAATAAGTCCGTAGCTCGCTCCATCATACCAGAAAATGGAGTCTTAGTCATTTTTCCCATCAGACATGCTTCGCATCTTTCAAGTGATTCAAAATCAAGTGATTCAAGAAGTCCATCGGAATGGAGTTTCTTCATACGTTTCACTCCAATGTGACCAAGACGACAGTGCCACATATAGGTCGAATTATCGCTTGATTTCAAACGTTTAGCCTCAATGTCGTTGATATGTGTATTTCCACTATCGAGATTCAATAAGAATAGACCATCTATCAAAGGTGCATGTGCATAAAACATATTACTCATATAAATCAAACAACCATTATTCTCGGACTTAAACAAGTAACCGTCTCGCAATAAACAAGATCCCGATATAATGTTCATGCTCAACGCAGGCACCAAATAACAATTATTTAAGTATAAAACTAATCCCGATGGTAGATGAAGGGGTAGCGTGCCGACCGCGATCACATCAACCTTTGATCCATTTCCCACGCGCATCGTCACCTCGTTCTTCGCTAGCTTTCGTTTATTCTGCAGCACCTGTTTCGAGTTACAAATATGAGCAACCGAATCAGTATCAAATACCCAGGCACTACTACGAGTACTAGTGAGATACACATCAATAACATGTATATCGGATATACCTTTATTCTTGATGTTGTCGTTCTTCAAATCCGCCAAGTACTTTGGGAAATTCCGCTTCCAGTGACCTTCTCCCTTGCAGTAAAAGCACTCAGTATCAGGCTTAGGTCCAGCCTTGGTCTTCTTCGCCGGCGTGGTAACTTTCTTACCACCCTTATTGAAGTGTCCCTTTTGCTTAGACTTGCCTTTCTTGAATTTGGTGGTCTTATTGACCAACAACACTTGGTGCTCTTTCTTGATCTCCACTTCTGCAGATTTCAACATGGCAAAGAGTTATGGCAACGTCTTGTTCATGTTCTGCATGTTGTAGTTCATCACAAAGTTCTTGTAACTTGGTGGTAGTGATTGGAGGACACGGTAAATCCCCAAAGCATTAGGAATCACTATACCCAAGCTTTGAAGTTTGTTTGCGTGCCCAGACATCTTAAGCACATGCTCACTGACGGAGCTGCCCTCTTCCATCTTGCAGTTAAAGAACTTTTCAAAAGCCTCATAGCTTTCAATTGCCGCATGAGTCTCAAAAATCAATTTGAGATCCTCGACAATATCATATGGGTCTGAATCCTCAAACCTTTTCTGAAGCTCCGATTCCAAACCATACAAGATAGCACACTGAACTATGGAGTACTGATTCTTCCGAGCGAGGTAAACATTCTTTACTTCATCGGGAGCATCATCTGCAGGTGGGTCACCCAGCGGTGCATCCAGCACATAGGTCAAATTACCAGCTGTGAGGACAATCCTCAAATTGCGGAACCAATCCGCGAAGTTGCTTCCATTGTTTTTCAACTTTTCTTTCTCTAGGAACGCATTAAAATTGATGGTAGGGGCTGCCATTGATCTACAACATATTTGCAATAGTTTAGACTAAGTTTATGACAAATTGAGTTCAAATTAATTAATAAAGTTAATCTAGGTGAACTCCCACTCAAAACAATATCCCTCACATTGTTTTAGTGATCACATGAACCAAATCCACCATATCAACACCGATCATCACGAGAGTTGATATAGTTTCAATGGCGAACAATCGTCATGTTCATCATATCTACTATATGATTCATGCTTTACCTTTCGGTGATCCGTGTTCCGAGACCATGTCTGTACATGCTAGGCTCGTCAAGATCAAACCTTAGTTTCTGCATGAGCAAATCTGGCTTGCTCGCGTTGTATACACTTGCAGAATCTAACACACCCGATCATCACGTGGTGCTTCGAAACAACAAGCTTTAGCAACGGTGCTAACTAAGGGTGAACACTTTATGACTTGAAATTCATGTGCATGAGGGATCATCTTATAATGCTACCGTCGTCTACTAAGCAATACAAGATGCATAAAGGATTAACATCACATGCAATTCAATATATATGTGATATGATATGGCCTTTCTTCTTCGTGCTTCCGATCTCTATCTTCAACCACGAACATGATCTCCATCATCACCGGCATTGCATCAAGGTCAATGACGCCTCTCCATGGTTGTCGTCCACCGGCTTCAACTATTACAACTACTTTGAATAGACACGCGGGTCTTAACATAAATTAAAGACAACCATATGGCTCCTGCCGGTTGCCAACTTACAATAAGGAACATTGCATACATCAAATATAATCACAATCATGGCCATATCACATCACTGCACACCCCTGCAAAACAAAGTTAGACGCCTCTACTTTCTTTGCATGTTTTACGTGGTTTGGGGCTTTCTATAAGTGTCGTTCTAACTTACGAACATGAACCACAACATTGACACAAGTATTGTTAATCACCCGTTGTGAATTGGATCTATACTATGCTAGGAGAAACAGGCACCCGCAAAGCCACTTATGCAATACAAGTTGCATGTCAAGCGTGGAGCAAGTCTCATGAAGGATGTCATGTAAGGTTAGCCCGGGCCGCTTCATCCCAACATACCGCAAGATGCAAAGTACACAAGAAGCAATCGACAATAAAAGTATCAACGCCCACAATGACCATTGTGTTCTACTCGTGCAACAGATCTACATATAGACACGGCTCTGATACCACTCTAGGGTTTCGTAGCATGGAAAACAAAAAATTTCTATCGCATACAAACAAACAAGCCAAGATCTATCTACTAGATTGTAGCAACGAGTCGATGGAATAACTTACCCTCGAAGATTCCAAAGTGTTTAACGAGAGCGGATTCTCGTGGGTGATGTAGTCGTACTCTTCCCGATCTCAAGATCGCGTAGACGATCCTTCCGGCGATGCGTTCCGGCAGCGCTCCCGCAGTCGGTCACACGTTCGGTACTCGACGAAGACCTTCCTCTCCCTTGTTCCAGCAGGCAGCGGAGGTTGTAGCACTCTCCTCGTGATTCCGGCAGCACAACGGCGTGGTACCGGAAGTAGAGGGGAGATCCCGCAGGGCTTCGCCTTAAGCCGGAGCGAGTATGGTGGAGTATGAGAGAGAACAATTAGTGGTCTAGGGTTTAGACACACCAATTAGAAGGCTCTAATCCGAAGGCTAGTGCAATTAGAAGCTCTAAACCAAAGCGTCTCTAAACCGGAGTCTAGGGCTAGGATTTAGATTAGAGGATAGGAACTTGTGTGTCTAGAGGAGGAGGCCCTGCCCCTCCTTTTATAGGTGGGAGGGGCGGCCAAGGGGAGTAAGTCCCTCCCCAAGTCGGCCTTGGGTGGCGCGCCGGCTTGGAGAGGAGGAACTCCTCCCCCAAGTCGGTTTCAACCTCCTCTTGCTTGTTTCCCACAGTTTCCTGTTTTAGCCGTTTGACTTTCAAACTGGCCATTTGACTTTTCAGTTTTAGGATTCAATTTAATCCTTTATTTGGAACAGCGAGAACACTTAGTACATGATGCAATCATTCCAATATGTAATGACACATTCATGTACCCCTTCCCCCCCCCCCCGGAGTGCCGGACATTCCGGAACCTTCTAGAACATTCCCGATGAAAACACCGGAATCATTTCCGAACTCCGAAACGGGACTTTCCTTATATGAATATTATTCTCCGGACCATTCCGGATCACCTCGTGATATCCCGGATCCCATCCGAGACTCCGAACAACATTCGGTCTCTTTCTCATAATACCATAACTACTCAAACAACGTCGAATCCTTAAGTGTGTCTCCCTACGGTTTGTGAATTATGCGGACATGATCGAGACACTTCTCCGAACAATAACCAATAGAGGAATCTGGAAATTCATATGGCTCCCACATATTTCTACAATTACTTTGCGATCGAATGAACCACTTACATACGATACCAATTTCCCTTTGTCTCACGATAGTTTACTTATCCGAGGTTATGATCATCGGTATCTCTGCATACCTAGTTCAACCTCGTTACCGATAAGTACTCCTTTCTTGTTTCCGTGATATGTGATCCCTTGTGAGCCAGTCACATGCTTGCAAGCTAATTGGATGACATTCCACCGAGAGGGCCCAGAGTATATCTATCCGTCATATGGATGGACAAATCCCACTCTTGATCTATGTGTCTCAACCAATACTTTCCGAACACTCAATGCCACCTTTATAGCCACCCAGTTACGGTGTGGTGTTTGATGTCATCAAAGCATCCATCCGGTTAAGGTGATATGCATGATATCATGGTCGAAGGAATTAGGTTACTATGTATCAGAAAGCATATAGCAATTGAACTATTGAAATGACTTGATCTTTATGCTACGCTTATCTATAGGAGTATGTCCACCATATCATTCTCCTAACGATATGATCTTGTTGTTGATAACATCTCAATGTTCATGATAGGGAAACCACAATCATTTATCAACCAACAAGCTAGTGAAGTATAGAGGCTATACTAGGGACTTCAAATTAAGTTTACAAATCACACAAGTATCAATGTTTCCTTGTTAATACTATTATAGCATGAATGTAAACATTTATCATAAACACAAAGATATAATAATAACTACATTTATTATTGCCTCTACGGCATATCTCCAACAGGGGGCTCACCGGGGTACTGGCGAGGGTCGGCGAGGCGGGCGAACGACGAAGTCGACGATGGCGAACTCAGGGGTGGTCGCGGCAGCTCCTGGGGCGGCTCCAATCGCTGGCTCCTTTCTTCTCCGGCAGCGGCAGGCTCCAGTGAAATTCCGGCGAGGTGGTGCTCGGCTTGCTCTGAGAATGGTGTGGCACGATCAGTGAGGAGAGGGGAGTGAGATGGTGTGAAGAAATCGAGCGGGGGTGGCCTCTATTTATAGTCGAGCGAGGGGACCGTCGGGGCGCACGGTGAGCTCGTCGGGGGCGACGTTACAGGCGGATATTGGCATGGGCAAGGATAGGGGACGGTGCTGTGTCTCCTGGCGATGCTCAACGACATGGTCGCGCGGCATGGGGCGGTGTGGTTTGGTCTGGAACGGCCGGTGCTCTGCGCGGCAGAGGCAGCGTCTTCGACGGCGGGCGGTGGTTGTGCGGCACGGGGCGGCAAATGGGGATGTCTGGCGGTCTCCTGGGTTGATGGCGATCGTGTATGCACGCGGCGAGGGCGGCGCACGGTCTGTGGATGCTAGTCGAGGGTGGCGCTCTGGCGCACGCTCGGCATGGTCTGGGCGCGGCTTGTGCGCGTGGTCCAGGGCTTGGCAACGCTTGCGGCTGGGACAGTGAGTGGCGGTGGACGGTGGGCTGCCTCCTAGACAAGGTTGACACGGCTAGTTCTTCCTCTAGCTTGCTGTCCACAATGGGGTGACACTGGGGTGCTCGGCTGTTCACCATTAATGGCAATGGCCAGCTCAGGGGTGCTAGTGTTGGGCTAATCTTTCTAGATGATCTACTGAGCTGTGTGTGAGCTAACTAGGGAACAAGTTAGGCAAGAATCACTGCACACTATAGTGTTTGATGTTTTGTTTGATTTGTGTCTGCAACCTGTTTGATGAAATGGCCGCATGAAATCAAGTTTTGAATTTTGAAATGATTTTTGGTGGGTTTGCTAGATTGGTGCTGGTGAGTCTGCAGCTGCTTGGGTTTTGAAAGTTGAGCTTGTTTGAGTGGGTTTTGAAAAAGTGGGATCTTCCCATATGAAGAAGATTCAATTTTGAATTGTCATTTAAACTATGTATTTGAAAGTTTCTGGATGATCACAAAGTGGGCCTTGATACTATGTTATGAGTACATTCAAGGGGTGCAAAGATCCAGAAAAGTTTCTGTTAGGTTCTGAAAGTTTAAGACAACCAAAGTAGGCATGGGAGTTAAATTGGTCAAAATGACCATTCACTTAATATATTTGTTTTGATTTACTTGTCTTTAAGGAAAGTGTGGGAAATGTTTTAGATGGTGTTCATTTCACCTAAGAAACATTTTACAAGCAATGGATCACACAAACAAGGTGGTTTTTAAAGAAATTCAAAATCCATGCATACACATATACATGCATTCATTGATGGGGAGGTGGAAATACTAGTATTGGCACCCCTTCTTTTAAGTTTCTAAATCTAGAATTTTGTAGTTTTCTCATGCTCTCAGGGACCTCAAGCCAATGATGCTTATATTTATCCTTGTCCAAAGATCATGCTCTTCAATGCTAAGTGCTCTGGATTCTTGTGCAATGTCAAGACGTAATATAATCTCGAGAGCCATATGTAATTACACTTTGGCGCTTAAGAAGAGCGGTTTACTCCACTTGCAAAGTACTTGGCTTGTTCTCTTTAGCTTATGGATAAAAGGCGTTGACACGATTATTCATATTGCTCATTCCAAGTGCCTTGGACAACATCTTTGAAACCTCAAACCCACCATTTTGATTGATTTTTTTAGGCAGCAGATTTAAGTCGCTTGGGACCACTATTATCATTAGCGAGGAGACGAAGGCAATTTTCGGATAAGGATGACGATAGGGCATGTAGAACATGAGATGCAAAAGTGACACCCCATTCATCGTTGCAAAAGAATCTATCTAAGTTGATCATTTCTCTAAGTGAATTTGCAGGTTTGCATATGTATCTCTTTGAGTTAAAAAGCATTGACGGTGTTGCGAAATCTAAGTTATGATGCTACAATTGCAATTAGGAAAAAATTATCCCTATGGATTTATATTAGCAAATGGCACATTTTTTTTGACAAAAGTGTTAACTTAAAAGTTGCGTCAAGACAATACAAGCATGAAAGTTACATCTAGCCTCTATATAACAAGATGCACACACCCCATAAATGGTTTGTTACTTCTGTGTAGCACGCAAGAAAAGTTTTTCTTCAAGAGATTTTATGGTAAGATTAAGCATCCACATACATGTACTTGTGTGAAAATCACTTCAGATTTTTTCCGATTAAAGGAGCACAAGTCTTCATTAAGGACACTGCATATTGCAGATTTACTGAGATTTTTGGTGTTCGATTAAATTATTTAAAAAACTTATCTACAAGGAGTGTGTGGTCTAGTTGTGTTTTCTGGCAATGGCAAACGGTTAGCATGGTTTGATCGACACGGGGGACATGAGTATCTTCACTCTTGGTTGATATATAGTACTTGATAGTAGACCTTTTCTAATAATCCTAGATTCCTTATCAAGTTCCAACAGAAGCTCATAATTATAAGCAAGCTCTTGTACGGTTCAAACCTTGTGCATTAATGCTAATGCCCATGACTATTTTATGACTACTTTATCAAACCTCCTAGATGGTGATCTTGATGAACTTTCAATAGATTGGGTTGATTGGCGTCATTTGCCACAAAGGTAATCTAGATGTTTTTTCACTAGATAGGATGATTGGTGTCACAAATGCACTAACTAAGGGGTGTCGGGAAGGTTGAATTAGATGAAAATAAAAAGATTAGGGAAAAATCCTTCATGTCATTACCAAAGATTCTAGGTATTTTTTTGAAAAACAGAACACTTTTAGTTTTTTCTGGAAACACACGGAATTCAATATGGTTCAAAAAAGATAATATTTTCACATTTTAAAACTAAAAATTTCTTGGAATTTTAGTAATTAGTTTTGTATATTATTTTCAAGAACATATTTATATTTCTTTATATTCTAATATACTTATTTTAAATCTTGTTCAAAAATAATTTCACAAAAAGTCCCTAATTTCATTTTGATTCAATTTTTAAATGTATTTATTCATGAAATTCCATGTTTACCGAGTTGCCCGGACCGTCAAATTTTCTATTTTTTATTTTATGGTCAATTTTTTATTTATATGTGTTTTTTACCTATTTTTTCTAACTCTCCATGTTGACTAGGTTGCCACGTGGTTGAAACCGCCACCATTTAATTTTCCTTGATGCTTTGAGTGGGGCAACCTATTGAAGCTAGACCATTTGATAATCAGGTGGAAAAACGTTGTGTATACAAACTTTTTTTTTGAAGTAATTTCGTATACAAACTTGAAGGGAATCTATTAGCAAATGTTAAGAATGAAAAATAGTTTTATTATAAAACATCCATGAGCGTAAATGTTTTTTCTCACATTTTACATAAAAATAGTAACACTATGTTATTTCCCTTTCTCTTATGAGAAGTAAAACAGTTTTCTAAGCTTCATCATACCATTTGGGATACCCCCCCCCCCCCCCCCCAACAACATCTGGAATCATCCCTTCATTGGCCACTTACTAGAAAAACAAAGACATAGTGCTAAAACTACAGTTATGTTGAATGATGTAGATTTAGATGGCATAATCTCCATATCGTATAAAAACATGAAGCCATAAACATGCCTGGTAGGGTACTTCAATAAAACTCTAGACATCTGAGAAGAGATAAAATGGGAGAAAGTACACAAACTGAAACTTCTAATGCCTAGATTGCTAGGAAGCTTACAAAGTTGACCATTTAAACTTTAGTGGTCCCATATATGATTTGCTCCAAATAGACTCTATAAAAAATTATATATATGTAATAAAGTATTGAATTTATTGTAAAATCTCACAATATGAATTGTCCCAAAAATCTACATTTGCTTGTCTCAAGTTATAGCGAAAACACTTTCATGCGCTTAATTTATGATAGGACTGCACAAGTTTGACCGCAAATATTGAACGAATTAAGTTGTTTTCATCGAAGGATCTTTCTACCCAAAATTAATTTTTTATTGTATTTCAAATATTTGGAATCACCTCTAGGTATAAATATAGAAGTTGTTGCAAAAAAAAATCTGTATTTATACCTAGATTCGTTCTACATACATGTAAAATTAATATAAATGTTCATTTGAGCGCTAAAATATCAATCTATATTAGCATATGTTACATTTTTTGGTAAAGAGATATATTAATTCGAAAGTCGCATCAAGACAATACAAGCATGAGAGTATTACTCAAATTTCGCAGAAATATATATTTATTCAAGAGATTTTACAATTAAGGTTAAGCATCGACAATACTCTTGGTTGGTAGTAGATCGTTCCCAATCCTAGATTCGTTGTCAAGTTCCAACAAATTAAAGCGCATAATTCTAAGCAAGCTCGTGTACTGTTCAAACCTTGTGCGTTAGTGCTAATGCCCAAGATTATTTCAGGACTAGTTTATCTGCCCTTAATCAGGTCCTGCTCTTTGATTCGCTTAAATACTGAAATCATCCCTACTTATATTTTAAACTGAAGACCGAAAAATGCTAACGGAGACGATGACTAGACGAGGAGGGTGTACGTGATGACAAGGAGCGTCGTGCAGCTAGCAAGCTACTGCAGGTAAGTGGTATTTCAGCGGAGATCGAATCAAAGCGCAGAAAGAGATATTTTGTCGGGAATAATAGGGGAAGCGAGACGAGATGGATCGACCTGCATTGCATGCATTGTGTGCTCTGTACTTTGTAGCGTAGTTCTCTAGCTTCTTGGTAGATATGATATCCTTGGCTAGCTAGCTGCGTCTCGTCCTTTCATCCCACTGTACTCTCATATCGCTGTCGTCTGATCCGTCGTCTAGCGTTTTGATTAGAAGTAAGATTCCATACGCCCGAAATGACACGCCTCGATGGCTCGATCCACATATCGACGGAGCATGGAAGCTAGCGTCATTCGCGACTCCTTTTTGATCCGATGAGAAATTACGTCGCTGCCTCATTTCATGTGAAGTTGTATAAGTGCCTCCTCCCGTCCTCTGTCGGTAATCGTTTTTGGAACCGGAAACACCAATTAATGCTAAGGTCTCTATCACTTATCTGTAAAACAAACTAGTATACTGTCCCTCAAAAAAAAAAACTAGTATACTGGAAATTTTTCGATGCTAACAAGATGATGATAAGCCCTAGTGGTGCCTTTTCTCTCGTTGACAGAATTAATAATTCTGGCACTTGACAATCAATCTACTCGGGAGTACTATGTATATAAGCCTAGCTGTGTGGGAAAATTTGGACCACGAACCATTCTATCTGGCGAAACACCGGTGGAAATCATACTACTACGAACATAAACATCTATCTTCTGCCTTTGTAGGAGTTCGAAGCTTTAGAATAATCAACGCAGGCTATGCCTGGTAGACGAGTTCATGGACTATATTGCATGCAACTGCAAGTTCCCATGCACGTCCATGCGTCTGCAGTCAAGCTCCCATAATAAACCCTCCAACTACAGCTGGTTCTGTCCCCAAACCTCTCTCTGAGGCTTAGTTCCCATAATAAACTAAGCAACTCTGCAGAGGCTGATGTTACCCGATCAACACCAACAACCTCATCGGAGACCTGAGACTGAGCTCCGGGACCAGCTTGTCCGTGGTCCTGCTACTGTACTCGATGGGGTCCGTAGCTCAGTCTAATCTGGTATTGGCATTGGCCGTGTCCATGACGGGACGGGAACAGCATGCAGCTTAGCTCAGCAGATGGAAGTGTTAGTTAAACAAAGCCCACACTCCTCCCGGAGAAAGTACTCCAGAGTTCACATGAAAACCCAGTCAGCATGTTCGGCTGGGCAATTATGCTGCCTGTCAGGATGATGAAATGAGCAAAAAAAAAATGGGCCAGAGGCTGTGCTGGGACCCCGCGAGAAGATCTGTCTAGTACCTTTAGCTTAAGATTGAGCTGGTGCTGGGCGTGGACAATTAGGGACACCCATTGATCCATGCACCAAGGCGGCCCAAGCCAAACCATGCATACACCGAATTCATATTTACCGAAGGAAAGAAAAGCATTACAGTTCGCTTGGCTAGGTTTTCACGGTACTTCGCTAATCATGAACAGTCCTATGATTACGCCCCTTTTTTTTTAAACACAGTACAAACGCAGACGCTCACAAATGCGTACATACACTCACCCCTATGAACACACGCACGCACATCCTACCCCTATGAGCACCTCCGATAGACTGAGCCGGCGGGTATTGAGATTGACGAAGTCACCACAAGCGCCTCGCTATCAACGGGAACGTCGCCTCCCACTGAAAAGATATTCCGCCATTATGAGACACCAAAGCATCAAACCTGGGGTTTGAACTCTGGCGGGCTGGGGGTTCCACTGCCCTCCTAACCATCCAACCAAGGGTTGGTTCTCAATTACGCCCTTTTCTATGCTTAGGTTGATAGCTTCATCTTGTTTTTCGAAAAGGGGTATTGGCCCTGGTCTCTGTATCGACCGATGCATATAGCCGTTATTAACTTATTCAGCCTATTACAGAAGTCTTACAAAGACAAAACAATTACTCATGAATCGCAAAGAGTTCCAACATAAATGAGCCATCTAAAAAGAGCTAAAAAGAGGTCATCTGATTCATGAGTAGATAGCTTCGTTTACTATCCTTTTATTTTATGTACACATCTTTTGTACACTCTGTAACATACAACAAAAAATAATATATAGAGTCATACTATTTCCCTAAAAAATAGAATCGCTGAAATTTTCTCTAGGAAAGTCCATCCAATGATCAATGCCTCCTCTTCTCTCCAGTCCAATTTGGATTGACAAGTGGTGGATTCTGTTAAAATAATTAGCAGTTTTTGTGTTAATTTAATCTAGTTATAAATCATGACAAAGCAATTTCCAAGATTAACTAGCATACACATAGTAGATATGCACCATACAGGCAAGTGAAAATCTAGCACATCTACGTATACTGCAATAATAGTAATTAACATAGGAAATATTAGGAGCACAAAGAACACGTACGAGTTCGTCGATGGTATGACCAGCGGCGCAACATGAGTAGATCCATCACCGGCGGCAGCAGCAGAAACGACATCAGCGGCGTTGTCCGACATGGCAATGGAGTCGAGGAAGCCGGACATAGAGGATGGAGAAGAACTTGATCAGTCGCGTCTAAACGCTCTCCAAAAATCTTATCGTCTCTCTCCCGGTGCAGGATCAGAGAGACGGGGTTCCGAAGGCCTGCTCTCCCGGACGGCCTGCACGCAGTCGGCGGGATGGAGTAGCAGAGGACAACACAAAGAGGTGGAACGGCGATGCGTATGTAGGCAGATGCAATCTAGTTGCTGGTGACAGCTAGGGTTCGCGTCTGCCTGTTTATATAGTGCGAGTCGACCGAGTCGGCACCAACCCATGATCTAAGATGTGGAAACGGCTGGTTAATTAACGTGTCCGTTAATGGCTCGTAACTAATACACAATTAATTTTCCCAAATAGAAAAATAAAACCCGCAACCCGCGGCATGGCGAGGTGGCCGGTGTCAGAGGAGAAGTGCGTGTGGGCTTCTCTTCTTCTCATAACTTAGTGAGTGGTGCAACACTGTACTATATAAGGTGTTTCAACTCCTCTTTCAGTAGCAATGGAGACTAAACTTTAGTTTCACTAGCACACACATAAGCTGCCACAATAATGGACAATTTTTTTTTATAGAATTTGTTATTTGTTACAAACCAAAAGTCCAATATGAACCAAAAGCCCAATATGCAAATTTGAAATTTCAACAGAATCCTGAGATGTGACGGACGGTGGTGGCTGGCAGATCACTGGATTCAATTACAACTTCGCCAAGGGGATCCCTCTCGACGGTGGCGGTGCCGAAGGAAGCTGCTTCAACTGCTACTAGTTGCTTCAACTGCTATGTGGATGATCTTGTGGCGGCGCTCCACCCCAATGACCGACGTTCCACTTTAATTTGATGTGGGGTGTGTTGTGTCTTATAAAATGTTAAGTCTAACGGAACAAGCACTGCACACATTTAGCTTCAAACGGGCTCACATTACAGACAGATGTATGTCAAACATTGGTATCTGATGTGGCCTCCCCACGCCGCAACGATCATCCATTTTGGACCGTTGATGATGTGTGTCAAGTCGCGATTGCCATTTCTAGTGCGCCTAATCGCAAACACTAGCACAGATCTCCATCAGCTTGGACAACTAATATCGCGATTTACAAATTTATACTTCGAAGCATTCAATTTGAACATCAAGAGACAAAGATATGTGGGAAGACAAATGGAACGGTGGAACCTGCATAGTGAGGTCATCTCCATCGGGCCGACCCAAACGGTCGACCGAAACGGTCCGTTCTTGTCTGTTTGGTCGGCCGCTGTTGTTTTTTGGTTGTGATCTGGCATGTTCGGCCAATCGCACTCAGCGGCCCGGTCCATGGATCTGTCTCCCCCCGCTATTACCGCTTGACACCCTCGGCAATGAGACGTTAAAGGAGACGCGACGTCGGCTTTCAGCGCAGGCGGCTTCCCGCTCGGTCGGCGTTTCCCGCCATCGAAGCTTTCAGTTTTTCGTGCGCGCCTCGCCTCCCGCAGACAGAAAACTTTTCGTGCCTCCCCGGATGTTTCCTGCCTTCGCCGCGGTCTATAAAAGACGGCCGCCGATGCGGCGGAGACAACAAGCTCAAGCAAGAGAAAACCAGCAGCGGAAAAAGCACCAGCCACCAACAGCCATGCCTCACCGCAAGATCGCCAACTGGATCAAGATCCGGGATATGTGTCGCACCCGCTTCCCGGAGGTGGAGATCGACCTCCAGGCCACGTTGATGTCCAGTGCATGACCGAGGAGCAGGTGGAGGCCTTCTAGGAGGAAGGCCATGTGGTGGAGGGGGCGCTGGAGCAGGTGGTGGAGGCGGCCGTCCAATGGTCCGTGCGCGAGATTGACCATGTCGCTGCCAAGGAGGCGGTGGCCAAGGAGGCCGCATCAGCGGACCTCCGTGAGATACGCCACGAGGTGACAATGACCACGCTAGAGGCGGTGGCCAAGGAGGCCGCCAAGGTCGTTGTCCTGACCTACATCGTGCTGCCACCACATGCAGGGAGGTGGAAGCGGTGGAGAATGCCGCCGACACGGCAGTGGAGGAGGCGCGCGTGGCTATGGTCGTCGAGGTGGTGGCCATGTGGGCTATCATCGACGAGGACGAGACAGAGATGGAGGAGGAGGAGGAGGAGGAGGAGAAGGAGGGTGATCAGCCGGAGACGGAGGAGGAGGCGATTGTCGTCCCTTTGTAGATCGTGCAGGCGCTAGGCTTCGGGCCCAACGGGGTTCCAGCGGCAGAAGTTGCGCGCCGGGCGAAGGACTGCAGGAATGAGGTGGGCAAGGCAGTGGCTCGCATCCATGTCCGTGAACGCCTCTAGCAGCGGTCCATCTGGTCCGCTAGGGGGGCGATCGACGGGTCCAACGACAGCGAGTAGCCATAGTGACGGCTTCCTCCGGCAGTAGCACTAGCAGTCCCCCTTTTATATTGTTTAAAAGTGCCTTTTTTTAATTGGCATGGCTTAATCAAATGAAAAGCTACCTTTTAAGTACTAATGTTTCACTTACATATGGACCCCGAGTGGCCGACTGACGGACACCCACACGGTCCGCGCTGCGTCCGGGCAGACGCAATTGTTGCCCAAATTTGGTGCACGGATGGGTCGAGCTGGATGCGTCTGTCTGGATGGATCGTGCCGCTGGGACGTCGGGCACATCCCGCGCGTTCGCGCGGACGCGATCGGACGCACTCGGACGGGTTGGGTCGTCCCGATGCAGATGCCTTGAGACCAACATGCCAACATATGCATGATGCAAGGAGCATAGAGGATGCAGTAGGCCCACTTTCCCCTCTCAAGAAGCTACAGTAGCTTGAGAGTCCATCGCCACTGACTGGACCCTTTCGTTGTCCTCTCCACCAAAATAGCCGGTCAGAGCTAGAGAGAAAGCGGCACTGGAGTAGATAGGTGTAGCGCATGTAGCACTTTGTCCTTACTTGTGCATATCCGGGAATAACTTTCCGATTGGTCACGCATTCTCAATTTGCTACAGGACAAGCACACTTAATCTGAAGTTCCTTTGAAGATTAGCCCCAGAAAATAAGTTGCAACTTGGTGATATGGGTATCCCATCAATCTTACTAAGTCATGCGCTAGGGTCTCACAGCGTGTATGGAAGTTTACCGGTAGTGGACCTTATGCCCGTAGTTTGGAACAATGGCCTTGATCTTGGTGATAGGATCCAGAGTCTTCTAGGGTTTCTCCTTCTTGTTTACTTGCTCCTCTAGTTGGAGCGGGAGGTTGAAGGGAGAATCTTTGTTTCCCTAAATAAGATCGTGTTTAGTCGCCATGACCTGGGGCTGAGCGGTGTCTATGGCAGGTATCCTCTGTCCGGATTTGGTGGTGAGGGGAGGACATAGGCTGCAATGTTGCCCTCTGTAGTAGGTTCCTGGTGGGGTGACTTCCGGATTCGTCAGCTTCGATCTGCTCTTATTCCTTCGGCCACCCGTGGAGGCATGGGAAGGGGAAGCTGCAGTTTCCCATGCGGCAGATCTGGAGGTTGCGGGAGTAGAGATTTTCGTGGTATTTCCGATGAGTATTCCATGGAGGGGTCCTCACAGAGCGTATTTAGAGAGGTGGCAGAAGGCGGTGAGTTGGCAGGTACGAGGTAACCTAGCTTACCTAGGTTTAGATCCCACGATGGTGGCGGAATCCTACTTCTGCTATAAATCACTATAATAGCAATACGCCGAGTTACGGGGATTGGTTCGTTGTGCGAGGTGTTATTAGTTTTGCCATAAAGGCTCCTAGAGGCCCGACTTATAAAGGCGTCAGAACCTAGGGTTACAGGTAAAAGACCTTGCCGGATAGGTCATAGAGTCCTACACTAATACTGATTAGTCTTCGTGTCTTGCACTCCCATGCTCCGGGTTGGTATTTGACTGTACCGCGGTCTTCCTTTATCCGGCTTGGGACTCCTTTCTGGATTCGTTTAACTGGACCTCCCAGCAGTCCATAGGCCTTGCTACCAACTATGTGCCACCTAGGTTAACCGGATCAAAGACGTGCTATGGTGATACCATTTAGCATATCCCTAGTAGTATCCCGGGAGAACTTTGAGATATTGCGTCGTCTTTCCCTTTAGTCTTGAATGATTCGTCTAGGTGATGTCGGAAATTCATCAAGCAATATCTCAAAGTCCTCCCAAAGAACCCTCCAATCTTCTTTGTCTTCAGCGTGTAAGCCGGAGAATCGTTAGGTCTTCTGTCTTACTCTTCCCATAGTCGGATAGGATCCGCCCTCGCTGGAATCTTCAGACGTGACTATTCCACTGCTGCTATCAGTAGGTTTACATAGGCTACAACCTACACTTCCTCAAAACTCACATATGGCGGTAGTTAATCATACTGATTTTCCCGCGTGTGAAATCCGAAATGGCAAGTGGCAACGGGAACGTGGCGAATTTTTAGCGCACGCACACACACGATGTTGGACACATCAGCTGCCAGATACGTTGCTCACGAATCTTGGCGTCATGGGTTATACATAATTACTGCGGCAAACAATAATAGTTTACCCGCATTTATCCCCGTGCCTTTCTTCTTTCTCTCGACGAGCGACTGATACGTCGGAAACGTATCTATAATTTTTGATGCTCCATGCTTGTTAGTATCTACTTTGCTTTGCTTTGTCTACACTTTGAGGTGCTTTTTATATGTTTTCTGGTACTAACCTATTAACAAGTTGCTATAGTGCCAGTTTCCTGTTTTCTACTGTTTTGGTTTCAGAAAAGTTCGTAAATAAATATTCTTGGAATTTGACGGGACAAACATCAAAGTCAATTACTTTCCGTGGGGAACAAGAAGTACAGAGGGGAGCAGAAGAGGCGGACTAGGGCACCCAGACCCCCCTAGGCGTGGGTGGGCCTTGCCCCGCGCCTGGGTGGGGTGTGGGGGCCCTGGCTTCCGCCTCGGCCTCCCCCTTCACCTATAAGAAGCCCCTGATGCAGAAACCCTAAGAACCCGGTCAAATCTCCACGAAACCGTCTGTAGCCGCCGCCACCATCGTCCCTAGATCAGGGGGAATCTGAAGTTCTTCCCGGCACCCTACTAGAGGGGAGATCATCCCGGAGGCCTTCTCACCGGTATGATGCGTGAGTAGTTCCACCTTGTACTATGGGTCCACGTAGTAGCTAGATGGTTGTATCTCCTCCTTGTGCTTTCATGTATAGATGTTGTGAGCTCCGTTCATGATCAAGATCTAATCTATTTTTAATCATGCATGTTGTGTTTGCGGGGATCCGATGGATATTGAGATTATTATGTTGGTTTGATTAATGGTTTTGTCTTTATGATTCTATCATGTCTGTGTTGTTTGTGATCTTGCATGCTCTCCATTGTTAGTAGCTATCTTGGCCAAGTAGTTGCTAGTGACTCCAAGAGGGGGTAATGCTCGATAGTGGGTTCATGCCTCTAGTTTCCAAGGAAAGTGACAGAAATATCTTCGGTTGTAGATGTGTTGTTGCCACTAGGGAGAAAACAACGGTCTCTTGTTCATGGAACATGCGGACTATTTAGCTTACACACTTTGCTTAAAGCAGTTGTCGATTGCTTGCAACTTAATACTGGAGGGGGTTCGGATGATAACCTGAAGGTGGACGTCTAGTCATAGATGCGGTTGGATGGCGGTCTATGTATATTGTTGTATTTCCCAATCGAATCTCATAGGATCTTTCTAACTAGTAATTGCATTATTATTCCTTGCTCAGTTCCTGTCAATTTCCCTGCTGTAATTTGTTTACCCTTCATGCCATGTTGTTTAGCTAAGGAGAGCACCTCTAGTGAACTATGGACCTTGGTCCAATCTTTACCATTGATACATCTTCCACTATTACTTGTTTACTTGTTGCAAACCATTACCTTCCACACTATACATTAATCCTTTGTTATAGCAAACCGGTGAGCTTGACAACCTCACTGATTCGTTGGGGCAAAGTCTTGAGTTTGTGTTGTGCAGGTCTCCGTGTTGCTTGAAACACCTGTATGACGTTTCCTTCCTCCTACTGGTTCGATAACCTTGGTTTCTTAACAAAGGGAAAACTTGCTGCTCTGCTACTTCACACCTTGCTCTTGGGGTTTCCCGACAAAGTGCTCCCACTTGGACTGGCATTGCATCAGCGACTCATCGAGCTCCATGCGAGAAACCCTAGCGACCGTTCCATCTCCCATCTTCCTCCCATACTAAAATTTCCAACAGAAGAACCCCTTCCATGGCGGTGGCCTCCGAGGCCTCCAAGAAGCCAATGTCGAAGGTGCACGTCCCGCCGGAAAAGGCTAGCGGTGCTGGTCTCCGCCGTGCTGGAAACCACCGGCGATGACCAGAAACTGGCAGCGTTCGGTCCATTGGAGGATGAATCTGACTCCCACAAGGGGGTCTGGAGAGGATCCGATCTCTCCACTGTGGACCTGAAAGAGCTGGTCACCGAGGGGTACCTCCCTTTGGCGGAGGGCCTGGCCTGGCGGCCAGCGCCGACCGGCGAGGTGGTCCTTTCCCCCAAGCCAGAGAGAAGGTCTACCTCAAGGTACAACTGGTGCGCAGCGTCGCCATCCCAGTCTTCGAATTCTACCTCAAAGTCCTCAAGCACTTCTGGTTCTTCCCCACAATCTATCTCCCAGTAGCATTCTTGCACTTAGCAATTCCATAGCTTTGTGCGAAGGATACCTAGGGATTATACCTAGGTTAGGCTTGTTTATTTACTTCTTCACCATGAAGGGAGAGTTCGGAGATTCTAAGGACAAGCTTAGGAACCGCGAAACCATAGTTTTAAGATCCGACCTGGCCGGTAGTTCCCCAACATTGTGGGCCATGAATCCTGCAAGAACTAGTAGAACAACTACTTCTATGGCCTAGATATCCCTCTGATTAGCCAAAAAAGGCTCGTACCCTGACTTTCTTGATGGGGCCACCATCGAAGCCACCACATGGAGGTCCCAAGCCCTCCTTCCCTTAGACAATGAAGCCTCCCGCGTCATAAGGCGGATAGATTGGCTGGTGGACAGAGGTCTAACAGGCTTGGACCTAGCCATGTGCTAGTTCGCTAGGCGGATCCAACCATTGCAGCATCGCGCCAAGCTGATGCATGAGTACACTAAGGAGAGGAAGGGCCCCATTCGGATTTCTGAGGAAAACTTCTCTAGTGACTCCATCAAGCTCCGGCTTAAGGACATCGTTAAGGTGAAGGACAAGAAGCATGGCTTCGCCATCACCTTTGACATGTTCAAAAATAGCAAATTCCCAAAGGTACTAGGATTCTTTTATTGCTATTACTCCAGCTTATTTGTCTTCGATGCGTCAAACCATGTAACACTCTTTTACCCTTTGAAAGCTCGAGATCTTGGCGGATACCAACATGGCCGCACAAGTTTACAACCCCAAGATGAAGGATGTACAGATAGTGTCCGACGATGACACCTCAAAGGATCATCAGGCCTCGGCAGCGCAAAAGCAAAAGAGATCCACCTCTGACGCTGCTGCTGCGGCCAAGAAGAAAAAGTTGGAGAGTGGAGTCTTCAAGAAAACCACTGCCTCGCTGGAATTAGAGAAAAGAAAGACCAGCAACATCCCTTTGACCAAGGCACCCTCTGTGATGTAAGCTCTCTTTTCTCCGATTTTATCATTTCGTTACTCATTTCTGTACTTATACTTGTCAATTTTGTATGTTTCAGAAAGAGAACCAATTTGCGATGAAATCCGCCAATGCTTGTGATTTTATAGCATCGCGCCTATTATAGGTGATTTCGAAGGCGTCAAGCTCAAACCCCACTTTGCCACCCTTTCTGTAGCATCGCTTTTATTGATGATGTCGGAAAATGAAGCTTTGCTCACTACTATGATAGGATACTCTTGGAAGTAGTGCCTTAACTTCCATGAAGCAAGGAACACTCTGTAAGCTAGCTTCTGGTAGTGTAGGTAATGCTTCTTTGATTCTGTCAAGACCTCGCTCACATAATAAACCAGTTGCTAAACTATGTTCTCGTGCTTTGGTTCCTTCCGCTCCACCATGAAAACGATGCTAAGTACTCGGTTGGTTGCCGCCATGTAGATTAACATACGATCCATTAACTCTGGTGCTGCAAATATAGGTGCAGAGGAGAGGATTATCTTCAAGTCCTGAAGTGCCGCATCTGATTCTCATCAAGCTCGACAACGGTCCGGATATGGGCCACAATCACTGGCTCGATGAGGAGCTCACCATACATCACCTTATCTATAGGAGTAACATAGACGTTGTCGGACGCCAATGTAGATAATGGTGGCGGCGGATTTGCTTGGTTAGTAGTGCTGGGCCCGGTGGTAAGTTCCTAAGGCTGCTTCTGGGGAATAGCCAGAGGAGACATGGATTTTGCTAGATCCGAGGGATTAATAGCCTTTTTACCAGCTATCTTGTCGGCATCGCCTACTGCTGGCGGAGCTGCTTCAGCATCCTGGTCCTGCTGATCTTCTTCAATCACATTCTCGATGGCCACTAGTACCTGGCAAGAAGTGATGGGATGGTCGGCGCACTCCTCGCGCTCGAAATCCTCCTCTATCTCCCTCATGGCTCCTCTAATTCCATGTTTCTCCGATTCCATGCTGATGTCAGTGTAGAGGGCGTCTAAGACTGAGTCAGATGGAGCATCAGCCTCTTCGATAGCGGAGCCCGATCCAGAGGCAGCGTGGCCAATGGATTTTCGTCTACGGTGGCGATGTTGGCCTGGGACTTCTCATCAGCTGAGGTAAAACTGTTAATAGTCTTGATTACCTAGCTAAGAGTAAGGTTGCCGGTGGACTGCTGCTTCCTGAGACAATGCTGAAGAAGGGTGTCGGGCATGAGCCCCGACGAAGTGGTATACTGTATCGTTGGTGCGAACTCCCTCCATGTCGGCCCTCAACCTTAACCATCTAGCGAGGTACTCATGTGGGTATTCACCAAACCTTTGGACACATCTAGCCAGATCGAAGATGGTCATGACACCGACAAAGTGCGACCTCTGCATATCTAACACTTGGGAGAGCCAAGCGCAACCACGTTGGTCTTCCACCACTATATCCTGCATAGGGGCGGTTTGGGTGGGCCTTCATTTATTCTGATCTAAGCCGGCAAACTTCAAGGAGAGATCCGATCTCGATTCTTCCGTGAACGTATCCTACCCGAAGGTGGTCCGTGTAGGCCTTGATGCGTTTCCGACTTCCTAGGAGCTTGATCTCGAGCCAGTTTCACCGATGAAGATGTGGATGTCCCTGATTGGAACAATTGAGCAGTGGGTGGGGTTATGATGGAGCCCAACACTTGTCGTGGGACGCTTCGTTGGAACCCCAAGAGCAAGGTATGAAGCAACACAGCAGCAAGTTTCCCTCAGTAAGAAACCGAGGTTATCGAACCAGTAGGAGGAAAGAAACGTCACACAGGTGTTGCTAGCAACGCGGAGACCTGCACAATACAAACTCAAGACTTTTCCCCAACGAATCAATGAGGTTGTCAAGCTTACCGGTTTGCTGTAACAAAGGATTAAACATATGGTGTGGAAGGCAATGGTTTGCAGCAAGTAAACAAGTAACAGTGGAAGATGTATCAATGGTAAAGATTGGACTGGGGTGGGTCCATAGTTCACTAGAGGTGCTCTCCTTAGATAAACAACATGACATGAAGGGTAAACAAGTTACAGCAAGGCAATTGACAGGAACTGAGCAAGGCATAACAATGAGATTTGATTGGGCAATACAACAATATACATAGACCGCCATCCAACTACATCTATGACTAAAAGTCCACCTTCAGGTTATCATCCGAACCCCCTCCAGTATTAAGTTGCACGAAACAGACAACTTCTTTAAGCAAAGTGTGTAAGGTAAATAGTCCACATGTTGCATGAACAAGAGACCGTTGTTTTCTCCCTAGTGGCAACAGCACATCTACAACCGAAGATATTTCTGTCACTTCCCTTGGAAACTAGAGGCATGAACCCACTATCGAGCATAAATACCCCCTCTTGGAGTCACTAGCAACTACTTGTCCAAGATAGCTACTAACAATGGAGATCATGCAAGATCACAAACAACACAGACATGATAGAATCATAAAGACAAAACCATTAATCAAACCAACATAATAATCTCAATATCCATCGGATCCCCGCAAACATAACATGCATGATTACAAATAGATTAGATCTTGATCATGAACGGAGCTCACAAGATCTATACATGAAAGCACAAAGGAGGAGATACAACCATCTAGCTACTACATGGACCCATAGTCCAAGGTGGAACTACTCGTGCATCATACCGGAGAGAAGGCCTCCGGGATGATCTCCCCTCTGGCAAGGTGCTGGGAAGAACTTCAGATCCCCCCGATCTAGGGACGATGATGGCGGCGGCTACAGATGGTTTCGTGGATATTTGATCGGGTACCCAGGGTTTCTGCATCGGGGGATTTTTATAGGCGAAGGGGGAGGCCGAGGAGGTGGCCAGGGTAGCCAAACCCTAGCCAAGCGCGGGGCTGGTCCCACCCGCGCCTGGGGTGGTTCTGGCCCCCCTGGCTGGCCCCTCCGGCTCCCCTCTGGACTTCTTGTTCCCCATGGAAAGTAAATGAATTTGTCATTTGTCCCGTCCAATTCCGAGAATATTTCTTTACTAACTTTTCTGAAACCAAAAACAGTAGAAAACAGGCATCTGGCACTATTGCAACTTGTTAGTAGGTTAGTACCAGAAAACATGTAAAAATCACCTCAAAGTGTGGACATGTAACGCAAAGTAGATACTAAACAAGCATGGAGCATAAAAAATTATAGATACGTTTCCAACGTATCAGGTTCGACTTCGCCGGGATCCAGAACTCGTCGGGAAGGATGATTGGAACATTGCTAGAGAAGAGGACACGCCCAATGGCTACGGTTTCGCTGATTCCCGCAAAGGGGTTGGGCCTCGCCCCGTGTAGAGGTCGAAGCGCATCATGCCCCACGGTGGGCGCCAATTGTCGTGGTATTGCTAACGAGTATGCCATGGAGGGGTCCTCACAGAGCGTGTTTAGAGAGATGGGGGAAGGCGATGAGTTGGTGGGTTTGAGGTAACACAACGTACCCAGGTTTAGATCCCACGAGGGTAGTGGACTCCTACTCCTGGTATAAATCACTATAATGGCGATACACCGAGTTATATGGATTGGTTCGCTGTGGGAGGTTTTATGAGTTATGCCCTAAGGCTCCAAGAGGCCCGGCTTATAAAGGCACCAGAACCTAGGGTTACAGGGAAAAGTCCTTGCTAGAAAGTTCATAGAGTCCTACACTAATACTAACTAGTCTTCGTGTCTTGCACTCCAAGGCTCCGGGTTGGTCTTTGGTTGTACCGCAGTCTTCCTTTATCCGGCTTGGGCCTCCCTTCTAGATCCGTGTAATTGGGCCGCCCAGCAAGCCATAGACCTTGCTACCAATTTTGGGGCACCTAGGTTAGCCAGATTAGAGACGTGCTATGGTGATACCCATTTAGCATATTCCCAACAGAGATGCTGATGATGCGTATGATTGGAGCGACATCTTGACGGCATCCCTGCCATTGATTACCTCAGCCGAAGGGTAGCCACTGCTCGTGATTGGGAGTTTTCCTTCGTGAGTGCATCGTCAATGGCCCCCAACAGCGTCCAGCTGCCGAATTTCATGGCTATAGGACAACCACTCCCTTCTTGCCCTCTATATAGCCGGTAATGGGTTTTGTTCCTCCACTAGCAGAAAATAGGCCTTTCGTCCGGAGCAAATGTGAGCTTTAGTCCCGATTTTGTTTGGGCACGGGGCTAATGTTAGCATTAGTCCCGGTTTCAATGGCTACGGGGCCATCTACCTTTAGTCCGGGGTCAAACAGGGCCTTTAGTTCCGGTTGGAGATACCAACCGAGACTAACCCCTTTAGTCCCGGTTGGTATCTCTAACCGGGATTAAAGATAGACTTTTAGTCTCGGTTGAAGACACCAACACAGACTAAAGATAAACGTATATTTTTTCTCTCATGCCCACCCCAAAAAAGTCTAAAATTAAATAAAAACAATAAAAACTTCAAATTTCAAAATCCTTTAACATGTGTGTACCTCACGCAACCAACTTTTACGGAAAATTTTAAATTTTGAATTTTGAACATTTTTTTGCAAAAAAGGTTGTTCTGAATTAAAACGCTTATAACTTTTTTTCTTAGGAACTCAAAAAATTATGTAATATATGAAAAAGTATCTACGCGAAAAGTCACATCTGATTTAAACGACCATTTTCACAAATGGAAGATTTTCAAAATTTTAAAGGGAAATATGAAAGCAAGAAGATTTTAGGTTTTGCTAGGAAAAAATGAAAAAATTTGATATTTTTTTGAAATTTTCGAATTTATTTTGTTGTTTATTTTACTTTTGAATTATTTTGAAATTTTCTAATTATTTTGGAATTTTTTATTTTTAAAGTTTTTTATTTCTTTTGAAAATTTTGAGTTTTTAAATTATGGATAAAGATTATTTGGAATTCGTTGTTGCTTATTATTAATTAATCATTGTTGCTTATTTATAAAATTATTTGGAATTTAAAAAATAAAATCATGTGTTATTAAAGTCTAAGGGTTAATAGAATTGATAGCATACTATTATCAGGAAGGTAATCCTGAAAGCTAATTTGGAATGAATTCAAAATTTAAGTGTGTTGAGGGTGGAGCAGTGCGAGGACGGGTGACCGACCGAAATGTTTAACCACGAGTATGCACTTTGACACGAGAATAGGGGTGATTAGACATTAAATTATCAATTCAAAAATCTAAAACTTTGAAATCCAAAAAAAGAAACTTTTTTTCAAACAATTTGAAAAGTTCAACCGGACCTTTAGTCCCGCTTGGTGTTAAAGAGTCTTCCAGCCCCAGCACGTGTCCGAAGCCATGTGGAGGTCCTTTAGTCTTGATTTTGCACAACCGAGACTAAAGGTCGGGATCTCTAGTTCCGATTTCGTAGTCCCGATTGGACATCGTGTATGATATTTTGCCGATAGTGGGCCTTATGCCCGTAGTTTGGAACTGATCTTGGCGATAGGATCCAAAGTCTTCTAGGGTTTCTCCTTCTTGTTTCTTTGCTCCTCTAGTTGGAACGGGAGGTTGAAGGGAGAATATGTGTTCCCCTAAATAAGATCGTGTTCAGACGACATGACCGGTGGCTGTGGCAGGTATCCTCTGTCCGATTTTGGTGGCGAGGGGAAGACACAGGCTATAGCGCCGCCCTCTGTAGCGGGTTTAGGGTTTTGGGATTCGTCAGCTTCGAGTTGCTCTTCTTCCTCTAGCCGGTCATGGAGGCGTTGGGAGGGGAAGCTACAATTGCCCATGCGGCAGATCTGGAGGTTGCAGGAGTGGAGATGCTGATGATGCGTCTGATTGGAGCGGCATCTCGACGGTATCCCTGCCATTGATCACCTCAGCCGAAGGGTAGCCGCTGCTCGTGCTTGGGAGTTTGTCTTTATGAGCACATCGTCAATGGCCCAACGACATCCAGTTGTCGAATTTCATGGCTATAGGGCAGCCACTCCCTCCCCGCCCGCTACATAGCCGGTGATGGGTTTCTTCCTCCAAGCCATGATGTTGAATTCGAAATCTTCTTGCTCCAAGGTGGCGCACTCCCAGTACTCAATCCCTAGTGGCCTAGTCCCTGGTGGTGGAGTAGTTGGCCGTGCTTGGTAGCAGTGGAGAAGGAGCTAGTCGAAAACCTGTTCTTGATTGCCTTTCCATTTGTAGTTTCAAGGTCTTTCGTGCAATTTTCAAGGACTAGGTTGTAATTTCATGTATATTACAGATCCTTTTTGTAAAATGTACTCAACCGATATTACCTTCCCTCAGCATCAGGGTCTTTCTGGACCCCTCTTACCGTTCAGAAAAAATATTCACGGTGCAATAGAGCGTTGGACACGGATCGAGCACTCAGGCATGGGAAACATGTACGCTACGGGGGAGCGCGCGTACGACGGCCTGATGGGAGCCGACGCTGTGCAGGCATGCGGCACGCGCGGCGCTGCAGCCCTGCTGCTGGCCGCCTGGCCGCCCGTGTCACGCGCGTACTCGTGCGTCGTCCTGGCCGGCTCGGAGTAGGGCGCTTTCCCCGACACCGAGAGAATCCGCGTACACAGCATCGCGGTGTACCGCGGGGACAAGGGGACGCACGAGGTTGGGCCCGTCCGTACGGCGTGGGCGCGCCGCGCCGGGGTCGACGAGTTGTCCAGTCAAGTTTTGCTGGCGTGCGTGCGTAGGGTGTGGGTGTGGCGATGGGACGTTGGAGTGGAGTGTGCAGTGTTGTGTGCGCCTCCATGTCCGAGGACCAGGACGGACCGCGCTGCGCTGCTGCGCTAGTGTGGCGTGGGATCTCCTCTTCGTCGGGTCGAGCTCACACGTCCCATCCGGTCGACCGGCCGCGCGCCGCGCCGCGCTGGTGGGCTCCAGGCATGGACGAATCCTGCCCATTACGTTACCATGGCAGGAGGGATGGTGCGTCCATTTCGCTTAAGAATCTATCTTCGTGGGCTGGGCCCGTCTAGTAGGCTTCTCCTCTACTCCTTCGGGACTCACCTACTTGAGATCCAAATTGTTTCTGAGACAGCATTCGAGGGCAACTGCTATTTATCGCTCGACGCGCGCTCTGATAGCGCATGCCTGAGCGTTTTCACGATATGGGCCCAGCCCAATAGGCTCTGTGTTAGCTGTTTTTTTGTTCGGTTTTTTATGTGGTTTTTTCTTGGT
This sequence comes from Avena atlantica, assembly GCA_910589765.1. NCBI lineage: Eukaryota > Viridiplantae > Streptophyta > Magnoliopsida > Poales > Poaceae > Avena > Avena atlantica. The sequence continues at coordinate 392,212,354 of OU342735.1, forward strand.
TCGGTCTGGTTTTTACCTAGTTTTTCTTTCTTGTTTCTTTTCTCTTAAATATGTTTTTTACTTGAACAATTTTTATATTCGAACAGTTTTCTCATGTGAACAAATTTTTAATTTGAACAATTATTAAATATGAACATTTTAATTATTTAAACAATTTTTAAACATGAACATTTTATAAATTTGAACAGTTTTTGCATGTGAACAAATTTTATTTTTGAACATTTTTATATTCAAACTTTTTTGAAAATCCAAAAATTAAATACTATAGAAACAGAAAAAAATACTTTTTAAAAATAGTATCTGTTATTGGGCCAAAATCTGAGGCAGCCCATAGGGGAAGGCTTCAGATGTGCATTAGTCCAAGCCGGAAATAGCATCACCCGCTTCCGAGGCCATCTTCTTTCTTTCTTTGTTTTTCACCTCCTATACATTCTTTTCTTTTGTTCTGTTCAATTTTTTTCATTCTAATTAGTTTCTTCTTTCGTGTTTGCATGTTTTTTAGCTTTTATTTGCATGTTCTGTTGGAAATATAAGCAATAATTCATATGATTTAATCCGAATGATAAACTAATAAATCTTGACCATACAGACGGTACTAAAACCAATCATGCAGATCAACAAAGTAGATAGACAGATTACATCTATGCAAGACAAAACTATCACATCTACGCCAAACGCTAAAACTAGAAACTCTAGCATAATCCGAAAGAGAGAGATTGAGATTACATACGATGCAGTTGCGGCAGTAGCCGCGGCGGTAGCAGCAGCAGAGTTGTCGCCCATGTTGAGATTGCCGAAAAGGTCGCTGACGTCCGGGAGGAAGTCGTCGTTCGGAAACTCGTCGTCGGACGACGTCGTGGCTGCCAGTAGTCGCGCTTGAGCGTTCCCCAAAAACCTGATCGCTCCTCACCCGTACAGGTTCACGAGAGATGGGGTTCTGGAGGCCTACTGTCCCGATCTGCGGTGCACGCCGCAAGCCGAGATGGAGAAGACGAAAGCGGCGGCGCAAGGTTTTGGAGGTAGGTGCGTGTTGTGGATTGATTCACCGATTAGGTTTGACACAGACGCTTATATAGTGCAGGTTAGGAAGATCATGGGGCTCGGCCCACGTCCGAGTCGATAATAGTCCACGTCCATAAAAACTGGAAACAGTTGTAATTAATGCGTCCGTTAATGACTTATAATCAGTTTTCTCAACCAGCAAAATAAAGCTCGGCTTAGCGAGACTCCCGCAACCGGAGACGCGCGCGTCGTGACAAGACGAGGCGTGGCGAGGCGAGGCGGGCGGCGTCGGAGGAGGAGTGCACGAGGGCTTCTCTCCTTATCACACATTAGTGAGTGGTGCAACACTCTACTGTATAAGGTGGTCCAACTCTCCTTCCACTAGCAATATGAGACTAAACTTTAGCACCACTAGCACAGTCATATGCTGCCATATACCAGTGGACCAAAGAGAATTTTAGAATTTGTCTAATGGGCCAGCAGCCCAAAACTCACCAAATTCCAACAATTCCCCACAAAATCTTATTGGCACATCACATCACTTTTATTCTAGAATATTGTTTTATATATCGGTGTGTAGTGGAGACTGTTAAGTTGAACTTCCACGTTAAACTTTATGTTACACTAGCTAGCAACTTTAATAGTGGACTATGCCTTGAACCACAAGTTTTCTGCACGCTAGTTTCACACAAAATCTAGACCGGTACAGGGCCGTCGTCGGCTTCCCCGTGGTTTGGAGCTTATGCGTCATACTCCAGGGCCTTTCATGAGTTTATTAGAGAGCACCCAACTCTCACGGACTGCGACGTTTGACAGTCGGACTCATATATGTGTGTTCCTCAAGAGATGTTCTGCAGGACAACATCTCCGCTTATAAAAGCTATTTGGAACACATTAAGATAAATATCAACCTACCATGCAGATTAAGAGAGTATTGCATCTTTATGGAGATGTAAATATAATATGGGAATACTCTCCTCTCAGACCAACAGCTTGTCTCCCAGCTCTAATTCACGGGATCTCCGGTCACATAGAGTGGGTTGTCACTGGGATCAACTCATAGCGTTGATCTCAAATCCATCTCCCTCGATGCATTATCTATCACGTTGCGTGATAAACCCTTTGTGAAGGAATCTGCCAGGTTTTTAGATGTTTGGATATAATCCGACACAATAACTCTGGAGTTTCTTAGTTTCCTGACAAATTTCAATCTCCTCTTCACATGCCTTAATGACTTCATATTATCCTTATAACTGTTTACTTTGACAATCACAGCTTGATTATCACAGTTCATCGGGATGTCGGGTATTGGTTTTTGAACCACATGTAAGTCCATCAAGTAGCACACTTGGATCATAAGGTCTAGTAGCGCTGGCTAAATACATGAGCGAGCCAATAATCTAAGAATATCTCAATTGATCTTTAGCAAACCTTCAATTCTTTCGAAGTAGCACACTTGGATCATAAGGTGTTGGAGAAGAATTGCAGTCGCTATACCCGAAGCGACTCAATATCTTTTCCACATAGTGAGACTGAAGCAATGTAATCCCACCATTTTCATCCTTTAGTAGCTTGATGTTTAAAATTACATCAGCACTCCCAAGTCCTTCACCTCAAAGCAGCGATATAGGAACTCTTTGACCTCCTCAATAACAGCGAGGTTGGTCCCAAATATCAATATGTCATCAACATAGAGACACATAATAACTCCCTCACCCCCAACATGGCGATAGTATACACATTTGTCAGCTTCATTTACAACAAAGCCTTCAACAGTTAAAGTTCTTTCAAACTTCTCGTGCCACTGCTTAGGAGCTTGCTTAAGACCATACAAATACTTCACTAACTTACACACCTTTCCTTCTTGACCATCTACTACAAATCCGTCAGGCTTCTCCACATAAATTTCCTCATCTAGCTCTCCATTTAGAAAAGTTGTCTTAACGTCCATTTGATGAACGAGAAGACCATGTGAGGCAGCCAAGGAAAGTAGTACTTGAATAGTGGTCATCTGTCTACAGGTGAGTAGGTATCGAAGAAGTCTTCACCTTCCTTTTGGATATAACCCTTAGCCACAAGACGTACCTTGTACTTTTCAATAGTACCATCAGGTCTAAGATTTTTCTTGAACACCTACTTACATCCTATAGGTTTTCACCCATAAGGACGATCAGTGACTTCCCAAGTACCATTAGCTAATATGGAGTCCATCTCGCTTCAGACAACTTCTTTCCAGTAGTCAGCATCTCGAGATGCATAGGCTTCTAAAATAGAAGTGGGAGTATCTGAAGGGTTTCGCGGCATAGTAAATCAAAATTTTCTACGGATGCGAACAGAGGGAAAGCCAAGATCTAATCTAGGAGATGCAATCAAAGACAGAAATTGGATTAGATCTTCATACCCTTGAGGATTCGCACAGCGGAACGTTCGTCGGAACGTGGGTGATGTAGTCGTACTCGCTTCTCCTCCTCGCGATCCGATCCGATCTAGCACCACAAGTGGTGGTGCCTCTGTGAGATGCACACGTGCAGCACCTCGACGTCTCCTCCTTCCTCGGACCAGAAAGTATGGTGGAGAGATAGATTGGATCTACAACACGACGGCGTGGTGTATATGGTGGAGAATTTCTGCAGCAGGGCTTCGCCTACAAACAGTCGGGAGGGAGAGAGGAAAGCTAGCAAGGCGGCTAGGGTTTGGAGGAGAGGTGTAGGGGTTTGGTTGCGCCCCCACCCCTCTTTATATAGAGGGGGGGCGCAGCCCTAGCCCCTCCCCCAATCCCAAAGGATAAGGAGTGGGGGGCATGGACTCTCCCCTCTTCTAGAAACCCTATCTCTAGTTTAAACGATTTAAACTCTCTAGGATCGGCTGGGCCCTATGGGGCCTTGTGCCCCTGGCCCAATGCGGCCAGGACACTCCCTCATAGGCCCATGCCCCCTCCCGGAAGGTGGGGCCACGTTGGTCCCCTTCCGGAAGGTTCTAGAAGCTTCTAGTACAATACCGATTAACCCGGAACAATTCCGAACTCCAAAAGCTGCACTGCCTTATATGAATCTTATTCTCCGGACCATTCCGGAACCTCTCGTGATGTCCCGGATCCCATCCGAGACTCCAAACAAAAATTCATAAACCAATTATCCAATCTATCCTAGCGTCAAGACACGTTAAGTGCGTGACCCTGCGGGTTCGAGAATATGCAGACATGATCTTCTATCAATAATCAACAGCGGGGTCTGGGCACCCATATTGACTCCCACACATTCATCGATGATCATATCGGATGAACCACGATGCAGGATTCAATCAATCCCATATATATATTCCATTCGTCTCGCGATATTTTACTTGCCCGAGATTCGATCGTCGGTACCGTCATACCTAGTTCAATCTCGTTCACAGCAAGTACTTTACTCGTTCCGTAATCCGATATCACTTTGTGATTAACTCCTTAACCACATGCTTGCAAGCGGTGTTGATATCAATTACCGAGTGGGCCCGAAGTATATCTCTCCGACTTGGGAGGGACAAATTCCATCTCGATACATACAACCCAACAGATACTTTCCGATCACCTGAGAGACACCTTTATGATCACCCTCTCATAGGATGACGTTTGATGACCTCAAAGCTTTCTTCCGATACCAGGGAGTTGTATTATCTCATGGTCTAAGGAATACAATATTTGACATAAGAAAAGCTTCGCAAAGACGAACACGATGACACGATCTAATTGCTTTGCTTAGTTTGGGTCTGTCCATCATATCATTCTCCAATGTTATGATCTCATTATCAATTGACAACTCATGTCTATGGTTAGGAAACCTTAACCATCATTGATCAATGAGCTAGTCCATAGAGGCGTACTAGGGACACGGTGTTGTTCACAAACCACACAAGTATTAAAGTTTCCGCTTAATACAATTCTAGCATGGAATATAAACTTTATCATGAACATGAATTATAATAATAACATCTTTATTATTGCCTCTAGGGCATAATTCCAACAGTCTCCCACTTGCACTAGAGTCAATAATCTAGTTTACATCTGGTAACAATCTCACACCCATGGCACTGAGGTGTTGATCATGTTTTACACGTGGAAGAGGTTTAGTCAATGGATCTGCGACATTCAGATCTGTATGTACTTTGCTAATCTTCAGATCTCCATCTGCAATATAATCTCGGATTATATGAAACTTGCGGTTGATATGCTTGGTCTTTGGATGATATCTTGGTTCCTTAGCGAGTGCTATGGCGCCAGTGTTGTCACACAATATCTCCAGTGGGTCCAATGCACTTGGAACCACGCCAAGCTCAGTGATGAAGTTTCTGATCCAAACTCCTTCACTTGACGCTTCTGCAGCAGCCATGTATTCCGCTTCTACTGTAGATCCCGCGATCACGCTTTGCTTGCAGCTTCTCTAGCTCACAGCTCCTCCATTCAAAATATAAACGTATCCTGTCTGAGATTTGGAATCATCCTTGTCGGTGTCAAAACTAGCGTCGACGTAACCTTTTACGACAAGATGTTCATCACCCCCATAGATTAAGAACATTTCTTTAGTCCTATTTAGGTACTTTAGGATGTTCTTCACGGCTGTCCAGTGTTCCACTCCTGGATCACTTTGATATCTGCTCGTCAAACTAAGAGCATTGGACACATCCGGTCTAGTACACAGCATGGCATACATGATAGAACCTATGGCCGAGGCATAAGACACTTTGCTCATAGCTTACCTATCATTTACCGTAGCTGGACACTGAGCCTTGCTCAATATCTTACCTGACAACATAGGCACTGAACCTTTCTTTGCCTTATCCATTCTGAACCTTTTCAGAACTTTGTCTAGGTATGTACTCTGGCTTAAAGCTATCATGCGTCTTTGTCTATCTCTGTAGATCTTGATGCCCAATATATAAGCAGCTTCACCTAGGTCTTTCATTGAAAAACATTTGTTCAAATAACTCTTCACATCGTTAAGCATGTTGATGTCATTTCCGATAATCAATATGTCATCCACATATAGTACCAGAAACGTCACCGAGCTCCCACTCACTTTCTTGTAGATACAAGCTTCGTAGCAATTTGGAACAAATCCAAAGCTCTTGATCACTTGATCAAAATGAAGGTTCCAACTCCGAGATGCTTGCTTCCGTCCATAAATGGAACGCTGAAGTTTGCATACTTTACTAGCATCCTTAGGATCGACAAAACCTTCGGGTTGCATCATATACAACTCTTCATCAATGTTGCCATTGAGGAAAGCAGTCTTGACATCCATCTGCCATATTTCATAATCATGAAATGCAGCAATTGCTAATAAAATCCGAATGGACTTAAACACTGCTACGGGAGAGAAAGTCTCATCGTAGTCAACACCTTGAACTTGTCGAAAACCTTTCGCGACAAGCCGTGCTTTATAGACGGTAACATTACCATCCGCGTCCGTTTTCTTCTTGAAGATCCATTTGCACTCAACGGCCTTTCGGTCGCTAGGAGGGTCCACCAAAGTCCATACTTGGTTTTCGCTCATGGATCCCAATTCGGATTTCATGGCTTCTAGCCATTTCTCAGAGTCTGGGATCATCATCGCTTCCTCATAGTTCGTAGGTTCACTGTCTTCTACTAACAAGACAGTCAAGACAGGGTTGCCGTACCACTCAGGAGGGGCACGCGACCTTGTCGACCTGCGACGTTCAGTAGCAGCATCGTCCGAAGCTTCATGATCCTTGTCATTAGCTTCCTCTATTGTTGGTGCAGGCGGCACTGGAACAATTTTAGGTGCGGCGCTACTCTCCAATTCAAGAGAAGGTTCAATAACCTCGTCAAGCTCTACTTTCCTCCCACTCACTTCTTTCGATAGAAACTCCTTCTCAAGAAAGGAACCGTTCTTTGCGACAAACACTTTGCCTTCGGTTCTGTGATAGAAGGTATACCCAATAGTTTCCTTAGGGTATCCTATGAAGACGCATTTCTCCGCTTTGGGTTCGAGCTTGTCCGGCATCAACTTCTTGACGTAAGCTTCGCATCCCCAAACTTTAAGAAACGACAACTTAGGTTTAGCACCAAACCACAGTTCATACGGTGTCGTCTCAACGGATTTAGATGGTGCCCTATTTAAAGTGAATGCAGCGGTTTCTAATGCATAACCCCAAAATGATAACGGCAAATCAGTAAGAGACATCATTGATCGGACCATATCTAATAGGGTTCGATTCCGGCGTTCAGACACACCATTGCGCTGTGGTGTTCCGGGTGGCGTGAGTTGTGAAACGATTCCACTTGCTTTAAGATGCGTGAGAAAATCATAACTCAAATATTCACCTCCACGATCGGATCGTAGAAACTTAATCTTTCTATTACGATGGTTCTCCACTTCATTCTGAAATTCCTTGAACTTTTCAAATGTTTCAGATTTATGTTTCATTAAATAGATATACCCATATCTACTTAAGTCATCGGTAAAAGTAAGGAAATAGTGATATCCACCGCGCGTCGAAATACTCATCGGTCCGCATACATCGGTATGTATGATTTCCAACAAGTCCGTTGCTCGCTCCATCATTCCGGAGAACGGGGTTTTGATCATCTTGCCCATGAGGCATGGTTCACATGTGTCAAATGATTCAAAATCAAGAGACTCCAAAAGTCCATCAGAATGGAGTTTATTCATGCGCTTTACACCAATATGACCTAGACGACAGTGCCACAAATAAGTAGTATTATCACTATCTACTTTGCATCTCTTAGCCTCAATGTTATGGATGTGTGTTTCATCCCTTTCGAGATTTAGAAGAAATAAACCATTCATAAGAGGTGCATGACCATAAAAGATGTTACTCATATAAATAGAACAACCATTATTCTCCGATTTAAATGAATAACCGTCTTGCAATAAACACGATCCAGAAATAATGTTCATGCTCAACGCAGACACATAATAACACTTATTAAGGTTTAAAACTAATCCCGAAGGTAAAACTAAGGAGAGCGTGCCGACGGCCATCACATCAACTCTTGATCCGTTGCCAACGCGCATCGTCACCTAATCCCTCGCAAGCCGCCGTCTATTCCGTAGCTCCTGTTTCGAGTTACAAATATTAGCAACTGAACCGGTATCAAATACCCAGGCACTACAACGAGGGCTAGTAAGGAAAACATCAATAACATGTATATCAAATATACCTTTGATGGTGCCAGCCTTCTTGTCTGCTAAGTACTTCGGACAGTTGCGCTTCCAGTGACCCTTGTCCTTGCAATAGAAGCACTCAGTGTCCGGCTTAGGACCAGACTTGAGCTTCTTCTCAGCAGGAGCATTGCGCTTGCCGCCGCCCTTCTTGAAGGGCTTCTTTGCTCCCTTACCTTTCTTAAAGGAGGGCTTGTTGACCATCAACACATGATTATCCTTCTTGATGTCCACCTTCGCAGCCTTCAGCTTTGCGAAGAGCTCGGTGATCGTATCAGTGGAGCCAATCTGATTATGAGTCACTACAAAACTTTTGTAGCTGGGAGGGAGTGATTGCAGAACCCTGTCAATCTTGAGTTCCTCTGGAATCGTGCATTCCAGTTGCTCAAGGCATTGAGTGTAGCCCGACATCTTTATGGCGTGCTCACTAACGGAACTCCCTTCCTCCATCTTGCAGTTAAAGAACTTCTCAGAGATCTCATATCTCTCAGAACGGGCTTGAGTCTGAAACATGGTTTTCAGCTCCTCGAGAATCTCAAAGGGCCCGGGATAGGTTTCAAAACGATTTTGAAGTTCCAGTTCCATAGCAAACAACATGGTGCTCTTAATCACACCATAATCATCTTTGCGCGACTGATAGATAGCTTTCTCATCAGCCGGCGCAGTTGCAGCAGGGGGGTCACCTAACGCTTTCCCAAGGACATAGTCCTTTTGTCCGCCAGACAGAATGATTCTTAGATTGCGGAACCAATTGGTGAAGTTAGACCCATTGTTTCTAAGCTTTTCCTTCTCAGCAAAAACGTTGAAGTTGAAGTTGGATTTGGCCATGTGATCTACAGTATTTGCAAGTACAATTTAGACTATGTTCATGATAAATAGTTCAACTTAATCAAATTACTAGATGGACTCCCACTAAATTCAACATCCCTCAAGTTGTTTAGTGAACACGATCCAAATTCACCACACCTAATCCGATCATCACGAGAAGAGATGTGGTTTCAATGGTGGACAACAAAATGTCGATCATATCATTCATATGACTCATGCTTAACCTTTCGGTTCTTGTGTTCCGAGGCCATGTCTGTACATGCTAGGCTCGTCAAGCTAGACCCAAGTATTTCTGCGTGTGCAAAACTGGCTTGCACCCGTTGTATGTGAGCGTAGAGTCTATAGCACCCGATCATCACGTGATGCTTGGACACGACGAACTTTCGCAACGGTGCATACTTGGGGAGAACACAATTTTTATCTTGATCTTTAAGTGAGGAATCATCTTATAATGCTACCGTCGCGATCTAAGCATAATAAGATACATAAAAGGATAAACATCACATGCATATAACTTTATGTGACATGGTATAGCCAATCTTCGCGCAATGATCTCCATCTTGTGCGTTCCGGCATGATCTCCATCACTCCACCATGATTGCCTCCACCACGAATAGCAACTACAACTATTGCTAACTACTTAGCGATAAAGTAAAGCTATTACATGGCGTATAAGAAGTTGACTCGCAGGTCATACACAATTATAAATACAACCATATGGCTCCTGCCGGTTGTGTACTCATCGACATGCAAGTCGTGAAACATTACAAAACATGATCATCGCATACATTATACACATCACATCTTGGGCCATACCATATCACAGAAAACACTCCCTGCAAAAACAAGTTAGACGCCTCTACTTTGTTGTTGCATGTTTTACGTGGCTTATGGGAGTAGATGCTAAGAACGATTCTTACCTACGGAAAGCCACAACGGTGATATTATGGTTGCCAAACTCCGGTGTTAATCCCATGACAACTATAGTGAGAGAAACTGACATCCACCAGCCGCATGTGTGGAACAAGCCACACGTCAAGTGCGGAGCCGGTCTCGCGAACGACGTCGCGTAAGGTTGGCCTGGACCGCTTCAATCTTACTATCCCGCGTCATAATAAGAACACAAACAAGAGGATTGCAACAGAAAACATCAACACCCGCAACAACCATGTTGCGTTCTACTCGTGAAACACATCTACGCATAGATCTAGCTCTGATACCACTGAAGGGTTTCGCGGCATAGTAAATCAAAATTTTCTACGGATGCGAACAGAGGGAAAGCCAAGATCTAATCTAGGAGATGCAATCAACGACAGAGATTGGATTAGATCTTCATACCCTTGAAGATTCGCACAGCGGAACGTTCGTCGGAACGTGGGTGATGTAGTCGTACTCGCTTCTCCTCCTCGCGATCCGATCCGATCTAGCACCACAAGTGGCGGTGCCTCCGTGAGATGCCCACGTGCAGCACCTCGACGTCTCCTCCTTCCTCGGACCAGAAAGTATGGTGGAGAGATAGATTGGATCTACAACACGACGGCGTGGTGTATATGGTGGAGAATTTCTGCAGCAGGGCTTCGCCTACAAACAGTCGGGAGGGAGAGAGGAAAGCTAGCAAGGCGGCTAGGGTTTGGAGGAGAGGTGTAGGGGTTTGGTGCGCCCCCACCCCTCTTTATATAGTGGGGGGGCGCAGCCCTAGCCCCTCCCCCAATCCCAAAGGATAAGGAGTGGGGGGCATGGACTCTCCCCTCTTCTAGAAACCCTATCTCTAGTTTAAACGATTTAAACTCTCTAGGATCGGCTGGGCCCTATGGGGCCTTGTGCCCCTGGCCCAATGCGTCCAGGACACTCCCTCATAGGCCCATGCCCCCTCCCGGAAGGTGGGGCCACGTTGGTCCCCTTCCGGAAGGTTCTAGAAGCTTCTAGTACAATACCGATTAACCCGGAACAATTCCGAACTCCAAAAGCTGCACTGCCTTATATGAATCTTATTCTCCGGACCATTCCGGAACCTCTCGTGATGTCCCGGATCCCATCCGAGACTCCAAACAAAAATTCATAATCCAATTATCCAATCTATCCTAGCGTCAAGACACGTTAAGTGCGTGACCCTGCGGGTTCGAGAATATGCAGACATGATCTTCTATCAATAATCAACAGCGGGGTCTGGGCACCCATATTGACTCCCACACATTCATCGATGATCATATCGGATGAACCACGATGCAGGATTCAATCAATCCCATATATATATTCCATTCGTCTCGTGATATTTTACTTGCCCGAGATTCGATCGTCGGTACCGTCATACCTAGTTCAATCTCGTTCACAGCAAGTACTTTACTCGTTCCGTAATCCGATATCACTTTGTGATTAACTCCTTAACCACATGCTTGCAAGCGGTGTTGATATCGATTACCGAGTGGGCCCGAAGTATATCTCTCCGACTTGGGAGGGACAAATTCCATCTCGATACATACAACCCAACAGATACTTTCCGATCACCTGAGAGACACCTTTATGATCACCCTCTCATAGGATGACGTTTGATGACCTCAAAGCTTTCTTCCGATACCAGGGAGTTGTATTATCTCATGGTCTAAGGAATACAATATTTGACATAAGAAAAGCTTCGCAAAGACGAACACGATGACACGATCTAATTGCTTTGCTTAGTTTGGGTCTGTCCATCATATCATTCTCCAATGTTATGATCTCATTATCAATTGACAACTCATGTCTATGGTTAGGAAACCTTAACCATCATTGATCAATGAGCTAGTCCATAGAGGCGTACTAGGGACACGGTGTTGTTCACAAACCACACAAGTATTAAAGTTTCCGCTTAATACAATTCTAGCATGGAATATAAACTTTATCATGAACATGAATTATAATAATAACATCTTTATTATTGCCTCTAGGGCATAATTCCAACAGTATCATCTACAAGGTACACAATGAAATCATCACCAAATGAGTTTGCAGTCCTTTGTCTCTTGCTCCTTTTGGGAGCTTCATTGTCATCCTCCACAGGATCATCAGACTGTTCTATCGACATAGTGGGTTCAGAAATTATAGAAAATTCCTGACTAGATGAGCTAGTCATCTCCTGATTTAATGAGATAGACATACCTTTTATAGGAAAGATGTCCTCAAAGAAAGTCGCATCATTCAAATCCATAATTGTACCAACATGCATGTCAGATACCTCAGATTTTACTATCAAAAATCTATAGCCAATGCTATGAAAAGCATATCCCAGAAAAACACAATCAACGGTTTTTGGTCCAAGCTTTCGCTTCTTGGGTATTGGAATATTGACTTTCGCCAAACAACCCCAAATTAGTAAGTAAGAGAGTTTAAGCCTTTTCTTTTCCCATTCCTCAAATGGAGTCATGGTTTTATCATTTATAGGAACACGGTTTAGGACATGACATGCAGTCATTAGCGCCTCCCTCCACCATTCATTGGAAAGACCCGATGTATCTAACATGGTGTTAACCAAATCAGTTAGAGTGCGGTTCTTTCTTTCGGCCACTCCATTTGACTGAGGTGAGTAGGGAGGCTTCCTCTCATGTATAATACCATGTTCTGTATAGAATAAATCGAATTCATTTGAAAAGTACTCTCCACCATGATCTGACCTTAGCCGCTTGATTTTAAGATCAAGTTGGTTTTCTGCCTCAACTTTATAGATTTTGAAGTAGTTCAAAGATTCATCATTATATTTCAGAAGATAAACATAGCAGTATCTAGTGGAGTCATCAATCAACGTTATAAAGTATCTTTTTCTACCTTTTGTCAACACACCATTCATCTCACAAAGATCTGAATGTATAAGTTCTAGCGGTGCTAAGTTTCTCGGTTCCGCAGCCGTATGAGACTTGCGGGGTTGCTCTGCTTGCACACAAACTTGGCACTTAGAACCTTTGACAGTGGTAAATTTCGGAATTAAACTCATATTGGCTAGCCGCGTCATGCAAGCAAAGTTAATATGAAAGAATCGTGAATGCCAAACATTGGACTCATTATCATTGCAAATATGATTAATAACTTTAGTACATGAGTCTGACAAAGACAAGCGGAACATACCTCCGCACTCATAACCCTTTCCAACAAATTGTATACACTTAGAAATTACAAATTTATTGGACTCAGAAACCAACTTAAAGCCATCTCGACATAAAAGCGATCCGCTGACGAGATTCTTATTGATAGAGGGAACGTGCTGCACATTCTTCAACTGTATGGTCTTCCCCGAAGTAAACTTCATATTTACTATACCAACACCATGAACAGAAGCACGCGAGCCGTTTTCCATCATCACGGCAGAAGTCCTTGAGACCTGATAAGAGGAAAACATAGAAATATCCGAACATACATGTATATTAGCACCCATGTCTATCCACCAATCAGGAGAATGACATACTGAAAGGATAGTAGGTAAAATACCGTACCCAGCATCCTTCATCTCAGTATCGCTAATAACAATATTAGCGGTCTTGCCGCTGTTCCCATGTTGACGCTTGTCAAAGCGATTAGGGAAGCTATGAGTCCAATGATCAGGATTACCACAGACATGGCAATAGCCTTTCCTCTTATCATTTTTCTTATTAAAGTTGGTTGAGTGTGTGGCCTTGTTCTTGCCATCAAACTTCCCCTTTCCTTCAGTTTTGTTCTTATTCTTAAACTTGTGGGATTGGAAGTTTTTCCTCTGCACCAAATTAGCAATAGAACCTCCCTCAAATCCTCGAGCAGTTTTGTCCTTTACTCTCGCCTTCTCTTCCATATGAAGAGACCGAATGAGATCCGTAACGGAAAACTCTTGTCTCTTATGTTTCAGAGACGTAGCAAAGTTCCTCCACGAGGGAGAAAGCTTGGCAATAATGCCACCGGCCACAAATTTGTCCGGTAAGGAACACTTGAACTGCTCAAGTTTTTTGGCAAGTGATTGTATCTCATGAGCCTGCTCAACGACAGAACGCTCATCAATCATCTTGTAGTCATAAAATTACTCCATGACATAGAACTTAGTGCCAGCGTCCGAGACTCCAAACTTGGCCTCGAGCGCTTCCCACGCGTCCTTGCCATTATCAAATGACATATAAGAGTCAACAATATTGTCCCCAAGAACACTGAACAAAGCCGCCATAAACATGGTATCGACTTTCTTAAAGGTCGCTTCCTGCTCAGCAGAAAGATCTCTTCAGGCTTGCCAAGAGTGGCGCTATAGCAGTTTAATTAGGTTCTCGAACCAGAGAACTACTCTCTTGCGCCATCTATTATAGTGCATGCCATCAAAAGAAGGGGGCCTAGTAGCCGCGGCTACACCACTGGAATTCAGTTGCCTATAATCAGGTTTTTGGATTGTTGGAAATATAAGCAATAATCCATATGATTTAATCCGAATAATAAACTAATAAATCATGACCATATATACGGTACTAAAACCAATCATGCAGATCAACAAAGTAGATGAAAAAATTACATCTATGCAATACAAACCTATCACATCTACACCAAACACTAGAACTAGAAACTCTAGCATAATCCGAAAGAGAGAGATTGAGATTATATACGATGCTGTTGCGGCAATAGCAGCAGCAGAGTTGTCGCCCATGTTGAGGTTGCCGAAGAGGTCGCTGACGTCCGGGAAGAAGTCGTCGTTCGGGAACTCGTCGTCGGACGACGTCGTGGCTGCCAGTAGTCGCGCTCCCAAAAAACCTGATCGCCCCTCACTTGTACAGGTTCACGAGAGGATTGGTTCCGGAGACCTACTATCCCGATCTGCAGTGCTCGCCGCAAGCCGGGATGGGGAAGACGAAAGCGGCGGCACAAGATTCTGGAGGTAGGTGCATGTTGTGAATTGATTCACCGATTAGGTTTGCACAAACGCTTATATAGTGCAGGTTAGAAAGATTATGGGGCTCAGCCCACGTTCGAGTCGGTAATAGTCCACGCCCATAAAAACTGAAAACGGCTGTAATTAACGCGTCCGCAACCCGCGGCGCGCGTGTCGTTACGAGTCGAGGCGAGACGAGGCGTGACGAGGCGAGGCGGACGGCGTCGGAGGAGGAGTGCACGAGGGCTTCTCTCCTTATCACATCTTAGTGAGTGGTGCAACACTCTACTATATAAGATGGTCCAACTCTCCTTCCACTAGCAATGTGGGAATAAATTTTAGCACCACTAGCACAACCATATACAAGTGTGCCAAAGAGAATTTCAGAATTTATCTAATGGGCAGCAGCCCAAAACTCACCAAATTTCAACATGTTCTAGCTTTATTTTAATTTGTAGAAGGATGTTATTTTTTTCCAACTAGCAAAAGTGTTTGTGTTTTGCACTAGGAAGACTGATCCAATCTGTATTGAGAATTTTTTTGTCTTGCCTCATGGAATCGGTCTCTAGCTGGACGTTTTTCGTAGCTCGGCTGAACCTGTTCACACCAATTACGGGTAGGTCGCAACTTAATTTTAGGCAATTTATAAAAATATATAAACCAATGAAACTCGCGTAAGGATGCAAGGTGTGACTATTCAATAGACAAAATATTCATGCCCATCCCGGCATCTAATTGCAAGATTTATTTACTTTGATAATTCTAAAAAGCTCGGTCGGACTGTCTAAAAGAAGAACAAAAACTTAAGAAGGCCCGACTCATGCACATGAACGATCCAATCAAAACAATTGATTTCAGCGATATCACCTATTGTTTTAGTTTTTTCTGAAGCACATATATCTAGACGTCATTTTGTACATAATTTTACTCATTTTGCTTCAAACCAACATACTATAATATGTTTAGATACACATGTTTCAGAAAAAACTAACGCAACTTATAATTTGAAGCGGAGGGAGGACATGCAACTAGCTTCATGTGACGGACTCGGATAGTTATTCTTTAACGTGCCCCAGTATTCTGTTTTCTTTATTGTATATTTTGTAGTGAATGAATCTGACCAAGGTGGACGAACCGATACGTATGCGTCGGTACATATGGCGGCCATTCCACCATATTAATTGATTTGCTGGGAGGTCTATTTTGTGCAGAAAAGTGTGGCAATCCAAGAAACAATCTATACTTTATTAGTAGGTATAGATTAGGTTGATTTTTGTTTTTGTTCCATCTAGGTTCAATTATTTTGTTCAATTGATTTATATGATTTATTGCATGTATAGTTGTGATGTCGAAAATTTTGTTCTAGTTAGTCTCTAGTTTTGCTCATAGTTTATATTTTAGTCCTTGGGTGCTAATTATGAGTTCCACATATACTCGTAATTTGTTTGGCGGATGCTGAAGTTGTTGTTCTGAATTATCCCATTATTGTTCCCCAAGAAGTAAACTGTTATTCCATGATCCTTCTATGCTAAATTTGTGTAAAAAATCCATAGTTATTTGTTTCACGGTTGATAATTTCAGTTCCTGTTTGTCCAACTTATTGTTCTAGGGGAACTAAGTTTTACTCCATGGTTCTAGGCCACTAAATTGTGTTCCACATGTATCCGTAATTTGTTTCGCGGTCAATATTTTTTTCTTATTTGTCCTATTTTTTCTTCCATGGAAAATAATTTTTTTGTTCCACGGTCTCTGGGTTTGTGCATTGGATTCAGCTATGGCATTGAGAATCAGCTGGAGCGTATGGTTACTGGATGTAGCCACCTATTGATGGTTACTCAGGATATCTATCTTCTACCATGCCCGCCGGCGGCCTATTAATAGGATCCTACATGCTTAGAGTGTTGAGGCTCTTATTTATCTTTTGATTGTTGATATTTATATCGATTCTTTGTGATAATTGAGGTGTAAACTTCTGAATACTAAACTTTGTAATAAAAGGATGTGTGCATCTACCCATGAAGAGGCCGGGGTTTCACTTCCTTTTCTGAAAAAATGGTTCTCGGGTTAATTTTGTGTTCCACGTGTACTCGTTATTTGTCCACGGCTGGTAATGTTTCGTTCCTTTGTTTCTAGATTTTTGTTCCCCATGAACTTCGGGAAGTAAATTTTTGTTCTATCTATACTCGTAATTTGTTGTGTGATTGCTAAGGTTTTATTCATGTATGTCCAATTTTTTCCAACGCAAACTAAGATATCGTTCTAGTTATTCTGACTCGTATTTATGGTTTGTTATATGAGCTAAAAAAATATTGTGTAGGTCAAGCACTTACGTTATTTTTCCACTAGGTATAATTTTTTTAATTGTTTCTAGGTCCATATTTTTGTTTCACATTTTTTTTGTGTTTTGTTTTACAGGCCTACATATTTTGTTCCTCGGAGCCATTAAGTATATTTCTTAAATATATTTTCTGACCCGTCGTCTCGTCCCTTCTGAAATGATGTTTTCCAGGCACTCTTCTTCATAACTCTTACCATGCTTAGAGCAACCCTAACAAACACCAAAAATCCGCACGACCTAAGAAAACCTGGTGGCTTTCCGGTTCTCACACAATTTCTAACCCGAATAGACATGTAAACTAGGTTTGGTCCGCAAATAGAACTATAAATTATGCCTGGTCTGTAATTTTTTTTCGATCACCTGAGAATTCTCCTCGCGAAAACCTTTGTGTAGGGTTCGCGAGGGCATCTCTAGGTTGGAACCCAAGTGCGTTTCCCCTCCTCCACCGCTCCGCCGCGCGTCGCCACCGCGCAATTCCTCACCAGCCCCGCACAATCTATGGCGCGCAGCAGATCCACCACTTCCAACGTGATGGCGCCTCGCCGCCGCCCAATCAGAGTCGAGGGAAGCCAGATTGGCCGCAGCGGAGTCTCCCGTAGTGATGTCATCAACAAGCAGGAGCGCAAGCGGAGCATCGCCGCCAATGGTGCACGCAAGCGCGCCTTGCTGAGGTACATCCGCCACCTCCAGCCGGTGCCTCGTTCCCTGTCGATGTTGGGTTCGCAACAGATAAAATAAAAAATCCTACGACATGAACAACTAAGCACCAAGATCTATGTACCTAGATACAATCAATGGGTGAATATACATTCATAGAGAACTTACCTTCGAAGAGCGACAAAGCGTTATGTGATTTGATCTCGTGGATGATGTAGTCGTTCACTTGCCGATCTTAAAATTATGATGAAGTCCTAGCACCGCAAAGCGGTGGTGCATGATACGTTGCAAACGTATCTATAATTTTTGATGCTCCACGCTTGTTTTGCATCATTTATATTATGTTTTGTCTATACTTTGTGGCATTTTTATGCATTTTCTGGAACTAACCTATTAACAAGATGCCACAGTGCCAGTTTCTGTTTTGTGTTGTTTTTTGTTTCAGGAAAACTAGTAAAGAAATATTCTCAGAATTTGACAAAACAAAAGCCAAAGTTCCTATTTTTCCTGACACGATACAGAGTCCGAAGGAGAGACGAAGAGTAGCCGCGAAGCAACCACACCAGGTGGGTGTGGGCCCCTTAGGCATCCATCGACCTTGCCACTTAGCCTATATAAACCCCCCCGAGGCAAAAACTCTAAGTACCAGATCAGAATTTCGCGAAAAGTTCTATATTACCGCCGCCACCAAAGGCGAGATTCGGGGGACAGAAGTATCTGTTCCGACACCCTGTCGGGACGGGGAATTTCCCCCGGATCTATCTCCATCGACTTCACCGCCATCTCCATCTCCGTTGTTGACTCCCATGATAAGGAGGGAGTAGTTCTCCCTAGAGGCTAAAGGCTCTACTGGTAGCTATGTGTTCATCTCTCTCTCTATGTGTGATCTTATTGTGATCATGAGCTTTGTAATCTACTTGAATAAGTAGATGCTACTCTGCTACTCAAGTGCTTTTAATTAATGTAATCTTCGGACACACCTTGTCCCACGTGTGTGAAGGATGACAGTGCGCACACCGTGTGTGGGTCTTAGATTACAGAAATACTTATCATGAGTTATAATTTGAGTTGGATGTCTCTATGAAATTGTGGTGTTTGTTGGAACCATCTAGCGCTCAAGGTGATAGTTAGGGGTTACCTTGATGGGGAATGCAGACTTTAAGGAGTTCTCTTATAGATCTACGCCGTGAATTGGAGTTCGTTATCCAACCGGAGAGTAGTTCAGGGTCGCATAGTGAAGATAAGATATTTATGTGTTATCATTATTGAGAGTGTCCACTAGTGAAAGTATGATCCCTAGGACTTGTTTTTAAGCATTGAAACACTGTTTACAATCAGTCCCGCTACATGTTTGCTTACTTACATTTTTATTTTAGATTGCAATAACCACTTATAATCATCCATATTACTTGTATTTTACTATCTCTTTGCTGAACTAGTGCACCTATACACCTGACAAGTGTATTGGGTGTGTTGGGGACACAAGGGACTTCTTATATCTTAATTACAGGGTTTCTTGAGAGGGATAACTTTGACCTCTTCCTCCCCGAGTTCAATAAACCTTGGGTGACCCGCTTAAGGGAAACTTGCTGCTATTCTATAAATATCTGCACTTGGAGGCCCAACACTGTCTACAAGAATAGAAGCGTGCGTAGACATCAGTGCATCCATGATCGCACACACGTTCGGTACCCGACCACCCCCGAGTCCTCGCTCCAGCGAAGCGGCGGAAACAACAAATCTTTCTAGAAAAAGCCACCGGGAACATGTACCTCGGTAGTCCGAGGCCATGGGGAATATTCTAGAGGAGGAGAGAATTAAAAAACCTATGGAACTTTATCGAAAAATCCACCGGGAACATGTACCTTTCTTGTTTTTATTTTCACTAGTTAGGCTTAATGGAAAACAACGAACTTTATAGTATTTATCCTGAGTTAGGACATGAAGAGTTTGAAGAGAAAATTAAAAAAACCTATGGAAATTTCTTTGCATGCTAATAGCAATGTTATTAGTATGAATTTTTTGAATACCATTGTTGCTAATGCTATGGAAACATCTAAGCTTGGGGAAGCTAGTTTTTATGAAAGTGATCTTTTTAGTTCCCTAGCTTTAGAGGAGAATTTTTTTTATGATGATACTATACCTCCAATATATGATGATTACAATGATGAATATGATATCTTCAGTCCACCTACTATTGAGGACAAAATTAATTATGATTACAATATGCCTCCTATATTTGACGATTATGGTGATGAGAATAATAATGATAGTTATTTTGTTGAATTTTCTCCCACTACAATTAATAAGAATGACTATGCTTATGTGGAGAGTAATAATTATTATATGCATGTGGCTCATGATAAGAATGTTTTATGTGATAGTTATATTGTTAATTTTATTCATAATGCTACTGAAAGTTATTATGAGAGAGGCAAACATGGTTTTATGTATCTCAATAATATTAAGTTTCCCCTCTTTATGTTGAAATTTTTTCAGTTGCACTTATTTTGCTTTCCTATGCTTGTTGCTTTGTGCTTTCATGACTTGTTTCTTTACAAGATTATTTTTCATAGGAAGTGGGTTAGACTTAAATTTGTTTTATTTTTTCTTCTTGATGCTCTATTTTACTTCAATTCATATTTCTTATATGAGCACCATCAAAATTATCATGCCTATCTTAATGGCTATAAAGAAAGAGCTTTTGGGAGACAACCCATTATATTTTTTGCTTTCAGTTTATTTTTGTTTATTTGAGTCTTGGAAGTTATTGCCTCTGTAATAACCTCTCCTTATCCTTTTTTTGGTTTTTGTGCCAAGAATATCCTATAATGAGAGGGAAGTAAGATTTGGGAAAGTTGCTGTCCCGAGACAGATTTTTTTGCTTCGTTGTAAAAAGTCATGAAAAATCCCACAATGTCGTATTGATCTGAAATTTTTTATGCACATGCCCCTGATATTTACGAACTTTCGTTAGTTTTGCACTTTTTGATTTGAGCAACAGAATATGTTCAAAAAAATCGATCTTTACCTATAGGTCTGTTTTGATAGATTTCTGCCATTATTTGCATTTGCCTCTTAAATCAATTTCTTTTGAGTTCGTTTGATCACTTGAGCTTTTAAAATGAATTTAGAAAGTATCTTATGTTTTAATGGATGATTTACTTGAGTTGAAACTGAACCCAAAGGTTTATTATCTTGCATACACTAATGTTGCTAATGAAGATTGTGTGAAGTTTTGTATAAAGGAAGTTTTCAAGTGTAGGGGAAGAATGGTGTGATGAGATGAAGTATGGACAAAAGTTCAATCTTGGGGATGCCACCCGTGTCACCCCAAGAAATATTCAAGAGGTACAAGCGTCAAAGCTTGGGGATGCCCAAGGCATCCCCTTCTTCATCAACAAAAATCCCAGGTCTTCTTTCAAGATACTTTAATTATTGCTTCATGCACTATATGTTGTTCTTGGAGCGTCTTTGTTTTTGTTTTTAGTTTTCTTATTTTGTTTGCCGTAATAAGTTGGTTGAATCCTAGTTTGTTTTGGAGATAGACACGCTCCGTTTTCATTGCCTAGAACACTGTAGTTTTCACACTTATTGTTGTGTGAGTGTTCTCCTTTGCTAGAACTACGTTTAGCTTTAGTTTTATTCTTCTTTTTGATTAGAACTTTTTAGTTCTTCTTTGTAGTTAGGTGAGACAAGATCTCTGGTCTTTATTGATTATTATATTTGTGAGTTGTTTCAAATAAGTTGATTGATGTTGGAAAGGAGTAGAATGTTTCATTCTTATGGTGGTACAAAAAGAAGCTTGTTTTCATTGTGACTTAGACTTTATCATGTCATGTTAGATGTTGCTTTAACCATATGCTTAATGATTATTGTTGTAGCATTAATTGTTTCAAACAATTGAGATTGCTTAATGTGCCATGAAAGAATCATGCGTTGTTTTAGCATACAAAAGCATAATATTGTGGTATTCTCCTTTGATGCTTTATTTAGGTTGACTTGGCACATGATTACACCATGTTATGACTATGAAACATACAGCTTAGCCTCTATGATCATTTAGTTTTTGACTTGTGGTATCACTTTATGCTTTGATTAATAATGTTTTATCGCTCGCATGATTATGACCATTATTGCTCTCTTGGTTGGTAGCTACCAGTCTTTTGCTAGCCTCCACCTGTACCGAGTATGACCTCTACTCGTGCATCCAACTCCCAAGAAACTAAGTTATTCCAATGAGTCCACTATAAATTCCTATGCATGGCGTGTTACACCATTCCAAGTATATTCATGTTTATATATATCTTCCAAATTAATTTTTGTTATGTAAAAATTAGTGATTAAAGCTCTCACGAACTTGAAGGCACATTTTATTTCTTGCACTTAATAAACCTAAACCATTGTGACTATCTTATGATGCTTGCAAGTTATAAGTTGGGAATTAGCAGAGCCATGATGTCATGGGGAACGCTTTCGACATTGCACCTATTCTATTTAGTTGATATCATGTTATTTTGTTTATGGATACCGGGAGGTATGAAATAAGATAGGAGCTTGTAAGTCCATGGAGTATGTGTCGTGGGAATGGCAGGCAATCGTAGAGCCAACTGCTCACCACTTCTTTCGAGTGCACGCATTTTCCTTCCTTCGCTCCGCGATCCAGTCGACCCGAAATCCTCCGATCTCCAACCAACCTCTCGGCCATGGCCCTTTCCACCGAACCATGGGGTAGGTCCAAGTGCACGAGGGCGCAACTGGCCTCTTTCGAGGAGGCCGGGATCCTGCGAGCCGGCTGTTAGCGTATCCCCGCAGCCGGAGAAACGACCCGAAACCCGCGAGAGAGGGAATTCGTCTGTTTCACCAGTCATCTCGAGCGGGGGCTAGGGTTTCCCACGTCCTTGTTCTTCCGGCGCTTTTGCGCCTACTACGGGATCCAGCCTTCAGATCTGGGTCCCCACAGCATCGAGCAGCTCGCCATCTTCGTGGCGTTCTGCGAATGCTACTTGGGCTGCCGGCCCTACTTTCCCTTGTGGCAAGATCTGTTCCACGGACGGATCAGCCGCGAGGAGGCAGGCGGCCCAATGCTAGCCGTGGGCGGCTTGACGTTCCAGCTCAAGTCCAAAGCCTCTTTCTTTGATCTGATGCTACCCGCCAAGGCAGCGAGCGACTGGAAAAAGTCGTGGTTCTACGTGACCGAGGCGACCCCGGAGGGCGAGGCGGCGATCCCGCGGTACTCCGCTAGTCGTTCCGAGCCGCGCCATCTCCAAGTCGGCAAGCTCCCCGACGACCAGCGGATGGTCGTTGATGAGATGCTCCAGACCATCCGTGGTCTAAAAAAGAAGGGCCTTCAAATGATAAATTTGTACAATTGCTGGCTTGGGCGGCGGCTCGTTCCACTTGCCCAGCGCGACCACTACATGTACCAGTACACGGGCCGGGGTGACTCGACGAAGGCCTGCCTCGACGAGTGGAAGCTGGAAGATTATCTCCCAGCGTTGAAGAAGATTACCCAGGCGGTGCACCTGGATGCGCAGGCCGGGATCGCCCCCTACACCGCGAAGCGTCCGGCTCCAACGGTAATTTCTTTACCTTGTTCGCAGTCGCAGTGTATGCAGTCGCGGTAATTCTGATTCTGTTTTGTATTCATCGCAACTATTCCAAGTGGTGGAAGGGTGGCTCCCACCTTCGGATGATGAGAGCCTGGGCCCATCCGCCCAGGACATAGGCGAATCGCCACCCGCGAGGGGCAACGAGGACGAGTCCGAAGAGGAGGTCGCCCCGCTGGTCCGAAAGACCCGCGGGCAACGTCAGCGCGAGATAGAGGCGAGCAGAAGCCTCGAGCATCATGATGACGACGACGAGATCCCAGAGACCACCTCGCGCCGTCAAGCCACTCCGTCGAAGAAGAAGAAGAAGGAGAGGGAGGCAAGGCCCCCCCCGAAGAAGAAAACGAAGCCGTCGAGGACGGCCTCATCGCCGCACTCGGCGAGCAGCTCCGATGCTCCCAGCCCAGCTGGTGACGGCGCGCCACCAGCGATAACCGCGCTGGACACGGCGACCGTGGAAGTGCCGCTGGCCTCAATGCCTCCGCCATTCGCCCCAGTCTCTGGGCTGGGGGAGGCTCCGGCTGCGGCGGCTTCGCCCCGCAAGGAGGCTCCGGCTGTAGAGGCTTCAACTCGCGAGGAAGCTCCCGCCGAGGATGTCCCAGAGGCGCCAGCTGCGGCCTCAACGACGAAGAAGCCGTCCGTGTCTTGGGCACGCGACGTCCTGGAACTGGGGCTCAGTCGCCGACTGGGCCCTGAACTGGAAAAACCGGCCGGCCTTCGTACGGGGCTACGTTTCATCCCAGTCGCCAAGTGAGAGCGCTCACCCCTCCTTATTTTCCATAACTATTTCAATTGTCTTTGTTGATTCGATTAATGCGCAGGACCGGAGTGAAAAGGATGGGCCATCCGACCGTGGCCAAGGTGCCCTCCGCTGCTAGCGAGGAGGATCCTTCCCGCAAGAGGAAGTCGGACGAGGTCGTCGCCTCAGCGGATGGCAGTAAGAAGGCCAAGGGCGACGACATCGTCACTATCTCTGACGACACGGCGGCCGCGCCAGCCGGGCCCGCGGTGGAGGTAGCCGCGTCTACGAAGGAGGGCGCTTCCTTGCTTGGAACAGCAGAGGCGACCTCCCTTGGAGCGGGTGCCTCTATCGCTACCTTCCCCCGCTTCGTGACCAAGGCGGCCACGGCGAGTGGGGCTACGCCCTCGAGCCACGCTCCTGGGACCGCCGATGCTGAAGTCGACCAGCGTCGTGGACACACGCCAGCGTTACTCGCGTCCGTGGACGCGATACAACTGCATGGCATGCTTGGCGCAGCCATCCAGGTACATCCAGTCCCCGAGGATCAGGTCGGTGCTTTGCAGCGGCTTGATTCTTATAATTTCTCGTTTTTATTTTCGTATCCAGTCCCCGAGTGCGCACGCGCTAAATTTTAGCGGGTGGGCACTTGGGAATTTCTTGATCGTCAGTCCCCGAGTGCGCACTCGCTGAATTTCAGCGCGTGGGCACTTAGGAATTTCTTGATCGCCTGTCCCCGAGTGCGCACTCGCTGAATTTCAGCGGGTGGGCACTTAGGAATTTCTTGATCGCCAGTCCCCGAGTGCGCACTCGCTGAATTTCAGCGGGTGGGCACTTAGGAATTTCTTGATCGCCAGTCCCCGAGTGCGCACTCGCTGAATTTCAGCGGGTGGGCACTTAGGAATTTCGTTTTAACTAACTTTTTCGGTGATGTGCAGGGTCTGCAGCTTGAGTCGGCGGACCGATTGGCCGCGAAACAGCGCGCGGAGAAGGAGCTGGCTATCGTCCAGGAGGCGAACAAAGGGCTTCAGGCTGTTGCTGCGAAGGCAGAGGAAGATCGCCAGGGGCTTGTCCCCGCTGGTGAGTTGGTGGCGACACGATCTGCTCTGGGTGCCGCTGAACAGCGGATCGCCGACCTCGAGCGTGAACTGCGGGAGGCGAGAGAAGAAGAGAGCTCGGCGGACGAGCGATCTAAGGCCGCCATTGCGGCCGCTGAGGAGGATCGCAAGGTGTCGGAAGTCCTTATTGCTGGGCTTCAGGACGACCACACGTCGCTTCAGTGCTTCATCACGGGACTCGCCCGTCCGTTGCTTGGTGAGTACATCTTCCCTTCTAGTGACTATGGATTTTGTGGCGTCCGTCGTACTCATCGTTGTCTTCTACTCGCAGGTCGCATCATTGATAGCGAAGGAGAGGCGAACTCGCTCGACGCGAGGCAATGCGTAAGCATGCTCGTCGACTCGGCGACGCTGTCGGCGACGTGCATCCGCGCCTACCTCCAAGAAATATCGCCCACAGAGGTGATTCCCAGCGACCTCGTTGAGGTGTGGAAGTATTTGGAGAAGGCGCCCGCGGTCGTTGAGTTCATGACGCGGTCGGCGTTTCGGCGTGGAGCGTCAACGGCACTGAGCCTTGGACTGGCCCACTTCCCCGAAGATTTCGACGTGGACGATGTGACGAGTGGGTATCCATCGTCGACTGGCGCGGTGGAGCTGTCCGAGGTCCTCAAGTTGCAAGAACGTGCCGCCACGTACTCGGAACGTGTCTGGGCAATGGGCGACCTCCTGCCGTACCAGGAGACGGTTATCGCGCCGAACGACCCCGAGCCGCCGCATCGTGATTTCAAGGTCGAGCAGCCTTTTCGCACGGCGATGGCGGGTGAACTGACGACGTATCCATCAAACCCATACACGGCGTTCATCCGCAATCGCCGGGATGCTGGCGAGTCGTCATCGAAGCCTGCAGAGTAGGGTAGTTTGCCTTGTGGCGTTAGCGGCAGTTCTGCCACGCGGGCATATTTTGTAACATGAAACAATGCAACATGCGATTGAACGAGACGTTGTGTCTATTTTGATATTTGTTTGTGTGCTTTGGATTGATTTTGGACGAGTCCCCGAGCGCGTCCGCCCTTTTGTGGGGTTTACCTCGTATATGATGTGTGTGTTGTTATCATGTATTTTGTTGTTTTGGTCGACTCGCCCGAGCTCGGAGAGCCAGTCGCAAGGCGACTCCCTTGAGTGCTCTGTACTTTACCGTTTTCCCGTGCGCGAACGAGGTCGGGTGGCCGAGTCCCCGAGCGTGGTACTTGGTAGTTCTAGGCGCGACTCAAGGGTGGTTAAGGACTTAGCGCGTTGGTGTGAGCGCGTCACTCCTGCCTGGCCCGTGGGGTCAGTCGCGTGGCGAGTCCTGGGCATGCTATCTTACTTGGCGTTTTCCCTGACCGCTCGCGACGAACTGGTCTTTAGTCCCCGAGCGTGGTACTTAGCCGTTCGAGTCGCTATGCCGAGGATACGGAGGACCAAGGTCGCTGTGAGAAGCGAGGGCAGTTGTCTTGGCTCGTAGAACCAGTCGAGCTAGGCGACTCCAATGGGGCTCCGGGTTGGCGTTATTCGTGGACGATGCAAGACCTGAAGTGATTCAGTGCTCTTACACCGCACTACTTAGCCGTGCCGATCGCAGTACCAAAGGTTGACTTCTGCATTTAGCGTAACGCTGTTTTTACGAGTGCGAGTGGCACAAGTCATGGAGAGTAGGCGCAATTTGCGGTAACCGTTTCTTTTATTTCATAGCGACTGGAGAGAACATGTGTGGGGTTCTAGGAGTAGAACTTCCAGAGGAGGTTTACATTCCATGGTCGCTTGACGTCGAGTTCGCCGTCCCCGTGGACGTCGATGAGGTAGTAGGCGTCGTTGCCGAGTACGCGTCCGATAGCGAATGGGCCTTCCCACGGAGGGGAGAGCTTGTGCATGCCCTTCTTGTCCTGGATGAGGCGTAACACCAGGTCGCCTTCCTGGAAGGTGCGAGCTTTCACCCGCCGGCTGTGGTAGCGGCGGAGTCCTTGCTGGTAGATGGCGGTGCGTGACCGAGCAAGGTCGCGTGCTTCGTCGAGTTGGTCTACCCCGTCTTGGCGTGCCAGCTCGTTTGCGGCCTCCGTATAGTGGACGACCCGCGGCGAGTCGTGTTCGAGGTCGGTGGGCATGACTGCTTCGGCACCTTAGACCATGAAGAAGGGAGTGAATCCCGTCGATCTGTTGACTGAGGTGCGGATCCCCAGATGATAGAGGGTACCTCCTCGACCCAGCACCCGGCGGTGCGCTCGAGTGGTACTTGGAGTCGCGGCTTCAGGCCGTGGAGGATGCTTTGGTTGGACCGTTCCGCCCGGCCGTTGGATTCCGGGTGGGCGACTGACGCGAGGTCGAGCCGGATGTGGTGCTCTTCGCAGAATTCGGCCATGGCTCCCTTGGTGAAGTTGGTGCCGTTGTCCGTGATGATGCTGTTTGGGAACCCGTAGCGATATATGAGTTCGCGTAGGAATTTAGTGGCGGTCTTCCCGTCGCATTTCCGGACTGGCTTGGCCTCCACCCACTTCGTGAATTTGTCGACGGCGACTAGCAGGTGGGTGTAGCCGGACGGGGCCTTCTTGAAGGGGCCTACCATGTCCATGCCCCACACAGCGAATGGCCAGGTGGTGGGGATTGTTTTGAGCGCCGAGCTCGGTACGTGCGTCTGATTGGCGTACTTCTGGCACCCGGCACATCGCTGGACGATGTCGACAGCGTCGGCGCGTGCGGTGGGCTAGTAGAAGCCGTGTCGCATAGCCTTGGCGACCAAGGAGCGAGCGGCGGCGTGGTGGCCGCAATCACCTGAGTGAATGTCGTGGAGGATTTTGCGTCCTTCAGCTGGTTGGACGCAGCGTTGGAACACGCCGGTGACGCTGCGCTTGTGGAGCTCGCCGTCGATGATGGTGTAGGACTTGCATCGACGAGCGATCATTCGAGCGTCTGTCTCGTCTGCTGGCAGGGTGCCGGCTTCCAGGTAGGCGATGTAGGGCTTGGTCCAGTCGTCTGGCTCGTTGACGAGTGCGACCAAGGCTGCCTCTGGTTGGAGTGGGACTCCGATGTCGATCTCCCTCGGGGGAGAGACTGATGGCTTGGAGATAGTGTCGAGGAAAACGCCGGCGGGTGGTGCGAGTCGAGCCGACCCGATGCGAGAGAGGGCGTCGGCCTCCTCGTTTTTCCGCCTGTCGATCCACTCGATAGAGTAGCCGGTGAAGTGGCCGCCCATCTTGTCCACCGCTTGGCGGTACGCCGCCATGGTAGGGGAGACGGCGTCGCAGGTGCCGGCGACTTGCCCCGCGACAAGGTCGGAATCTCCGTAGCAGCGGAGGCGATTGACGTTCATCTCCTTGGCGGCTCGCATGCCGTGGAGTAGGGCCTCGTAT
The DNA here is from genome assembly GCA_910589765.1 of Avena atlantica. Lineage (NCBI taxonomy): Eukaryota > Viridiplantae > Streptophyta > Magnoliopsida > Poales > Poaceae > Avena > Avena atlantica. Next base: position 392,240,997 of record OU342735.1, read on the forward strand.
TCAGCCATGTTGTTGGTGCAGGGAGTGAAGTCGAGGCAGAGGATGTAGCGGAGCTTGTCGCCCTTTGGTGAAGTCAACACTATCCCTGCGCCTGCACCGTCCGCGTTCTTGGAGCCGTCGAAGTGCAGGCTCCAGTAGTGGAGGTACGGCAGCTTCTCTGGCTGCTGGGCCTCCTCCCAGTCGGCGATGAAGTCTGCCAGTGCCTGCGACTTGATCGCCTTTCGTGGTTCGTATTTGATGTTGTGGACGCCGATCTCGACGGCCCACTTGGCGACCCGCCCGGTCGCCTCGCGATTGCGGATGATGTCTTGCAGTGGTGCTAAGGAGACGACCGTGATCGGGTGCTCCTGGAAGTAGTGCGGCAGGCGCCGCTGAGCCCTGAAGACCGCGTATACTAGCTTTTGGTACTGTGGGTACCGCTGGCGCGACTCGGTGAGGACCTCGCTGATGTAGTACACCGGCCGCTGAACCGGGCGTTCCTTTCCTTCCTCTGGTCGTTCGACGACCATCACGGCTCTGACGACGCGCTCGGACGCCGCGATGTAAACCAGCATGGGTTCTTTGTCGGCGGGGGCGGCGAGTAGTGGTGCGACGAGTAGCACCTTTTTGAGGTCGCGGAGCGCGTCGTTCGCCTCCTTGTCCCACTGGAAGGTGGATTTCTTGCGCATCAGGCGGTATAGGGGCATCGCCTTTTCCCCCAGGCGGGGGATGAAGCGACTGAGAGCCGCTACTCGCCCGGCCAGCTTCTGGACGTCGCGCAGGCACTCGGGTTTGCCGAGCCGGGCGATCGTGTCGATCTTTGTTGGGTTCGCCTCGATCCCTCGTTTGGAGACGGCGTACCCCAGTAGTTGTCCGGCGGGTACACCGAAGGTGCACTTGCCTGGGTTGAGCTTTATCTTGTATCTTCGCAGGTTGGCGAAAGTTTCCGCCAGGTCGCCGAGTAGGTCGCCTTGGCGAGCGGACTTCACGACCACGTCGTCGATGTAGACGTGGATGTTGCGGCCAATTTGGCTCGCGAGGCATTCTTGCATGCACCGCTGGTAGGTCGCCCCGGCGTTCTTGAGGCCGAAGGTCATGGCAGTGTAGCAGAAGGCTCTGAATGGCGTGATGAACGCCGTCTTCTCCTCGTCTTTGACAGCCATTTTGATCTGGTTATACCCAGAGTAGGCGTCGAGGAAACATAGCGACTCCGAGCCCGCGGTTGAATCGATTATCTGGTCGATCCGCGGGAGGACGAACTGCTCCTTTGGGCAGGCGCTGTTCAGGTTTGTGTAGTCGATACACATTCTCCAGGTCCCGTTTTTCTTCTCGACCAGGACTGGGTTTGCCAGCCACTTGGAGTACTTGATTGGCCGGATGAAGCCGGCAGCGAGTAGACGCTGCAGTTCCTCGGCGATTGCTCGACAGCGTTCTTCATTGAAGGGCCGTAGCGACTGCTTGACAGGTCGCACTTTGGGGTCGGCGTTCAGCTTGTGCTCAGCGAGCTCCCTAGGGACACCGGGCATGTCGGAGGGTTTCCATGCGAAGATGTCCCTGTTCTCACGGAGGAACTCGATGAGCGCGCCTTCCTATGTTGGGCTCATGCCTGTCCCGATCGTCACCGTCTGGCTGGAGTCGCCTGGGACCAGCTCGACGGTGCGAGTGTGCGTCGTGGCCTCAAAGGTTGAGGTGTTTGCGCCCTCTGAGTTGGGCTTCTTGAGTATTGTGGGGTCGTCATTGTTGACCCCGCTCGCGTACTTGGCGAGCGCATCGGCGTGATTAGTCTCCGCCGCGATGACGGCGTCGGCGAGCTCGGCTCCTTTGGCCTCGCACTCGGCGGCCATGTCGGGGTCGCCGTTGATGGTGATGACGCCGCACGGCCCGGGGAGCTTCATCGCTTTGTACGCGTAGTGGGGCGCTGCCATGAATTTAGCGAACGCCTGGCGCCCCAGGACGCAGTGGTAGGGGCTGTCGAAGGGAACCAGCTCGAAGACGATCCGCTCGGTGCGGAAGTTTGCCGGTGTGCCGAAGGTGACTGGCAGCGTGACCTTGCCGATCGGGTACGCCTTCCGACTGGGGACGATGCCGTGGAACGTGGTGTGGGTCGTCTCGATCATCGACTGCGGGAGCCACAGCCGCCTGAAGGTGTCGAGGTAGAGGATGTTGATGGAGCTACCGCCGTCCATCAGTGTCTTGGGGAGCCAGTAGTCGCCAACCTTGGGCTTGACCACCAAGGCGACTCGTCCTGGGTACTCGATGCGCGGCGAGTGGTCTTGGCGGCTCCAGGTGATGGGCTGCTCCGACCAGTTCAGGAACTGGGGGGCGTCTATTTGGGCCACCGCGTTGACGGCGACGACGCGGGCGATGACCTTCTTCTCGCGCTTCGTGTTGAAGCCTGTGAAGGTGTGGAGCGAGCCGGCTACTTTGCCGAATTTTCCGCCGTTTGGCGGGTCGTTGTCGGGGTCCTCCCGCGCTTGCCGTGCCTTCTAGATTTCCCTGAGGGTGTGGCAGTCGGTGGTGGTGTGCGTTGCGGGCTTCCCTTCCCTGCTATGGAACGCACATGGTTGGTTAAGGAGGGCCGCGGGGTCGAACCTTGGCTTGTTCTTGTAGTTGCCGCCGTCGCGGCGAAAGCTCTTGGGCTCGCGCTGCGCGTGCCCAGCGTTGGCGACGAAGTCGACTCGCCCGTCACTGCGGCGCTTGCCAGTGAGGCGAGTGCCGCTGTAGCGTAGGTCGGTTCGGCGTCCGCCGTCGTTGCCGCCTACGCGACGTTGACCTCCTGACTCGTCGTCAGTTTCCTGGTTTGTGTCTTCCTCGGCGTACCATTTGGCGATCTCGAGGAGGTCGGGGATGTTGTCGAGTGTGCGGGAGTGTCGCTTGAGCTTGGCGACTAGGGGCTCGTAACGGCACGAGGTCTTGAAGCAATGGATCGCGGTGTCCGGGTGGATGCCGACCGCGTTGTACCAAAGCTCTTGCCACCATTGGACCCAGTTGCGGGTCGACTCGCGGGGTCCCTGGACGCACCGTTCCAGGTCCTCAATAGTGGTGGCGTGGGTGTAGGAGCACTCGAAGTGCCTGACGAAGGCGTCGCGCATTTCCTCCCAGGAGTCGATACTGTCCGGGGGGAGAGTGTTGATCCACTGCCTGCACGTCCCCTCCATCATCAAGGGGAGGTAACGGGCGGCGAGTAGGTCAGTGTGACCCGCGATCCCCATCGCCATGAGGTATGTGTCGAGCCAGACGACGGGGTCGTACGAGGAGTCATACTTTTCTATCTCTTTTGGCGCCTTGAAGTTTGGCGGGTACTTCTCGCCTCGGATCATTGGTCCGAAGCACTTGGGTCCAAGTCGACTGAGCGACCCCATAGGCTCGCCGTCGCGGCGATTAGTTAGGGTGTGCCGCAAGTCGTCGGGCTGGCGTGAGCGCCAGCTTTGGTTGTTGATGATGTGGGTGCGGGCGTCGATGGGTTGCCCGTTGGCGGCGACAAGGTTGGTTGCCGGCCTGGGGTCGTTGGTGGAGAGTGCCGCGTTCGCGAGTCGGTGTTGGAGCTGCAGCGGCTCTGGTGGCGGGCAGTTGAGGGTGTTCGCCGCCACTGGGCGGCCGCTGGAGGCCGCTCTGCTTCCCGACGAACGCGAGTATACTCGACCTGCCGAGTCGGCGCCCGCTTTTTGCTGCTCGACGGCCTTCGCGAGCAGGGCCCTGACGTATTGGATCTGTAGGGCGCCGTCGCCTGTGGCTGTGATGCTGTCGGCTGCTGCTCGTCCTGCCACGAGGTTGTCCATTGGGGTGGAGAACAGTTGGAGACCGTTTGCGTCTCGCTCCCGTGAGGAGACTACTATCCGCGGCTGGTCCCTGGGAGGGGTGCGGTTGGGTGGTGTGTAGGGGTTCGTAGCATGGAAAACAAAAATTTTCTATCGCATACAAACAAACAAGCCAAGATCTATCTACTAGATTGTAGCAACGAGTCGATGGAATAACTTACCCTCGAAGATTCCAAAGCGTTTAACGAGAGCGGATTCTCGTGGGTGATGTAGTCGTACTCTTCCCGATCTCAAGATCGTGTAGACGATCCTTCCGGCGCTGCGTTCCGGCAGCGCTCCCGCAGTCGGTCACACGTTCGATACTCGACGAAGACCTTCCTCTCCCTTGTTCCAGCAGGCAGCGGAGGTTGTAGCACTCTCCTCACGATTCCGGCAGCACAACGGCGTGGTACCGGAAGTAGAGGGGAAATCCCGCAGGGCTTCGCCTTAAGCCGGTGCGAGTATGGTGGAGTATGAGAGAGGCTATTAGTGGTCTAGTAATTAGACACACCAATTTGAAGGCTCTAAACCAATTAGAAGGCTCTAAACCGAAGGCTAAAGCAATTAGAAGCTCTAAACCCAAACGGCTCTAAACCGGAGGTAGAAGATAGGAACTTGTGTGTTCTAGGAGGGGAGCCCTGCCCCTCCTTATATAGATGGGAGGGGGCTTGGCGCGCCAGGGAGGGAGGGAGTCCCTCCCCAACTCGGCCTAGGGCTGGCCGCCGGCTTGGAGGAGAGAAACTCCTCCTCCAAGTCGGTTCCAACTCCTCTTGCTTGTTTCCCACAGTTTCTTGTTTTAGCCGTTTGACTTTCAAACTGGACATTTGACTTTTCTGTTTTAGGATTCAATTTAATCCTTTATTTGGGACAGCAAGAACACTTAGTACATGATGCAATCATTCCAATATGCAATGACACATTCATGTACCCCTCCCCCCCGGAGTGCCGGACAATCCGGAACCTTCTAGAACATTCCCGATGAAAACACCGGAATCATTCCGCAACTCCGAAACGGGACTTTCCTTATATGAATCTTATTCTCCGGACCATTCCGGATCACCTCGTGATATCCCGGATCCCATCCGAGACTCCGAACAACATTCGGTCTCTTTCTCATAATACCATAACCACTCAAACAACGTCGAATCCTTAAGTGTGTCTCCCTACGGTTCGTGAATTATGCGGACATGATCGAGACAGTTCTCCGAACAATAACCAATAGAGGAATCTGGAAATTCATATGGCTCCCACATATTTCTACGATTACTTTGCGATCGAATGAACCACTTACATACGATACCAATTTCCCTTTGTCTCACGATATGTTACTTATCCGAGGTCATGATCGTCGGTATCTCTGCATACCTAGTTCAACCTCGTTACTGATAAGTACTCTTTTCTCGTTCCCGTGATATGTGATCCCTTGTGACCAAGTCACATGCTTGCAAGCTAATTGGATGACATTCCACCGAGAGGGCCCAGAGTATATCTATCCGTCATGTGGATGGACAAATCCCACTCTTGATCCATGTGTCTCAACCAATAGTTTCCGAACACTCAATGCCACCTTTATAACCACCCAGTTACGGTGTGGTGTTTGATGTCATCAAAGCATCCATCCGGTAAAAGTGATATGCATGATCTCATGGTCGAAGGAATTAGGTTACTATGTATCAGAAAGCATATAGCAATTGAACTATTGAAATGACTTGATCTTTATGCTACGCTTATCTATAGGAGTATGTCTACCATATCATTCTCCTAACGATATGATCTTGTTGTCGATAACATCTCAATGTTCATGATAGGGAAACCACAATCATCTATCAACCAACAAGCTAGTGAAGTATAGAGGCTATACTAGGGACTTCAAATTAAGTTTACAAATAACACAAGTATTAATGTTTCCTTGTTAATACTATTATAGCATGAATGTAAACATTTATCATAAACACAAAGATATAATAATAACTATATTTATTATTGCCTCTAGGGCATATCTCCAACAGTCTCCCACTTGCACTAGAGTCATCTAATCTAGATTACATGGTAATATACCGAACACCCATGGCAGTTTGGTGTTGGTCATGTTTTGCCCTCGGGAGAGGTTTAGTCAACGGATCCGCCACATTCAGATATGTGTGTACTTTGCAAATATTTATATCCCCATCCTGGATATGTTCTCGAATAGCGTGAAAACGTAGCTTGATATGCTTCAGCTTCTTGTGTGACCTTGGTTCTTGCGCATTGGCTATGGCGCCCATGTTATCACAGTAGATAGACATTGGGTCCAGCGCACTAGGAACCACACCCAGCTCTGTAATGAATTCTTTCATCCATATCGCTTCTTGTGAAGCCTCCGAAGCAGCCATGTATTCCGATTCAGTTGAAGATCTCGCCATAATGCTTTGCTTTGCACTCCTCCAGCTAACTGCTGCACCATTCAAAATAAATACGTATCCAGATTGTGATTTAGAATCATCCGGATCTGTGTTCCAACTAGCATCGGTGTAACCATTAACAACGAGCTGTTCATCACCTCCATAAGAAAGAACCATATCCTTAGTTCTTCTCAAGTACTTAAGGATGTTTTTGACCGCTGTCCAATGATCCACTCCTGGATCACTTTGATATCTGCTAGTTAAACTAACAGCATATGCAATGTCGGGTCTAGTACATAGCATGGCATACATTAGAGATCCTATGGCTGAGGCATAGGGAGTCTTACTCATCCTTTCTCTATCTTCTGCCGATGTCGGACTTTGAGTTTTACTCAAGGTCGTATTGGGCAACATGGGTAAGAACCCTTTCTTGCTTTCTTCCATTCCAAACCTCTTTAGAACCTTGTCCAAATATGTACTCTGTGACAATGATATTTGGCGTTTCGATCTATCTCTATAAATCTTTATGCCTAATATGTAAGCTGCTTCGCCAAGATCCTTCATTGAAAAACTATTATTCAAATATTCCTTGACACTATTAAGAAGGTCTACATCATTCCCAATCAACAATATGTCATCCACATATAGTATTAGGAATGCTACAGAGCTCCCACTCACTTTCTTGTAAATACAAGCTTCTCCATAAGTTTGTATAAAACCAAAACTTTTGATTACCTTATCAAAACGTTGATTCCAACTTCGGGATGCTTGCTTCAATCCATAGATGGACCGTTGAAGTTTGCATACCTTGTTAGCATCTTTAGGATCGACAAAACCTTTGGGTTGCATCATATACAACTCTTCATCAATGTCTCCATTGAGGAATGCTATTTTGACATCCATCTGCCATATCTCATAATCATAATATGCAGCGATTGCTAACATAATCCTCACAGACTTTAGCTTTGCTACCGGTGAGAAAGTCTCATCGTAGTCAACTCCTTGAATTTGTCGAAACCCTTTTGCGACAAGTCGAGCTTTATAGACAGTAACATTACCATCAGCATCTGTTTTCTTCTTGAAAATCCATTTGTTCTCGACAGCCTTCCGGCCATTCGGTAAGTCCACCAAAGTCCATACTTGGTTTTCGTACATGGATCCAATCTCGGATTTCATGGCTTCTTGCCATTTATTGGAATCTGGGCTCATCATCGCTTCCTCATATGTCTCGGGGTCATCGGTGTTGTCCACCAACATGACATTCATAACGGAATCATACCAATCTGGAGTGGTACGAGTTCTCGTTGATCTCCGAGGTTCTGTAGCAACTTCAACCGAAGTTTCATGATCACCATCATTAGCTTCCTCTCTTATTGGTGCAGGCACCACATGAACTTCTTCCGGTGCTGCGCTACTCGCAATTTCGAGAGAAGGTTCGACAACCTCGTCGAGTTCTACTTTCCTTCCAGTCACTTCTTTCGAGAGAAATTCCTTCTCTAGAAAGGATCCATTCTTGGCAACAAAGATTTTGCCTTCGGATCTATGATAGAAGGTATACCCAATAGTTTCCTTCGGGTATCCTATGAAGACGCATTTTTCCGCTTTGGGTTCAAGCTTGTCCGACTGTAACTTCTTTACATAGGCTTCGCATCCCCAAACTTTAAGGAACGACAATTTAGGTTTCTTCCCAAACCATAATTCATACGGTGTCGTTTCAACGGATTTAGATGGTGCCCTATTTAAAGTGAATGCGGCTGTTTCTAATGCATAACCCCAAAATGATAGCGGTAAATCTGTAAGTGACATCATAGAACGAACCATATCTAAGAGAGTTCGATTACGGCGTTCGGACACACCATTACGCTGTGGTGTTCCCGACGGTGTCAATTGTGAAAGTATTCCGCATTTCTTCAAATGCTCGCCAAACTCGTAACTTAGATATTCACCTCCACGATCAGAACGTAGAAATTTAATCTTCTTGTTACGTTGATTCTCTACCTCACTTTGAAACTCCTTAAACTTCTCGAAAGTTTCGGACTTATGTTTCATGAAATAGATATACCCATATCTACTCAAGCCATCCGTGAAGGTAAGAACATAACGATAACCACCGCGCGATGCTACACTCATTGGCCCACACACATTGGTATGTATGATTTCCAGTAAGTCCGTAGCTCGATCCATCATACCAGAAAATGGAGTCTTAGTCATTTTTCCCATCAGACATACTTCGCATCTTTCAAGTGATTCAAAATCAAGTGATTCAAGAAGTCCATCGGAATGGAGTTTCTTCATACGTTTCACTCCAATGTGACCAAGACGACAGTGCCACATATAGGTCGAATTATCGCTTGATTTCAAACGTTTAGCCTCAATGTTGTTAATATGTGTATTTCCACTATCGAGATTCAATAAGAATAGACCATCTATCAAAGGTGCATGTGCATAAAACATATTACTCATATAAATCGAACAACCATTATTCTCGGACTTAAACAAGTAACCGTCTCGCAATAAACATGATCCCGATATAATGTTCATGCTCAACGCAGGCACCAAATAACAATTATTTAAGTATAAAACTAATCCCGATGGTAGATGAAGGGTAGCGTGCCGACCGCGATCACATCAACCTTTGATCCGTTTCCCACGTGCATCGTCACCTCGTTCTTCGCTAGCTTCCGTTTATTCTGCAGCACCTGTTTCGAGTTACAAATATGAGCAACCGAACCAGTATCAAATACCCAGGCACTACTACGAGTACTAGTGAGATACACATCAATAACATGTATATCAGATATACCTTTCTTCTTGATGTTGCCGTTCTTGAAATCCACCAAGTACTTTGGGCAATTCCGCTTCCAGTGACCTTCTCCCTTGCAGTAAAAGCACTCAGTATCAGGCTTGGGTCCAGCCTTGGTCTTCTTCGCCGGCGTGGTAACTTTCTTACCACCCTTCTTGAAGTGTCCCTTTTTCTTAGACTTGCCTTTCTTGAATTTGGTGGTCTTATTGACCAACAACACTTGGTGCTCTTTCTTGATCTCCACTTCTGCAGATTTCAACATGGCAAAGAGTTCTGGCAACGTCTTGTTCATGTTCTGCATGTTGTAGTTCATCACAAAGTTCTTGTAACTTGGTGGTAGTGATTGGAGGACACGGTAAATCCCCAAAGCATTAGGAATCACTATACCCAAGCTTTGAAGTTTGTTTGCGTGCCCAGACATCTTAAGCACATGCTCACTGACGGAGCTACCCTCTTCCATCTTGCAGTTAAAGAACTTTTCAGAAGCCTCATAGCTTTCAATTGCCGCATGAGTCTCAAAAATCAATTTGAGATCCTCGACAATATCATATGGGTCTGAATCCTCAAACCTTTTCTGAAGCTCCGATTCCAAACCATACAAGATAGCACACTGAACTATGGAGTACTGATTCTTCCGAGCGAGGTAAACATTCTTTACTTCATCGGGAGCATCAGCTGCAGGTGGGTCACCCAGCGGTGCATCCAGCACATAGGTCAAATTACCAGCTGTGAGGACAATCCTCAAATTGCGGAACCAATCCGCGAAGTTGCTTCCATTGTTTTTCAACTTTTCTTTCTCTAGGAACGCATTAAAATTGATGGTAGGGGCTGCCATTGATCTACAACATATTTGCAATAGTTTAGACTAAGTTTATGACAAATTGAGTTCAAATTAATTAATGTAATTAAACTAGGTGAACTCCCACTCAAAACAATATCCCTCACATTGTTTTAGTGATCACACGAACCAAATCCACTACATCAACACCGATCATCACGAGAGTTGATACAGTTTCAATGGCGAACAATCGTCATGTTCATCATATCTACTATATGATTCATGCTTTACCTTTCGGTGATCCGTGTTCCGAGACCATGTCTGTACATGCTAGGCTCGTCAAGATCAAACCTTAGTTTGCGCATGAGCAAATCTGGCTTGCTCACGTTGTATACACTTGCGGAATCTAACACACCCGATCATCACGTGGTGCTTCGAAACAACAAGCTTTAGCAACGGTGCTGACTAAGGGTGAACACTTTATGACTTGAAATTCATGTGCATGAGGGATCATCTTATAATGCTACCGTCGTCTACTAAGCAATACAAGATGCATAAAGGATTAACATCACATGCAATTCAATATATATGTGATATGATATGGCCTTTCTTCTTTGTGCTTCCGATCTCCATCTTCAAGCACGAACATGATCTCCATCATCACCGGCATTGCATCAAGGTCAATGACGCTACTCCATGGTTGTCGTCGACCAGCTTCAACTATTACAACTACTTTGAATAGACACGCGAGTCTTAACATAAATTAAAGACAACCATATGGCTCCTGCCGGTTGCCGACTTACAATAAGGAACATTGCATACATCAAATATAATCACAATCATGGCCATATCACATCACTGCACACCCCTGCAAAACAAAGTTAGACGCCTCTACTTTCTTTGCATATTTTACGTGGTTTGGGGCTTTCAATAAGTGTCGTTCTAACTTACGAACAAGAACCACAACATTGATACTAGTATTGTTAATCACCCGTTGTAAATTGGATCTTAACTATGCTAGGAGAAACAGGCACCCGCAAAGCCACTTATGCAATACAAGTTGCATGTCAAGCGTGGAGCAAGTCTCATGAACGATGTCATGTAAGGTTAGCCCGGGCCGCTTCATCCCAACATACCGCAAGATGCAAAGTACACAAGAAGAAATCGACAATAAAAGCATCAACGCCCACAATAACCATTGTGTTCTACTCGTGCAACAGATCTACATATAGACACGGCTCTGATACCACTGTAGGGGTTCGTAGCATGGAAAACAAAAATTTTCTATCGCATACAAACAAACAAGCCAAGATCTATCTAATAGATTGTAGCAACGAGTCGATGGAATAACTTACCCTCGAAGATTCCAAAGCGTTTAACGAGAGCGGATTCTCGTGGGTGATGTAGTCGTACTCTTCCCGATCTCAAGATCGTGTAGACGATCCTTCCGGTGCTGCGTTCCGGCAGCGCTCCCGCAGTCGGTCACACGTTCGGTACTCGACGAAGACCTTCCTCTCCCTTGTTCCAGCAGGCAGCAGAGGTTGTAGCACTCTCCTCGCGATTCCGGCAGCACAATGGCGTGGTACCGAAAGTAGAGGGGAAATCCCGCAGGGCTTCGCCTTAAGCCGGTGCGAGTATGGTGGAGTATGAGAGAGGCTATTAGTGGTCTAGTAATTAGACACACCAATTAGAAGGCTCTAAACCAATTAGAAGGCTCTAAACCGAAGGCTAAAGCAATTAGAAGCTCTAAACCCAAACGGCTCTAAACCGGAGGTAGAAGATATGAACTTGTGTGTTCTAGGAGGGGAGCCCTGCCCCTCCTTATATAGATGGGAGGGGGCTTGGCGCGCCAGGGAGGGAGGGAGTCCCTCCCCAACTCGGCCTAGGGCTGGCCGCCGGCTTGGAGGAGAGAAACTCCTCCAAGTCGGTTCCAACTCCTCTTGCTTGTTTCCCACAGTTTCTTGTTTTAGCCGTTTGACTTTCAAACTGGACATTTGACTTTTCTGTTTTAGGATTCAATTTAATCCTTTATTTGGGACAGCAAGCACACTTAGTACATGATGCAATCATTCCAATATGCAATGACACATTCATGTACCCCTCCCCCCCGGAGTGCCGGACAATCCGGAACCTTCTAGAACATTCCCGATGAAAACACCGGAATCATTCCGCAACTCCGAAACGGGACTTTCCTTATATGAATCTTATTCTCCGGACCATTCCGGATCACCTCGTGATATCCCGGATCCCATCCGAGACTCCGAACAACATTCGGTCTCTTTCTCATAATACCATAACTACTCAAACAACGTCGAATCCTTAAGTGTGTCTCCCTACGGTTCGTGAATTATGCGGACATGATCGAGACACTTCTCCGAACAATAACCAATAGAGGAATCTGGAAATTCATATGGCTCCCACATATTTCTACGATTACTTTGCGATCGAATGAACCACTTACATACGATACCAATTTCCCTTTGTCTCACGATATGTTACTTATCCGAGGTCATGATCGTCGGTATCTCTGCATACCTAGTTCAACCTCGTTACTGATAAGTACTCTTTTCTCGTTCCCGTGATATGTGATCCCTTGTGACCAAGTCACATGCTTGCAAGCTAATTGGATGACATTCCACCGAGAGGGCCCAGAGTATATCTATCCGTCATGTGGATGGACAAATCCCACTCTTGATCCATGTGTCTCAACCAATACTTTTCGAACACTCAATACCACCTTTATAACCACCCAGTTACGGTGTGGTGTTTGATGTCATCAAAGCATCCATCCGGTAAAAGTGATATGCATGATCTCATGGTCGAAGGAATTAGGTTACTATGTATCAGAAAGCATATAGCAATTGAACTATTGAAATGACTTGATCTTTATGCTACGCTTATCTATAGGAGTATGTCCACCATATCATTCTCCTAACGATATGATCTTGTTGTCGATAACATCTCAATGTTCATGATAGGGAAACCACAATCATCTATCAACCAACAAGCTAGTGAAGTATAGAGGCTATACTAGGGACTTCAAATTAAGTTTACAAATCACACAAGTATTAATGTTTCCTTGTTAATACTATTATAGCATGAATGTAAACATTTATCATAAACACAAAGATATAATAATAACTATATTTATTATTGCCTCTAGGGCATATCTCCAACATGGTGGTGGGGCGCCTCTCGCCGTTGATCCTGGCGGGGGCCGGGCGCTTCCTCCTGGTGGCGCGTTCTTGCAGATCGCGCGTTCGGCCACGCGGGCCGGGTCGTTTTCGTCGTCGAAGTTCAGGGCACGCCCTTGAACGGTGGGGTTCAGGCGTGACCTGATCCGCTGCTGGTGGTAGCGTGATAGCTCCTGCGTCGTCACCTGCTCGAGGCGAAATTTTTCGCGCTCGGCTTGCTCCTTGCGCATCGCCTCCGCCAGTTTCAGGCGGAGTTCCTCGACCTCCGTTGCCGTGGCGTTAGGAGGGATTGGGGTGGAGAAAGGATCCTCCGGCGGATCGGCGCCGGTGGCCATGTAGGTCGCGGCGTGGCGACCGGTTCCGTCGCGGAGGTCGGCAGAGTTCTCCGACCCGGAGTCGAATTCGAAGATCCCGAGGATGGAGGGGTCCTCGAAGTCTCCCGCGTTGGAGACCTGGGCGATGGAGCCCGGGGATGAGGCCGCGGTGATGGATCTGGCGAGTGACGCCGGGGTCGCCGAGTCGGCGTCGTCGGTGAGGGCCGCATCCTCTGCGGCCGCTGAATTCCCGTCCACGTTGCTGTGGGCCGAGTTGTACTCGGAGGAGAGGCGGTGGATCGTGCGGATCTGGCTCTCGGAGAGCCGATCGCATGGCGGAGACTCGCGGATGCGAGCCGAGTCCTCCGAGACGATGACGTCGGTGAGGCCGATGAAGAGGCTGATCGTGCCGATAGGCAGGATCACGCTGTGCGTGACGGGTCGCGCTGCCGGGACGTAGCTGCTCGGCAAGATCTGGAGCATCTCGCCGATCACTATCATGCGGCCTGTGGCGACCGTCTCGTTGATGGGCAGATTGGATCTCGCCGCAGAACACCGGCCAGACCGGCCAGGCCCCACGGTGGGCGCCACTGTCGTGGGAATGGTCACGGCAGATGCTGCAATCGGCAGCGAGTAGTAGAACGAGGGGCAAGGGCGGCCAGCCATCTGCGGTGCGAGATGAGGGCAAAGACACAGGGTTTTACCCAGGTTCGGCCCCCCGGAGGGTAAAGACCTACTCCTGCTAGATTGTATTATGGAGGTGTTACAATGGGCGAGCTCGGCGGCTAGGCGGCGAGTCGCTAGGGTGTATTAGGGAACGTGTCTCTACTCACCCTATAGGGAGGTTTATATAGGCTCACCTCCCCTAGGGTTTACATATCTCAACCGATTCGGTTAAGGCTTCAGTAGTCGTTTAACCTAGTCCGACTGGGCCTATCTACTCGCCTGGGCCTTCAGCTTCCAGTCGCTCGGTACCTTGCTGGGCTTCAATCCACTCGCCGTTCTGCAGGCCCACTCGCCAGCTCACGGGCCAGTCGGAAACGCCCTGCTGGGTATACCCCAGTAGGCATATCCCCATCAGTATGTATATGTGTTAGAGAAACGCCCGGGCGGCTAGCCTAATACATGCTTAATCATGGTGGAAACTTCCAGCGAAACCATAGTGGCATTCTATGAAGCATCATCAATAAAAACCTATGCAAATAGCAAATAAAAAGATCGCTAAGATGCTCACTGTCAGTTGCCTTGTTATTTTGATATGGGATAGCTCCTGTGTCATGGGGCAAGGGGTACCCCATTGGCGGTTCTCTATGATACACATATACTTACAATGACAAGAACTTGCCTGACACCAAAGTTGAGTAGCATGAGGTCTCGGTACTCGTACTCAAGGGGCATGAGATTTTCAACTTGTGATTTGTCAAGCATATACTCATATTTGCACTCACTTTAACCTTAATAACTTCAAGTTGCTTATGATAGGGGCAATGAGATCTCAAAGATAATAAGTACCATAAATTTTGAAAGCTTTATAAAACCATTTAATCCCTACTTCCCTCTACGAATGTCCTTTCTTTTTTACTTTTATGTTGAGTCTTCATCTTCTATCTTTATGCACCAGTTAAGAGAGCATAGTTGTCATTCTGAGTTCAATGTGCATTGTCCCAAAACTTGTTGACTGATTCATAATTATGGTATTGCTTGTTCTTAAATTATTTGTATCTAGTCACCCTTGTAAACTTTGAAGGTGTCCTATGCATTTATGTTTTGCTATTCCATGAAGGACAAGCTGATTACCTCTCTTGCTATGTTTTCTATATGTGAAACAAACAAATGTCTTTCAAAGCATTATTAATGATCTTTTGTTTGTGTTGCTTTTCATGTTGCAACATAGTTGCTATGTGTTATTGTTAGAAATACACCTTTCATGCTTATGTTTAGAGTACTTTGATCCCAGCTATCAATGCTTTGCAATACCTTGATCTAGATTGTGATGGTGCATGTCACCTAAAAAATTATTCTTTTATCACTTACCTACTCAAGGACGAGCAGGAGTTAAGCTTGGGGATGCTAATACGTTGCAAACGTATATATAATTTTATGCTCCATGCTTGTTTTGCACCAGCTATATTATGTTGTGTCTACACTTTGTGGCATTTTTATGAATTTCTAGAACTAATGTATTAACAAGATGCCACAGTGCCAGTTCTTGTTTTCCTCTGTTTTTGGTTTCAGGAAAACTAGTAAAGAAATATTCTCGGAATTGGACGAAGCAAAAGCCAAAGTTCCTATTTTCCTAACACGACACGGAGTCCGAAGGAGAGACGAAGAGTAGCCGCGAAGCAACCACACCAGGTGACCGCACGGGCCCCCTGGCCATGCCGCCAAAGGGTGTGGGCCCCACGGGTGTCCACCGACCTTGCCCCTTCGCCTATATAAACCTCCCGAGGCAAAAACCCTAAGTACCAGATCAGAATTCCATGAAAAGTTCCGCAGCGCCACCGCCACCGAAGACAACATTCAGGGGACAAAAGTCTCTGTTCCGGCACCCTGCCGGGATGGGGAATTTCCCCCGGAGCCATCTCCATCGAATCCACCGCCATCTCCATCTCCGTTGCTGACTCCCATGATGAGGAGGGAGTAGTTCTCCCACGAGGCTAAAGGCTCTACCGGTAGCTATATGTTCATCTCTCTCTATGTGTGATCTTATTGTGATCATGAGCTTTGTAATATAGTTGAATAAGTAGATGCTAGTCTGATACTCAAGTGCTTTTAATTAATGTAATCTCTAGAGACATCTTGTCCCACATGTGTGAAGTATGATAGTGTGCACACCGTGTGTGGCTCTTAGATTACATAAATATTTATCATGAGTTATAATTTGAGTTGGATGTCTCTATGAAATTGTGGTGCTTGTTGGAACCATCTAGCGCTCAAGGTGACAGTTAGGGGTTACCTAGATGGGGAATGCGGACTTTAAGGATTGATCTTATAGCCCTACGCCGTGAATTGGAGTTTGTTATCCAACCGAAGAGTAGTTCAAGGTAGCATAGTGAAGAGAAGATATTTATGTGTTATCATTATTGAGAGTGTCCACTAGTGAAAGTATGATCCCCAGGCCTTGTTTCTAAGCATTGAAACACTGTTTACAATCAGTCCTGCTACATGTTTTCTTGCTGCCATTTTATTTCAGATTGCAATTACCACTTCTAATCATCCATATTACTTGTATTTTACTATCTCTACGCCGACCTAGTGCACCTATACACCTGACAAGTGTATTGGGTGTGTTGGGGACACAAGAGACTTATTGTATCTTAATTGCAAGGTTGCTTGAGAGGGATACCTTTGACCTCTTCCTCCCTGAGTTCGATAAACCTTGGGTGATCCACTTAAGGGGAACTTGCTGCTGTTCTACGAACCTCTGCACTTGGAGGCCCAACACTGTCTACACAAATAGAAGCGTGCGTAGACATCAGTGCATCCATGATCGCACACACGTTCGGTACCCGACCACCTCCGAGTCCTCGCTCCAGCGAAGCGGCGGAAACAACAAATCCTTCCAGAAAAAACCACCGGGAACATGTACCTCGGTAGTTAGAGGCCATGGGGAATATTCTAGAGGAGGAGAGATCAGTCACGAGGAGGTGTTAGAATGGAGGAGGAGGTGAATTTTAAAGGGAGGAGGGGCAGCCCCTCCCATGGCCGGCGGCCAAGGTGGTGCCCCCACCTCTCCCCTCATTCATGTGGGTGGAGCTCCCACTCACATAAGCACCCCTCCTCACATGTCCACTCGCATGCATTAATTTTCCACTAAAATTAATGTACATCTCATTTAATAAAATTGTTTTATTTATTCTATGCAGAATTTTATTAATTAACAAACATTCACATAAAACCCCTTGCAACATTTCCATATCACGTGCAGAACCAATTTCAGCAATTTCTCCTGAAACAATTCTGGTGTCCATTGAAATAATTCCAGCGCTTTCATATTATTCCTCTGGCATCTTATTTTCTCCAAATGATGTCAATATCCCTTAAGTGTGTCACCCTATAGTTCTTGAATAATGCATACATCATCGATACCCCTCTCCAATCAATAATCAGCAAAGGGACCTGGAGATCCGTATTGATTCCCACACATTCAACGATGACTCCAGTGATCGTGTGAACCTTTAACGCCGTAACTAAATCGCTTTGTCTCGTGATATATTACATGTACGAGATTCGATCATCGATACCCCCATACCTAGTTTGATCTCGTTACTGATAAGTACTTTTTGCTTGTTCATGTGATATAACATTGTAGTGATCTTATCACTTGCTTGCAAGCTATATCAATGTGATATCACCGAGAGGGACCAAAGTATATCTCTCCATCATCGGGATGGAAAAATCCCACTCTTAATCCATGAGCCTCTACATAACACTATCAAGGTATCTGGACCCACCTTTATTGTCTCCTTATTATGGTGTGACGTTTGATATTATCAAGTTACTCTTCCGGTGTTATGATCTCATGGTCTAAGGACTTAAGTTACTTTGTATGATGTTATAGTAATTTAAACATAATTACTTTAATCATATTACTATACTTCGTATGAATGTTCATCACATCATTCCACCAATTTTGTGACCTCGTTATTAATAACATCTAATGTCCATGATCAGGAAACCTTGATCATCTTTTAATCAATGAGCTAGTTTGTATGAGAGCCATAGCTAGGAACTCTATATTTGTTTATTAAACACACATGTATTAACGTTTCCAATTAACACAATTATAGCATGCAAATAAAATTTTATCATATACTTGGAATAAGATAATAACAACTGTATTATTGCCTCTCGGGCATATTACCTTCAGTCTCCCACTTGCACTAGAGACAATAATCTAGATTACATATTGATTAATCTAACACCCATGGAGTTCTAGTGTTGATCATGATTTGACCTAGGGAAAGTTTTAGTCAATGAATCTGCCACATTCAGATCTGTATGTACTTTACGAATCTTTATATCTCCATTCTTGACATGCTCGCGGATGGAGTGAAACTGAAGCTTGATATGCTTGTAATTATTGTGAGACCTCGGTTCTTTGGCATTGGATATGGCTCCATTGTTGTCACAATAGATCACCATTGGTTCCAACACACTAGGAACCACACCTAGTTCCATTATGAACTCTTTCATCCATACCGCTTCCTGCGCCTCTTCTAAAGCAGCAACATATTCCTCCTCCATTGTTGATCACACCAGCACGGGTTCTTTGTGTATGGTTCCCAACCTTTAATAAGGTAGAGATCCCTGTGTTTACAATGCTAGCCCCTGGATCAATAGCTAGCATCCATAGTTAAGATGTAATATCAAGAAACAAAGGTCATAATACAACTTTATAACCAAGAATAACATAATTTATTACATCTTACATAGCCCATTTGGCTATTACATTACATTGCAGCAGAATATCTATAAGTATGGGGTCCTTCATCTTCAAAGTGCCACAGGCAGACATGTTGGTTGTAGACTTGTAATCCTAATCATTAAACTTCCCTAATATCAATCAAACTTGCAATATAAAAAGTTACATCCACAGGGGTCAATACATTTGAATTGTATTGGCAAGTGATACTATGGTAGTATAGTGGAGTCTATCATCTATATGCATTTGGCTAAGTGGAGCTTAGGCTTGCTTTGCTCAAAATAGATTTTCCTTATCATTTGAAAACACTAAGTTTTTTGCTTTGAAAAAATCACCCAAGGAACCACCAATAGAAATTGGTGAACCTTAAACCCTTGTTCAACCACAAGTTTTTAACTTAGAAATTTGGATGATGAGATTCTTGATACCTTCCATGTCTTGATGCTCAAATTGTCCTTTGCCAGGGACATGGCTAAGTACTTAGATTTGACACTCTGCAGAGGTGGTGCACTTTCCCCACAAGACTTGGTTTCACCAAGACAAGATCTTTTAGAAGCCTTCCCTTATACCAAATGGACGCGCTCCAACCTATCATTCCCACTACCACCAACTGTCCAAATGGCTAAGTTCTAGCAACCTATGTGATCCAGGCAGAGCCCATATTGCCAAGTGGATGCACTTGAAGCTTCTCAACATTTGACATCTCAAATCTCTTTGTTCCTGGGTGGCCATCCACAAGTGAGATACACAAGGTTCACCAGTCCCCTGGCCTTGTGTAACCACTCAACACAAACCATTCCTTCCATTCCACCCAGGTGATTCATTCACTTAGTTGTTTTATTAAACAAAACTCAAGTCCTCAGACTTAGAAATTTTCCATAGCATGAATATATGTTCCACCCTTGTTTTCTACTAGCTAAGCTAAGCTTGATTGTAGTAGGAATCTCAACTTAGGAGAATTCTTCTAAGGTTTCATCTACTGGGATTTCCCATAGCATAGTTTATACTTAGCAAAATTCCATGCAAGTCTTACTTAGAAATATAACTAATGCATAGTGAAAATAATGGGACACAGTATGAAGCATCACTTGCCTTTTTGGTAGAGGGTATAAGTTCACTCCTTGATCTTTGCAATGTTCACACAGTTCAAGTCACTACAATTCAATCAAGCAAACAACATTTCAATCTACCATTCAAGCAATTCAACACATAAAATAATAATAACAAAACAATGCATGCAAGCATGCTAAAGATTGTTTTATTTGGAGAAGTGGTTTCTAATGGGTCATAAACCTTTGAAAACACCTAATGGTCATTTTGTAAAGTGGCAAAACCATTTGCAAAAGTTTTTACTCGATAAACCATTTTTATACCAACTCATTATTTCATGTGGTGAAGAAATGCTTTTAGTAAGGCAAAATTCTATAGGTTTCACAAAATATGTTTTTCAAACCATATAATCTTGTGTTTAGGGTTAGAGAGTTTATTTCCAAAACATTTCTCAAAGATTTTCTCCCAAAACCATTTTTAATAAATAAACCATATTTTTATTTGACTAGAAATGGTTTAAATCAAATATTCATTCTTTTGTTTCACCAAATACATTTTTGAAACCACAATTTGTTTCCTATGGTCATTAGGTTCAAAACACACCATTTTCCAAAGATTTTATCCTCAAAAACATTTTGGAATAAATTTTATAACCTAAACAAGCATACATAAGTTTCTGCAAAAACAAACATTTTACCAGAAGCTTTTTACTAAACAAAGTGCATGGTTGCTAGGGCTTGTTTTTCTGAATCCATTGATATAAAGTTTACAAAATTTGGACGTGTATATTAAAAGTTATAGATTTTACAAAATCTTGCATCTAATAGATCAAGTCTGTTTTAATTCAAATCGACAGAGACACGTGGCTTAATTCTATTCGCTGATACCGCTTCGCTCGGATCACGCCCTCTGGTGCGTTGGATCAAGTTAGATCGAGCGGCACAGGTTGCTCCATACCGTTTCACTTAAGTGACTCTATTCTATCCACGCGATCTAGATCCAACGGTGTACAGGGGTCTGACCATATCTGAGCGGCGCTAGCGGCGGCGTGGTCAGACGGTGGCGGAGCGTACGATTTAGGAAGAAAGGGTGACGAGGGAGGGCTTTACCAGGTTCGCCTTGCTTCGCTGATGCTCAACGTGGTCGTCACTTGTCGAGGGGCGCTCTGAACCACCGGTGATTCCTCGCCGTAGTTGTCGCCGACGTCTGGCGGCTCTGTTCCTCGTCGGAGGCGAGTGTAGGGTTCACGCTAAGGCACGAAAAAAGGTGCGTTAGCTGTGCACAGAAGCGGCGAGTACGAGTGCATCCAGAAGAGGGGTAGGCGCGGTCGAACTTTACCTGGGAGCGTCGCCGGAGCGGATGCAGACGACGGTGGCGGTCAGTGGTTGTCCTTGCCGAGGTTCAGGGGCGCACGCGAGCGAGCTAATGCCTCTGGGAGGTTCGCCAGGATGTGGGGATCAGGTGAGGGTGGTCGAGGAGGCGAGGGGCGGTGAGGGGCTGCCGGAATTTGCTTGTGAGCTCGTCGGTGACAGCGGCAGTACAGAGAGAAATTGGGCGGCCTGGGGGCGCGCTAGGGTGAGGCGTCTGGGAGAAAAGGGAGAGGGGAAGCAGGCGAATAAGTATGCGTGATCGCAGGGTCGTTTAGTGGCATGGTTAACGCAAATTAAACCTGGCTTTAATCGCCTACAACGGCGAGGAGGAAAGAGGGGCGTGGTCAGCGGCGAGTGAGGAAGAAGGAGTTGGCGGTGGGGTCGTCTGGCAGCGAGAGAGAGAAGAGTGCGGTGGGGTCCTTCTGTCAGCGACGCTGCGGGTTCGTAAGTAGGTGCGAATCGTTTTTCTTCGGGAGAGAGAGGGAATGACTGTTGGGCCTTGTTGGGCTGGCTGGGTTGGGTCGTCCAGATTCATTTTTTTTGATATGTTTTCTTTTCCTTTGTCTTATTTGATTTTTCTGTTTTGATTTTGAATAAGCAATTCAATCATTCATTTGAATTCAAATAATTTCCAAAATTTTTGTAGGTTCAAATATTGATTGGTAGCATATTCTGATGTTAATTTTGGAAATTTATTTTATTCCTTTTGAGGTC
Source organism: Avena atlantica (assembly GCA_910589765.1). Lineage (NCBI taxonomy): Eukaryota > Viridiplantae > Streptophyta > Magnoliopsida > Poales > Poaceae > Avena > Avena atlantica. The sequence goes on from OU342735.1 coordinate 392,262,802, forward strand.
TTTTTAATTAATAAAAAGGGCCCTTGTTTTAAATCAAAATAGGATTTAATAATGTCTTTAATTTCCATTTTACTTCTAGATTCTTCTAAAACCTTTAAGTAAGTTTTGTTTACTTAAAAGGGTGTCAAATAATTCATCTTGAATTATTTGGAAAAGTTTTTAATAAGATTTATTAATCATTTAAGATTGGGTATTTGTTTTAATTCCAATGGAATTTAATATGGTTTTATTTCCATAATTTTATTTGGAAGTTTTCTTTAATCTTATTTAAGTTGAATGAAACAACTTTTATTTCATTTGGGTAAATTCCAAAATACTATTTTCCGAATTATATATTTATTCTTATTAGAGATTTGTCTTTATAAAATAGGGATAGAATGGTTATTGCCATTTTATTTTATTTTGGAAATTTCTTTATCCTTTTATCTTATTTGGATTTGGATTCTATTCTTTCCATTTGCTCAATAGATTTGGCAAGATTTGATTTGGTCTTTAAATATTCTTTATTTAATAATTCACATCTTTTTATTTATAGATCCAAACTAGGTGATTCCAATTTGTAAAATCTTGCTTAATATTTGTTTGTCTTTTTAAATGTCTTTTAGGATTATTTGCTTACCATTTGGTTTGGATTTTGGTCAGATTCTTTTAATATCTTTGGAAATTACTTTTCCTTATCTTATTAAATTCATAAGATTTTATCTATGGTTCCAAATTAAGTGAAACCAATTTCTATGGTTTTATAATATTTCTATTTGTCTTTCTTGATCATTTGTAAATGTTTGTTGACAAGATTTTATATGGATCAAATCCATAGGCTTGGAGATAACTTGGAAATGATTTTATTCCATTAGGGTTTCAGGGTTTGGTTTTATTTTCCAAGTGTTTAAATTCCCAGATGCATTTCATGAGGAATATATTTCTCTTGATTTGGATTTTGTTGAATTCAAACTTTAATTAAAGTTTGTTCAAGATGGGATTTTAAGTTTCCATTTAGAAACAAAAGTTTCTTTTCACCCTGATTTTCAACAAAAAATTTATTTTGTTTATTTGTTTTCACATTACAAGATTTGGAAAATCTTGGGATGTGACAGGCTACCACCCTTAAAATAAATCTCGTCCCGAGATTTGGGAAGGCTAGGGGTTACAAGTTGGCTCAAAGCATCTAGGGTACTACCACCCTTAAAAAAAAATTTCCAACTAAATTACATCTTGGCTTGCTTGGGATCTTGTTGAAATCTCTCTGGGCATACATCTGCATAGTGTCCTTTGTTTCCACACTTGAAACATGTGACAAGGCTGAGATACTTCATAGGCTTGTTTATCTTGTGCTTCATCTTTTCTGGGCAGTTGCTTGCATAATGTCCTTGGTTACCACAATTGTAGCATGTGATGAGGTTGAGTTCTTCACGTATCTTCTGTGGGCAAGTTGCTACATAATGGCTTAGCTCTTTGCAGTTGTTGCACCACACTTGGCTAATATCCTTATACTTTTGCTTCTATGGACATTCACTGGCATAGTGTCCCATTTCTTTGCAATGACCACATTGCACATGGCTTTTGTCCTTCTTTTTCTTGGGTTTCTCCAAAGCTAGGAGTGCTTCTAGTTCATGTTCTTCATATGTTATCTCATAGGTAGGAATGTCTACTGGTTTCCTTGACCTTCTATTACTCCTTGGATAATACATATGTCTCCTTTTGGGTCCTTTAAATTGAGTCATGTTGTTGGGAGGTACAAGCTGAGATTTTCCTTTGACTTCATCCTTCTTGGTAGACTTGGCTCTCTCATGGTAATCTGCAATCAATTGTTGCACTCCATCTTGTTTCCTTTGTTCAACTATGGAATAGATGGGGCATTGGATAGGGACATGATTGTTTTCTTCACATAGGTAACAAGTAGCTTGGGATGTGGGGCATTTGTTAGATGGATGTTTCTCTTCACAATTGGGACATTGATCTTCATGTTCCTTGGAAGTGTGATCCTTGTCTCCACAAACATTGCAAGCTTGGGTTCCTTCTAGAATAACATCTTTGTCATCCTTGTTGTTATAAGCTCCTTGGGAAGAGTTGTCTCCCATGTTGGTCATTTGAGTAGCCATCCCTTGCAACAATTGGGATTGAAGTTTCAAAATCCTTTGTATGGTTGGGTCTAATCCATTGTTGTTGGCTAAAAGCTGAGTTGTCACTTGGCTCAACTGGGTTTTGTTTGCTAGTAGTTGTTCTCTCATGTTGTTCTCTTGGTTGTTGTTGTTGTTGTCATCCTTGATGTTGGAGTCTCTTGGAGAAGTCATCTGTTTGGGTTGGATTGGGATTAGAATAGGCAAAATATTTCTAAGGGAATAATTCTAATCACACACATCACAATTCACACAAGCAATGTGCAAGCAATCACAAACAAACATTCCACTCAAACAACAAGGTTCAAGCACATTTTTAGGCAACCAAAAATATTTTTGTTACACCACATAAGTTGGTGGGTTTGACTTAAACTAAATATGGTGGTCCATCTATATGGTTCACATGAGATCTTTCCATCCTTCTTGGTTGATTCCTCATGAATGAGATCATGGTTTCCTTGGGAAAATTTCTTGTGTCTTGGTCACAAAACTTCAAAGGTGATGGTGATTCCTTCTAAGTTGTGTTTCCTTAGTCTTCACGCCTTGAGTATGTCACATCCCAAAATTCTCCTAATTTTGGAATGTGAAATAAATAAATAAGTTTGATTGATTGTTTGAAAATGTTGAAAATTCTCAAAGAGAAGAAACTTTTTGAATAGAAAATCCTCTCAACCTTGAATTCAAAATCTTATATTATTTTGTTATGACCTAAGTAGCCATATAGGCAAAAGGGCATGTATTGATTATGGATTGTAGAATTGGTGTGCAAGATTTCAAAATGAAAATCATAAAGCATTCATAAGCATTTCATTACATCCATGTAAAGTTCTCACAAACTGAATCCAAATCCTGGTATCTAAATCCTATAGTTGATTCGCCCAAATGTTCCTAAGAGTAATTAAATTGACTTATTAAACTCATTGTTGATAAGGCATAAATTATTGATAATTATAGCCTAAAAAGATCCAATTAATATTACAAAATTTTAGAAACAAAATTGAGCTCATTTGGAGCTAGTATGAAAAAGTTATGGAACAAATACAAACACATAAAGATATAAATGAAATGGAATATACAAGGATTTATAAATCCACTACTTCCAAACTAGTAAAAAGATTACAAATTTGATCCTATAATGATCTATTTAATTTTAGAAAAATTTAGAAACAAGAATCATGTTATTTGGAGTTCGTATACAAAAGATACGAGGGAAACAAGTAAAAAAAACTGAGCGGGCCGCCGGCCCACGGATCGAACCGGACCGATCGAACCAGCACGCGTAGGATCGATGGCTTGGTTGCTCCAAAAAGCGTGCAGAATCTGTTTTCTAAAACCTATCTCTACTCAAACACTTGTAACTTTTTATCTACAACTCTGAATTGACTTCCGTTTGTTTCTACCTGTTCCCTACTCCAAGGCCTATCTCTACACCGTCTCAAACCTCCATATAAACTCATGGAGCCATAGCTGTACGAGTTTTTCTTCTCGAAATCCCGAATCTACATATGCTCGAATCTTATTTCGCTTTTTAACCCATCTAGACTTCGTCGTTTGCCTTCGGTCAAAAAACGAAAGTTGTAGGGATCGTCGAAATATTTCAATCCCGATAAACCTCACCTCTTTTCATCCACCACAGCCGGAGAATTTCGTATCGCAATATTTCAGATCTTACGGTGTAAATCCAAGATCTACTCGCGCTCGTTTCTTCAAATCCAAATTCCTTTGGTGAGAAGGTAGGAATAACGATTCCCCACAACTTTCATGTTCTGAGTTTTCGATTTGATCTACGGATTTGTCTCTCTAACACAGATCTATTTCTTGTCTATTCTGAGCCAAAATCGGGTCAATCTTTTCTTCTAGCCACCAGATCCTATCCAGACGGTCGAGATCCAATCAAACCGGTGCGTGCCATATCGTCATCCCGGTCATCTTCCTCATCAACGCCAAGTCAACGTAAGGTCAACATCTAGTCCCAGTCAGCATGCAAAGTCAACATGTCCAGCCAGCGGAATATTCCTTGGAATATTCCGTTCGAATTTAAAATTGTATATTATAGATCTAACTTGTAAAATTCATTAGAAATTCATACCACGTCCAAAAATTGCGTATAATATATCAAATTGAAGATAATTTTACGTAGAATCATCTTATCAGAATAGATCCAACTTTTACTGTACGTGGTTACTGCAGTAATTTAATTAGTTTTAATGGTCTTTTAGGTTAATAAATTCATAAGAAATTATCTGTAACTCCGAAAAATATGAACAATATATCAAATTGAAGCTACTGTAATGTACTTTAATAATATCTGGTTGGATCTAGCCTTTGCAGAATATTTAACCCGTAGCAATTTTATTAGTTTTAATGGCTTTATAAATCATTAAATTCATAGTAAATTATTTGCTTGTCACAAAAATATAAATGATATACCGATGGAAAGCTGGCTCCATGTAGATCATCAATATGCAATTAGTTCTGCCTTTGACTGTAAGGTTTTGTCGTGAAGATTTAAATGGTTTAATGGCTTATTTAGAGTAATAAATTCATAAGAAAATAAATATTACTCAGAAAATTACAAATAATATGTCCCTGGATTCAAAATTTCGTGGAGATTACAGATATAATTTTAGTTTGATTTTTAGACAACAGAAACTATATGAATCATTTAAAACCATTAAACACTAATTAAATCATACAAAAAGATCTATAACTCCGATTGGGGTGAATCCAAGTGCTAAGGTTTTGTATTGACAATATCTATACAGAGAAATTGCATGACAAATTATTTCGCACTGTTAAAATAGAAACTCATACAGAAATATTTAAACCCATTGAAATAGTGTTTTAATCATAGGAAAATATCTATAACTCCTTTTTAGGTGATTCAAATTGCCACTGTCTCTAAATTGCATTACCTATCCAGTAGCATCTAGTTCACAATTTAATACGACATAAACATATTTAGTTCAATGAAAGTGGTATACACCATATTAAATCGATACAACTTAGTAATAAAAGCTTTAGTGCATTAAATGACTTTCCACATGCATCATGTAATCTAACTATGTTTAGAACACTAAATGCAACCATTGTGACTCATTAAACCGTCATGCATGCATCTGTTCATCATTGTTTTCTTGTAATGTTGCACTGTTGTATGTTTGCAATGTTTTGAATGGTGTTTGTTGTGTTTGCTTCAAACGTTAGGTTGCGAGGAGTGCAACTACTGTGATTGCAACTACTATGATTGCAAGTATTGTGGTTATTACGAAAGAGGCCATTATAATTGTGAGGATTATCTAATTGACTACATCTACAACAAAGGCAAGTAGATGCTACTTTGTTCATGATATCGTCCTACTATTTTCAATGCATTGTCGTGTATTCTGTAGATGCATGTGTAGGATGATACTATCGCTATGCTATGTCCTATTATGTGGTAGGGCCTTCCTTGTAGATGAACCACCGTCGGTAGATGTGCTTAGCCATGCTATGATGTACGAGGGCTGGGTTACATCACTGAGACTTGTTTCTAAAAGTATTGGTTTGTGAAAATCTAAAACAACTTAATCAATGAATCTCCTGGGTGTGATGGTATTGATAATTTTTGGTGGTCTCATTGCGGAAAGGCACCCAGGTATCGAGAGAAATTGATTGGCTTCTTTATTATGTAGCTTACGTGTACAACCATGTGCCAATAATGAAATGGGCGGTTGGTTGGACTTAGTAGGTTGTGGTAACCCGAACCCGCGTATCCAGAGATGTAGAATTTTGGTAGGTTGGACCGGTGCGCGTCGGGATTGGGGTGCTACTTCCCGAACAGTCTCTTCTTGGACTTCTCCCTATCATCACCCAAAATGAGAGTGATGGTACGAGCTGGGCTGGCCAAGTCACATGGGTAAAGTGTACAAACCCCTGCAGGGTGTATAAACTAATCGATTAGCCATGTCCCCGGTTATGGACAATTTGAGCGACCTGATACTGATGCTGTGATATTTCTCACTCATCCTTATTTCTTAATTACTTAAAACTTGTTGGGTGAACATAATTGGGTAGGAGCACCTGGGAGTGAACCAGAGTGTCCTATTTATCGTATTGGAAAACTACTTTGTTACAAATGTTAGGATAAAACTGTTGCTTTATGCAAATGAGCCTGAACTCCACTTGGCCAAATAAGCATGTAGTTGATAGATCTGTTGTTAACCACTTTAGCCTACTTGCCATACATTCAATGTATTGACCATTCGTGGCTGCAATGTTTCATGTTGCAGGTTATATCGTATCTGAGTGATCGTTCATAGGTCGCGAGACTCCACTCAACATTTGTTCGCCTGTGGCACATTTGAAGGATGGAGATCTACCTTGTATTCGTTTTCCGCTGTGTACTTGAATAAATAATGTAAATTCTGGATCATATTCGTTGTATTTATGATCCACAGTTATATTTGGTATCATTTTGTACTGTGTGTGCCAGTGAACCGATCCAGGGATTGGCACTATACACATGAACTCAGCCTCATTAGGCGAGGGTGTTACAGAGTAACACTTCTTGTCTCACTTGTAGTCCTTAGTGATATCCAAGGTTGAAGTCCTTTGTGAAAATGTTGAAGATGTTGAAGTCATTAGAGTTGAAGATGTTGAAGTCATTAGAGTTGAAGAAGTCCTTAACACATGGTGAAGTCTTTGGCCATGGGTAGGCTTTGTCCATCAAGTTTGAAATATAAGAGATGTAGAATCAAAACCAAAATGGTTGAGGAAAGAGTTTACAAGATTGTTTGTAAATAAGTTTTGGAACAAATACAACTCCTATTTTTCTAAGGGGGTTTTGTCCAAGTCCTAGGGTTACAAATCCTATAGGCAACACAATTCTCTGATACCATCTGTAAGGTTCCCAACCTTTAATAAGGTAGAGATCCCTGTGTTTACAACGCTAGTCCCTGGATCAATAGCTAGCATCCACAGTTAAGATGTAATATCAAGAAACAAAGGTCATAATACAACTTTATAACCAGGAATAACATAATTTATTACATCTTACATAGCCCATTTGGCTATTACATTACATTGCAGCAGAATATCTATAAGTATGGGGTCCTTCATCTTCAAAGTGCCACAGGCAGACATGTTGGTTGTAGACTTGTAATCCTAATCATTAAACTTCCCTAATATCAATCAAACTTGCAACATAACAAGTTACAGCCACAAGGGTCAATACATTTGAATTGTATTGGCAAGTGATACTATGGTAGTATAGTGGAATCTATCATCTATATGCATTTGGCTAAGTGGAGCTTAGGCTTGCTTTGCTCAAAATAGATTTTCCTTATCATTTGAAAACACTAAGTTTTTTGCTTTGACAAAATCACCCAAGGAACCACCAATAGAAATTGGTGAACCTTAAACCCTTGTTCAACCACAAGTTTTTAACTTAGAAATTTGGATGATGAGATTCTTGATACCTTCCATGTCTTGATGCTCAAATTGTCCTTTGCCAGGGACATGGCTAAATACTTAGATTTGACACTCTGCAGAGGTGGTGCACTTTCCCCACAAGACTTGGTTTCACCAAGACAAGATCTTTTAGAAGCCTTCCCTTATACAAAATGGACGCGCTCCAACCTATCATTCCCACTACCACCAACTATCCATATGGCTAAGTTCTAGCAACCTATGTGATCCAGGCAGAGCCCATATTGCCAAGTGGCTGCACTTGAAGCTTCTCAACATTTGACATCTCAAATCTCTTTGTTCCTGGGTGGCCATCCACAAGTGAGATACACAAGGTTCACCAGTCCCCTGGCCTTGTGTAACCACTCAACACAAACCATTCCTTCCATTCCACCCAGGTGATTCATTCACTTAGTTGTTTTATTAAACAAAACTCAAGTCCTTAGACTTAGAAATTTTCCATAGCATGAATATATGTCCCACCCTTGTTTTCTACTAGCTAAGCTAAGCTTGATTGTAGTAGGAATCTCAACTTAGGAGAATTCTTCTAAGGTTTCATCTACTGGGATTTCCCATAGCATAGTTTATACTTAGCAAAATTCCATGCAAGTCTTACTTAGAAATATCACTAATGCATAGTGAAAATAATGGGACACAGTATGAAGCATCACTTGACTTTTTGGTAGAGGGTATAAGTTCACTCCTTGATCTTTGCAATGTTCACATAGTTCAAGTCACTACAATTCAATCAAGCAAACAACATTTCAATCTACCATTCAAGCAATTCAACACATAAAATAATAATAACAAAACAATGCATGCAAGCATGCTAAATATTGTTTTATTTGGGGAAATGGTTTCTAATGGGTCATAAACCTTTGAAAACACCTAATGGTCATTTTGTAAAGTGCCAAAACCATTTGCAAAAGTTTTTACTCCATAAACCATTTTTATACCAACTCATTATTTCATGTGGTGAAGAAATGCTTTTAGTAAGGCAAAATTCTATAGGTTTCACAAAATATGTTTTTCAAACCATATAATCTTGTGTTTAGGGCCAGAGAGTTTATTTCCAAAACATTTCTCAAAGATTTTCTACCAAAACCATTTTTAATAATAAACCATATTTTTATTTGACTAGAAATGGTTTAAATCAAAGATTCATTCTTTTGTTTCACCAAATACATTTTTGAAACCACAATTTGTTTCCTATGGTCAGTAGGTTCAAAACACACCGTTTTCCAAAGATTTTATCCTCAAAAACATTTTGGAATAAATTTTATAACCTAAACAAGCATACATAAGTTTCTGCAAAAACAAACATTTTACCAGAAGCTTTTTACTAAAAAAGGTGCATGGTTGGCTAGGGCTTGTTTTTCTGAATCCATTGATATAAAGTTTACAAAATTTGGACGTGTATATTAAAAGTTATAGATTTTACAAAATCTTGCATCTAATAGATCAAGTCTGTTTTAATTCAAATCGACAGAGACACGTGGCTTAATTCTATTCGCTGATACCGCTTCGCTCGGATCACGCCCTCTGGTGCGTTGGATCAAGTTAGATCGAGCGGCACAGGTTGCTCCATACCGTTTCACTTAAGTGACTCTATTCTATCCACGCGATCTAGATCCAACGGTGTACAGGGGCCTGACCATATCTGAGCGGCGCTAGCGGCGGCGTGGTCAGACGGTGGCGGAGCGTACGATTTAGGAAGAAAGGGTGACGAGGGAGGGCTTTACCAGGTTCGCCTTGCTTCGCTGATGCTCAACGTGGTCGTCACTTGTCGAGGGGCGCTCTGAACCACCGGTGATTCCTCGCCGTAGTTGTCGCCGACGTCTGGCGGCTCTGTTCCTCGTCGGAGGCGAGTGTAGGGTTCACGCTAAGGCACGAAAAAAGGTGCGTTAGCTGTGCACAGAAGCGGCGAGTACGAGTGCATCCAGAAGAGGGGTAGGCGCGGTCGAACTTTACCTGGGAGCGTCGCCGGAGCGGATGCAGACGACGGTGGCGGTCAGTGGTTGTCCTTGCCGAGGTTCAGGGGCGCACGCGAGCGAGCTAATGCCTCTGGGAGGTTCGCCAGGATGTGGGGATCAGGTGAGGGTGGTCGAGGAGGCGAGGGGCGGTGAGGGGCTGCCGGAATTTGCTTGTGAGCTCGTCGGTGACAGCGGCAGTACAGAGAGAAATTGGGCGGCCTGGGGGCGCGCTAGGGTGAGGCGTCTGGGAGAAAAGGGAGAGGGGAAGCAGGCGAATAAGTATGCGTGATCGCAGGGTCGTTTAGTGGCATGGTTAACGCAAATTAAACCTGGCTTTAATCGCCTACAACGGCGAGGAGGAAAGAGGGGCGTGGTCAGCGGCGAGTGAGGAAGAAGGAGTTGGCGGTGGGGTCGTCTGGAAGCGAGAGAGAGAAGAGTGCGGTGGGGTCCTTCTGTCAGCGATGCTGCGGGTTCGTAAGTAGGTGCGAATCGTTTTTCTTTGGGAGAGAGAGGGAATGGAAGTTGGGCCTTGTTGGGCTGGCTGGGTTTGGTCGTCCAGATTCATTTTTTTTATCTGTTTTCTTTTCCTTTTTCTTATTTGATTTTTCTGTTTTGATTTTGAATAAGCAATTCAATCATTCATTTGAATTCAAATAATTTCCAAAATTTGTGTAGGTTCAAATATTGATTGGTAGCATATTCTGATGTTAATTTTGCAAAATTATTTTATTCCTTTTGGGGTCTTTTTAATTAATAAAAAGGGCCCTTGTTTTAAATCAAAATAGGATTTAATAATGTCTTTAATTTCCATTTGACTTCTAGATTCTTCTAAAACCTTTAAGTAAGTTTTGTTTACTTAAAAGGGTGTCAAATAATTCATCTTGAATTATTTGGAAAAGTTTTTAATAAAATTTATTAATCATTTAAGATTGGGTATTTGTTTTAATTCCAATGGAATTTAATATGGTTTTATTTCCATAATTTTATTTGGAAGTTTTCTTTAATCTTATTTAAGTTGAATGAAACAACTTTTATTTCATTTGGGTAAATTCCAAAATACTATTTTCTCAAGAATTATATATTTATTCTTATTAGAGATTTGTCTTTATAAAATAGGGATAGAATGGTTATTGACATTTTATTTTATTTTGGAAATTTCTTTATCCTTTTATCTTATTTGGATTTGGATTCTATTCATTCCATTTTCTCAATAGATTTGGCCAAGATTTGATTTGGTCTTTAAATATTCTTTATTTAATAATTCACATCCTTTTATTTATAGATCCAAACTAGGTGATTCCAATTTGTAAAATCTTGCTTAATATTTGTTTGTCTTTTTAAATGTCTTTTAGGATTATTTGCTCACCATTTGGTTTGGATTTTGGTCAGATTCTTTATTAGCTTTGGAAATTACTTTTCCTTATCTTATTAAATTCATAAGATTTTATCTATGGTTCCAAATTAAGTGAAACCAATTTCTATTGTTTTATAATATTTCTATTTGTCTTTCTTGATCATTTGTAAATGTTTGTTGACAAGATTTTATATGGATCAAATCCATAGGCTTGGATATAACTTGGAAATGATTTTATTCCATTAGGGTTTCAGGGTTTGGTTTTATTTTCCAAGTGTTTAAATTCCCAGATGCATTTCATGAGGAATGCATTTCTCTTGATTTGGATTTTCTTGAATTCAAACTTTAATTAAAGTTTGTTCAAGATGGGATTTTAAGTTTCCATTTAGAAACAAAAGTTTCTTTTCACCCTGATTTTCAACAAAAATTTTATTTTGTTTATTTATTTTCACATTACAAGATTTGGAAAATCTTGGGATGTGACAGTTTGGAGCTCCTCCAACTAACAGCTGCTCCATTCATGAGAAACACGTACCCGTATTGAGACTTATCCAGATCGGTGTCGAAGCTAGCGTCGACATAACAGTTAGCGACGAGCTCATCTTCACTCCATACACGAGAAACATGTCCCTAGTCCTTCTTAAGTACTTAAGGATTCTTGACCGCTATCCAGTGTTCCGAACCTATATCAAATTGGTACCTGCTAGTCAAACTAATATCATCTGCCACATCCGGTCTTGTACATAGCATGGCATACATAATAGAGCCTATGGCTGAGGCATCGGGGATCTTATCCATTATCTCTATCTCTCTTCTGCTGTAGCCAGACTTTGAGTCTTACTCAATGTCTTGCCTTGGAACATAGGTAAGAACCCTTTCTTACTTACGTCCAATTTAAACTTCTTTAAAATCAAATCAATGTATGTACTTTGTGAATGCCCAATTAGACGTCTTGATCTATCTCTACAGATCTTGATGCCTAGTATGTATGATGTTTCACCAAGGTCCTTCATCGAAAATTTGTTGTTTAGATAACTTTTAACATTATTTAAAATATCTATATCATTTACAATCAATAATATGTCATCCACATATAGTATTAGATATGCCACAGAGGTCCCACTCACTTTCTTGCAAAATACAATCTTCTCCATAAGTTTGGACAAATCCAAAACCTATGATCATGATATGTTGGAAACGTATCTATAATTTTTGATGCTCCATGCTTGTTTAGTATCTACTTTGCTTTACTTCTCCACACTTTGAGGTGATTTTTACATGTTTTCTGGTACTAACCTATTAACAAGTTGCAACAGTGCCAGATGCCTGTTTTCTGCTGTTTTTGGTTTCAGAAAAGTTAGTAAAGAAATATTCTCGAAATTGGACGGGACAAATGTCAAAGTCAATTACTTTCTGTGGAACAAGAAGTCCAGAGGGGAGCCAGAGGGGCCAGACCCACCCTAGGCATGGGTGGGCCCCATCCCGCGCATGGCTAGGGTTTGGCGCCCCTGTCCGCCGCCTCGGCCTCCCCCTTCGCCTATCAGAATCCCCCGATGCAAAAACCCTAAGGACCCGATCAAATATCCATGAAACCGTCTGTAGCCGCCGCCACCATTGTCCCTAGATTAGGGGGGATCTGAAGTTCTTCCCGGCACCCTCTGGAGGGGAGATCATCCCGGAGGCCTTCTCTCCAGTATGATGCGTGAGTAGTTCCACCTTGGACTATGGGTCCATGTAGTAGCTAGATGGTTGTATCTCCTCCTTTGTGCTTTCATGTATAGATCTTGTGAGCTCCGTTCATGATCAAGATCTAATCTATTTGTAATCATGCATGTTGTGTTTGCGAGGATATGATGGATATTGAGATTATTATTTTGGTTTGATTAATGGTTTTGTCTTTATGATTCTATCATGTCTGTGTTGTTTGTGATCTTGCATGCTCTCCGTTGTTAGTAGCTATCTTGGCCAAGTAGTTGCTAGTGACTCCAAGAGGGGGTATTTATGCTCGATAGTGGGTTTATGCCTCTAGTTTCCAAGGGAAGTGACAGAAATCTCTCCGGTTGTAGATGTGCTGTTGCCACTAGGGAGAAAACAACGGTCGCTTGTTCATGGAACATGTGGACTATTTACCTTACACACTTTGCTTAAAGAAGTTGTCTATTGCTTGCAACTTGATACTAGAGGGGGTTCAGATGATAACCTGAAGGTGGAATTCTAGTCATGGATGCAGTTGGATGGCGGTCTATGTATCTTGTTGTATTGCCCAATCGAATCTCATAGGATCTTTCTGACTAGTAATTGCATTGTTATACCTTGCTCAGTTCCTGTCAATTGCCCTACTGTAATTTGTTTACCCTTCATGCCATGTTGTTTATCTAAGGAGAGCACCTCTAGTGAACTATGGACTCCGGTCCAATCTTTACCATTGATACATCTTCCACTGTTACTTGTTTACTTGCTGCAAACCATTACCTTCCACATCATACGTTTAATCCTTTGTTACAGCAAACCGGTGAGCTTGAAAACCTCACTGATTTGTTGGGCCAAAGTCTTGAGTTTGTGTTGTTTGCAACACCGTGTGACGTTTCCTTCCTCCTTCTGGTTCGATAACCTCGGTCTCAACTGAGGGAAAACTTGCTGCTTGCTATTCACACCCTATGCTTGGGGTTACCAATGAAGTGCCGCGTCGAGCATCATCAAGGCTTTTCTGGCGCCGTTGCCGGGGAGGCTAAGGACTTCTTCACAAGGGAGTCCTTCACTTCCTTTCTATTTACTTTGTTTTTAGTTTGCTTTATTTCTTTTTCTTGGTTTTGTTTGCCTCTTTTCAAAAAACCCCCAAAAAATTAGTCTAGTTTGGTTTGCTTGCTTTTTTCAAAAACACAAAAAAATTAGTTCCTGCTCTAGCTTCTACTACTGTTTTTGGCTTGCCCACGTTTGCCAAAATGAACTCTGCTGAGAACACCAAGTTGTGTGACTTCGCTAGCACCAACAACAATGATTTCCTAAGCACTCCTATTGCTCCACCTACTCCTGATGCTACCTTTTATGAAATTAAGCCTCCTTTGTTGAATCTTGTGATGAGAGAGCAATTTTCTGGTGCTGGTTCTGATGATCCTGCTGCCCATCTCAATAGCTTTGTTGAAATTGTGAGATGCAAAAGTATAAGGATGTAGATAGAGATATTAATAAGCTCAAGCTTTTTCCTTTCTCCTTGAGGGGAAAAGCAAAAGAATGGTTGCTTTTTTTGCCTAAAAATAGTATTGATTCTTGGACTAAGTGCAAATATGCTTTTATTGGAAAGTACTATCCTCCTGCTAAGATTATATCTATGAGAAGTGACATTATGAAATTTAAACAACATGATAGTGAACATGTTGCTCCAGCTTGGGAAATAATGAAGTATTTGGTTAAAAATTGCCCTACTCATGGACTCACTGCTTGGATGATTATCCAGACTTTTTATGCAGGTTTGAACTTCTCCTCAAGAAATCTGTTGGATTCAGCTGCGGGAGGTACCTTTATGGGCCTCACTTTGGGTGCTGCAACAAGGCTCCTTGATAATATGATGGTTAACTACTCTGAATGGCATGTTGAGAGAGCTCCACATGGTAAGAAGGTAAATTCTGTTGAGTAAACTTCCTCTTTGAGTGAAAAGATTGATGTTATTATGGCTATGCTTGTTAATGTGAAATCTCCTCTAGATCCTAATAGTGTTCCTTTAGCCTCTTTGGTTGCTCAAGAAGATCAAGTTGATGTGAACTTCATTAGAAACAACAATTTCAACAACAATGCCTATAGGAATAATTTTGGTAGCAACAACAATTATAGGCCTTATCCTCCTAATAATGGCAATTCCTATGAAGCTCTTACAATAATGCTAGGGGTGCCCCCTCTGAACTTGAATTCATGCTCAAAGACTTTATTAGTAAGCAAACCACTTTCAATAAGACTATAGAGGAAAATCTTTTAACTGTTGAGAAAAATATATCCTCTTTGTCTGAAGCTCAGTCTTCCTTGATTAATAAAATGGTTGCTAAACCTGAAACCATGGAAAACACCTTTGCTACTGCTCATGCCATACAAGTTATTATTGATGAAAATGTTAGGCTGTTAACTCAACTTCATGCTAAGTGGGAAAGGGAAGCTGAAATTGATAGAAACAATAGTGTGTGCACCATCACCACTAAACCACAAGTAGTCCCTATTCCTACTCGTACTATGCCTAAGCCTATTGAGCCTACTACTAGTGATGCCAAGTTTGACTTTGATATTGATGGTTGCAATATTTCTGAATTGATTATGTTCTTGCAAAAGCTTGCTAGAAGTCCTGATGCTAGTGATATGCATGTTGCCTTTACCAAACACATTATAGATGCTCTTGTTAAGATTAAGGAAGAGAAGCTAAAACATAAAGCTTCTATTCCTAGGAAAGTAGAAGATAGTTGGGAACCCATTATTAATATGCAAGTGAATGGCTTTGACCTCAAAGCTTCATGTGATCTTGGTTCTAGTGTCTCATTTATGCCTAGGAAGATTTATGAAATGCTTGATTTGCCACCTTTGGAAGATTGTTATTTGGATGTCCCACTCAATGACAATGCTAAGAAGAAACTCATGGGGAGTATTAATGATGTTTCATCATGGTTAACAATGCTTATATCCCTGTTGATTTCTATGTTTTGGATGTTGAATACAATGCTTCTTGCCCTATTACTTTGGGAAGACCTTTTCTTAGAACAGTTGGTGCCATCATTAATATGAAAGAAGTGTAACATCCCAAAATTATCCTAATTTTGGAATATTAAAATAAGAATTAATGAGTTGATTGAATTGTTTGACCTTGTTGAAATTTGTTTTAAAAGAAACTTTTAGGGATTATTCAAACTTTCCTAAGCCACATTAAAAAAATAAATGGATTGTCATAAAATCCAAAAAACATTGTGTTGCATTGCATCATGGCATCTCATACAAACCCTCGTTCAAAATCTGGTGTCAAAACCCTAATTGCAATCCACTTATGAATGCTCCTAAAAGAAAAATACTTTTGGTATATTTGATCGAAAGGAATATTGTTCGTGAGATACTACTAAACAAATCTGAAAATTACCAAACCAAAAACCCTATTTTGAATCCTCCAAAATTGCAAATAAAGAAATGTATGAGAATGGTTTTTTTTGACAATTTAAAACTTGCACAAAGTTATTCTTTATACACAATAAAATGTGTATTTTTAATTTAGAAAAATTTAGAAATTGATTTGGATTCATTTGGATTCCTAAAACTCAAATTATAGAGTAAATACTAAAAACAGAAAACAAATAAAGCAAAAAGCTAAACCTAAATTCTATCCTACCCGGCGGCCCAGCCCACCCATCCTCCTTCCCTTATCTACCGCCCACTCCCCGCCCGCGAGCAGCGCCTAGTGCAGTAGCGCGCTGGGCCGACCCACAATAGACTGCCCGCTCCCCTTTCCCCTCTCGCTGACGATAGGACCCCACCCCGCCTCCTTCAACCTCGCGACGGAGGCCGCGTTCCACACGGGAGAAACTTCCGAACCAAAATCCATACGATTCAGCGCAGATGTTTGCCCTTCCGCCAAGTTTTCTCCCCTATATAATTACCCCTCTATCTTTCTTGCAATTTTCGTGATTTTTTGCAAACCCTAGTTTCCTCAGATTGAAATCCCGATCTCGCCGGAAGTCCCCTCCACCGCCGAGCACGAGAAGAGGTTTTCGAGCACCCCTCGCCTCCCTTCTTCTTCCCGAGCTACTCCCCGTCCTCACCCGATTCTTATCATCTAATTTCCCCTTGTGCAGCAGCCCCGGAGCACCTCCAATTCCTCACCGGAGCATCGTCATCGTCCGTCGCCTCCATCCGCCTGTCGTAGTCGCTGCAGGAAGAGAGCGACGAGTTTGTTTGCTCCATCGAGACCCCCTTCCTCGCACGCTTCTCATGGTAGTATTCTCCATCGCCGGTGACCCCTGGAGGGCTCTCCGCCATCGACGTCCGACCGTCACCCGCCGCCACTGACCTCCAACACACGGTGAGCCCTTGAGGATTTGGCTCCCAGCCACCGGACCTGATCTGGATGATCCATATTAGATCGTCGACCCAAAGGGTACCGACCAATCACAGTACGCCGCGTGGCATCTGCGTCAACAGGCGCCAGTTAGCGCACCGTCACCACTCCGTCAACGCCAGGTCAGCAGCAGCCGTCCCATTCACCGTAGAATATTCCCTGGCATATTCCCCTTTTGAGTTGATAATGAATTAAAAATGCAGAAAATAGATAGATCTTGGGAAATTCATAATAAAAGATATATATATATATCCAAAAATAGCAAATAATATATCTATGGATTCAGAAAATTATGTAGAATATTAATACATGATTAGATCTAACTCTTACAGTATAGTTTTATGGAAATAATTTAAATGGTTTAAGACTAAATAAATCATAATAAATTATTTATAGATCCAAAAAATGCAAATAAGGTATATATGGATTCATAATTTAATATACGACATTAGTATACTATTAGATAAATTTTGAAATATAAAAATTGCTGTAGTAATTTAATTACTTTTAATGTCTATTTAAATTATTAAATTCATAATAAATTATTTATAGATCGAAAATAAATAAATAATATGGCTATGGTTTCACAAATGCTCGAGGAATATGGATCTGGTCTTAGACATAATTTTTGATGAAGTAAATATTTTAAATGAATTAAACTCTATTAAATAGTAATTAAATCATAGAAAAAGATTTACAACTCAGATTAGGGTGAATCCAATTTCTACCGGTTCGTATTAATATCCTCTATCCAGTAAAACTGAGAACCAAATTTAATTAGACAATTAGGATAGAAGTTACAACAAAACTATTAAAACCTTTTTTTGGCAACCAACATTTAATGACAAATACCCTACTGCATTAAATGATCTCATACATGGATCATATGATCTTTTGAAATTCAAAGAACTAAATATAACCATTATGACATTAAACCATCATGCATGTTTATGATCATCCTTGTTGTGTTTGCTATGTTTGCACTTGTTTTGGTTGGTATTACCTTGTCCTCGCATTAGATTGTTCCGAGAGTGCGACTGCTACGGAGAAATACAATCAACACCCATATTATCAACATAAGGCAAGTTACACCACTTGTTCATATTTTTGTCCCAGTTTTGTCTATGCATGTTTTGATCTATAAATTCTATAGACCGCATGTGTAGGATGTTCTAGTAGAATTTCTTAGTATTATTTTGCAAGTGCGATGATTTTTTAGTATGCCATGAGTAGTTCTATACCTAGGATTTTCCCCTCCTAATAGGTTACCCCTGTTTTTTCTAAGTATTCGCTATGCTATATATATATATATATATAAAGTACCGTTGGGGGATTCGAAAGACAAGAAAGTTTCTAAGTATAAAGGCTCTCTTGAGCGATCTTTTATTCTCAAATCTACTTCAAAATAAAACTAAGTTTTCTTCTGGGCGGAATGGTTGTCGGGACAATGAGTGAGATTTCGGTGGAGGACGGCCGCCGAGGAATCAAAGAAGTCTGCCATGTTTTAGAATCCAGAAGCTTCCAGTGCAACCACAATACATATGGGCTCTGTCTTGGCCTAGCACTTAGTGGGAAACCTTACCTGAGTACCAACATTTGGAGGTTCTTGGCACGGTTGGATTCAGAAGGTAGAGGGGCTACTAAGGGAAAGCCTCACCATGGTCTTGTCTGTAAAAGGACTTGATCATGTATCTTGGGTAAATTACACAAACTCTCGAGAGTAATCAATCTGATCGATCAGCCGTGTTCACGGAAACAGAACAACATTGAGCATCTGAAGGATGGAGCCTCTAAAGGATCTTCCTCTCTCCTTTCTAAACAAAGTTTTGAAACCCCATGGCGTAAGTAATATTGCCAATGGGTGGGATTTTGGGACTTGGTGAGTAATATCCAAGTGTTTGGTTGTTTGGACACCTGGTGAGTAATATCCTCGTGTGCCATTCGACCCTATATTACTTAAGAAAATGTTTACAAAGTAGGGTAAAACTCTCTCTCTTTTCTCCATACTTAGAGAAAATTAGCTTTATGCAATGAACTCCAAATCCTAAACTAGCATTGCATGTAGAGTTAGTATTTCCTTCCTTGGTTTAATTTGCCAATACATTCAAAGTATTGACCCTACTTGTTGGCTGCAAGTTTCATGTGCAGAATTTCGAAGATCGTTGAAAGGTGCTCTAGGATCATGGGTCTTCACTCAACCTGCCTGTGGCGTTGATGGGACTCCAAGTTGTATAAATATCGCTTATGTTGTAATGATGTAAACTCTGGATTATTTGATTCATGTAATAAATACTTGTGTTTTACATGATATTTCATCGACTGTGAGTGCTAGCTATTGATCCAGGGCCTAGCTTGTTAATCACAGGGACTTAGGATCTTTATCGATCCGAGGTCACTACAAGAAGGCACCATTAAATATAATTTTCCATTCAAGAAAGGTATTGAACACTTCCCAATGAGAAGATAGAAGTTTCTCTTTGCTCCCCCTTTGAAAGCAAGGTTTGATGTTAATGCTTCTTCATTTGAAAATACTTGATTCTTCTTGCTTCTTGTGCCTAACTTAAAGGCGTTAAAGAAAAGTACTTGTTGGGAGATAGCCTAAGAGTTTCCTTGAGTCTTGGAAGTTATTACTTCAGTAATGACCTCTTCTTATCCTTTTTGTTTGATTTTTGTGCCAAGAATAACCTCTAATGAGAGGGAAGTAAGATTTGAAGAGTTGCTGTCCCGAAACAGATTTCTGTTCTCCACCAAAAAAAATTGTGAGGAGGATATATAACTCAGATTGAGCTCAAAATTTACGGATAAATCCCCAAGTATGTTAGATAACTTTAGTTAGTTCAACACTTTTTGATTTGAGTAATATAAGATGTTCGAAAAAATCAGATTCTACCTGCTGGTCTGTTTTCATAGATTTCTGCCATTATTTGCATTTGCTTCTTATTGGTTCCTTTTTTAGTTCTCTTTAGGTGAATTGAGATTTTTGAAGGAGTTACTACAGTAGCTTGTGTTTTTAGTGAAAATCCTTGCTGTTCCAAAGCTTTCTCAGAGGTCTAATATCTTTTGAATACACTAATGTTGCTAATGAAGATTGTGTGAAGGAAAATTTTCAAGTGTAGAGAGAGAATGATGCAATGAGATGAAGAATGGACAAAAGATGAAGCTTGGGGATGCCACCATGGTGTCACCCCAAGAGATATCCAAGAGGTACAAGCGTCAAAGCTTGGGGATGCCCAAGGCATCCCCTTCTTCATCAATAAAAAGCTTAGGTCTGTCTAGACACTTTGTTTTTATTGTTTCATGCATAGTTGTGTTGTTCTTGGAGCATCTTAGTTTTCGTTTGCTTAGTTTGTTTAGTTTTTTTAAGTAGTTTGGACCCCCGTTCTCGCTGTGTTGTTTTGCAAATAAGTTTGCTTGGTGTTGGAAAGGAGTAGTAAGTTTTTGCTTGAAGTGCAAGAGGAGCTTGCATTGACTGTGACTTAGACCTTAGCATGATATACTAGGTGTTGTTTTGACCTTATGCTTAGTTATTATTTATGTAGCATGTATTGTTCCAAACAATTGGTATTGCTTAGTGTGCCTTTAAGAAATTATGCGTTGTTTTATCATGCAAAAGCATAGTATTGCGGTATTCTCCTTTGATGTTTTGATTGGGTTGACTTGGCACATGCTCACACCATGTTACGACTCTCACAAGTCACCATTAGCCTCTATGATAATTTAGTCCTTGACTTGTAGGACCACTCTTTGCTTTGATTAGTATGCTTTGTTGCATTGCATGATTATGGCCATTATTGTTCTCTTAGTTGGTTGCTCCCAGTATTTTGCTAGCCTCCACTTGTATGAGTAAGTTCTACTCATGCCTCCAACTCCCAAGAAACCAAGTTTATCCAAAGTGTCCACTATAAACTCCTATGCATGGTGTGTTACACCATTCCAAGTATATTCTTGTTTTCATCTATCTTCCAATTAAAAACTATTTTGTTATGTGAAAACTTAGTGATTAAAGCCCTCATGAACTTGATGGCACACTTTATTCTTTGCCCCTAATAAACTTGAACCATTGTGACAGCTTTTTTGTATATGCTTGCACTTATAAGTTGGAATTAGCAGAACCGTGGTGTCACGGGGAACATTTTCAACATTGCACTTGTACCTTGTTGTACTCAGTTGATATCATGTTCTTTTGTCTATGTGTGGCATCCCGCAAAACCACTACTAGAAAATCGCGTTGTTTTTGTGCATTGCATCATCATTACATCATCATGCATATTAATTTTACCTGAAACTATGTTGCGAAAGACTATGGTTTTCCGAAACTAGCCCTCCTCCTATTTCAAATTAAACCCCGGCTGCGTCCGGATATTTTGTTTGTCTAAAAACTAGTTACAAAATGTATTGCAAATTAAATAAAATGTTAAATTATTTTAGTGGGGGCAGTCGAACGGGCCAAATCGACCCGAACGACCACCCCGTACAAACAGATCGGTCCACCCCTTAATCCTATTTCTACCCAGTCCTATCTACCCACCCCCTAGCCACATCACTCCTTCCAATCAGTGCTCGCCACGTCAGCTTGTCCCAAATCCCGACCAACCACCTTCTGCCACCTAGTCCCACCCCTGGACCCCTCTGCCCCAGCCCATCCTCTCTCTCCCACCCACCTGCCGTTTTCCCGCTCACCCCGCCTGCCCTGCCTGTTTCCACCCACCTGGGCGCGCCCTCCCACACCCGCTGCCACCCTGGGCCCGCGCCCCCACCTGCCAGCTACTCCCTCTATTCCCGTGTCTGGCCCCACACCGTGTCCCACCCCACCGACAACCGCCCTCTCCTCTCTCCTCCCTCCCCCGCTCGCACCCGTCCGCCCCGCTCACGCCATCTCCTCCAGCCCCCGCCGGCGCCTCCCCGCACCCTCCCTCTCCGGCGAGCCCCCTCCGGCCTTCACCAGCACCGCGCCGCGCGCGACGCCTTCTCCCCTGTCCTTCTTCCCCGGCTCGCCCCGCTCCCCTCACCTCTGTCGCCGGGCTCCTCCTCCCTCCTAGCTTCCCCGACGCAGCCGCCGCCGCTCCTCCGAGCTCGCCCTCGCCCTCCTCCCGCTGCACCTCCCGCCGCGCCTCCGCGAGCCCCCGCTCTGCTCTGCCCGCCTCCGCGCCGCCGTTCGCCGCGCCGCCGCTCAAGCTCCCTCCCCCCTCCAGCCTGCGCCGCCCCGACCTCTGCTCCTCCTCCTCCCCGCCGCGGCAAGCCCCACCGCAGCGACCTCCGGCTCCGCCTCGTCCCTGCACCGCCCACCACCGCGCCTCCCCTCCCCGAGCGTCGCCGCCATCGCCGGCCTCGCCCGCCGTTCGCCGCACGGCCCTCTCCGGTCCGAGCCGCCGTCCGCCCCAAGCCGAGCCCCCGCCGCCGACAGCGGGCCCGTGTCGCCTGCCTCCCGCGCCGCCGGCCGCGACGCTCGCCACCGGCCCCGGCCTGCGCGCCTCTGGCCGCGACCACCCTCTCCCCGTCGCTCCCGCACCTGCCTCGACGTGCCCATGCCCTTCTCCGTCGCCGGCAGCCGCCGTTGTGGCCGCCTTCCGAAGCCCATGCCCGCTTGGGTGTTGGGGCCTCACAGCGCCCTCCTGCCTCCTTGCTCCCTGTGGTGGTGTGGTGTTGCATAGATGAAGACGTGGGAAGATAGGGGACGCACAACATCGGTTGCATCGGCTACTTCTACACCAAGGATTATCCAAGCTCGCAAACTGGTCTGGAATTCCAAGATCCTCGCCGGAAACCACAAGACCGACACGAGTCACGAACCGGGGATCTACGCAAGACCACGGCGCCGGAACCGGAAACCGAACCTCGACGCGCCAAGTCGCCGAGGCCCCGTCCCCGAAGGCCTCCGACAGGGAACCGACAAGATCTGCATCACGGACGCACCACGGACACGGAGGAACCCTCGGACGCCAAGATCTTCTCCACGGAACATCGGGAACTCCCCTCGGACGCCATGACCTCCTTCAAGGACCCGATGGCCGAGACCCTGAAGACCGATCTAGAGCGCCAACGCCTTCGCATGGAGTCGGCAAGATCATCCGAAAACACCAAGATCTACTGCGCGGGCCCGACAAGATCGACACCAACCGGGGCGAATCCGATGCCCCGACGCCAGAACAAGTACTTCCTCCCGAAACGCCAAGAACTCCGCGTGAGACGTCAAGACCGACAACACGATCCGAAGACCACGGGATGCCAAGATCTACCCCGTTATCTGAGGACGCTCCCATCGAACGTCGCCCCGTCGAACCCTGAACCCTGAGACCAACCCCGAACCCCGGAACCCCAAGACCGTCGAGACCCCTCAATGTGTGAACCCCTTCCCGAAACCCTATTTTATAACATAATACAACTTGTCGCATATTAATTGTTCTTGCATGCATATTTGTGTGGTTGGGGGCCTCAGGCCGATTCACCTCATAATTAAATATGGGGCCCATATGCGGGCAAATCTAGCCTTATATTGGCCTCATTTAAACTTGTGTAGCGAACCGGTGATATATTCTGCCTTGTTAAACAACATTTAAATTGCGGGGGTTCTAAATAACTTAAACCTAGTAATAAATTGTCGGGACCCCGGTTCCACTTAATATGACCTAACTGCATCGCACTTCTGCCATGTCATACATCATACATGCATCATGCCGATCTTCTGCCGTGTATTAAATATTGCATCCGGTGTTTCTTCCAGTGTTTTGCTTCTTCGCGGATTAGGCCGTTGAGTTGATGTGAGCTTCGCCCCGATCTTCGGATGAATCTTCGGCAATGCTTTCAGGCGAGCATCTCCCCCTTTCTACCTATCTTACTTTTATAGTATTTATTCCCTCCTGTTGATCTATTGCTATCTGTGTTGCGATGCTTTAGTTTTCGCACCTGTGAAATACCGTGTAGCCCTATATTGCCTTGGACACATCCTATTACCTGTTGTTTGGTAGATAGTTGGACTTGCGCGTCGTAGTCGCTCGCTCAAGTGCTGTCGCGTGTCGTCCAGTGCCACAGTTGATGATGTATTGCCGCATGTTGTTGTTGGAGATGATCCTAGTTTTACTTATCGTTCACTTTAATTCCTGTTTAACAACTAAAATTGAAGTAAGCAGAGGCATCGGTGGGTGATAGAAAATATTTGGTTTCCGAACGCCCACTTGTGTCCCGTAGGACCCCGAGTACTTGATACTTGTTCCTTGATTTATCGCGCTATCCACATCCGGGAGGTATATGAGACCCCCCTGAGCCAGAGCTTGATTCAGTCTTATTTCTTGGGGCCACAAACTAGTTTGAGGTTTTATTTACGATCCTGTACTTATGCCATGCTACTTATGTATTTACGATTGTGCGAGGAGCACACTGTACTGTTTAGGTAAGCGGAGTGATTACGCGGTATCGACACCCCGAGTTTTCGGGTTCCCAGTCGCTTACAGCCATTGTCGCAAACCTTGAATCCGTCTCGGAGCTTGCTTACTTCGTTGCGGGTAGACTCCAAGGGGTGGCCCCCTGAAATATTTCTGAATCCTGTGATTGTTCAGTCGTGAAAGCCTCGTTGGGTTTTGATTTGGTTTTTCCGAGGTTGATCGAGCGTGTGTTGCTATTGGTGCACCCTGGCCGGGTAAAACTTTCTGAAAGCCGTGTCCGCGGATATGGACGACTTGGAGCACAGTATCTCGACCATAGACAAGCATAACTAAAGTTTATTGCTCTAAATTTGACTTTATAATGACTAGTAATCAGCTTCACTATAACGGAATGGCTAAATAATACTGCCCACAATGGCTTGTTTGGAGTGTCGCTTGCGACCCTTGCACCTGACTAGTAAGTATTGCAACTACAACGGAATGGCTAAATAAAGGTACCAACAACTGCTGGGTTTTGGGTTATCTCATGCTAATTGTATCTGACTAGTAAGTGATGCTACTACAACGGAATGTTTAACTAAAACGGCCCACTGCTTATTTTATCAGGATGATTATCTGCACCTGACTAGTAATTGCTGCAACGATAACTGAATAAATAAAACTGCCAACTGTGTGAGTTCCTCGGTTGACTTCCTCGTTTGGTCTCGAGGGGGAATACCAGGAAGGGATTGTTTGGTGTTAGTATCAGTCTGGTTCCGGATAGGTTTTTCTTACCCCTCTCTGATAGTCGCCAGTTGTATCGAGTCTCTATAGGTTGTTTAGTGCATGCTGCCGCTACCGCTCAGTCCACCATACCTATGTAGGCGAGGACCGCCGAATTCTAGCCTCGCCGTGTACTGGCCTCAGTACTGACGCTCCTCTTTTTCCTTTGCCCTTTGTCGGCACCCCTTTTGTCTAAGCAGGTTTCGAGATCGACGTCGTTAGCAGGGTTACCCTTCCGGCTTGGCCTGGGCAGGGTTATGGACGCCATTGGTTATTCTTCAGGGCTCTTAGCCCCATTTGCATCTTGTCCGTAGTCGGACGCTGTATCGTTTACAGGTGATTTGGATCTTTGTATATTATCTCGGTATTCTTGGCTCGTTGAGTCGCTGTTCTATATATCTGTTCTGTGGGTCCCATCGAGGACTGTTGTGTAATGTTATTACTTCGTTTTCCACCCGCACGAAAGTGCCTGGTGGGCACCTTTGAATCGTTTCTATGCGGGTTTGGCGAGTTTCGCTAAAACTTGCATAGGGTCGATTCTGAGGGTGTTACAGAGTGGTATCAGAGCACAGCAGTTGCGATACCCCACAAGTCCAGCCTGTAGGATAACCTAGCTAACGGCCGAAGTAGAGTGTCAAAACTATTTTGAAAAACCGGTTGGATAGTTCTCGCTAGGTCTGAATTTACTTCTTACCCTCTGTTATTCTCCTCTTATCTCGACGTGTTTTGAATCCGCTCTCGTCTCTTTCTTCGAGTCCAGGAATTCTCGTGGTTGGGTTTCCGTCGTGCCTTCAGGGTTTCGCTTCCTTCTTTGATAACGGTGTTCTACCGTCCGGTGTTCACGCTGCCTGATGAATCCGTCTGCTGTGGTATCATTCTTTGTTCCTTGTTTGTGCTATCCGGTGTTTCCCGACGCGACGACATCATCTACGCCCGATCCGATGCAGAGTCTGCATCACTCCTTTGTTTCCGAACCTCGCTTGTCGAGATCTTCAGTCTAATTCCGAGAGTTGGTTGCATAATCCGCCGATTCGTGTGCAGAGTAATGGTTTGGGTGCGCGATGGACTGATCACCATCCGACTACTCTTATCATTCGCTCTTGTACATCGAATCAGTGGATCCAGCAGTTTACTTCGTCCACGGAAGTTAGGGGTGGCTTTATTTGCTGATACCTCTACCTTCGACCTTTTTGTTTCCGGAGTGCTCTCTCGACGATCACGGACAACGACCTCATGTTAGTGGTGTCGCGAAGATCTACACGATGCGAGAAGACGCAGATCGCCGACCTTCTTTCCGGTACCATGAGGCGGATCTCGAGGGCGAGATCCATTGTTAGTGGTGTCGAATTGTGGCATCCCGCAAAACCACTACTAGAAAATCGCGTTGTTTTTGTGCATTGCATCATCATTACATCATCATGCATATTAATTTTACCTGAAACTATGTTGCGAAAGACTATGGTTTTCCGAAACTAGCCCTCCTTCTATTTCAAATTAAACCCCGGCTGCGTCCGGATATTTTGTTTGTCTAAAAACTAGTTACAAAATGTATTGCAAATTAAATAAAATGTTAAATTATTTTAGTGGGGGCAGTCGAACGGGCCAAATCGACCCGAACGACCACCCCGTACAAACAGATCGGTCCACCCCTTAATCCTATTTCTACCCAGTCCTATCTACCCACCCCCTAGCCACATCACTCCTTCCAATCAGTGCTCGCCACGTCAGCTTGTCCCAAATCCCCACCAACCACCTTCTACCACCTAGTCCCACCCCTGGACCCCTCTGCCCCAGCCCATCCTCTCTCTCCCACCCACCTGCCGTTTTCCCGCTCACCCCGCCTGCCCTGCCTGTTTCCACCCACCTGGGCGCGCCCTCCCACACCCGCTGCCACCCTGGGCCCGCGCCCCCACCTGCTAGCTACTCGCTCTATTCCCGCGTCTGGCCCCATACCGTGGCCCACCCCACCGACAACCGCCCTCTCCTCTCTCGTCCCTCCCCCGCTCGCACCCGTCCGCCCCGCTCACGCCATCTCCTCCAGCCCCCGCCGGCGCCTCCCCGCACCCTCCCTCTCCGGCGAGCCCCCTCCGGCCTTCACCAGCACCGCGCCGCGCGCGACGCCTTCTCCATGTCCTTCTTCCCCGGCTCGCCCCGCTCCCCTCACCTCTGTCGCTGGGCTCCTCCTTCCTCCTAGCTTCCCCGACGCAGCCGCCGCCGCTCCTCCGAGCTCGCCCTCGCCCTCCTCCCGCTGCACCTCCCGCCGCGCCTCCGCGAGCCCCCGCTCTGCTCCGCCCGCCTCCGCGCCGCCGTTCGCCGCGCCGCCGCTCAAGCTCCCTCCCCCCTCCAGCCTGCGCCGCCCCGACCTCTGCTCCTCCTCCTCCCCGCCGCGGCAAGCCCCACCGCAGCGACCTCCGGCTCCGCCTCGTCCCAGCACCGCCCACCACCGCGCCTCCCCTCCCCGAGCGTCGCCGCCATCGCCGGCCTCGCCCGCCGTTCTCCGCGCGGCCCTCTCCGGTCCGAGCCGCCGTCCGCCCCAAGCCGAGCCCCCGCCGCCGACAGCGGGCCCGTGTCGCCTGTCTCCCGCGCCGCCGGCCGCGACGCTCGCCACCGGCCCCGGCCTGCGCGCCTCTGGCCGCGGCCACCCTCTCCCCGTCGCTCCCGCACCTGCCCCGACGTGCCCATTCCCTTCTCCGTCGCCGGCAGCCGCCGTTGTGGCCGCCTTCCGAAGCCCATGCCCGCTTGGGTGTTGGGGCCTCACAGCGCCCTCCTGCCTCCTTGCTCCCTGTGGTGGTGTGGTGTTGCATAGATGAAGACGTGGGAAGACAGGGGACGCACAACATCGGTTGCATCGGCTACTTCTACACCAAGGATTATCCAAGCTCGCAAACTGGTCTGGAATTCCAAGATCCTCGCCGGAAACCACAAGACCGACACGAGTCACGAACCGGGGATCTACGCAAGACCACGGCGCCGGAACCGGAAACCGAACCTCGACGCGCCAAGTCGCCGAGACCCCGTCCCCGAAGGCCTCCGACAGGGAACCGACAAAATCTGCATCACGGACGCACCACGGACACGGAGGAACCCTCGGACGCCAAGATCTTCTCCACGGAACATCGGGAACTCCCCTCGGACGCCATGACCTCCTTCAAGGACCCGATGGCCGAGACCCTGAAGACCGATCTAGAGCGCCAACGCCTTCACATGGAGTCGGCAAGATCATCCGGAAACACCAAGATCTACTGCGCGGGCCCGACAAGATCGACACCAACCGGGGCGAATCCGATGCCCCGACGCCAGAACAAGTACTTCCTCCCGAAACGCCAAGAACTCCGCGTGAGACGTCAAGACCGACAACACGATCCGAAGACCACGGGACGCCAAGATCTACCCCGTTATCTGAGGACGCTCCCATCGAACCTCGCCCCGTCGAACCCTGAACCCTGAGACCAACCCCGAACCCCGGAACCCCAAGACCGTCGAGACCCCTCAATGTGTGAACCCCTTCCCGAAACCCTATTTTATAACATAATACAACTTGTCGCATATTAATTGTTCTTGCATGCATATTTGTGTGGTTGGGGGCCTCAGGCCGATTCACCTCATAATTAAATATGGGGCCCATATGCGGGCAAATCTAGCCTTATATTGGCCTCATTTAAACTTGTGTAGCGAACCGGTGATATATTCTGCCTTGTTAAACAACATTTAAATTGCGGGGGTTCTAAATAACTTAAACCTAGTAATAAATTGTCGGGACCCCGGTTCCACTTAATATGACCTAACTGCATCGCACTTCTGCCATGTCATACATCATACATGCATCATGCCGATCTTCTGCCGTGTATTAAATATTGCATCCGGTGTTTCTTCCAGTGTTTTGCTTCTTCGCGGATTAGGCCGTTGAGTTGATGTGAGCTTCGCCCCGATCTTCGGATGAATCTTCGGCAATGCTTTCAGGCGAGCATCTCCCCCTTTCTACCTATCTTACTTTTATAGTATTTATTCCCTCCTGTTGATCTATTGCTATCTGTGTTGCGATGCTTTAGTTTTCGCACCTGTGAAATACCGTGTAGCCCTATATTGCCTTGGACACATCCTATTACCTGTTGTTTGGTAGATAGTTGGACTTGCGCGTCGTAGTCGCTCGCTCAAGTGCTGTCGCGTGTCGTCCAGTGCCACAGTTGATGATGTATTGCCGCATGTTGTTGTTGGAGATGATCCTAGTTTTACTTATCGTTCACTTTAATTCCTGTTTAACAACTAAAATTGAAGTAAGCAGAGGCATCGGTGGGTGATAGAAAATATTTGGTTTCCGAACGCCCACTTGTGTCCCGTAGGACCCCGAGTACTTGATACCTGTTCCTTGATTTATCGCGCTATCCACATCCGGGAGGTATATGGGACCCCCCTGAGCCAGAGCTTGATTCAGTCTTATTTCTTGGGCCCATAAACTAGTTTGAGGTTTTATTTACGATCCTGTACTTATGCCATGCTACTTATGTATTTAGGATTGTGCGAGGAGCACACTGTACTGTTTAGGTAAGCGGAGTGATTACGCGGTATCGACACCCCGAGTTTTCGGGTTCCCAGTCGCTTACAGCCATTGTCGCAAACCTTGAGTCCGTCTCGGAGCTTGCTTACTTCGTTGCGGGTAGACTCCAAGGGGTGGCCCCCTGAAATATTTCTGAATCCTGTGATTGTTCAGTCGTGAAAGCCTCGTTGGGTTTTGATTTGGTTTTTCCGAGGTTGATCGAGCGTGTGTTGCTATTGGTGCACCCCGGCCAGGTAAAACTTTCTGAAAGCCGTGTCCGCGGATATGGACGACTTGGAGCACAGTATCTCGACCATAGACAAGCATAACTAAAGTTTATTGCTCTGAATTTGACTTTATAATGACTAGTAATCAGCTTCACTATAGCGGAATGGCTAAATAATACTGCCCACAATGGCTTGTTTGGAGTGTCGCTTGCGACCCTTGCACCTGACTAGTAAGTATTGCAACTACAACGGAATGGCTAAATAAAGGTACCAACAACTGCTGGGTTTTGGGTTATCTCATGCTAATTGTATCTGACTAGTAAGTGATGCAACTACAACGGAATGTTTAACTAAAACGGCCCACTGCTTATTTTATCAGGATGATTATCTGCACCTGACTAGTAATTGCTGCAACGATAATTGAATAAATAAAACTGCCAACTGTGTGAGTTCCTCGATTGACTTCCTCGTTTGGTCTCGAGGGGGAATACCAGGAAGGGATTGTTTGGTGTTAGTATCAGTCTGGTTCCGGATAGGTTTTTCTTACCCCTCTCTGATAGTCGCCAGTTGTATCGAGTCTCTATTGGTTGTTTAGTGCATGCTGCCGCTGCCGCTCAGTCCACCATACCTATGTAGGCGAGGACCGCCGAATTCTAGCCTCGCCGTGTACTGGCCTCAGTACTGATGCTCCTCTTTTTCCTTTGCCCTTTGTCGGCACCCCTTTTGTCTAAGCAGGTTTTGAGATCGACGTCGTTAGCAGGGTTACCCTTCCGGCTTGGCCTGGGCAGGGTTATGGACGCCATTGGTTATTCTTCAGGGCTCTTAGCCCCATTTGCATCTTGTCCGTAGTCGGACGCTGTATCGTTTTACAGGTGATTTGGATCTTTGTATATTATCTCGGTATTCTTGGCTCGTTGAGTCGCTGTTCTATATATCTGTTCTGTGGGTCCCATCGAGGACTGTTGTGTAATGTTATTACTTCGTTTTCCACCCGCACGAAAGTGCCTGGTGGGCACCTTTGAATCGTTTCTATGCGGGTTTGGCGAGTTTCGCTAAAACTTGCATAGGGTCGATTCTGAGGGTGTTACACTATGGATGTCACCGGTGTGAAATAAAGAGGGAACTTGTAAGTCCATGGAGTTTGTATCCTATGCTAGAGAAACGCCTGGGCCGCTAGCCTAAACCATGCCTAATCATGGTGGAAACTTGCAACATCACCATAATGAGCTATCTATGAAGCATCCTCAATAAAAATCTATGCATATGGTAAATAAAAAGATTGCTGAGATGCTTATTGTCTGCTTGCCTTGTCATTTTAGTTATGGGAAAGCTCCTGTACCATGTGCAAGGGGTACCCCGTTGGAGGTTCTCAATGATATGCAAATACTTAGAGTGACAAGAACTTACCTGGACCCAAAGTTGAGTATGCATGAGGTGTGGCCCTCGTATTCAAGAGACTTGAGATTGCCAACTTATACTTCGTCAAGCATACTCCATCTTTGCCACTTTAACCTTAACTACTTCAAGATGCTTATGATAGGGGCAATGAGGGCTGAAAGCTAACAAGTACCATAATTTTTGGAAGCTCCTTTTGAAACTTGTAATCCCTGCTTCCTTTACAAAAAGGCCTTTCTTCCACCATTATTGAGTCTCCACCTTCTACCTTTAGGCACCATTAAGAGAGCATAGTTGTCATTCTGTGTGCAGTGTTCCAAAGCTTATTAATTGATGCATATTGTGTTATTACTTGTTCTTGTGCTACTTGTTTCTAGTCACCCTTGTGAACTTTGCAGGTGTCCTATGCATCTATTTTCTACTCTATGAGGGACAAGCTGATTGCCACTATGCTATGTTTTCTACATATGAAACAAACGTTTTTCAATGCATATTATTCATGATCTTTGTTTGTAGCCTGTCATGTTGCATGCATAGTTACTATGTCCTATTGTTAGAACTCCATCTTTCATGCACATGTTTAGAGTTCTTTGATCCCAGCTTTCAATGCTTGCAAATGGTTGGATCTTTATTGTGAGGGTGCATGTCACCTCAAAAATTATTCTTTCATCACTTACCTACTCTAGGACGAGCAGGAGTTAAGCTTGGGGATGCTGATACGTTGGAAACGTATATATAATTTTTGATGCTCCATGCTTGTTTAGTATCTACTTTTCTTTACTTATCCACACTTTGAGGTGATTTTACATGTTTTCTGGTACTAACCTATTAACAAGTTGCAACAGTGCCAAATGCCTGTTTTCTGCTGTTTTTGGTTTCAGAAAAGTTAGTAAAGAAATATTCTTGAAATTGGATGGGACAAACTTCAAAGTCAATTACTTTCTATGGGGAACAAGAAGTCCAGATGGGAGACGGATGGGCCGGTTAGAGGGGCTAGACCCACCCCAGGCGTGGGTGGGCCCCACCCCATGCCTGGCTAGGGTTTGGCGCCCCTGGCCGCCGCCTCGGCCTCCCCCTTCGCCTATAAGAAGCCCTCGATGCAAAAACCCTAAGGACCCGATCAAATACATGAAACCGTCTATAGCCGCCGCGACCATCGTACCTAGATCGGGGGGATCTGAAGTTCTTCCTGACACCCTGCCAGAGGGGAGATCATCTTGGAGGCCTTCTCTCCGGTATGATGCGTGAGTAGTTCCACCTTGGACTATGGGTCCATGTAAGGTTCCCAACCTTTAATAAGGTAGAGATCCCTGTGTTTACAATGCTAGTCCCTGGATCATTAGCTAGCATCCACAGTTAAGATGTAATATCAAGAAACAAAGGTCATAATACAACTTTATAACCAGGAATAAAATAATTTATTACATCTTACATAGCTCATTTGGCTATCTCAATTACAATGCAGCAGAATATAACAATAGCATGGGGTCCTTCATCTTCAAAGTGCCACAAGCAGCCACGTTGGTTGTAGACTTGTAATCCTAATCAATAAACTTCTC
The DNA here is from genome assembly GCA_910589765.1 of Avena atlantica. Classification (NCBI taxonomy): domain Eukaryota; kingdom Viridiplantae; phylum Streptophyta; class Magnoliopsida; order Poales; family Poaceae; genus Avena; species Avena atlantica. The sequence continues at coordinate 392,295,629 of OU342735.1, forward strand.
TAATTTCAAACAAACCTGCAACATAATAAGTTATAGCCACAAGGGTCAATACATTTGAATTGTATTGGAAAGTGATACTATGGTAGTATAGTGGAGTCTATCATCTATATGCATTTGGCTAAGTGGATCTTAGGCTTGCTTTGCTCAAAATAGATTTTCCTTATCATTTGAAAACACTAAGTTTTGCTTGACAAAATCACCCAAGGCATCTCCCAATATAAATTGGTGAACCTTCAACCCTAGTTCAACCACAAGATTTTAACTTAGAAATTTGGATGAGGAGATTCTTGATAGCTTCCATGTCTTGATGCTCAAATTGTCCTTTGCCAGGGACATGGCTAAGTACTTAGATTTTTTTACACTCTGCAGAGGTGGTGCACTTTCCCCACAAGACTTGGTTTCACCAAGACAAGATCTTTCAGAAGCCTTCCCTTAGACCAGAATGGACGCGCTCCAACCTATCAATCCCCTACCACCAACTGTCCATTTGGCTAAGTTATTGCAACCTATATGATCCAGGCAGAGCCCATAATGCCAAGTGGCTGCACTTGAAGCTTCTCAACATTTGACATCTCAAATCTCTTTGTTCCTGGGTGGCCATCCACAAGTGAGATACACAAGGTAAACCATATAAATGGGCCTTGTGAACCAATCAACACAAACCATTCCTTCCATTCCACCCAGGTGATTCATCCACTTAGTTGTTTTATTAAACAAAACACAAGTCCTTGACTTAGAAATATTCCATGGTATGAATATATATTCCACCCTTGTTTTCTACTAGCTAAGCTAAGCATGGTAATAGTAGGAATCTTAACTTAGGAAATTTCTACTAAGGTTTCATCTACTAGGATTTCCCATGGCATAATTTATACTTAGCAAAAAATCCATGCAACTCCTACTTAGAAATATCACTAATGCATAGTGAAAATAATGGGACAAAAGTATGAAGCATCACTTGACTTTTTCATAGAGAATATAATTTTAGTCCTTGATCTTGCAATACTCACACTCTTCAAATCAGTACAATTCAATCAAGCAAGCATTATTTCAATCTACCATTCAAGCAACAACACATAAAATAATGAAAACAAAGTAATGCATGCAAGCATGCTAAAGATGGTTTATTTGTAAAAATGGTTTCTAATGGGTTACAAACATTGGAAAACACCTATTGGTCATTTTATATAAGTGGCAAAATCATTTGCAAAAGATTTTACTTATAAATCATTTTTTAACCAAATCATTATTTTATGTGGTTGAAAATGCCTTTAGCAAAGCAATAATTTTTATAGAGTTCACCAAATACATTTTCAAATCATAAAACCTTGTGTTTAGGGTCAGAGATTTTAAATCAAAACATTTCCCAAAGGTTTTCTTCCAAAAGCATTTTTAACACATAAGCATTATTTTTATTTGACTTGAAATGCTTTAAATCAAAGATTTACTCTTTAGCTTTACCAAATACATTTTTCAAATCCATGAGTTGGTTTCTAAGGTCAGTAGGTTCAAAACAATCCATTTTCCAAAGGTTTTATCTCAAAAATCATTTTAGAACAAATTTTATATTCTAAATATGCCTACACAAGTTTCTGCAAAAACATTCAATTTAACAGAAACATTTTACTAAACAAAGTACATGGTCAGAAAGTATTTGTTTTGCTGAATCCATTGATATAAAATTTGCAAAATTTGGATGTGTGATTTGAAAGTTATGCAATTTACAAAATCCAATATCTAATAGATTCTATTCTGTTTTCAAAACTAATCCTGGGCCACGCGTCACGTTACGATTCGTCTATACCGCTTCGCGCGAATCGGCCTACACGGTACGTTAGATCTAAACAGATCATGCGGCGCAGGAGCAGGCATACCCCTTCGTTTAATGTTCTTTCATGTGCGTTGGATCTGCATCCTACAGCTGATGATCAGCCAACCATCAAGTGGCAGCGCTGGCGGCGGCGAGTGGTGGCCCTGGCTCTAGCTATGGCGTCGACTACAGGAAGCAAGGAAGGGGAATGGCTCGCCAGGTTCACGTGGTGTCACTGATGCTCGAAGTGCTCGCGAGGAGGCAAGGGGCGCACGAGGAAGAACGTAATTGCTCGTCGGGGTTCATGGAACCGTCGGTTGCGCTCAGACGTCATTGACGGTGAAGCTACAGAGCACGCCAGAGAGAAAAGGAAGCACGGTTAGATGCACAGAAGAGTGGGGAGTATCGGAGGAACAAAGAGAGAGGGCGGAGCGGTCGGAGACTACCTGTAGGGCTTGTCGGAGTAGAGGCAGGCGGCGGATGCAAGAGGTTGTCGTCGTTGCCGATGCTGTGGAGCATGCGGGGGCGAGTGGAGAGTACTGGGAGGTGCAGGAGACGCTGGCGAGCAAGCTCGTATGATCGAGGGGGTGAGGGGCGGCGGGGTTTGTCCGGAATTGGAGGTGGAGCTCGCCGAAGACAGTGGCGGTCTAAGCGGAAATCAGGGCAGCCTAGGGGCGGAGAGTGTGTGGCGTCTGAGGGGAAAAGAGAGAGGGGACGTGGGCGATTAAGAGGGCGTCGTTGCAACGAGGGATTAATCGGCCATTAATGGGAATTGAAGGCGCGCAATCACGTTAGAAACAGCAGCGAGGTTTGGGGATGAATGGGTCGCGGGGTTGACGACGATGACAGGGCAGTGGGGCTGCGTTGTCAGCGACGCTATAGGTAAATTCGCGAGTGAAAAACTATTCACTGCGGGAGAGGGAGATGGGCTAGACTGGGCTTAGTGGGCTGGGCTGGCTAGATTCATTTTTTTTGTACTAATCATTTTTCTTTTTCCATTCTTATTATTCTGTTTTGATTTTGTTTAATTATTTCAAACATCAATTTGATTTCAAACCTCAACCAAAACTTGTGTAGATTCATATACTGATTAATAACACATTCCAAAGTCAAATTTAGAATAATATATTTATTCTTTTTAGGGTCTTTTAATTATTTAAAATAGGCTCTAGTATTAATTAAATAAGATTTAATAATATTTTTCAATCTCCATTTGAATTCAAATCACCACCAAACTTTGGGTGAATTTTAATTCTGTTTATCAACATATTGCAAAGTCCAAAATAGAACAATTATTTTTAGGGTTTATTATTTATTTAAAAATAATAATTAAATAGACTTTAGTCTTTAATTCAAAATAGGATTCAAATATGTTTAAAAACTCTATTTGACTTTCTAATTTTTTCCAAAACCTTTTCAGTAGGTTTTAATTGAAATTATAAAACACTTTGGGATTTTATTTGAAACACTTTAATAAGTTTTTAATGTTTATTTTAAAATGAAATAAGCCTTTACTCAAATATAACTGGGTATAATAAATCCCTATTATTTTATTCAAATAATCCTTTACTCTTTTTATCAAATAGAAATATTTTATTTCATTTGTTTAGCCAAGATTTAATTTGGCCCTTTAAAATAGTCCTTATTTATATTTCTATCTTTGCTTTTGAAAACCATATCTTTTTTATTAAAAGATCCAAAAATAGTGATTCCAATTTGTAAAATCTTATTTAATATTTATTTATCCTTTTAAATATGTTTAGGATTATTTGCTCACCATTGGGCATGGTTTTCTAGATAGATTCTTTATTAGCTCTGGAAATTCAATTTCCTTATCTTATTAAATTCCTAAGATTTTATCTATGGCTCCGAATTAAGTGAAACCAATTTCTATGGTTTTATAATATTTCCATTTGTCATTCTTGATCATTTTGACATGTTTGTATGACCAATTTTTATATGGATCAAATCCATAGTCTTAGAGATAACTTGAAAATGATTTTTCTTCCATTAGGGTTTTAGAGTTTTGGTTTATTCTCCAAGTGTTTAAATTTCAAGATGCATTTTATGAGGAATGCATTTCACTTGATTTGAATTTAGTTGGATTCAAACATTTACCAAAGTTTGTTCAAGATGGAATTTTATGTTTCCATTTAGAAACAAAAGTTTCTTTTCACCCTAAATTTCAACAATTATTTATTTTGTTTATTTATTTTTTCACATTACAAGATTTGGAAAATCTTGGGATGTGACAGTCCATGTAGTAGCTAGATGGTTGTATCTCCTCCTTTGTGCTTTCATGTATAGATCTTGTGAGATCCGTTCATGATCAAGATCTAATCTATTTGTAATCATGCATGTTGTGTTTGCGGGGATCCGATGGATATTGAGATTATTATGTTGGTTTGATTAATGGTTTTGTCTTTATGATTCTATCATGTCTGTGTTGTTTGTGATCTTGCATGCTCTCCGTTGTTAGTAGCTATCTTGTCCAAGTAGTTGCTAGTGACTCCAAGAGGGGGTATTTATGCTCGATAGTGGGTTCATGCCTCTAGTTTCCAAGGGAAGTGATAGAAATCTCTTCGGTTGTAGATGTGATGTTGCCACTAGGGAGAAAACAACGGTCTCTTGTTCATGGAACATGTGGACTGTTTACCTTACACACTTTGCTTAAAGCAGTTGTCTGTTGCTTGCAACTTAATACTGGAGGGGGTTCGGATGATAACCTGAAGGTGGACTTCTAGTCATAGATGTAGTTGGATGGCGGTCTATGTATCTTGTTGTATTGCCCAATCGAATCTCATAGGATCTTTCTGACTAGTAATTGCATTGTTATGCCTTGCTTAGTTCCTGTCAGTTGTCCTGCTGTAATTTGTTTACCCTTCATGCCATGTTGTTTATCTAAGGAGAGCACCTCTAGTGAACTATGGACCTCGGTCCAATCTTTACCATTGATACATCTTCCACTGTTACTTGTTTACTTGCTGCAAACCATTACCTTCCACACCATATGTTTAATCCTTTGTTATAGAAAACCAGTGAGCTTGACTACCTCACTGATTCGTTGGGGAAAAGTCTTGAGTTTGTGGTGTGCAGGTATCCGTGTTGCTTGCAACACATGTGTGACATTTCCTTCCTCCTTCTGGTTCGATAACCTCGGTCTCAACTGAGGGAAAACTTGCTGCTTGTTCTTCACACCCTATGCTTGGGGTTACCAATGAAGTGTCGTGTCGAGCATCATCAGATCACCTCGACAAAGTGGAGATTCCAACTCTGGGATGCTTTCTTCAGTCCATAAATGGATACCTGAAGCTTACATACCTTGCCAGCATACTTAGCCATTTGTTGGAATCCGGGATCATCATCGCTTCTTCATACATCGCAGGGTCATCATTTCCATCTACCATGAAATTCATGACAAGATTTCCATATAGTTTAGGAGTTGCACGTGTCTTTCTTGACCTGCGAGGTTTGGTAGCGTTCTCTTTTGGAGTTTCATGATATTTATCATTAGGTCCCTCTTCATTCGGTGAAGTCAACGCCGAAACAACTTCCAGTGTTGTGCCACTGGTTGTTTCATGAAGATTAGGTTCAATAACGTCTTCGAGTTCTACCTTCCGACTACTCACACCTTTCATGAGAAACTCCTTCTAGAAAGGATCCATTCTTGACAATGAAAACTTTGCCCTCGGATTTGTGATAGAAGGTATACCCAATTTTTTCTTTAGGGTATTCTATGAAGACACATTTTTCCGCTTTGGGTTCGAGTTTATCAGGTTGAAGTTTCTTCACATAAACATCGCATCTCCAAACTTTAAGAAATGACAGCTTTGTTTTTTTTCAAACCACAATTCATACGGTGTCGTTTCAACGGATTTATATGGTGCCCTATTTAAAGTGAATGCAGCGGTTTCCAGTGCATAACCCCAAAACAAAAGTGGGAAGTCAGTAAGAGACATCATAGATCAGACCATATCTAATAAGGTATGATTATGATGCTCGGATACACCATTACATTGTGGTGTTCCTGCATGCATGATATGTGAAACTATTCCACACTCTCTCATGTCTGTGCCAAACTCACGTAACTTAGATACTCACCCCCATGAGCAGATCATAGAAATTTAATCTTTTTATTATGATGATTTTCCACTTCACTCTGAAATTCCTTGAACTTTTCAAAGGTTTTAGACTTGTGTTTCATCAAATAGATGTACATATATCTACTCAAATCATCTGTGAAAGTAAAAAATAATGATATCCACCTCGTGCTGACACACTCAGTGGACCACATACATCAGTATGTATGATTTCCAATAAATCTGTTGCCCGTTCCATTGTACCAAAAAATGGTGTTCTAGTCATGTTTCCCATAAGGCATGTCTCACATGTATCAAATGATTCAAAATCAAGAGATTCTAAAAGTCCATCAGAATGGAGTTTCTTCATGCATGTTACGCCAATATGACCTAGACGACAGTTCCACATATATGCAGATATATCATCATTAAGTTTAATCCTTTTGGCATCTACATTATGAATATGTGTAATACTAATATATATATTCAAAATAAATAAACCATTCATCATAGGTAGATGACCATAAAATATATTATTCATATAAATCGAACAACCATTGTTTTCGGATTTAAAGGAATAAACGCTTTGCAACAAACCTTTCCAGATACAGTGTTCATGCTCAGTGCAAGCACCAAATAACAACTATTGTGGTTTAAAACTAGTCCAGACACTAGATGGAGAGGAAATATTCCAACGACGATCACATCAACTTTTGATCCATTGCCAACACACATCGTGACCTCATCCATTGCTAGTTGTCGCTTGTTCCGCAACCCCTGATTCGAGTTACATATATTAGCAACCGATCCAGTATCAAATACCCAGGTGCTACTGCGAGTAGTATTTAAGTACACATCAATAACATGTATATCAAATATACCTTTGCTCATATTGTCGGCCTTCTTGTCTGCCTAATATTTGGGCAGTTGCGCTTCTAGTGGCTAGTCCGCTTACAATAGTAGCACATGGTATTAGGCTTAGGGCCATCCTAGGTTTTCATCTCTGGGGCAGCAACATCTTTGCCACCCTTCTTGAAGTTACGCATCTTGCCCTTCTTGAAACCAATGGTCTTATTGATCATCAACACTTGATGTTCTTTCCTAATCTCCATTTTTGCAGTCTTAAGCATAGACATAACTTCGGGGAGAGTCTTCTTCATTCCCTGCATGTTATAGTCCATCACGAAGCTCTTGTAGCTGGGTGGCAGAGATTGGAGAACATGATGTATGCCTAAGTCAATGGGAATCGTTATTCCCAAGGACATAAGCTTATTGGTGTACCCAGACATTGTGAGGACATGATCACTAATGGAGCTCCATCATGCAGTTAAAAAACTTTTCTGAAGCATCATAACTCTCCGCAGAAGCATGGGTATCAAAAATTATTTTCTATTCACCAATTGTATCAAAATCATTGCCATTCTCGAAACTCTTTTGGAGTTCCGGCTCTTGCCCATACAGTATGCCGCAATGAACTATGTTGTGGTCCTCTTGACAACTTAAGTAAACATTCTTTACTTCATTATGAGCATCATCAGGTGGTGGGGGGCCTAGCGGCACTTATAGCACATATTCTTCTATGCGGTAGTGAGGAGAATCCTCAAGTTTAGGGCCTAGTTGGTAAAGTTGCTACCATTCATTGCTAGTTTCTCTTTCTCCATGAACACATTGAAATTAAAGCAGGTGGTGCCATCTACAATAGAATTTGTAAAGGTTATTTAGACTAAGTTTATGATATATTGAGTTCAACTAATCCAAATTACAAATGAATTCCCACTCAAAAACAACATCTCTCGTGTCTTTTTGGTGACTACATGAACCAGATCCACTACACCAAGACCGATCATCACGTGAGTTGGTATAGCTTCAAAGGAGGGCATCTAGATAGTCATCATATCAACCATATAACTCATGCTTTACCTTTCGGTTCGTGTTCCGAGGCCATGTATTTACATGATAGGCTCACCAAGTAAAAACCTTAGTAACGTGTGTAAAACTGTCTTACACCCGTTGTATGCGAATGTAGAGTCTATCACACCTGATCATCATGTGGTGTCTGGAAACGACGAACTTTCTTAACGGTCCATACTAAAGGAAGAACACATTTTATCTTGATATTTTAAATAAGGGATTATCTTATAATGCTACTAAAGCACTAGAAAAGAAATATAAGATGCAAACAAACATCATATGCAAAAAGTGATATGATATGGTTCCTGCACTTGATCACTATCTTGTGGATCGTGGTATGATCTTTATCATTCCTATATGTGTAAGGCCAAGGTCTATGGAACTTACACTTTGGTATATTATAATTTCCAATAGTATCAATACATACTACAAATTATAACATCACCATATCATAGTACTTTCCTAGAAAAACAAAAAAACTAGACACTTATAATTTATCGTTTTCATGTTTTATGTGGCTTAGGAGATAGAACTATTTCGTACCTACGAACATGGAACCACAAACAATGATAATCAAATTATTAGCAACTCATTGTAAATCAGATATTAACTATGGTAGAAGAGATAGGCACCCACAAGCCACTTATGCAAAACTAGTTGCATGTCAAGCGTGGAACTGGTCTCATGTGCAAGGACATATAAAGTTTGATATGGGTTCCCTTGTAGGATTGACCCTAGGGTGGCCCGATCTTCACGGATTTGAGGCGGGGAGTGGGGGAAAACATGATGGACACAACGCAAACGCAAGGTAAAGATACAAACGCACGCAAACACACCTGATTTGATTTTATCCCGTTGGTTCAAACAACCAATCCAATAGAATCCTCGGTGAGAGGCCATGATGTAGAATCACCAAAGGACATATTGGCAAGCGGATGATAGAATCCCAACCAAGGAGAGAATAGCAACCAAGTAGAATCCCAAAGGGAGAGACCTAGCACTACTAGAATCCTTGATGGGGAGAGTCCAAACACTTGAGGAGGTACATGGCAACTTGGATACGAACACCGAACTCCAAGGTCTTGTACAACTCATAGATTAACTATAGAGAGGGGTTCCCATCTAGGTTTAGGCATAATCCTTCATTCATCATCAATTCCAAGTTAGATCTGATCCATAAGGGGTTTACTGATAGTAATAGGGGCAAAGGGGTAGGTAGGAGGGAATATTCTAGGCATCTAACCTGAAATAGTGCACATACTAGCATTTCAGCAGTCAGTCCGGCGGCACCGGCCTGGGCCTCGGTTCATCTGGCGGCTAAGTCAATGAGCCAGGTTTGGCGGTAGTTGTTTCGGCGGCACGCTAGTTCGTCTATGGGATGTCGGATAGGTGTATCGGGGAGCCTTTTGGTGGGGCACCAGTTTGGTTTGGCGGTGGGGCCGACGACATCGGAGCTGGCGTCCGACTGCTTCTTCTTTCTCCTTTTCCATGCTTCATGCTTGAGTGTCTTGTATTCTGTGGTATCCTTGCCTTCTCTTTCTGGACATGAAAACTTCCTCCATCGATGATCACTTTTATGGACTTGCCATCAATTCTGGCTTGAGTTTGGAAAATGTTGAGGAATTGGTCCTCGCGTGGAATGGAGTGGGTTGTCAAAACTTGCGCGATGACGAGGGACGGACTTGGATCATGCTCGCATAGAAGTGTGTACTCATCGTTCATTGAGGTATCCTTTGTGATAACAGCTTGATTCAAAGCTTCAGATTCTTCTTCACTCATGGAGTAGGTTGCGCCATTTAAATTCATTAGCATAACTCTTGTGTTGATGCACTCATAAGACTTGTGGCCCTTTCATCCACACTTGTAGCAAAAAACTTGACTATCTGTTTTGGTGTTGGAGGTGTAAGATCCCATCTTTTAAAGGTAAAGTCCCATGTGATTGCAATGCTAGTCCCTGGATCAAAATGCTAGCATCCATAGTTTAAGATGAAGTAGACAAATACAAAGGTCATTATTACATCTTCATTCCAGAGATAACATAGTCTTTACAACTCAATAGCCCAATCCTAATACATAGAGTTTCACAACATAAGGTATAACTAGAAGTCTTCATCTTCATGTGCCACAGGCAAACATGTTGAGTGTAGACTCATAACCCTAGTCTCCATCAGAGTAACCTGCAACATCATAAGTTACAGAGGGTCAATACATTTGTAATTTTATTGGCAAGTGATACCATTGTAGAATAGTAGTATCTAACATCTATATGAATTTGGCTAAGTGTAGTTTAGGATGGCTTTGCTCAAAATAAGGTTTTGTTTTATTAGTTGAAAACAGTAAGTTTTTGTTTGACAAAAACACCCAAGGAACCACCAATAGACATTGGTGAACCTTTACCCTTGTTCAACCACAAGTTTTAACTTAGAGAAATTGGGATGAGGAGATTCTTGATCACTTCAATGTCTTTGATGCTCAAATTTTCCGTTGCCGGGGGCACGGCTAAGTACTTAGGTTTTACCCTCTTGAGAGTGGTGCACTTTCCCCACAAGACTCGACATGCATCGAGACGAGACTTTTCAGAAGCATTCCCTTAAGCCACCATGGACGCGTTCCATCCTATCAACCCTACCACCAACTGTCCATCTGGCTAAGTTCTTGCAACCTAGTTGGTCAAGGCAGAGCCCATATGCCATGTGTTTGCACTAGAAGCTTCTCAACACTAAATATCTCAAATCCCTTTGTTCATGGGTGGCAATCCACAAGTGTGATACACAAGGTAAACCATATACATGGGCCTTGTGTAACCACTCAACATAAACCGATCTTTCCATTCCACCCAGGTGATTCATTCACATAGTTGTTTTATTAATCAAAAACACAAGTCATAGACTTAGAAATATTTAATAGCATGAATATTCCACCCTTGTTTTATACTATCTAGGCTAAGCATACAAGTATAGCAAGTTTCTTATCTTAGGGAAAACTACTAAGACAACATCAACTAGGATTTCCCAAGGCATAGCATAGCATATACTTGGAAAATTTCCAATGCAATTCCTACTCAAAATATCACTAATGCATAGATAAAATAGTAGGACAAAATATGAAGCATCACTTGCCTTTGTTGTTGGGGGAATAGAAACAGTCCTCATAATCACCATCACCACTATCAGCAAAATCTACACATAAATTCATAACACCAAATTCACATTCAATAATCAAACAAAAATACATATGAATGCATGCAAATGCAATGAAATGATTTTCTACACTAAACAAGTCAAACCAAACAGTACTGAACACAAAGTAAACTTTCTAAAGTCTAATCAAACTCAAATTTACTTTAAAACAATTTTCCAAATAATTTTTATATGCAAAATAGGCCTACAAATGCCTCTACAAATATTCCTATTTTTCCTAAATAAAATGACCAATTAAAGGCCATAGATGTGTAGGGTTTAATTTTATGAATCCATTGATATTTTATTTGCAATTTTTGGAGAAATAGAACAAAAGATATGAATTTTACAAGTTTGAATAACTGATAGATCTAAAAACAGATTTTAAATCGAAAACACGAACACTTGGCCACGTCTGATTGGCCCGTACCATTTCGTGTGGATCGCGCTCGTGGACTATAGATCTAAGTTAGGTCGCGCGGCCAGGATCTCTCAGTACCGCTTCGCTTAAGTGATCTATCCATGGCGTTGGATCTAGATCCAACGGATCTGGACGATGTGACCATAGCGGGGTGGCGCTGATGGCACTGGTCGCGGTGACGCTACTGTCGGTGACTCGCCGGTGAGGCTAGATGGGGTAGGGGTGGTGCCTATGCTTACCAGCATCGCGTGGATGCGATGAAGCTCGACGTGTGCTTGGTTTTGACAGGGGCGTACTGATGCGGGCGCGGGAGCTCGTCGGACTTCTCACTGGCGTCGGGTGCTTACGAACAGCGACAGAGTCGACGACCTAGGACACAAGCAGGCAAACGGTGGGTGTCAGAAGTTTCGCAACATCAAGGCGAATACGGTAGTGTGGTTTAGAGGTCAAGGGGCGTGCAGATATTACCGGAATTACTCGCCGAAGTTGATTGGAGCCTCGAGTGCTCGCGGAGGTTGACGGGGAAGGCGACCTGGGGCGATATAGGACGAACCAGGGGCATGGTTAGACGCACAAGAGTAATAGGAACACGCTTGCGTGAACGAGAGACAGAGGCGGACATGGTGCTCGCCGGAATGCGTCGCCGGAGTTGCTCGGGTCTGCGGCGGTGTGAGCTCAATTACTGGCAGCCTGGGGGTGCTCGGGCGATGGGGTTTGAGGGGAAATGGCCCTAGCGAGGTGGGGGTTAAGTAGCCAGAGCAGGGTCGGAAATCACGTGGCGAATCAACACAATTTAATCAGATTGAATCGCGGCAGTGAAGGGGAAGAAACAGGCGGCAACGACGTGGTCTTCGGGTGCGGGATTGAAGACGACCATGTCAACGTGGCGTAGGGCCCAGTGGTAGTGAGCGAGGGGGTGCGCGCGCGGGTGAAAGAGAGAGGGGGAGGTTAAATTCCCGGGTGGGGTGTTGGGCCGCAAGTGGGGCTGGGCTAGTTAGGCAGCGCCTGTTATTATTATTTTCTTTCTCCCTTTTCTTTTCTGAATTGATTTTTAGAAATGGTTTTGAAACCCTAACTCAAATCTATTTGAACTCAAATCTTATCCAAACTTTTTATGGTGGTCCTAGCATTAAAAAGTGTTTCAAACACATCTAACCACTTAAAAACACTTTGGTCTTTTGAAAATAAAAATAAAACCATGCCCCATATGTATATAATAAAAAGGGCATAAATATGGTTCTATTTGGTTTCAAACTTTGAAATTTTTTACGCAAGTTCCAAATGCTATGATGATATGAATGCAATACATGATTTTGCATTTAATGAAATTTTGGGATGTTATAGGAGGAGGATGCCATAGGGGTCTTGGTTTGCTTGGAGGACCTTGGTGCTTGATTTTTTTTGGCTTGGATGCGGAATTGGCATTGATTGAAGTGTAGTATGCCCTTTTCTTGTCATAAGAATTTTCCTTTTGCAAGTGGCGCTCGACCTTGGTGGCTTGGTGGAGAAGGTCCACTATAGTCTTGTATGGTTGGAAATCGACTATTTTGCGTATTCGATGGATCGATCCATTGAGGAACTGTGCTATTGTTTGCTCCTCGAGCTCCTTCACATCGGCTCTCATCATAGTCATCTCCATTTCCTTGTAAAAGTCTTCAATTGTATTTGTGCCTTGCTTCAAGTTTTGTAGCTTGTCAAAGAGGTCTTGGCGATAGTGCTCGGGGACAAATCTTGCGTACATCACGTGCTTCATCTTGGTCCATGTGGTAATCGATGGTTACTCTAGCTTCTCACAATTGCTTTGATAGTATTCCCACCAAACATTAGTGTAGTTGATGACTGCAAGTGCACATATCGTTTGTAGCTAGTTTGGAAATAAAGATATCAATCCCACAGGGAGCACGAGTCTGAAGTCTAATAATTCTTTAAGTAAATACTAAACAGAAATGCTAAAATAAAGTTCCAAGTAACAAGATAAAATGTGAGTGTTGAGTAAAAAGGTGTTTTGGGGTTTTTTGTATAAGAGAACAACGAGTAAAGTAAAACAAATTGAATACAGAAAATAAGTATAGCGGATGTAAAAGATATTTGAAACTACAGTGGGGAAAAGCGTTCTCAGGGAGTAGAGAATTCAACTCTAGCATTTATAAAGGGCTAAGGTAAAGATTATCATTAACATTCTCAACTATGTATGTGTGGGAGGAACTCCGTACTTGGAGGAATAGGCAGCAACCACTGATCACATCATCCTCATAACCACAACAGATAGCAATCAACATCAATTGAATTAACGCGCTACTAAGGGACCGGATCCCGCAGGACATATCCCATGGCATGGATAGAGTTTTGTGAGTTTCCTCGATTCCCAAGTTGATGCGTAAGGAGTGCCAACAGCTTTATAGTCACTATAAGTGCTAACACACCTCCGTCTACCAACGAGTAGTTCCCTCCATCAAGTCCCCACAAGAGGCAAATATTGAGAGGACAACTTCTCCCAACATTAAGATGAAGACAATCTAACACATGGTCACAATGATGAATATCATAATAAACTTTATCTCATTTCAGTCTCATGCTAGGGTTTCTCCATCTCCCCAAGAACTAATGATCTACTCAGACATGGAGGCAATCAACATCATGACAAAGACAATGGAATCTATCATAGATGAATAGTACTTGTATAAATCCACAACGAGTACGGAAATTACAACAAGATCTAGACAATATGTAGATGGGATGGATAGAGATGGTGGTGATGCATCGGTTGATGATGAAGATCAATGCCTTAGCCTCCCGGATCTGTGAGGGCGAAGATGGATCCCTGATGGATGAGTTCCCTCCCTCCAGATGACTTTAGGAGGCGAGGTTTCAATGATTTCAAGGTTTTTTGTATGTCGTCTCTCCGATCTAGTTGTACGGGGTGAAACTATTTGAGGAGGAGGTGTCGGCGCCAACTATACGACGGGAACTATAAGGCCAGAAAAGTTCTTCCCGCTGTATAGTTGGTCGTTAAACCCACTGTATCCTCCAATTTCTTTGGGTTTTCTTCTGGTGTTATTGATATTTCCCAAATAAGCGATTTACGTTGTTTTTACTCCTTTTGGCTCCAATACAACTGGTCCAAGAATTGTGTCCATCATATCTTGATCCTGGTGAAAATAGACATAAAATATGCGTGCTAACGCCGTAAAATACCAAGATCCTACAACTACGATGCAAAATAATAATATAAACATGATGCAAATATGCACTCATCAACTTCCCCAAACTTAGACTCTTGCTCGTCCCGAGCAAGTTTAGCTTTAATGGATGTGATCATGATATTCATGAAGCTGAGTCGATAAAATAAATGAGGCAGTTGCAACATGTGACTATAATATATGATACATAGGAACAAGTTCATGAATATTACCTTACTCGAACCATCTGAATAATATTAGCAGGCTTCTGAAGGGAATATGCCCTGAGAGGCAATAATAAAGTGTTTATTATGTGTATTCCAAGTATATGACAGATGTTTATTTTGCATGCTATAATTGTATTAATATAGAAACATTAATACATGTCTGTTTAATAAAAAAACAGAAAGTTCCTAGTTATGCCTCTCAAATAAACTAGCTTGTTGATTAACAAGATGATCAAGGTTTCCTGATCATGGACATTGGATGTTGTTAATAAAGGGATCACAAAATTAGTGTAATGGTGTGATGAACATTCATCCAAAGTATAACATTACGATCAAATTCATTGAGTTTATATTGCTATAACAACTTACGAAGTGATCCTAATCCTTAGACCATGAGATCATGTCAATCACTAACACCGGAAGAGTTTCTTGATAACATCAACGTGACACCGTAACAGGGTGATTATAAAGATGGGTTCAAAACTAATAAAGTGTTATGTTGAGACCCATGGATCGAGAGTGGAATTTGTTCATCCCGATGACGGATAGATATACTATGGGCCCTCTCGGTGATATCACATTGGTTAGCTTGCAAGCAAGTGATTTGATCACTAGAATGTTATATCACGGGAACGAGAAAAGAGTTTATGTCAATAACGAGATCAAACTAGGTATGGAGATACCGATGATCGAATCTCGGACATGTAATATATCGCGAAACAAAGGGATTAAGATACTAGCGTAAAAGGTTCCGACGATCACAAGAAAGTCATCGTTGAATGTGTGGGAGTCAGTATGGGTCTCCAGATCCCGCTTCTGATTATTGATCCGAGAAGGGTCTCGATCATGTCCGCATTATTCACGAACCGTAGGGTGACATACTTAAGAGACACCTACATCCAATTAGATCAAAAGTTTCATGCCAATAAGAATAACAAGCGCATGAATTTATT
The DNA here is from genome assembly GCA_910589765.1 of Avena atlantica. Taxonomy (NCBI): domain Eukaryota; kingdom Viridiplantae; phylum Streptophyta; class Magnoliopsida; order Poales; family Poaceae; genus Avena; species Avena atlantica. The sequence goes on from OU342735.1 coordinate 392,311,388, forward strand.
TCACTAGATACCGAAATAGGTTTTCGGGTGAAATTGCATAAAGTGGTTATGCATGTGAAATAGAATTCTAGCAAGGGGTTATATGTGAATGTTTTTCATTAAAGTAATTGACAAAATTCTGAATAAATAAAAAGAGTTTTATTTAATGAGAGTTTGCATTAAATTTGGTGGAAATTTAATTGCAAGTTTGAGTGGGATTTTGAGTGGAGGGAAATGAAGAGGTTTTTGTGAGTGGAGTGTCCACCCACATGAAGAGGGGAGGGCAAGGGGGCAGCCCCCATGCGCCAGCCACCCCCTTGGGGTTCCCCCCTCTCCTATAAAAGGCACCCCTCTCCTCACTTCTCACTCACACCTCCTCGTGAAGGATCTCTCTCCCCCTCTAGAATTTATCCCCCATGGTCTCGGACTAGCGAGATACATGTTCTCGGTGGCTATTCGGCAAGCAAGAGTTGTGCTTCCGCTGCATCGCTGGAGCGAGGAGGCAGAGGTTGCTCGGTGCCTCGGACATGTATGCGAGAACGGATGCGCTGCTGATTTGTGGCGCTAGGACTTCCTCTCGATCTTGAGATCGGCAAGAGATCGTCTACATTAACCATGAGTTTAACTCATTAAGATTTGTCGGTCTTCAAGGCTATGTTCTCTATGGATATACATCCACCCGTTGTTTGTATCTAGTAGATAGATCTTGGTACATAGTTGTTCCCATCGTAGGAAATTTTTTGTTTTCTATGTTGCGAACCCTACAGTGGTATCAGAGCCGGATCTATGCGTAGATGCTTTACACGGGTAGTACACATATGAGTATGTGGGCGTTGATGATCATGTTGTTGCTCCTTAGTTGTAATTTTGGATATTTGTGGCATAGTGGGATGAAGCGGCCCGGACAAACTTTACATGTCCTCGCACATGAGACCTGTTACACGCTTAACATGCAACTAGTTTACATAAGTGGCTAGCGGGTATCTGTCTCTCCTACTATAGTCAATATCTATTTTGCAACGAGTTGTCAACAATTTGGTTATCCTCATTGTGGTTCATGTTCGTAGGTATGAACGATTCTATCTTCGAAAGCTCTAAGCCACGTAAAATTTGCAATGGATATATTAGAGGCGTCTAGTTTAGATTGTTGCTGGGCTAGTGTTATGTTATGGTGATGTTGTAGGTAGAAGTATGAGATGATACTCTTACAACACACATAACGTGTAAGTTCCATAGACCTTGGCCTTACACATAAAGGTATGATAATGATCATACCACGGTGCACATGATAGAGATCATATGCGGGAACCATATCATTCCACTAATAAACATGTGATGTTTGATAGCATCTTATATTGCTTGTTTGGCGTTTTATTAGCATTATAAGATGATCCCTCATTTAAATATCAAGATAAGAATGTGTTCTTCCTTTAGTATGCACCGATTATGTTTTCGTCGCTCCAAGACATCATGTGATGATCGGGTGTTCTTGGATCCACGACCATATTTCGGGTGTAAGACAGTTACACACGCGAATACTAAGGTTCTTACTTGGCGAGCCTAGCATGTACAGACATGGCCTCGGAACACGGACCGAAAGTTTAAGCATGAATCATATAGTAGATATGATTCCCATTTGATGCTCGCCTTTGAAGATACACCGACTCACGTGATGATCGGACTTGGTGTAGTGGATTTGGTTCATGTAATCACCAAAAAGGCACGAGGGATGTCGTTTTTGAGTGGGAGTTCATTCGTAATATGGATTAGTTGAACTCAATCTATCATAAACTTAGTCTAAACTTCAAAAATTCTGTTGTAGATGGCACCGCCTGCTTTTAATTTCAATGTGTTCATGGAGAAAGAGAAACTTGCAACGAATGGTAGCAACTTTACCGAATGGGCCATGAATTTGAGGATTCTCGTCTCTGCTGCACAAAAGCAATATGTGCTAGAAGCACCGCTAGGCCCCACACCTTTTGAGGATGCCCCTGACAAGGAGAAGAATGTCTATCAGACTCATCAGGAGGACCACAACTTAGTTCATTGCGGCATATTGTATGGGCTAGAGCCAGAACTTTGAAAGCATTTCGAAAATGGCAATGCATTTGATACAATGGGTGAGTTGAAAATTATTTGGACACACATGCTGCTGTAGAGAGCGAAAATGCTTCAGAAAAGTTCTTTAGCTGCATGATGGAAGAGCATAGATCCGTAAGTGAGCATGTACTCAAGATGTCGGGTTACGCTGATAAGCTTGTGTCCTTGGGAATATCGATTCCCATTGACTTAGGCATCCATCGTGTTCTGCAGTCTCTGCCACCTAGCTATAAGAGCTTTGTGATGAACTATAATATGCAAGGCATGAAGAAGTCTCTCCCCGAGCTTCTGTCAATGCTTAAAACTGCAGAAGTGGATATCAACAAGGAACATCAAGTTTTGATTATCAATAAGAACACTGGTTTCAAGAAAGACAAGAAGGGAAAACGGAAGGGAAGTAAGGGCGGCAAGCCGGTTGCCGTGACTAAAAAGAAACCCCGAGTTGGACCTAAGTCTGATACCGAGTGCTACTATTGTAAGGGGACTGACCACTGGAAGCGCAACTGCCCCAAGTATTTGGCAGACAAGAAGGCCGGCAAGGCAAACAAAGGTATATATGATATACATGTTATTGATGTGTACTTGACTAGTGTTCGCAGTAGCACCTGGGTATTTGATACCGGTTCAGTTGCTAATATTTGTAACTCGAATCAGGGGCTGCGGAACAAGCGACCGCTAGCAAGGGGTGAGGTCAAGATGCATGTCGGCAATGGATAAAGCATTGATGTGATCGCCGTCAGAACGCTACCGCTCCATTTGCCGTCGGGATTAGTTATAAACTTGAATAATTGTTATCTGGTGCCTACACTGAGCATGAACATTGTATCTAGATCGTGTTTGATGCGAAGTGGCTATTCATTTAAATCCGAGAACAATGGTTGTTCTATTTATATGAATGAAACCTTTTATGGTCATGCACCGATGATGAATGGTTTATTTCTATTAGATCTCGATAATAATGTTACACATATTCATAATGTTGATGCTAAAAGGATTAAACTTAATGATGATATATCCGCATGTATGTGGCACTGCCGTCTAGGTCATATTGGCGTTAAACGCATGAAGAAGCTCCATTCGGATGGACTTTTGGAATCACTTGATTTTGAATCATTTGATACATGTGAGCCATGCCTTATGGGCAAGATGACTAGAACGCCGTTTTCCGGTTCTATGGAACGGGCGACAGATTTATTGGAAATCATACATTCTGATGTATGTGGTCCAATGAGTGTCGGCGCGAGGTGGATATCGTTATTTTGTTACTTTCACGGATGATTTGAGTAGATACGGTTATATCTACTTGATGAAACACAAGTCTAAAACCTTTGAAAAGTTCAAGGAATTTCAAAATGAAGTGGAAAATCATCGTAATAGAAAGATCAAATTTCTACAGTCCGACCGTGGAGGTGAGTATCTAAGTTACGAGTTTAGCACTCACATGAAAGAGTGTGGAATTGTTTCACAACTCACACCTGCCGGAACACCATAGTGAAATGGTGTGTCGGAACGTCGTAATCATACTTTATTGGATATGGTTCGATCTATGATGTCTCTGACGGACTTGCCGTTGTCATTTTGGGGTTATGCACTAGAAACTACTGCATTCACTTTAAATCGGGCACCATATAAATCCGTTGAAAAGACACCGTATGAATTGTGGTTTGGAAACAAACCTAAGCTATCATTTCTTAAAGTTTTGGGATGCGATGTTTATGTTAAGAAACTTCAACTGGATAAACTCGAACCCAAAGCGGAAAAATGAGTCTTCATAGGATACCCTAAGGAAACTATTGGGTATTCCTTCTATCAAAGATCCGAGGGCAAGGTTTTTGTTGCCAAGAATGGATCCTTTCTAGAGAAAGAGTTTCTCGCGAAAGGTGTGAGTAGTCAGAAGGTAGAACTCGAAGAGGTTATTGAACCTTCTCTTCAAAGTATGGCGAGTAGCGCAGCGTCGGAAGTTGTTCCGGAGTTGGCTTCACCTGTTGAAGAGGGAACTAATGATAATGATCATGAAACTCCGAAAAAGAGTACTACCGAACCTCGCAGGTCTAGCAGGGCACGTGCATCTCCCGAGCTGTACGAAAACCCTGTTATGAATTTCATGGTTGATGAAATTGATGACCCTGTGACATATGAAGAAGCAATAATGAGCCCGGATTCCAACAAATGGTCAGAATCCATGAAATCCGAGATGGAATCCATGTATGAAAATCAAGTTTGGAACTTGGTGGAATTACCTCACAACCGAAAGGCCGTGGAGAACAAATGGATTTTCAAAAGGAAAACTGATGCTGATGGTAATGTGATTGTCTATAAAGCTCGACTTATCGCAAAGGGGTTTCGACAAATTCAAGGAGTTGACTACGATGAGACATTCTCTCCCGTAGCGATGCTGAAGTCAGTTAGGATTATGTTAGCAATTGCTGCATATTTCAATTATGATATATGGAAGATGGATGTAAAAACCGTGTTTCTCAATGGTAATAGTAAAGAAGAGTTGTATATGATACAACCAAAGGGTTTTGTCGATCCTAAGGATGCTAACAAGGTGTGCAAGCTTTAGCGATCCATCTATGGATTGAAGCAAGCATCATGAAGTTGGAATCTCCGCTTTGATGAGGTGATCAAATAGTTTGCATTTGTCCAAACTTATGGAGAAGCTTGTATTTACAAGAAAGTGATGGGAGAAATGTGGCATTTTTGATATTATATGTGGATGACATATTATTGATCGGAAATGATATAGATCTTTTAAACCGTGTTAAAAGTTATCTAAACATCAAATTTTCAATGAAGGACCTAGGTGAAGCGTCATACATATTAGGCATAAAGATCTATAGAGATAGATCTAGGCGCCTAATATGGCTATCACAAAGTATATACCTTGATAATATTTTAAAGAAGTTTAAAATGGACGGAAGTAAGAAGGGGTTCTTACCTATGTTGCAAGGAAAGACATTGAGTAAGACTTAAAGTCCGGCTACGGTGGAAGAAAGAGAGATAATGGACAAAGTCCCCTATGCTTCAGCCATAGGCTCTATAATGTACGCCATGCTATGTACAAGACCGGATGTGGCACATGCTATTAGTTTGACTAGTAGGTACCAATCGGATCCAGGTTTGGAACACTGGATAGCGGTCAAGAATATCCTTAAGTACTTACGAAGAACTAAGGATATGTTTCTTGTATACGGAGGTGAAGAAGAGCTCGTCGCTAAGTGTTATGTCGACGCAAGCTTTGACACCAACCCGGATGACTCTAAGTCTCAATCCGGATACGTATTTCTCATGAATGGCGGAGCGGTTAGTTGGAGGAGTTCCAAACAACCTGTGGTGGCGGGATCAACAACGAAGACCGTATATGTTCCTGCTTCGGAAGCAACTCAGGAAGCGGTTTGGATGAAGGAGTTCATATCCGAAATAGGTGTGGTTGCAAGCACGTTGGACCCAATGGTGATCTATTGTGACAACAATGGTGCCATTGCCAATGCCAAAGAACCAAGGTCTTACAAGAATTCCAAGCATATTAAGCGCCGGTTTTACTCCATCCACGAGCATGTCAAGGATGGAGATATAAAGATTTGTGAACTACACATGGATCTCAATGTAGCAGATCCATTGACTAAAACTCTCCCTAGAGCAAAACATGATCAACACCATAACTCTATGGGTGTTATATTCATCACTGTGTAACTAGATTATTGTCTCTAGTGCAAGTGGGAGACTGAAGGGAATATGCCCTGAGAGGCAATAATAAAGTGTTTATTATGTGTATTCCAAGTATATGATAGATGTTTATTTTGCATGCTATAATTGTATTAATACAGAAACATTAATACATGTGTGTTTAATAAGCAAACAGAAAGTTCCTAGTTATGCCTCTCTCATACACTAGCTCGTTGATTAACAAGATGATCAAGGTTTCCTGATCATGGACAATGGATGTTGTTAATAACGGGATCACAACATTAGTGTAATGGTGTGATGAACATTCATCTGAAGTATAGAATTACGATCAAAGTCATTGAGTTTATATTGCTATAACAACTTACGAAGTGATCCTAATCCTTAGACCATGAGATCATGTCAATCACTAACACCGGAAGAGTTTCTTGATAACATCAAACGTCACACCGTAACAGGGTGATTATAAAGATGGGTTCAGAACTAATAAAGTGTTATGTTGAGGCCCATGGATTGAGAGTGGAATTTTTTCATCCCGATGACGGATAGATATACTCTGGGCCCTCTCGGTGATATCACATTGGTTAGCTTGCAAGCAAGTGATTTGATCACTAGAATGTTATATCACGGGAACGAGAAAAGAGTGCATGTCAGTAACGAGATCAAACTAGGTATGGAGATACCGATGATCGAATCTCAGACATGTAATATATCGCGAAACAAAGATACTAGCATAAAAGGTTCCTACGATCACAAGAAAGTCATCGTTGAATGTGTGGGAGTCAGTATGGGTCTCCAGATCCCGCTTCTGATTATTGATCCGAGAGGGTCTCGATCATGTCTGCATTATTCATGAACCATAGGGTGACACACTTAAGAGATACCGACATGCAATTGGAGCAAAAGTTTCATGTCGGAAAGAATAACAAGCGTAGGAATTTATTTCACTAGATACCGAAACAGGTTTTCGGGTGAAATTGCATAAAGTGGTTATGCATGTGAAATAGAATTCTAGCAAGGGGTTATATGTTAATATTTGTCATTACAGTAATTGAAAATATTCCGAATAAATAAAAAGAGTTTTATTTAATGATAGTTTGCATTAAATTTGGTGGAAATTTAATTGCAAGTTTGAGTAGGATTTTGAGTGGAGGGAAATGAAGAGGTTTTTGTGAGTGGAGTGTCCACCCACATGAAGAGGGGAGGGCAAGGGGAAGCCCCCATGCGCCGGCCACCCCCTTGGGGTTCCCCCTCTCCTAAACTTCTCACTCACTTCTCACTCACACCTCTCCTCACTTCTCACTCACACCTCCTCGTGAAGGATCTCTCTCCCCCTCTAGAATTTATCCCCCATGGTCTCGGACTAGCGAGACACATGTTCCCGGTGGCTATTCAACAAGAAAGAGTTATGCTTCCGCTGCATCGCTGGAGCGAGGAGGCGGAGGTTGCTCGGTGCCTCGGACGTGTGTGCGAGCACGGATGCGCTACTGATTTGCGGCGCTAGGACTTCCTCTCGATCTTGAGATCGGCAAGAGATTGTCTACATCAACCACGAGTTTAACTCATTAAGCTTTGTCGGTATTCAAGGCTATATTCTTATGGATATACATCCGCCCGTTGTTTGTATCTAGTAGATAGATCTTGGTACATAGTTGTTCCCATCGTAGGAAATTTTTTGTTTTCTATGCTGCGAACCCTACAGCTTCTACACCTTAGCATTCAATAGTTCACAAAAGATTATTCTCAACATGATGTAAAAGTATTCGGTTCTACCAAATGATTTAGCGAGGTAGGTCCTAAGTGTTTTAGGATTAACATATTCACTTGGGATTCAAAATCTCAAACGTTTCTTTGTCTTACTACAATATAGTGGTATATGCCTATTTGCTCTTTGCACATTCGCTCTTTTTCTTCTTTCTTTTTGTATATATGTGCTCACACTTTTGTTTAACTGTTGTGAAAAGGAGCTAGCGATACATGCCACTTCACGTACGAATTCAAAGTTTAACGATCTCAATTACCAAATTCCAATTGTATATGAAGCATCTTTTATAGCTTGAATATTCTACCTCGTCTTGTTCTCACTCTAATTTGATAGCACTTTTAATTTTCCTTTTTTCAAGGTTTCTTTTTCAACTCTAATTCATTAGATAATTTTTCCTTTGTAAATCAAACCATGAACTTACAACATATTGACCAAATTACCTTTGTATGTTCCATTAATACCAATGGAGTGGAAGACTCCTATTGCTATCATCAAGTGCAACTAAAATTATACTCAAGCCATTCATATATCTAATAAGACAAACACAAACTCAATAATGTTCCATATGTTATAATAAACTTGGAATTTCATAAAAGGGATCTACTATTCCTAAAGGGAATTATAATGATGCAAACTTTATTGCTAAACTCGAACTAATGCAAAACAAGAATAGTAATAAAAATTATAAGATAGATTACAAGTTCTTAAAGATCTCCCTAAGCTTGGAATCAAGCCAGTCGGGATCAAACAATCCCTCGCGATTTCTGATACTATGATTATTGTAGATCACTTTGGAGACATGGTGCGTGGTATATTCTCTTCACGGGCCAGCTTGAGATGGAGGGATTGATTGACAACCTCTAGTTCTTTAATACGCATCTAGTGGAAAAGATTATTCCGCTCCAACACTTTCACTTGTTCTTTAATGAGCTCATTGTTACTTTGGAGGGTTTGAATCGCCATAAGACTCATATAAAAACCTACTTCGGTGGTCTGCTTGATATCTTCATCAAGTTTATCAAGATAAAATCGCAGCCACCAAATATGCTTGGGTGTCCCTGGAGCCAACTTATCCATCTCTACGATATTCAGCTCGAGAGATTTCAACTCACTCTTTCGGCGTCCATGGTCGGTGTCGAGAAACTCCATAAGGTCGACCTTGAGCTCCTTGTCCTCCTTGATATTGCTCCCAACCTCCATAGGAACTTATCTCCTTTGCTTCCTGGTCCTCGCCTCACATAAGAATAAGAGGTAGATTGGTTCCTGATGATTATGATTAGAGAGGGGCACAATGGAAGTATATAAGAGCTGACATGGATATACCCTATGGGTGCAAATGTTGGTATACCCGGTCTAGCCCAAGGAAGGCACACGTGAATGTAGGGTTCGCAGCATAGAAAACAAAAATTTTCCTACGATGTGAACTATATACCAAGATCCATCTACTAGATACAAACAACAGGCGGATGTATATCCGTAGAGAACATACCCTTGAAGACCGACAAAGCTTAACGAGTTCAACTCGTGGTTGATGTAGACGATCTCTTGCCGATCTCAAGATCGAGAGGAAGTCCTAGCGCCGCAAATCAGCAGCGCATCCGTGCTCGCACACACGTTCGAGGAACCGAGCAACCTCCGCCTCCTCGCTCCAGCGATGCAGCGGAAGCACAACTCTTTCTTGCCGAATAGCCACCGGGAACATGTATCTCGCTAGTCCGAGACCATGGGGGATAAATTCTAGAGGGGGAGAGAGATCCTTCACGAGGAGGTGTGGTGTGAGAGGAGGAGAGGGGGGCCTTTTATAGGGGAGAGGGGGGGCACCCAAGGGCATGGCGCCCAGCCATGGGGCTGCCCCCACCTCTTCCACATTCATGTGGGTGGAGCTCCCACTCAAAATGAAAAGCCTCCACTCCCATTAAAAAACCTCCACTCAAAAATCCACTCACATGCATTAAATTTCCACCAAATTTAATGCAAGCTCTCATTTAAATAAAACTCTTTTATTTATTTATTCAGAATTTTGTTAATTACTTTAATTAACAAACATTCACATAAAACCCCTTGCTAGTATTCCATTTCACATGCAGAACCAGTTTCAGCAATTTCAACCGAAACAGTTTCGGTGTCTAGTGAAATAAATTCCTGCGCTTTCCTTTTCTTTTCGGCATGAAACTTTTGCTCCAATTGGATGTCGGTGTCTCTTAAGTGTGTCACCCTACGGTTCGTGAATAATGCGGACATGATCGAGACCCCTCTCGGATCAATAATCAGAAGCGGGATCTGGAGACCCATACTGACTCCCACACATTCAACGATGACTTTCTTGTGATCGTCGGAACCTTTTACGCTAGTATCTTAATCCCTTTGTTTCACGATATATTACATGTCCGAGATTCGATCATCGGTATCTCCATACCTAGTTTGATCTCGTTACCGACATGCACTCTTTTCTCGTTCCCGTGATATAACATTCTAGTGATCAAATCACTTGCTTGCAAGCTAATCAATGTGATATCACCGAGAGGGCCCAGAGTATATCTATCCGTCATCGGGATGAACAAATTCCACTCTTGATCCATGAGCCTCAACATAACACTTTATTAGTTCTGAATCCATCTTTATAATCACCCTGTTACGGTGTGACGTTTGATGTTATCAAGAAACTCTTCCGGTGTTAGTGATTGACATGATCTCATGGTCTAAGGATTAGGATCACTTCGTAAGTTGTTATAGCAATATAAACTCAATGACTTTGATCGTAATGCTATACTTCGGATGAGTGTTCATCACATCATTACACTAATGTTGTGATCCCGTTATTAACAACATCCAATGTCCATGATCAGGAAACCTTGATCATCTTGTTAATCAACGAGCTAGTTTATGAGAGAGGCATAACTAGGAACTTTCTGTTTGTTTATTAAACACACATGTATTAACGTTTCCGTATTAATAAAATTATAGCATGCAAAATAAACATCTATCATATACTTGGAATACACATAATAAACACTTTATTATTGCCTCTCAGGGCATATTCCCTTCAGTCTCCCACTTGCACTAGAGACAATAATCTAGTTACATAGTGATAAATCTAACACCCATTGAGTTATGGTGTTGATCATGTTTTGTTCTAGGGAGAGTTTTAGTCAACGGATCTGCTACATTGAGATCTGTATGTACTTTACAAATCTTTATATCTCCATCCTTGACATGCTCGCGGATGGAGTGAAACCAGCGCTTAATATGCTTGGAATGCTTGTGAGACCTTGGCTCTTTGGCATTGGCAATGGCACCATTGTTGTCAAAATAGATCACCATTGGGTCCAACGCGTTTGCCACAACTCCTATTTCGGATATGAACTCCTTCATCCAAACTGCTTCCTGAGCCGCTTCTGAAGCAGCAACATATTCGGCCTCCGTTGTTGATCCCGCTACCACAGGTTGTTTGGAACTCCTCCAACTAACCGCTCCGCCATTCATGAGAAATATGTATCCGGATTGAGACTTAGAGTCATCCGGATCGGTGTCAAAGCTAGCGTCGACATAACACTTAGCGACGAGCTCTTCTTCACCTCCGTATACAAGAAACATATCCTTAGTTCTTCGTAAGTACTTAAGGATATTCTTGACCGCTATCCAGTGTTCCGAACCTGGATCCGATTGGTACCTACTAGTCAAACTAATAGCATGTGCCACATCCGGTCTTGTACATAGCATGGCGTACATTATAGAGCCTATGGCTGAAGCATAGGGGACTTTGTCCATTATCTCTCTTTCTTCCGCCGAAGCCGGACTTTGAGTCTTACTCAATGTCTTGCCTTGCAACATAGGTAAGAACCCCTTCTTACTTCCGTCCATTTTAAACTTCTTTAAAATCTTATCAAGGTATGTACTTTGCGATAGCCCTATTAGGCGCCTAGATCTATCTCTATAGATCTTTATGCCTAATATGTATGACGCTTCACCTAGGTCCTTCATTGAAAATTTGCTGTTTAGATAACTTTTAACACTGTTTAAAAGTTCTTTATCATTTCCGATCAATAATATGTCATCCACATATAATATCAGAAATGCCACATTGCTCCCACTCACTTTCTTGTAAATACAAGCTTCTCCATAAGTTTGGACAAATCCAAACTCTTTGATCACCTCATCAAAGCGGAGATTCCAACTTCGTGATGCTTGCTTCAATCCATAGATGGATCGCTGAAGCTTGCACACCTTGTTAGCATCCTTAGGATCGACAAAACCCTTTGGTTGTATCATATACAACTCTTCTTCAATATTACCATTGAGAAACGCGGTTTTGACATCCATCTGCCATATTTCATAATCGAAATATACAGCAATTGCTAACATAATCCTAACTGACTTTAGCATCGCTACGGGAGAGAAAGTCTCATCGTAGTCAACTCCTTGAATTTGTCGAAACCCCTTTGCGACAAGTCGAGCTTTATAGATGGTCACATTACCATCAGCATCAGTTTTCCTTTTGAAAATCCATTTGTTCTCCACGGCCTTTCGGTCGTGAGGTAATTCCACCAAGTTCCAAACTTGATTTTCATACATGGATTCCATCTCGGATTTCATGGCTTCTAACCATTTGTTGGAATCTGGGCTCATCATCGCTTCTTCATACGTCACAGGGTCATCATTTTCATCAACCATGAAATTCATGACAGGATTTCCGTACAGCTCGGGAGCTGCACGCGTCCTGTTTGACCTGCGAGGTTCGGTAGTACTCTCTTTTGGAGTTTCATGATCATTATCATTAGTTCCCTCTTCAACAGGTGGAGCCAACTCCGGAACAACTTTCGGCGCTGCGCTACTCGCCATACTTTGAAGAGAAGGTTCCACAACCTCTTCGAGTTCTACCTTCCGACTACTCACACCTTTCGCGAGAAACTCTTTCTCTAGAAAGGATCCATTCTTGGCAACAAAAACCTTTCCCTCGGATCTGTGATAGAAGGAATACCCAATAGTTTCTTTAGGGTATCCTATGAAGACGCATTTTTCCGCTTTGGGTTCGAGTTTATCCGGTTGAAGTTTCTTCACATAAACATCGCATCCCCAAACTTTAAGAAATGACAGCTTAGGTTTGTTTCCAAACCACAATTCATACGGTGTCTTTTCAACGGATTTAGATGGTGCCCGATTTAAAGTGAATGCAGCAGTTTCTAGTGCATAACCCCAAAATGACAACGGCAAGTCTGTCAGAGACATCATAGATCGAACCATATCTAATAAAGTACGATTACGACGTTCCGACACACCATTTCGCTGTGGTGTTCCGGCAGGTGTGAGTTGTGAAACAATTCCACACTCTTTCATGTGAGTGCTAAACTCGTAACTTAGATACTCACCTCCACGGTCGGACCGTAGAAATTTGATCTTTCTATTACGATGATTTTCCACTTCATTCTGAAATTCCTTGAACTTTTCAAAGGTTTCAGACTTGTGTTTCATCAAGTAGATATAACCGTATCTACTCAAATCATCCGTGAAAGTAACAAAATAACGATATCCACCTCGCGCCGACACACTCATTGGACCACATACATCAGAATGTATGATTTCCAATAAATCTGTCGCCCGTTCCATTGAACCGGAAAACGGCGTTCTAGTCATCTTGCCCATAAGGCATGGCTCACATGTATCAAATGATTCATAATCAAGTGATTCCAAAAGTCCATCCGAATGGAGCTTCTTCATGCGTTTAACGCCAATATGACCTAGACGGCAGTGCCACATATATGCGGATATATCATCATTAAGTTTAATCCTTTTAGCATCAACATTATGAATATGTGTAACATTATCATCGAGGTCTAATAGAAATAAACCATTCATCATCGGTGCATGACCATAAAAGATTTCATTCATATAAATGGAACAACCATTGTTCTCGGATTTAAATGAATAACCACTTCGCATCAAACATGATCCAGATACAATGTTCATGCTCAGTGCAGGCACCAGATAACATTTATTCAAGTTTATAACTAATCCCGACGGTAAGTGGAGAGGCAGCGTTCCGACGGCGATCACATCAACACTTGATCCATTGCCGACACGCATCTTGACCTCACCCCTTGCTAGCGGTCGCTTGTTCCGCAGCCCCTGATTCGAGTTACAAATATTAGCAACTGAACCGGTATCAAATACCCAGGTGCTACTGCGAGCACTAGTCAAGTACACATCAATAACATGTATATCATATATACCTTTGTTTGCCTTGCCGGCCTTCTTGTCTGCCAGATACTTGGGGCAGTTGCGCTTCCAATGGCCAGTCCCCTTACAATAGTAGCACTCGGAATCAGACTTAGGTCCAACTCGGGGTTTCTTTTCAGGCGCGGCAACCGGCTTGCCTCCCTTACTTCCCTTCCGTTTTCCCTTCTTGTCTTTCTTGAAACAAGTGTTCCTATTGATCATCAACACTTGATGTTCCTTTTTGATCTCCACTTCTGCAGTTTTAAGCATTGACAGAAGCTCGGGGAGAGACTTCTTCATGCCTTGCATATTATAGTTCATCACAAAGCTCTTATAGCTAGGTGGCAGAGACTGCAGAACACGATGGATGCCTAAGTCAATGGGAATCGATATTCCCAAGGACACAAGCTTATCGGCGTAACCCGACATCTTGAGTACATGCTCACTAACGGAGCTGTGCTCTTCCATCATGCAGCTAAAGAACTTTTCTGAAGCATCGTAGCTCTCTACAGCAGCATGTGTGTCGAAAATCATTTTCAACTCACCCATTGTATCAAATGCATTGCCGTTTTCGAAACGCTTTCGAAGTTCCGGCTCTAGCCCATACAATATGCCGCAATGAACTAAGTTGTGGTCCTCCTGACGAGTCTGATAGACATTCTTCTCCTCGTCAGGGGCATCATCAAAAGGTGGGGGGCCTAACGGCGCTTCTAGCACATATTGCTTTTGTGCAGCAGAGAGGAGAATCCTCAAATTCATGGCCCATTCAGTAAAGTTGCTACCGTTCGTTGCTAGTTTCTCTTTCTCCATGAACGCATTGAAATTAAAAGCAGGTGGTGCCATCTACAACAGAATTTGTAAAGTTTAGACTAAGTGTATGATAGATCGAGTTCAACTAATCTATATTACGAATGAACTCCCACTCAAAAGCGACATCCCTCGTGTCCTTTTGGTGATTACATGAACCAAATCCACTACACCAAGTCCGATCATCACGTGAGTCGGTATAGCTTCAAAGGCGAGCATCAAATGGGCATCATATCAACTATATGACTCATGCTTAACCTTTCGGTCTGTGTTCCGAGGCCATGTCTGTACATGCTAGGCTCGCCAAGTTAGAACCTTAGTATTTGCGTGTGTAACTGTTTTACACCCGAAATATGGTCGTGGATCCAAGAACACCCGATCATCACGTGATGTCTTGGAGCGACGAAAACATAATCGGTGCATACTAAAGGAAGAACACATTCTTATCTTGATATTTAAATGAGGGATCATCTTATTATGCTTAACAAAGCGCTAAACAAGCAATATAAGATGTAATCAAACATCATATGTTTATTAGTGAAATTATATGGTTCCCGCAGATGATCTCTATCATGTGCATCGTGGTATGATCACTATCATACCTATATGTGTAAATCGAAGGTCTATGGATTTTACACGCTATGTGTGTTGTAAGAGTATCATCTCATACTTCTACTTACAACACTACCATATCATAACACTAGCCCAGCAACAATCTAAACTAGACGCCTCTAATTTATCCATTGCAAGTTTTACGTGGCTTAGGGCTTTCGAGATAGAACCGTTCTTACCTACGAACATGAACCACAACGAGGATAATCAAATTGTTGACAACTCGCTTGCAAAATAGATATTGACTATAGTAGGAGAGACAGACACCCGCTAGCCACTTATGCAAACTAGTTGCATGTCAAGCGTGGAACAGGTCTCATGTGCGAGGACATGTAAAGTTTGTCCGGGCCGCTTCATCCCACTATGCCACCAATATCCAAAATTACAACAAAGGAGCAACAACATGATCATCATCGCCCACATACTCATATGTGTACTACCCGTGTAAAGTATCTACGCATAGATCCGGCTCTGATACCACTGTAGGGTTCGCAGCATAGAAAACAAAAATTTTCCTACGATGTGAACTATATACCAAGATCCATCTACTAGATACAAACAACGGGCGGATGTATATCCGTAGAGAACATACCCTTGAAGACCGACAAAGCTTAACGAGTTCAACTCGTGGTTGATGTAGACGATCTCTTGCCGATCTCAAGATCGAGAGGAAGTCCTAGCGCCGCAAATCAGCAGCGCATCCGTGCTCGCACACACGTTCGAGGCACCGAGCAACCTCCGCCTCCTCGCTCCAGCGATGCAGTGGAAGCACAACTCTTTCTTGCCGAATAGCCACCGGGAACATGTATCTCGCTAGTCCGAGACCATGGGGGATAAATTCTAGAGGGGGAGAGAGATCCTTCACGAGGAGGTGTGGTGTGAGAGGAGGAGAGGGGGGCCTTTTATAGGGGAGAGGGGGGGCACCCAAGGGGCATGGCGCCCAGCCATGGGGCTGCCCCCACCTCTTCCACATTCATGTGGGTGGAGCTCCCACTCAAAATGAAAAGCCTCCACTCCCATTAAAAAACCTCCACTCAAAAATCCACTCACATGCATTAAATTTCCACCAAATTTAATGCAAGCTCTCATTTAAATAAAACTCTTTTATTTATTTATTCAGAATTTTGTTAATTACTTTAATTAACAAACATTCACATAAAACCCCTTGCTAGTATTCCATTTCACATGCAGAACCAGTTTCAGCAATTTCAACCGAAACAGTTTCGGTGTCTAGTGAAATAAATTCCTGCGCTTTCCTTTCTTTTCGGCATGAAACTTTTGCTCCAATTGGATGTCGGTGTCTCTTAAGTGTGTCACCCTACGGTTCGTGAATAATGCGGACATGATCGAGACCCCTCTCAGATCAATAATCAGAAGCGGGATCTG
This sequence comes from Avena atlantica, assembly GCA_910589765.1. Taxonomy (NCBI): domain Eukaryota; kingdom Viridiplantae; phylum Streptophyta; class Magnoliopsida; order Poales; family Poaceae; genus Avena; species Avena atlantica. The sequence continues at coordinate 392,327,937 of OU342735.1, forward strand.
GAGACCCATACTGACTCCCACACATTCAACGATGACTTTCTTGTGATCGTCGGAACCTTTTACGCTAGTATCTTAATCCCTTTGTTTCACGATATATTACATGTCCGAGATTCGATCATCGGTATCTCCATACCTAGTTTGATCTCGTTACCGACATGCACTCTTTTCTTGTTCCCGTGATATAACATTCTAGTGATCAAATCACTTGCTTGCAAGCTAATCAATGTGATATCACCGAGAGGGCCCAGAGTATATCTATCCGTCATCGGGATGAACAAATTCCACTCTTGATCCATGAGCCTCAACATAACACTTTATTAGTTCTGAATCCATCTTTATAATCACCCTGTTACGGTGTGACGTTTGATGTTATCAAGAAACTCTTCCGGTGTTAGTGATTGACATGATCTCATGGTCTAAGGATTAGGATCACTTCGTAAGTTGTTATAGTAATATAAACTCAATGACTTTGATCGTAATGCTATACTTCGGATGAGTGTTCATCACATCATTACACTAATGTTGTGATCCCGTTATTAACAACATCCAATGTCCATGATCAGGAAACCTTGATCATCTTGTTAATCAACGAGCTAGTTTATGAGAGAGGCATAACTAGGAACTTTCTGTTTGTTTATTAAACACACATGTATTAACGTTTCCGTATTAATACAATTATAGCATGCAAAATAAACATCTATCATATACTTGGAATACACATAATAAACACTTTATTATTGCCTCTCAGGGCATATTCCCTTCAGTGAAGACTTGCAGCCCAAGAAGATTTCCGGTGGCCCAAGCCCATGACGAGTTTGACTCCTTAGGGGACAAGTCTAGACTAGATAGAATTTCAAAGGGTTCAACCCTAATATGTAACCGACTCGACCTGTCCCGGGACCCGACCTATCTATATAAAGTCCAGGAGGATACGGATAGAAGGATATCAACACCTCATACACACACCTCCATGCCATATTGCATCTGCGCTGTCACATCCCAAGATTTTCCAAATCTTGTAATGTGAAAAAAATAAACAAAAAAATAATTGTTGAAAATTAGGGTGAAAAGAAACTTTTGTTTCTAAATGGAAACTTAAAATTCCATCTTGAACAAACTTTGGTTAATGTTTGAATCCAAACAAAATCCAAATCAAGTGAAATGCATTCCTCAATGAATGTATCTTGAAATTTAAACACTTGGGAAATAAACCCAAACCCTAAACCCTAATGGAATAAAATCATTTCCAAGTTATCTCTAAGCCTATGGATTTGATCCAAATAAAAATTTGTCAACAAACATTTATAAATGATCAATAAAGACAAATAGAAATATTATTAAAACTATAGGAATTGGTTTCACTTAATTTGGAGCCATAAATAAAATCTTATGAAATTAACAATTTAAGGAAATTGAATTTCCAAAGCTAATAAAGCACCTATCAAAAAACAAATCCAAACCAAATGGTGAGCAAATAATCCTAAAAAGATTTAAAAGGGTAAACAAATATTATATAAGATTTTACAAATCGGAATCACCAAGTTTGGATCTATAAATAAAAAGATATGGATTTTATAAGATAAAGAAAGAAATATTAAATGAGGTATATTTTAAGACCAAACAAAATTTTGGCCAAATCCATAAGCAAATGGAATAATTATAATCCAAATCCAAATAAAATAATGGATAAATAATTTCCAAAATAATTGAAATGGCATTAACTAAATTCTATTTCTATTTTTAATAAAGATAAAATCCCTATTAGAAATGATTAAATAAATCATGGGAAAATAGATTTTTGAATTTACCCAAGTGGAATAAAAGTTATTTAATTAACTTAAATAAGATCAAAGAAATCTTCCAAATAAAATTTATGGAAATAAAACTATATTTAATTTCATTAGAATAAAGACAAGTACCCAATTTTAAATGATTAATAAATCATATTAAAAACATTCCAAATAATTCAAGGTGAATTATTTAACACCCTAATTAAATAAATAAACCTACTGAAAAGGTTTTGTAAAAAGATTAGAATTTAAGTAGGGGTTGAAAATATAATTAAACTCGTTTGAATAATGGCATATGCTTATTTTAATAAAGAATTAAACATAAGAAAAACAGAAGAATTATTATAAATTTGACTTCAGAATATGTTAAATAGTAGTATTGAAATCTACACAAAGTTTAGTTGGAATTTGAATTCAAATTGTTGTTTGAATTGATTAAACAAAATCAAAACAGAATAAAAGAAATGGGAAAAGAAAAATAACAAAAGAAGAAAAAAAATATGAAACAGAGCAGCCCAACCAGACCTGGCCCAGCTAGCCCAGTCCAGCCCACTCCCTCACTCCCTGCAGTGAATCGTTTCTCACTCAGAAAGACACCCACACAGACGCTGACGGCTTGGACCCACTCCTTCTCTCTCTCACTCGCTATCAAACAGGCCCCACTTGCCAGTCTTCTTCCTCCCCGCGAAGACCACGCCCTCATCGCCATTTCTGCCGATTGATGGCGCGTTTGATTTCTCATTAACCACGCGCTGATTCAGCCCGTGACCTCGCGCATTTAAGCACCATTCTCCCCTCTCTGATCTCCCTCACTCGCCAGACTCTCCTCGCCCCAAGCTGCCATGATTTGAGCGCGCACCTTCACTGCTCCGACGAGACCTTCTTCAAATTCTGGCCATCCTCCACCGCCCCTCGCCCCCTCGACCACACGAGCACATTCCCCAGCCTCTGGCGCATATCCTTGTGCTTCCCGTTCATCCGCGCGAGCACCATAGCCTCGACTACGACAACGACAGTACGCCTCGGCCGTCCGCCTCCACTCCGACGAGATCTACTGGTAACATCCGACCGCGCCGCCCTCTCTCTTTGATGCTCCAATACTCGCCACAATTCTGTGGATCTAACGGTGCTCCCCTTTTTCTCTGGCGTTCTCTGTAGCTTCGTCATCAACGACGTTTGAGTGCAACCGACGGTGACAACGACTCCGGCGAGCAATTGTCGACCACCCCGTGCGCCCCCTACTCTCCTACAACCATGTTGTGCATCAGCAAGCTCTTGCGGTTCTGGTAAACCCCTCCCTTCTCCCCTTGCTTCCTGTAGTCGCCGCGACACCATAGCCAGAGCGCGCGCCGCCACTCGCCGCTGCCAGCGCTGCCACTCGATGGTCAGTCGCTATGAGCCGTAGGATGTAGATCAAGTGACTACGATAGAATCTAAGCGAAGAGGTATCCTGCGATCTGTGCCGTGCGATTAAGTTAGATCCAACGCACCAGAGAGGTCGATCCACGCGAACTGTTATTGACCAATAGAATCACTCCACATGGCCAGCCTTTCGTTTTAAAAACAGAAACTAATCTATTAGATGTTTGATTTTGTAAATTGCATAAATTTTGATCCACACGGCCAAATTTTGCAAATTTTATATCAATGGAATCAGCAAGACAAGTACTTTCTAACAAATACAACTCCTAACAATGGAGAAGGCTCTATCCAAACAACAAGACATGTGAGGAAACCCTTTGGGAAAATGTTTTGATTTAAACTCTCTGACCCAAACACCAAGTTTTAGAATTAAAAATGTATTTAGTGAACCCTATAAAGATTGTTGCTTTGCTAAAGGCGTTTTCAACCACATAAAATATTGATTTGGTTTAAAAATGATTTATAAGTAAAATCTTTTGCAAATGATTTTGCCACTTATATAAAATGACCAGTAGGTGTTTTCAAATGTTTATAACCCATTAGAAACCACTTTTCCAAATAAACCATCTTTGGCATGCCTGCATGCATTGCTTTGTTTCTATTATTTTATGTGATGTTTGCTTGAATGGTAGATTGAAATTATGCCCTGCTTGATTGAATTGTAGTGATTTGAAGAGTGTGATCATTGCAAGATCAAGGAGTGAACTTATATTCTCTACCAAAAAGGCAAGTGATGCTTCATACTTTGTCCCATTATTTTCACTATGCATTAGTGATATTTCTAAGTAGGACTTGCATGGAATTTTTGCTAAGTGTAAACTATGCCATGGGAAATCCTAGTAGATGAAACCTTAGTAGAAATTTCCTAAGTTAAGATTCCTATTACTATCATGCTTAGCTTAGCTAGTAGAAAACAAGGGTGGATTATACTTCATGCTATGGAATATTTCTAAGTCAAGGACTTGTGTTTTGTTTAATAAAACAACTAAGTGAATGAAACACCTGGGTGGAATGGAAGGATTGGTTTGTGTTGAGTGGTTACTCGGGGCCCATTTCAATGGACTACCCTGGTGTATTACACTTGTGGATGGCCACCCAGGAACAAAGAGATTTGAGATGTCAAATGTTGAGAAGCTTCAAGTGCAGCAACTTGGCATTATCGACTCTGCCTGGATCATATAGGTTGAAATAACTTAGCCAAATGGACAGTTGGTGGTAGGGGATGATAGGTTGGAACGCGTCCATTCTGGTCTAAGGGAAGGCTTCTGAAAGATCTTGTCTTGGTGAAACCAAGTCTTGTGGGGAAAGTGCACCACCTCTGTAGAGGGAAAAATCTAAGTACTTAGCCATGTCCCTGGTAAAGGACAATTTGAGCATCAAGACATGAAAGCTATCAAGAATCTCCTCATCCAAATTTCTAAGTTAAAATCTTGTGGTTGACCAAGGGTTTAAGGTTCACCAATTTCTATTGGTGGTTCCTTGGGTGGTTTTTGACAAACAAAAACTTAGTGTTTTTCAAATGATAAGGAAAACCTATTTTGAGCAAAGCAAGCCTAAGCTCCACTTAGCCAAATGCATATAGATGATAGACTCCACTATACTACCATAGTATCACTTGCCAATACAATTCAAATGTATTGACCCTTGTGGCTGTAACTTGTTATGTTGCAGGTTTGTTTGATGTTAGTGAGATGTGTTGATTAGGATTACAAGTCTACAACCAACATGTTTGCCTGTGGCACTTTGAAGATGAAGGACCCCATGCTATTGTTAAGTTCTGCTGCATTGTAGTGAGATAGCCAAATGAGCTATGTAAGATGTAATGAATTATTTTATTCCTGGTTATAAAGTTGTATTATGACCTTTGTTTCTTGATATTACATCTTAACTGTGGATGCTAGCTATTGATCCAGGGACTAGCATTGTAAACATAGGGATCTCTACCTTATTAAAGGTTGGGAACCTTACAGATGGTATCAGAGCATTGTGTTGCCTGTAGGATTGTAACCCTAGGATTGGACAAAACCCCTTAGAAAAATAGGAGTTGTATTTGTTCCAAAACTTATTTACAAACAATCTTGTAAACTCTTTCCTCAACCATTTTTGGTTTGATTCTACATCTCTTCTATTTCAACTTGGTGGATAGAGCCTTCTCCATGACCAAAGACTTCAACTATATTTTCATCAAGGACTTCACCAACTCAAGTGATTTCAACCTTATTATCAACAAGGACCTCAACTTGGATATCACTAAGGACTACAAATGAGACAAGAAATGTTACTCAAGAATTGAAGACTAAGGAAACACAACTTAGAAGGAACCATCATTACCTTGAAGTTTTGAGACCAAGATGCCAGAAATTCTTTAAGGATACAAACATCTTGTTCATGAAGAATCAACTAAGAAGAATGGAATGATCTCAAGTGAACCATATAGTTGGACCACCATATTTAGTTTAAATCAAACACACCAACTTATGTGGTGTAGAAAAAATATTTTGTTGCTTAAAAATGTGCTTGAAGCTTTGTTGTTTGATTGAAATGTTTGTTGCTTGCACATTTCTTGTGTGAAATTGTTGTGTGTGATTAGAATTATTCCCTTAGAAATCTTTTGCCTATTCTAATCCCAATCCAACCCAAACAGATGACTACTCCAAGGAACTCCAACATCAAGGATGGTGACAACAACAACAACAACCAAGAGATCAACATGAGGGAACTCATAGTAACCCAAACCCAGTTGAATCAAGTGACAACTCAGTTTTTAGCCAACACTAGTGAATTAGATCCAACCATGCAAAGGTTTTTGGAAACCCAAACCCAATTGTTGCATAAGGTGACAGATCAAATGATCAACATGGGAAACAACTCTTCCCAAGGAGTTTGTGACAACAAGGATGTCAAGGATGATATTCTAGAAGGAACCCAAGCTTGCAATATTTGTGGAGACAAGGATCACACTTCCAAAGAGCATGAAGATCAATGCCCCAATTGTGAAGAGAAACATCCAACTAATCAATGCCCCACATCTCAAGCTACTTGTTTCCTATGTGAAGGAAATAATCATGTCCCTATCCAATGCCCCATCTATTCCATAGTTCAACAAAGGAAACAAGGTGGAGTGCAACAACATATTGCAGACTTCCATGAGAGAACAACTTCTACCAAGAAGGGTGAAGACAAAGGAAAATCTCAGCTTGCACCTCCATGCAATATGACACAATTTGATGGACCAAAGAGGAGACATATGTATTACCCAAGGAAAAGATCAAGGAGACCAGGAAACTTTCCCACCTTTGAGATAAGATATGAAGAACATGAACTAGAAGCACTCCTAGCTTTGGAGAAACCCAAGAAGAAGAAAGACAAAATCCAAGTGCAATGTTGTCATTGCAAAGAGATGGGACACTATGCCAATGAATGTCCTGATAAGAAACAAAAATATAAGGAGATTAACCAAGTGTGGTGCAACAACTACAAAGAGCTAGGCCATTATGTATCAACTTGTCCACAGAAGATACGTGAAGAGCTCAATCTTGTCACATGTTACAATTGTGGTAACCAAGGACATTATGCAAGCAATTGTCCAGAAAAGATGAAGCACAAGATAAAGCCTATGAAGGATCTCAGCCTTGTCACATGTTTCAAGTGTGGAAACAAAGGACACTATGCAGATGTTTGCCCAGAGAGATTTCAACGAGATTCCAAGCAAGCCAAGAAGTAATCTAGTTGGAATTTTTTTAAGGGTGGTAGTACCCTAGTTGTTTTGAGCCAACTTGTAACCCTATCCTTCCCAAATCTCGGGACGAGATTTATTTTAAGGGTGGTAGCCTGTCACATCCCAAGATTTTCCAAATCTTGTAATGTGAAAAAAAATAAACAAAAAAAATAATTGTTGAAAATTAGGGTGAAAAGAAACTTTTGTTTCTAAATGGAAACTTAAAATTCCATCTTGAACAAACTTTGGTTAATGTTTGAATCCAAACAAAATCCAAATCAAGTGAAATGCATTCCTCAATGAATGTATCTTGAAATTTAAACACTTGGGAAATAAACCCAAACCCTAAACCCTAATGGAATAAAATCATTTCCAAGTTATCTCTAAGCCTATGGATTTGATCCAAATAAAAATTTGTCAACAAACATTTATAAATGATCAAGAAAGACAAATAGAAATATTATTAAAACTATAGGAATTGGTTTCACTTAATTTGGAGCCATGGATAAAATCTTATGAAATTAACAAGTTAAGGAAATTGAATTTCCAAAGCTAATAAAGCACCTATAAAAAAAATCCAAACCAAATGGTGAGAAAATAATCCTAAAAATATTTAAAAGGATAAACAAATATTATATAAGATTTTACAAATTGGAATCACCAAGTTTGGATCTATAAATAAAAAGATATGGATTTTATAAGATAAAGAAAGAAATATTAAATGAGGAATATTTTAAGACCAAATAAAATTTTGGCCAAATCCATAAGCAAATGGAATAATTATAATCCAAATCCAAATAAAATAATGGATAAAGAATTTCCAAAATAATTGAAATGGCATTAACTAAATTCCTTTTCTATTTTTAATAAAGATAAAATCCCTATTAGAAATGATTAAATAAATCATGAGAAAATATATTTTTGAATTTACCCAAGTGGAATAAAATTTATATAATTAACTTAAATAATATCAAAGAAATCTTCCAAATAAAATTTATGGAAATAAAACTATATTTAATTTCATTAGAATAAAGACAAGTACCCAATTTTAAATGATTAATAAATCATATTAAAAACATTCCAAATAATTCAAGGTGAATTATTTAACACCCTAATTAAATAAATAAACCTACTGAAAAGGTTTTGTAAAAAGATTAGAATTTAAGTAGGGGTTGAAAATATAATTAAACTCATTTGAATAATGGCATATGCTTATTTTAATAAAGAATTAAACATAAGAAAAACAAAAGAATTATAATAAATTTGACTTCAGAATATGTTAAATAGTAGTATTGAAATCTACACAAAGTTTAGTTGGAATTTGAATTCAAATTGTTGTTTGAATTGATTAAACAAAATCAAAACAGAATAAAAGAAATGGGAAAAGAAAAATAACAAAAGAAAAAAAAAATGAAACAGAGCAGCCCAACCAGACCTGGCCCAGCTAGCCCAGTCCAGCCCACTCCCTCACTCCCTGCAGTGAATCATTTCTCACTCAGAAAGACACCCACACAGACGCTGACGGCTTGGACCCACTCCTTCTCTCTCTCACTCGCTGTCAAACAGGCCCCACTTGCCAGTCTTCTTCCTCCCCGCGAAGACCACGCCCTCGTCGCCGTTTCTGCCGATTGATGGCGCGTTTGATTTCTCATTAACCACGCGTTGATTCAGCCCGTGACCTCGCGCATTTAAGCACCATTCTCCCCTCTCTGATCTCCCTCACTCGCCAGACTCTCCTCGCCCCAGGCTGCCACGATTTGAGCGCGCACCTTCACTGCTCCGACGAGACCTTCTTCAAATTCCGGCCATCCTCCACCGCCCCTCGCCCCCTCGACCACACGAGCACATTCCCCAGCCTCTGGCGCATCTCCTTGTGCTTCCCGTTCATCCGCGCGAGAACCATAGCCTCGACTATGACAACGACAGTACGCCTCGGCCGTCCGCCTCCACTCCGACGAGCTCTACTGGTAACATCCGACTGCGCCGCCCTCTCTCTCTGATGCTCCGAAACTCCCCACTCTTATGTGCATCTAACTGTGCTCCCCTTTTTCTCTGGCGTGCTCTGTAGCTTCGCCATCAACGACGTCTGAGCGCAACCGACGGTGACAACGACTCCGGCGAGCAATTGTCGACCACCCCGTGCGCCCCCTACTCTCCTACAACCATGTTGTGCATCAGGAAGCTCTTGCGGTTCTGGTAAACCCCTCCCCTTCTCCCCTTGATTCCTGTAGTCGCCGCGACGCCGTAGCCAGAGCGCGCGCCGCCACTCGCCGCCGCCAGCGCCGCCACTCGATGGTCAGTCACTGTGAGCCGTAGGATGTAGATCAAGTGACTACGATAGAATCTAAGCGAAGAGGTATCCTGCGATCTGTGCCGTGCGATTAAGTTAGATCCAACGCACCAGAGAGGTCGATCCACGCGAACCGTTATTGACCAATAGAATCGCTCCACGTGGCCAGCCTTTCGTTTTAAAAACAGAAACTAATCTATTAGATGTTTGATTTTGTAAATTGCATAAATTATGATCCACACGTCCAAATTTTGCAAATTTTATATCAATGGAATCAGCAAGACAAGTACTTTCTAACCATGCACTTTGTTTAGTAAATTGCTTCTGTTAGCAGAAACTTGTGTAGGCTTATTTTGAATATAAAATTCTTTTGGTGATAAAATCTTTGGAAAATGGTTTGTTTTGAACCTACTGACCATAGAAATCAATTTGTGGTTTCAAAAACATATTTGGTGAAGCAAAAGAATAAATCTTTGAATTAAAGCATTTCTAGCCAAATAAAAATGTTGATTATGGTTTAAAAATGCTTTTGGAGGAAACCCTTTGGGAAAATGTTTTGATTTAAACTCTCTGACCCCAAACACCAAGTTTTAGAATTAAAAATGTATTTAGTGAACCCTATAAAGATTGTTGCTTTGCTAAAGGCGTTTTCAACCACATAAAATATTGATTTTGTTTAAAAATGATTTATAAGTAAAATCTTTTGCAAATGATTTTGCCACTTATATAAAATGACCAATAGGTGTTTTCAAATGTTTATAACCCATTAGAAACCATTTTTCCAAATAAACCATCTTTGACATGCCTTCATGCATTGCTTTGTTTCTATTATTTTATGTGATGTTTGCTTGAATGGTAGATTGAAATTGTGCCATTCTTGATTGAATTGTAGTGATTTGAAGAGTGTGATCATTGCAAGATCAAGGAGTGAACTTATATTCTCTACCAAAAAGGCAAGTGATGCTTCATACTTTGTTCCATTATTTTCACTATGCATTAGTGATATTTCTAAGTAGGACTTGCATGGAATTTTTGCTAAGTGTAAACTATGCCATGGGAAATCCTAGTAGATGAAACCTTAGTAGAAATTTCCTAAGTTAAGATTCCTATTACTATCATGCTTAGCTTAGCTAGTAGAAAACAAGGGTCGATTATACTTCATGCTATGGAATATTTCTAAGTCAAGGACTTGTGTTTTGTTTAATAAAACAACTAAGTGAATGAAACACCTGGGTGGAATGGAAGGATTGATTTGTGTTGAGTGGTTACTCAGGGCCCATTTCAATGGACTACCCTGGTGTATCACACTTGTGGATGGCCACCCAGGAACAAAGAGATTTGAGATGTCAAATGTTGAGAAGCTTCAAGTGCAGCCACTTGGCATTATGGGCTCTGCCTGGATCATATAGGTTGCAATAACTTAGCCAAATTGATAGTTGGTGGTAGGGGATGATAGGTTGGAACGCGTCCATTCTGGTCTAAGGGAAGGCTTCTGAAAGATCTTGTCTTGGTGAAACCAAGTCTTGTGGGGAAAATGCACCACCTCTGTAGAGGGAAAAATCTAAGTACTTAGCCATGTCCCTGGTAAAGGACAATTTGAGCATCAAGACATGAAAGCTATCAAGAATCTCCTCATCCAAATTTCTAAGTTAAAATCTTGTGGTTGACTAAGGGTTTAAGGTTCACCAATTTCTATTGGTGGTTCCTTGGGTGGTTTTTGACAAACAAAAACTTAGTGTTTTTCAAATGATAAGGAAAACCTATTTTGAGCAAAGCAAGCCTAAGCTCCACTTAGCCAAATGCATATAGATGATAGACTCCACTATACTACCATAGTATCACTTGCCAATACAATTCAAATGTATTGACCCTTGTGGCTGTAACTTGTTATGTTGCAGGTTTGTTTGATGTTAGTGAGATGTGTTGATTAGGATTACAAGTCTACAACCAACATGTTTTCCTGTGGCACTTTGAAGATGAAGGACCCCATGCTATTGTTATATTCTGCTGCATTGTAATGAGATATCCAAATGAGCTATGTAAGATGTAATGAATTATTTTATTCCTGGTTATAAAGTTGTATTATGACCTTTGTTTCTTGATATTACATCTTAACTGTGGATGCTAGCTATTGATCCAGGGACTAGCATTGTAAACACAGGGATATCTACCTTATTAAAGGTTGGGAACCTTACATGCGCACCCCTGTAACCTTTGGTTCCGCCATAATCAAGAACATAAAAGCAGGAGTAGGGTTTTCCCTTTGGGGGCCTGAACCTGTGTAAACCTCATGTCCCCGTGTTGCTGGCCTATTAACCGTCTCGCGAACTCCAGCATCCCCATCTTCTCCAAAACCCAAGTCCGTAACAATGGCCATTGATGAGTTGAACCTTCGTCAATTGACATCGTCTGTGGGAATCGAACCCACGACCACGTGGAGAGCCTCCACCTGCTTGTATAGATTCTCCACCTCTTCGGATTCACTCTCCAGGATGTCGTTCCCCCATGACCTCTTTTGGATGATCTCTTGGGCAAAGTCAAAGGGGGCGAGCCCGTAATGCTGACTGTATAGCTTATCATCGCGGATGTAGAACCACTTCCTGCGCTAGTACTGGACGGACTCGCAAAGGTAGAAAGAGAAGAACTAGACATTGGAGCGGATAGAAATTCCGCAGCCACCCAGTGGATAGACACGACCGGTGCCAGATTGCCTCTTCACGGAGTAGATTCTTCGGAAGAGGCCAAAGTGAGGCTCGATTCCGAGCCAACACTCGCAAAGAGTAATAAAACAAGTGATGTGGAGGAGAGAATTGGGAGACAAAAGGTGAAGTTGAATCTCATAGAAGAAAATAAGCCCACGAAAAAATTCGTGGGCGAGTAGAGAGAGGCCGCAGATAACAAAGGCGTAAAATATCACCCGAAACCCTTCAGGTGGGCGAGGGATTACCTCTTGGCTTGGGAGGACAGCAGCGCCCTTCTCCTTGGAGATCAGGATGGCATCATGAAATTTGCGTAAATCGGATTCGCGCATCTTCGTGCGCCGCCACCCGCCGTTAGTGGTGCGGCTCGGAGCAGTTACCTTTTTACCGGCGCTGGCGGCGCTTGAACCCGCTGTAGTGGAGGAAGCCTTCTTGGACTTGCCCATCGCGGAGCGACGAGTGCGACGATGCGAGCGGAGAAAAGCAGAGGGAAATATGCGGATGATGTCCAATACGCAATGAGATCAAGAACTCAAGAAATGGTGGCAATGGCGAAGAAGCAGAGGAAAATGGCGAAGGGTAAAATTCGTTGTTTTCCCCACAGTATAAAAGGACGAAGATGATGCAGCAGAGCCGTCGATTGAGAAGCCATAATGCGTGCATCAGATCTCATCGTCCATGTGACAGCACCAAACTGAACCGTCGTCAGCACGCCGTCCACTACGCGCGGATATCGAGTAGACACTGTAACTTTCGCCACGTTACGTGTAACTAGTCAAATTCAAGTCAGGTCGTGGTACCCACGACCATCCTATCGCATCGCCTCAACTGCGGCAGACGGTTGAGCTCACCAATCATCAGCAATGACGTCATCAAAGTGAAGCCAGCAACGGCTCGAAGTTTTCGACTAAGCATAAAAGTACTTACTCGAGTTTACGAATCAACCAACTACTCGGGGGATACTCCTATCAGGAGTGCTGGCCGCGTACCTGAGAAAATACAAAGGAAATAACACCTTGAAAAAAGCTTCGAGTCCTACGTCGAGTCTGCGACTCCACTATGGACTCGGGGGTTACTCCCATAGGGGGCGCTGGTCACGCATTCGAAAAAATGCGTCCTTCAGAATAATAATGGAAACAAGCGCGAATGACTGAACTAAAGTCTCTGCTTGATTCTACGACTCGAACAAACTCTCGGGGGCTACTCCCATAGGGAGCGCTGGTCGCGCACCCTATGGGGGCTACTCCCATATGGAAAAAATCTTTTGGCAACTTTTCCCAAATTAACGCTAAGTGAGAAGAAGTCTCCTTGGTCACCCGAAACACCTCCGCGGTGATAAAACTTCGGATGATGTGACTGCAACGCAAACATAAGCCCTACAGATATCATCTGATGGCCTGGTAACGCACCCGACTGCGCTCTGCCAGTAAATCCCGTGTCAACATGCACAATGAAAATCCCGAAAGACGCGTTGGGTACATCACTTAAAAAACACTAGGATTCAACTTCTATAAGACCTCAACGGCCTGAGTCGAATTACACAAGCATTCATTCCAGATTTGAGTCCGGGGACTCAAGTTTGATGAGGATCGTGTTGTTTTGTCCTATGACAGTTAACTAGCCCTGATCCGTCAGGTGATCCAGGCACATGCATCAACAATCCCTATGAACTATTTTTTTCGTAAAGACAGGATCAAATACAAAGCACCCAAAAGATTATAGAGTCTCTAGTCGACTCTATGATTCGACTGAACACTCAGGGCTACTGACATGGATATACCTTACGGGTGCATAATGTTGGTATACCTGGTCCAGCCCAAGGAAGGTCCATGTGAAGACTTGCAGCCCAGGAAGATTTTGGGTGGCCCAAGTCCATGATGAGTTCGACTCCTTGGGGGACAAGTCTAGATTAGATAGAATTTCAAAGGGTTTAACCCTAATCTATAACCGACTCTACCTGTCCTGGGACCTGGCCTATCTATATAAAGGCCAGGAGTGTATGACGAGAAGGATCTCAACACCTCATACACACACCTCCATGCTAGATTGCATCTATGCACCCTTATAACCTTCGGTTCCGCCGTAATCAAGAACAAACAAGCAGGAGTAGGGTTTTCCCTCCGAGGGCGTAAACCTGGGTAAACCTCGTGTCCCCGTGTTGCTTGCCTGTTAACCGTCTCGCAACTTCTAGCATCCCCATCTTCTCCAAAACCCAAGTCCGTAATAATGGGCATTGACGAGTCAAACCCTCGTCAAGTGTCGTGGTATTATCGACGAGTAAGCCATGGAGGGGTCCTCATAGAGTGTGTTTAGAGACGTGGGTTAAGGCGGAAGGTTGGCGGGTATGAGATAACACAGCTTACCCAGGTTTAGATCCCACAATGTTGGCGGAATCCTACTCCTGCTATAAATCACTATAATGGCAATACACCGAGTTACAGGGATTGGTTCGTTGTGCGAGGTATGAGTTGTGTCGTTGATATTGTGCCCTGGCTCCTCTAGGTCCAGCTTATATAGTCGCCAAATCCTAGGGGTATAGGCAAAGTCCTAGTTGGAGAGGTTATAGAGTCCTACACGGTACACAACTAGTCTAACGTGTCTTGCACTCCAAGGCTCGGGATACGCTGGTGACTCCTCCGTAGCCTTCATTTATCCGGCATGGGCCTCCCTTCTGGATCCATCTAACTGGGCTGCCCAGCAGGCCATAAGCCTCACTACCGACTATGGGCCACCCGAGTTATATGGATTAGAGACATGCAATGGCGACACCCATTTAGTATATCCCCAACAGTAGCCCCCGAAGAACTCCGAGATCTTGCGCCATCTTGCCTTTTCAGATTGAATGCTCCATCTATATGGATGTCGGCAAATCGTCAAGCAATATCTTGTAGTCCTCCCAAGAACCCTGCAATGCTCTCCGTCTTCAACATGAAAGTCGAAGAACTGCTGAATCTTCCATCGTACTCTTCTCGTAGCCAGACTGGATCCCTCCATGCCGGAATCTTTAGATGGGATGGTTCACCTGCCTATGTCAGTAGAGCAACGTAGAACATAGATCAGCGATGCCTCGTAACTCACACATGCATAGAACACAATCATAGACGTTTTTCCCATGCGAAGGATACGAAACATTGGTGGCGGCGGTGGGAACGTGGTGAAATTTCCATGCACGCGCACGCACACGCTGTCCACGCAGAAACTGTTTGATCAACTTGCACGAATCTTGATGCCGAGTACTATAAATGGTAACCGTGGTGATTTTTATCATTTCACCACATTCTTACTCACATCGTCTTCTTGCTCCAGCAAACGCCTCCTCGAGCTCTCCGCACGCATAGAGGAAAAACCCTAGCTTTTCCATCCAATCTCACAGCCAACCTTCCTTTGCATGAATGGCAAGGAGCAGCACTACTCTGTCCATGGCAGCGTCGGTCGAGGCCACGACCAAGCCGACAAGCTCCGTCCATGTTCCGTCGGAGGGCGTGATAGTGCCGCGCTCCGCGGTGGTGGAAACCACCGGCGGTGACCATGTTCCAGCGAGGCTAGAACTGCTGGAAGAGGAGGCCGATTCCCACAAAGGGGAATGGCGCGGCTCCGATATTACCGAAGGCGATCTCAAGGAGATGCTCACCAAGGGGTACCTACCCACGACGGAGGGGCTGGTCTGGCGGTTGGTGCTGGCCGACGAGTCCGTCCCTTCTCCCCTAGCTAGAGAAAAGGTGTACCTCAAAGCCCAACTAGTACGCCGTGTCTCCCTCCCAGTCTCCAACTTATTCATAGAGGTCCTTAGCCACTACCGGGTTCAACCTCAGAACCTGTCTCCGAATAGCATCCTCACAATTAGCAACTATGCGGCGCTTTGTGAGGGTTACCTAGGAATCAGGCCTAGGTTAGATCTGTTTATATATTTCTTCACTGTCAAGAGGGAAGCCGGAGTGTGCAAGGATGAACTTAGAAATTGTGGAACTATTAGTTTCAAGATCCGGCCTGGCCGACGTTTCCCCGACATCGTAGGCCACGAGTCCTGCAAGAACTGGTAGAGGACGTATTTCTATGGCCCACATATCCCTCTGTCTGACCGAGAAAAAACGTATTCGGACTTTGTCGATGGAGCCACCGCTGAAGCCCCGACATGGAGATCCCAAGCCCTCCTACCTTCCGACGATGAAGCCTCACGCACTGTAAGGCGGATCGAGTGGTTCGTAGAGACGGGTCTGACCGGGTTGGACCTAGCCATGTGCTGGTTCATCAGGCGGATTCAGCCTCTGCACCACCGCGTGAAGCTCATGCACGGATATTCCAAGGATAGGAAGGATAGCCTCCGCGTCTCCGAGGACAACTTTTCGAGTGACTCCATCAAGCTCTGCCTCAAGGACATAGTCAAGGTGAAGGATAGGAAGCGTGGCTTCACCATCACCTACGACATGTTCGAGGGCGGCAAGTTCCCAAAGGTACTTAATTATTTTTCCATGTACGACATATACTTTAGTTTTTCCGTATTGCCTTAACTATTTCATCTAACACGTTGGGATTCACTTAACAGCTAAAGGAACTAGACGAATGTAGCATGGCTACCCAAGTCTATGACCCCAAGATGAAGGAAGTCATCGTCGTGTCCGACGAGATGTCCCGTTGGCGCGAAAGCGGAAGAGATCCACCTCTGACGCTGCCGACGGAGGCAACAAAAAGAAGACGGAGGGTGGAGCCTCTAAGAGATCCACCACCTCCCTAGAGGCGGAAAAGAGAAAGATTACCGGTATCCCATTTACCAAGGCGCCAACTGTTGTGTATGCTTCTCAACATCCGGCATTGTCTCTTGGTCATATTATTCCTATACTTATTATTTTTGCATGTTTCAGGAAGAAGGCTAGTATGAGTTTGAAGAAGACCTCCAAAACATCGAGGGATTCTAAAAACATCAAGGAAATGTTTCACCAAGCATCTCCTGCCAATGCCCCTCCAACTCCGAGCGTCCAGCCGGCTACCGCATAAACAAGCTCTCCAGCAATGGTAACATTTGAACCTTCTGCCATGGATGTGGATCCAGTCCCTTCTCAGGGAAATCACGACGTTGTCGCGGATCTTGTTATTGTCGGCGAGCAGGCGACAAAAGAAAGCACGTCCTCCATGGTGGGCGCTAACTATCGTGGTATTAACGATGAGTACGCCATGGAGGGGTCCTCACAGAGTGTGTTTAGAGACGTGGTGTCAGGCGGAAGATTGGCGGATATGAGGTAACATAGCTTACCCAGGTTCAGATCCCACGATGGTGGCGGAATCCTACTCCTACTATAAATCACTATAATGCCAATACACCGAGTTACAGGGATTGGTTCGCTGTGCGAGGTATGAGTTGTGTCGTTGAGATTTTTCCCTAAAGGCTCCTCTAGGTCCGGCTTATATAGTCGCCAGATCCTAGGGTTACAGGCAAAGTCCTAGCCGGATAGGTTACAGAGTCCTACACGGTACACAACTAGTCTAACGTGTCTTGCACTCCAAGGCTCCGGATATGCTAGTGACTCCTCCGTAGCCTTCCTTTATCCAGCATGGGCCTCCCTTCTGGATCCATCTAACTAGGCTGCCCAGCAGTCCATAGGCCTCGCTACCGACTATGGGCCACCCGGGTTATCCGGATTAGAGACATGCAATGGTGACACCCATTTAGCATATCCCCAACATCAAGAGCGGTCAGAGGTCGGTAAAACTCGTGAGAAACACCAAATTCATGCCCAAGAAAGGAATCTTAATGGAATAGGAAAATAAATCGCAATTTTGGAGGAATCCTGCCGCGTAACAACCAACTATACGGTCGTGGCCCGTATAGTCCCGGCCGTATAGTTGGTTCCGGGCAGATATTTCCAAATATCTCGAGTCCAGGTCTATTAAGTTACCGACTTGGAACCGACAAAACCCCCTTTTTTTGAATAAAAACGAAAAAGGGTCGTACCATCCAGAAGGTCTAACGACCAACTATACAGCGGAAGGTTTTTCCTACGGCCGTATAGTTTGGCCATATAGTTTCCATAGGCCGAAAGTTATTTCGCGAAGGGGACACAGTACCTTTAACGACCAACTATATGGCGGGAGATTTTTCTCCGGCCGTATTTGCACCCGTATAGTTACTAAAACCCCTAAAAAACTTCCGAAAAACAAGAGGAATTCAAAGGCAAAGTTTTTAGAAGTAAAAACTATGAAGACAAATCACTTATTAGAGGAAGAAAACTTACCTTCCACTTACCGTTTATTTAGTTGGGAGTGACAAGATCCCCAACAAGGACTTCTTCTCTTTGGGAGGAATTTACCTTAGTTCATCTAATAATTCTTGTAAACGAAAATCACCAGGACAAAAGTTCCTCTCAATAAGATTGGTGTCTGGCTGGGCAAATAAGGACACTGCATCCAACATCTTTATTTCTTGCCTCTGCATAATCTGCAACTCAAATTCTTGAAGTAAAAAGATCCAATAGATTAGTCTTCGCTTATGATTTTTCCTATCAAGTAGTTATTTTAATCCATCATGATCCATATGAACTCTTACTTTTGCATCAAATATATAAGAACGAAAGTTATCACAGGAGAAAAATACAGCAAAGAGTTCTCTTTCTTCCTTAGGATAATTTTTTGAGCACTATTAAGAGTTCTACTAGTATGATGTATATTAAATCTACGACCTATGTGTTGTCCAAGAGTTACTCCTACAACATCATCACTAGCTTCACATATTAAGTCAAAAGTCATATCCCAAATAGGTGGTTTAATAATAGGAGCATGAGATAAAGCATATTTAAGTTTATCAAAGGCAATAAGGCATTTATCATCAAAATTAAATCTTACTCTCTTTTGAAACAGGTTAGTTAAAGGTTTGGAAATTCTAGAGAAATTTCTAATGAACCTTCTATAAAAACCCACATGACCAAGGAAACTTATTATACCTTTTATATCCCTAGGTTGTGGCATTCTCTCTATTGCTTCAACCTTAGCTCTATCTACTTTAATACCCTTACCTAATACCTTATGTCCAAGGACTATGCCTTCTTTAACCATGAAATGGCACTTCTCCCAATTTAGAACAAGATTGGTTTCTTCGCAACACTGTAAAACTCTCTTGAGATTATCCAAGCAACTAGTAAATGAAGTTCCATAGATAGAAAAATCATCCATGAATATTTCCATTATTAGTTCTATAAAATCCGCAAAAATAGCAGTCATGCATCTTTGGAAAGTAGCAGGAGTATTACATAAACCAAAAGGCATGCATCGGTAAGCATGTAAACCATAAGGACTAATAAAAGTTGTTTTAAGTTGGTCATCAGGATGAACAACTATTTGGGAAAAAACAGAGTATCTATCCAAGTAACAAAAATGAGTGTGGTTTGCTAACCTCTCTAGAGTTTGATCTATGAACGGTAAAGGATAGTGATCTTTCCTAGTTTCTTTATTTAATTTCCTGAAATATATGCACATCCTACGTCCAACAATAGTTCTAGTAGGTATCAATTCATTGTTTTTATTAGGAACAACAATAAAACCACCCTTCTTAGGAACACGATGAACATGACTTATCCATTCACTTTCTTTTATAGGATATATTATACCTGCATCCAGTAGGCATACTATTTCTTTTCTTACCACTTCCTTCATTTCAGGCTTTAGTCTTCTATTAAATTTTGCAACTGGTTTAGCACCTTCATCCATGAATATTCGATGGACGGTTATCATGGGACTGATTGCATCATCTAGAACTTTAAGACATTTCTGAAGTTGTGACACATTGAAAAAATTATGAACTTGAGCCAGTCTTTTTGGTAACTCTAAAGCATAAGCTATTGTTCTATTCTAACTTTGTATCTTGAATGGTCCGATATATCTTGGACTTAGTTTTCCTTTAACTCTGAATCTCTTGAATCCCTTCATTGGGATTACCTTGAGATATACCATATCCCCCACTTCTGTATGCCATGATCTTTTACTTTGACCAGCATAACTTTTCTATTGACTTTGATCTATCTTTAATCGATCTCTAATAATATTGATAATATCTTGCTTCTCCTTGATATAGTCTGGTGAAAATTCCTTACTACTACCAGGTTCATACCAACATATTGGTGATCTACACTTTCTCCCATAAAGTACTTGGTATGGTGCTGCCTTCAGACTACTCTGATAGCTATTGTTGTAGGAGAATTCTGCCAAAGGTAGATGATCTTCCCACAAACCTTCAAAATCTAATGCACACGCTTTAAGCATGTCCTCCAAGATTTTATTAGTTCTTTCTATCTAGCCTCCAGTTTCTGGATGATAGGATGTACTAAAATCTAACTTTGAGCCAAGTGCTTCATGTAATCGTTTCCAAAATGCTGAAAAACACAGATCCTCTATCTAATACAATCTTCTTGGGTACTCCGTGCTTACTTACTATCTCTTTGACATATATTTCCACTAACTTCTCAGCATTATCCTTCTGATTTCCCAGTATAAAATGTGCACTCTTTGTTAATCTGTCCACAATCACCCATATCATATATTTCCGCTTTGGTGTCATGGGTAATCCTGTGATAAAATCCATATCAATTTCCTCCCACTTCCATTCTGGAATTTCCAATGGTTGTATTGGTCCTACTGGACTTTGATGTTCAGCTTTTACCCTTTGGCAAGTATGGCATTCAGACACATATTTTGTAATGTCCCTCTTCATGTTATTTCACAAGAAAAATTCCTTCAAATCCATGTACATCTTTGTACTCCCTGGATGTATAGAAAATGGTGTTTCCTGTGCTTCCTAGAGTATCACCTCTCGAATTTCTGGTACATCCAGTACACAAAGACGGTTTTGAAACCATAAAGATCCATAATGCCCTTCAAATCATCCATTGAGTACCCAAAGGCATTGCGATGCTCCCTTAGTACCTTCATGAGTTCTTCTTCTTCATCCCTTGAAAGTTTAGCACTAATAAGAACAGGTAATTTATTATTATTGTCCAAAAATCTATATTTAATATTATCTGGTAGAGTTTTTAATTCTGGGGGTGGTAATTCTTCATCCCCTCTCTTTTCTGGCTCTTCAAAAGACTCATCAGTTGGAGGTCCTAAGATGGGAAGTGAATAGAATTCACTTTCTAATTATTCTAGGGACCTATCCTCCATAATTATTTCTTCACAATTTGAGTCTTCATTTGTTTCTTCTTCTTGATTACTAAAGAAGAGAGCTGCCATATCCTCAATAGTTTTTTTCTTTCTCTTCTTCTTGTAGATGTAGAGATCTGTCTTTGAATTTGGAAAAGTGGAATTCTTTTTCTGCTTTCCCAAGCTTAAGAGACACAATCTCCCTTTTGAAATCAACCGTGGCACCTACATTGCTCAAAAAGTTTCTTCCAAATATAATTGGGCAAAGAGTGTCAGCTGGCATATCAACTACTACAAAATCGATAGGAAATTTTTTGTTGCCAATTGTGACAGTTGCATATTCAACTACTCCCATTGGAATTCTAAGATTTTTATTGGCTAACATGATTGTCATATCAGTATTTTCTATTGTAGCCGGTGCTATCTCTTCTTTTATTTCTAAATAAAAACCATAAGATATAACATTAACTGTGGTGCCAAGATCACATAAACCATAATGCGAGGTTTCTTTAAATATGCAGGGAAGAATAGGCTTACCCACATCTTTTACCTTAGTTTTACCTTCAACCAATACGGAAGTCTCTTCATCAAGTTCAACTATGTTTCAATGTGCATACATAGCCATAATTTCTTCCTTGGTTACCTCTTCATCTTTGGTTTCATCCAGATGTTCTTCAACTTCTAGCACACTTTCCTCTTCCTTATTTTCCTATACTGCTTTGACATGTTCATATTCCAAAATATGCTTCTTTGAAGTGTTAGGAAAAGGTATCTCATACATTGGTTCTAGGGAGGCCAGTGTTGCTTTGACTTATTTTTTCAACTCAGGTTCGGGTGGTGGATCATACTTGACCGAACCCTCTTTTGGAGCTTTCATATGTTCTGTAAAAGCTTTAACAACTTGCAACACAAGATCTAAATCTAAGTAAAGCTGATTTGCCTTGGGTAATGATAAGGGTGGTTTAGGCATGATAAATCTACAAATTCAAAATAAATGCCTGCTTATGAAGCATCTACATAACTTTTACGATAAAGTTGATCTGCCTTGGGTGAAATTAGTCTGGAACACATACTATCATGAAAGGGCACCATGTACTGTTATTGTCTGTGGATATTTCTGGTGGAATAATATTATGAGCTTGCATGAGGAATATCTCTCAATATCTAAATGTTCAGTGGGATCAGGAGACAAAAATTTTTTTTTGATGGATAACTCGAATAGCAAACCCCTCAACTTAACATATCCACATTTATTCTCACATGTGCTTGACAAAGACTGCTCTGTTAAGCAAGCAATTTCAATTACACAGATATCAGAAGCATTTCACCTGCCAACATCTACTAAAGCTAATTCTGAGTTACAACAATTAGAACTACAACTAACTAATATCACCCTCCATAAAAATAAACATGATGAATGGAAAAATATGCATTCAAGAACATGAGATTATTCTATGAGTGACATGTACAAGGTGTATTTCCAACACATACCAAGCCACTTTCCTTCCCAATGGATCTGGAAGAGTAAATGTACTTCCAAGCTCAAGTTCTTTGCCTGGCTTATAATCCATGACCGCATTAATACTAAAGATATGCTGCTTAGAAGACATTGGAATGTTTATGATAATCATAACTGTGTTCTTTGTCCTTCTCATACCCATGAAGACTGGTCACATATATTTTTTGAGTGCAATTTCAGTATAAGGATTTGGGCATACCTACAAGTAGTTTGGGGTTCAGGTTCTGGACCAAAAATATTGAAACATGCAAAACAGAAATTCAAGGGTCCATGCTTCATAGAGATTGCTATACTTGCCTGCTGGAATATTTGGAAACAGAGAAGTGACAATTTTTTTAAAGTAATAAGACCTCCTTTCACCTCTTGGAAATCAGGGTTTATCAGTGATGTTTCACTATTAAAATATAGAGTCAAAAAGAAGACCATCCCAAAGCTAAACTCCTGGATAGATACTTTACTGTAACTTTGTATAGTCTTTTTCTTTCTGTACATATTTTGATTTTATAGACTGTTAGTTTGTACATAAGACTTTCTGTTTTATTTGAAATAAAGGACTGTGGGGGGCTTCGCTACAGTAAATATTCAAAAAAATCTAAGTAAAGTACTTTAGATAATTCATTAACATGGCCCTTCTTATTATAGTCATGAATACAATCATAATCTATTTATACGCCTCCTTCGCTTCGTAGACCAAAATTCCATGAAACTCTATGATCACGAATTCTATTGAGTAAAGCCCAAGATTTAGTTATGGGAAGATTCATAAAAGCTCCTATCGCACAGGAGTCTAGTTCAATTTTATTAGGTTCAATTAAACTTCCATAAAAGATATGCAATAAATACCAATGTTAAGGATATCGCTTATCGGTAATTTATCAGCCGACTGAAAATTGGCAATTTTTCAGCATATCGGTCGATTTATCGGGCGATAAATTGGAAAATCGGACGATAAATCAGAAAATCGGCATATCGGCCACCCTCTAGTAGAGATAAATCGGACGAGTAATCGGCATACGGACGATTTTTTGAATAGTGATAAATACCATTCAGGAAAATCATGATGATGACATTTATTAAGTAAATCTCTAAATATTTATAAGCTCTTACCAGTCCTTTATTAGGATGGTTCCTCCAAGTCATTATAAGACGCCTGATTCCAAAATATTTTGATAATGGATAATATTTGGATAGAAATTCACAAGCTAAATTATCCCAAGTAGTAGTGGCTTCTGGGGATAAATATCTATACCATGAGAGAGTTGTGCTAGTCAGAGTCTGACTAAAAAGTTTAACCCTTACCTCATTAGCAGTATACCCTGGTAATTGGAAAGTGCCACATATATCTTTGAAACATGTAATATGCTCATATGGATCAAGATCTTCATCTCCATTAAATTGCTTCTTGTGTAGAATACCAAGTAGTAGAGGATTTATTTCAAACCCCCTTGTCTTCTCATTGGAGTTGTCTCTTTTATTAATATCATAGGGCTTCCCAAAGTGGCTGAGTGGGTTAGCACTAGTCAAATTCTCAAACTCCATCATGTTAGTGGAAACCTGTAACTCAAAACAAATATTAGGAAGACTAAAATAAATAAGTAAAAACTAAAAGACCTACGGCGCTAAGATTCCCCGGCAATGGCGCCAGAAAATAGCTTGATGACTGCAAGTGCACATATCGTTTGTAGCTAGTTTTGAAATAAAGATATCGATCCCTTAGGGAGCAGGAGTCTGAAGTCTAATAATTCTTGAAGTAAATACTAAAATAGAAATGCTAAAATAAAGTTCTAAGTAACAAGATAAAATGCGAGTGTTGTGTAAAAAGGTGTTTTGGGGTTTTTGGTATAAGAGAACAATGAGTAAAGTAAAAAAAATACAAAAAATAAGTATCGCGTATGTAAAAGAGATTTTAAACTGCAGTGGGGAAAAGCGTTCTCAGGGAGTAGCGGATACACCTCTAGCATTTATAAAGGGCTAAGGTAAAGATTATTATCATGGACATTCTCAACTATGTACATGTGGGAGGAACTTCATATTTAGACGAATAGGCAACAATCACTACTCACATCATCCTCATAACCACAGCAGACAGCAATCAATATCAATTGAATTACCACGCTATTAAGGGACTTGATCCTACAGGACGTATCCCATGGATAGTGTTTTGTGAGTTTCCTCGATTTCAAAGTTGATATGTAAGGAGTGCCAACAACTTTATAGACACTTTAGGTGCTAACACATCTTCATATACCAACAAGTAGTTCCCTCCATCAAGTCCCCACAAGAGGCAAATATTGAGAGGTCGACTTCTCCCAACATCAATATGAAGACAATCAAACACATGGTCACAACGATGAATATCATAATAAACTTTATCTTATTTCAATCTCATGCTAGGGTTTCTCCATCTCCCCAAGAACTAATGATCTACTCAGACATGGAGGCAATCAACATCATGTCAAAGACAATGGAATCTATCATATCATAGGTGAATAGTACTTGTATAAATCCACAACGAGTACATAAATTACAACAAGATCTAGACAATATGTAGATGGGATGGATGGAGATGGTGGTGATGCATCGGTTGATGATGAATATCGATGCCTTAGCCTCCCGGACCTGCGTAGGGCGAAGATGGATCCCCGGTGGAGGAGTTCCCCCTCCAGATGCCTTTCGGAGGTGAGGTTTTGGCGATTTCTGGGTGTTCTGTTTGTTGTCTCTCCGATCCAGTTGCACGGGGTTGTCAACACCCGGATTTTTAATCCCAGATGTCTATTATGCCATACATCATAATCCCAGGATTACCATTTTTGTGAGACATAACAGATTGGTACCGTAGTTCATCATCCATTACAAACCATAATAAAGGTCTTACAAATAAAGGATCTCATGATCCAGTCTTAATACAATCAACGCAGCGGAATAATATAATAACGGTAGCATGGTCGAAGCTCCATCTTAAGGGTCATAGGCAATGCTGATGATGGGAGATGATCCTAGTTGTCATAGACTTCCTGTTGTCCATCATCCTGATAGTCCTCCTCATAGTGTGGCCATAGGAATAGCCAGAGACAAAGCCATGAGTACTCTTTAAGTACTCGCAGACTAGCACTAACAAGTGAATTGGTTCATGTAAGAATCCTAAGATCTAGGTTTATTTGCAAAAAGCCAGGTTTATCTCTAACCGAGTTTAGGAGTAAAGAAAACTAATTTAATATTTTACAACACCTAAGTGGGAATTTAGCTTTCATATTCACAACCCTGTTGTGGTCAAGTAAAAGTCATAGTTCATTTCACAAGTCGATTTGAAAACATCTGATGACGGAACAGTATGGCCACTCCAACTGTCCATAACCGCGGACGCGGCTATTCGAATAGTTTGAGACTCTGTAGAGGTGGTCCACTTTCAGTACAACATTCGATACATCCGTTAGGAACAATCCTGTATAACCATACTCAGTATGTGGATAATCAATCCTAACCATTCAATTACACACCCTAGTATAGGCACCTCCCCTATGAGTTTGGCCACCCAACCATGACCATCTGTCATCTTGGGAACTGCACAGGTGGACAATCATCACGAGGTAGCCTCAGCTCAAACCTCTTCTGCAAGGGAACCCATACTAAGCTATATAAACTTCCAGTCAAGCCCTACCCAAATTTGGGTATTGTGGTTGTACGAAAATATTGGAATGGTATCGCATCCGAACCCAACCATCAATTTTTATAAAAGGGCTAAGGCTCATGCCTCAACATTTTCATCGTCAAATCATCTGGTGTTCATAACACATGTCAAACCATTTCATTAGAATGACTCATCATTCCAAGGTTTTCATAATCATTTTCACCAAGTATTCCCATCTAAAGTGTTCCATCTTTTATGCTTAGCACTAGCCACTAAAGTTGGGGGTTTTCACTAATGAGGGGTGCTAATCAAGTGTGACTATCCAAATCTAGATCTCATGCCTCAGTATGACATCTAGTTCTAACTAACTTAGGCCAAGTTTTATGCACTTTATGCTACCTCTAATATCTTTACAAAACACGCAAAACACTAACTAGAAGTAAATAAAGAACTTTGATAAAAAATAAAAGAATAAAGCTTATAAGTAAAACTGGGATTTGGTATAATCAAGGTTGCCTAACCAAAGCATGCCTAATGCATTGCATAGGTTATCAAGCTTGCAAAGTTAAATTGTATTGTGGGGCTTGCAAGTATTAGCTTGCTAGGATGGCTTGCCTTGATTGGTGTAGTGGTTAAAGTTCTCTTCTTCGTAGTAGTAGTAGTACTCCTCCTCTTCGTATCCTTGGTCGATACTAGCGTCTATAAATAAATACGATATACACAATCACCAAACATTACTTAACTACTTCTATTTGGCACACAAAGGTTCACACTAGATGATCTAGCATCATCACAATCATCACATGAAATAAACACCTAGTCTTATTTCTTTTATTTTGGAGAAGTAATTTCTACTCATTGAAAACTACTTAATATTTAATATTCTCTAATTAAAATATGGGACCATGTTGACACATGTCATCACCACATATTTTAATACTTGGCAATGTGATTTAAAGTGGTGTCACAATTTAATAAGGTTTAACATTATTATTTTAAATAATTAAAGTGACTAGAAATGCCTATGAGGCATTCTGTAAGATCCCTCCCTTTATAAAGGTAAGGATCCCTGTGATTGCAATGCTAGTCCCTGGATCAATGCTAGCATCCACAGTTTAAGATGAAGTACACATAAACAAAGGTCTTTATTACATATCATTCCAGAGACAAACATAGTCTTTTACAAACTCCATGGCCAAAAGCCTAATACAAGAGTTCAAATATATAATAAGATAAATAAGTCTTCATCTTCATGTGCCACATGCAAGCATGTTGAGTGTAGACTCATAACCCCTAATCATCATCAGAATAACCTGCAACATCACAAGTTATAGCCACAGTGGGTCAATACATTGGAAGATTATTGGCAAGTGATACCTTAGTATAATATTGGTAGACTAGATACTATATGCATTTTGGCTAAGTGTAGCTTAGGCTTGCTTTGCTCAAAATAGGTTTTACCTATCAGTTGAAATCACTAAGTTTTTCTTTGTCAAATCTTTCCCAAGGAATCACCAATAGAAATTGGTGAACCTTCACCCTTGTTCAACCACAAGTTTTTACTTAGAAATTGGGATGAGGAGATTCTTGATAGCTTCCATGTCTTGATGCTCAAGTTGTCCAATACCAGGGACATGGCTAAGTACTTAGATTCTTCCATCTGCAGAGGTTGTCCACTTTTCCCACATGACTTGATTTTCACCAAGACAGGACCTTTCAGAAGCCTTCCCTTAGACCAAATGGACGCGTTCCAACCTATCATCCCACTACCACGAACTGTCCAAATGGCTAAGTTATTGCAACCTATGTGATCCAAGAAGAGCCCATATTGCCAAGTGGCTGCACTAGAAGCTTCTTAACATATGGCATCTCAAATCCCTTTGTTCCTGGGTGGCAAACCACAAGTGAGATACACTAGGGTAGTCCATAGATATGGGCCCTGTGTAACCACTCAACATAACCCATTCACAACCATTCCACCCAGGTGTTTCATTCACTTAGTTGTTTTATTAAGCAAAACACAAGTCCAAAGACTTAGAAATATTTTCTCATAGCATGAATATATAACCACCCTTGGTTGCTACTAGCTAGGCTAAGCATGGGATTGATAAGAATCCTAACTTAGAAATTTCTAGCAATTCTACAACTACTAGGATTTCCCAAGCATAGCATATAGACCAAAATATTCATGCAAGGCTAGTAAAATACTTCTAATGCATAGTTGAAAAACATAGTAATAAATCATGAAGCACCACTTGCCTTGGTAGTTTGGAGAGTAGCTACAATCCTCACAATCACAATCACTATTTGCACCAAAATCTACACATAAAATAATAGCACCAAAATCACATACAGAATATATACAAGCAAAAATATATGGATGCATGCATAATGCCATGTGATGATTTCCTACACCAAAAAAGACAAGTGCATAGTACTAACCTTAAACAAGTTCAAAACTTGCCAAATAAACTTTATTTGAGTAATAGAACTTTTTTCATATAATTACTATACTCAAATTATGCCTACAAATGTTTCTGCATAAACAAACATTTTAACAGAGGCAAAACATTAAACACATTGCATAAATGGAAAGGATTTTCTCTCCTGATTCCATTGATATAAAATTTGTCAAATTTGGACGTGGGAATCAAAAGTTATGAATTAAACAAGTTTAAACATCTATTAGATCTAATTCAAAATTTTAAAACGAAACACATGCCACGCGGTGCTTCCTGATTGGCGGTTACCGCTTCGCGCGGATCACGCACGCGTACCGTCAGATCTAAATGAGATCCAGCGGCTCAGATCTTCCCGTACCCTTTCGGGCTCGCGTCTAATCTAGACCACTAGATCTAGATCCAGTGGATCTAATCGTTTTGACTTTAAACCGGCGGCGCAAATGGCCAGGACGGCGGCGACGGATCTGCCGGCGATGGTGCGGCGAATCTAGCGAGGGATAGGGGCAGTGGTGAAGCTTACCGGCGTCGCAAGGTTGCGATGAAGCTCCAGATGTGGTTGGCGTGGACAGGGGCAAGCTGCTGTGGCCGTGGGAGCTCGTCGGAGTCGGAGACAGCTTCGGGCTTAGGTGGACGGCGACGTTGGCGACGATCTGATCCGCCCTAACACAAATGGAAGGCATCAGCGTGTGTACATCGTTCAGGCGAACAATATAGGGTCAAGGGGGATGCACGGGGCGATCGAACCTCACCGGAATTCCTTGTCGGAGTTGGAGATGGCGTCGGGAGTTTGCGGTGTTCGACGGAGTCGATGACCTGGGGCAGTACAAGTCGAACCAAAGGTGTCAGAAGAAGCACAAGACGATTGCAGAGCATCTCGTGTGAACCAGAGAGCAAGGCGTGCTCGGAACTCACTGTGATGGCTCGCCGGAGTGGTTCGGGACAGCGGCGGCGCGAGCTCAATTGTGGACAGCCTAGCGGCGCTCTGTGGTTGGTGAGTGAGGGGAATGGAGCAGAGAGGGGAGGGGTTATTATAGCCGGAGCAGGGGCGGAGATCGTGCTCGCATTCATCGTCAATTAAGCGGAGTAAAATAGCGGAAGTGATGGGGGAAGAAACGGGCGGTGACGGCGTCTGTGCGCGGGATTTGGGGAAGAAGGAGCCGACATGGAGAGGGACCACCAGTCAGCGACGTGTGGCTTGGTTTGGTGGGGGTGAGAGATGAAGCAGAGAGGAGATGGCCCGGGTGGGCTTTTGGGCTGGTTCTGGTTCTAGGCTTGATTAGAAGCGCCGGCCATTTTCTATTTCTTTCTCCTTTTCTATTTCTGTTTTTGATTTTCTGGATTCATTTTCAAATAAATTCCAATGCAATTTGAATTCAAATCTTTTCTGGATTTTTGTAGAGTGTAACACTCATATTTTTGGGCATAAAACCTTGTGGTCTCTCTGTACTAGCTTGGTCCCTTTTATTAAACAAAATAAACAGTGTCATAGCACTTGATTTGAATAAGTTTTGAAAATGATTTTAAAACCATTTTTGTTTTCTAAATTTTGGTTTAAGCACTAGCATTCAAGAAAAACAATCTGAGAGCAACAAGGCTTGCTTTTAAAACAATTATACTCTCATTTGAGAGTGGAATTTGATTAGTGTTTGCTCACATAAAATAATGGCACCAAGTGCTATTGTTTTCTTGAAATGAGTTGGAAATTTGATTCCCTAAATGATATGCATGCATGAATGATATGCAATCTTTGAAAACATGATTTTTGGGATGTTACAAATCTAACCCCCTTAAGGTGAATCTCGCCCTCGAGATTCGGGTTGGCTAGCAAATAGGTGAGGGTGGTCTTTCCGAAGATCATCTTCTCTTTCCCATGTTGCTTCTTCTTCGGAATGATGGTTCCATTGAACATTGCAGAATTTGATAGTCTTAGTCCGAGTAACTCTTTTTGCAGTCTCAAGAATCTTAATAGGTTTTTCTTTGTAAGTGAGATCACTTTCCAATTGAACCTCTTCCAAAGGTATAGTATCCTTCAAAGAAGTCTCTTCCATTTCTGGATGGCATTTCTTAAGCTGACTCACATGAAACACATTGTGAACAGCAGACAATGATTCTGGCAATTCAATCTCATAAGCTACTTCTCCTTTACGACTCAGAATCTTGAATGTTCCAACATATCTTGGGGATAATTTCCCTTTGACACCAAATCTCTTTACTCCACGAAGTGGTGACACTCTAAATAAGCTCTATCACCTACTTCATAGGTGACTTCTCTACGCTTAGGATCTGCGTAGCTCTTCTGTCGGGACTGTGCTATATTTAACATGTCCTTAACTAGCTTGACTTTCTCTTCAGCCTCTTTGATTAGTTCTCGTCCGAACAAACTTCTTTCTCCCACACCATTCCATAGCAATGGGGTGGTACACTTTGTCCCAGAGAGAAACTCAAATGGTGCCATCTCAATACTGGCTTGATAGCTGTTATTGTAAGAGAATTATGCATAAGGCAGACTTTCGTCCTAACTGGCTCCATAGTCTAGAGCACATGCTCTCAACATTTCTTCAAGAATCTGATTTGTCCTTACTGTTTGTCCATCAGTTTGAGGGTGAAAAGCAGTGCTGAATTCCAACCTCGTTCCCAATGACTCATGTAGTTGCCTCCAAAAATGAGAAGTGAATTGTGTTCCGCTATCAGACACAATACTTTTGGTTACTCCATGTAGACATACAATCCTACTCATATAGATATTGGCTAATTTAGCACTTGTATAGGTTGTCTTCACGGGTATGAAATGAGCCACTTTAGTTAGGCGATCCACTACTACCCAAATAGAATCATATCCTGACCGGGTCCTTGGCAATCCAGTAATGAAATCCATACCAATCTTGTCCCATTTCCAATCAGGAATAGCTAGTGGTTGTAACAATCCTGCTGGTTTATGATGTTCCGCTTTCACTGTACTACATACATCACACAAAGCAATATGTTCGGCGATGTCCTTCTTGAGATTATTCCACCAAAATATTTCTTTCATATCCATGTACATTTTGGTGTTACCGGGATGAATGGAATACGACGAGTTGTGGGCTTCTTGTAAAATCAGTTTCCGAAGCTCCGGATCTTGTGGAACACAGATACGTTTTCCATACCATAAAGTACCCTGTTCATCTTCATGGAATCCTTTGGCTTTTCCCTTGCCAATCTTTTCCTTAATCTCTTCAATTTCCATATCTGTCTTTTGGGCTTCTTTGATCTTGTCCAACAAAGTGGGTTGAACATCCAAAGACATGAGATGTCCCTCAGGCACAATCTCCAATCTGAGATTTCTGAATTGGGTACACAGATCATCTGGCAATTCTCCCTTAGTAAGGCCATTCACAAAAACTTTACGGCTTAGAGCATCTGCTACAACATTTGCTTTACCAGGGTGGTATTGCAGACTCAAGTCATAGTCTTTGATGAGTTCTAGCCATCTTCTTTATCTCATGTTAATTTCTTTCTGGGTGAAGATATACTTCAAACTCTTGTGATCTGTGAACACTTCACATCGCTTACCCAAAAGATAATGTCTCCATGTTTTGAGTGCATGGACAACAAAGGCTAACTCTAATTCATGAGTAGGGTAGTTTACTTCATGAGTTTTGAGTTGTCTCGAGGCATAAGCCACAACTTTCCCTTCTTGCATAAGTACTGCACCTAATCCATGATGATATGCATCACAATACACTTGGAAATCTTTTTCCAAATCTGGCAAACATAAACTAGTGTTGTCACTAGTCTCTTCTTCAATTCTTGAAAACTGAGTTCACATCCTTCAGACCAAGCAAATTTCTTTTCTTTCTTTAGTAACTCTGTCATAGGCTTAGCTACCTTGGAAAAATTCTCGATAAATCTTCTGTAGTATCCTTCCAAGCCAAGGAAACTACGAACCTCTTTCACTGACTTAGAAGATTCCCATTCAGTTGCAGCTAAAACTTTAGCAGGATCAACTGCTACACCATCTCCTGACACAATGTGTCCAAGAAAACCAACTTCATTTAACCAAAATTCACACTTGCTGAATTTTGCATACAGCTTATGCTCTCTAAGCTTTTCAAGTATCAAACATAGATGTCCTTCGTGCTCTTCTTTGCTCTTGGAGTAGATCAAAATGTCATCGATGAAAAAGACAACAAACTTATCAAGGAACTCCATGAACACCTTGTTCATCATATTCATGAAGTATGCTGGTGCATCAGTCAAACCAAATGGCATCACGGTATACTCATACAATCCATACCTGGTGGTGAAAGTTGTCTTAGGTATGTCTTGTTCCCTTATCTTGAGCTGGAAATAACCTGACTGGATATCAATCTTTGATAACACACAAGCTCCTTCTAACTGATCAAACAAGTCATTGATTCTTGGCAAAGGGTATTTGTTCTTGATAGTCACCTCATTGAGTGAACGGTAATCTATGCATAACCTTTGACTTCTATCTTTCTTTTCCACAAACAAAACTGGTGCTCCCCAAGATGAAGAACTTGGTTGGATAAAACCTTTCTGCAACTGTTCTCCAAGTTGCTTCTTGAGTTCTTTCAACTCATCAACTGACATCTTGTACGGTTTTTTTGCTATTGGTCCAGATCCTGGTAGCAAATCAATAAGAAACTCCACATCTCTATCTGGTGGCATTCCCGGCAATTCTTTCGGAAACACATCCGGATATTCACTCGCAATTGGCACACTGTCTATGCTAACCCCCTTAAGTGAATTAAGCTTACTCCTTTTTGCTTCAAAGTTGGTCTTGAATCTGATCCTTTTGTTTTCTGGAGTTGTGAGTGAGACAGTATGGTTGGCACAATCTATCACTCCCTTGTGCTTAGTCATCCAGTCCATTCCCAAAATAACATCCAATCCTTGGGAGTTTAGGATTATCAGGTTAACGGAAAACTTATACTTCCCAAACTCTATGACTAGATCATGACATCCTGAATTCACTATCATTTCTCCGCCAGGAGAACTTACTTTTATAAGACACCCAATAGTTTCTACCGGTAGTTCATTTCTTTCAACAAATGCTCTTGATATGAATGAATGAGATGCACCAGTATCAAAGAGAACAAATGCTGGAACAGAATTGAGTTTGAACTTACCAGCAACAGCATCAGGTTCCTCATAGATTTCTTCCACATTGATGTGGTTCACTTGTCCCTTTTGAAAAGGTTTGGGCTTGTTGGGTCCTTAAACTTTCTTTTCTGGGAATTCATTTGCATAATGCCCCATCTTCTTGCACTTGAAACATTCAACCTGACTAAGATCCTTCTTGACAGGCTGGTTTCCACTGCTACTTCCACTTCCATTGTGGTGGCTCTTATATCCACCCTTGTGATTCTTGTACTTATCGTTGTCATGACTACGGTGGTGCTAGTTGTCATGGTAACGGTTGTGGTTGTGGTGCTTGTTGAACTTCCCATGCTTGTGGGATCCAGAACTCCCACTATCATCATAATGGGAATGCTTGTGAGACGATCCCGAGCTGTGCTTATCAGAGTGCTTCCTCTTCCTGCTTTCAACTTGTTTCATTTTGCTCTCCAAAATAGCAGCCTTGTCACAAAGAGACTGGTATGTGGGAACATAGGCCACAGCTAACTGCAGGTTCAATTCATCATTCAACCCTTCAAGGAACTTTTCCTTCCTCTTAGCATCAGTGTCAACTTTATCCGGTGCATATCGCGCCAGATTGTTGAACTCCTCAATATATTCAACCACGCTGCGGTGGCGCTGCTTCAAGTTATTGAACTCTTTCTTCTTCAAACTCATCACTCCGGATGAGATGTGAGCGGTACCTGTAAGATCCCTCCCTTTATAAAGGTAAGGATCCCTGTGATTGCAATGCTAGTCCCTGGATAAATGCTAGCATCCACAGTTTAAGATGAAGTACACAGAAACAAAGGTCTTTATTACATATCATTCCAGAGACAAACATAGTCTTTTACAAACTCCATGGCCAAAAGCCTAATACAAGAGTTCAAATATATAATAAGATAAATAAGTCTTCATATTCATGTGCCACAGGCAAGCATGTTGAGTGTAGACTCATAACCCCTAATCATCATCAGAATAACCTGCAACATCACAAGTTACAGCCACAGTGGGTCAATACATTGGAATAGTATTGGCAAGTGATACCTTAGTAGAATATTGGTAGACTAGATACTATATGCATTTTGGCTAAGTGTAGCTTAGGCTTGCTTTGCTCAAAATAGGTTTTACCTATCAGTTGAAATCACTAATTTTTTCTTTGTCAAATCTTTCCCAAGGAATCACCAATAGAAATTGGTGAACCTTCACCCTTGTTCAACCACAAGTTTTTACTTAGAAATTGGGATGAGGAGATTCTTGATAGCTTCCATGTCTTGATACTCAAGTTGTCCAATACCAGGGACATGGCTAAGTACTTAGATTCTTCCATCTGCAGAGGTTGTGCACTTTCCCCACAAGACTTGATTTTCACCAAGACAGGACCTTTCAGAAGCCTTCCCTTAGACCAAATGGACACGTTCCAACCTATCATCCCACTACCACCAACTGTCCAAATGGCTAAGTTATTGCAACCTATGTGATCCAGGCAGAGCCCATATTGCCAAGTGGCTGCACTAGAAGCTTCTTAACATATGGCATCTCAAATCCCTTTGTTCCTGGGTGGCAAACCACAAGTGAGATACACTAGGGTAGTCCATAGATATGGTCCCTGTGTAACCACTCAACATAACCCATTCACAACCATTACACCCAGGTGTTTCATTCACTTAGTTGTTTTATTAAGCAAAACACAAGTCCAAAGACTTAGAAATATTTTCTCATAGCATTAATACATAACCACCCTTGGTTGCTACTAGCTAGGCTAAGCATGGCATTGATAAGAATCCTAACTTAGAAATTTCTAGGAATTCTACAACTACTAGGATTTCCCAAGCATAGCATATAGACCAAAATATTCATGCAAGGCTAGTAAAATACTTCTAATGCATAGTTGAAAAACATAGGAATAAATCATGAAGCACCACTTGCCTTGGTAGTTTGGAGAGTAGCTACAATCCTCACAATCACAATCACTATTTGCACCAAAATCTACACATAAAATAATAGCACCAAAATCACATACAGAATATATACAAGCAAAAATATATGGATGCATGCATAATGCCATGTGATGATTTCCTACACCAAAAAAGACAAGTGCATAGTACTGAACCTTAAACAAGTTTAAAACTTGCCAAATAAACTTTATTTGAGTAATAGAACTTTTTTCATATAATTACTATACTCAAATTATGCCTACAAATGTTTCTGCATAAACAAACATTTTAACAGAGGCAAAACATTAAACACATTGCATAAATGGAAAGGATTTTCTCTCCTGATTCCATTGATATAAAATTTGTCAAATTTGGACGTGGGAATCAAAAGTTATGAATTAAACAAGTTTAAACATCTATTAGATCTAATTCAAATTTTTAAAACGAAACACATGCCACGCGGTGCTTCCTGATTGGCGGTTACCACTTCGCGCAGATCACGCACGCGTACCGTCAGATCTAAATGAGATCCAGCGGCTCAGATCTGCCCGTACCCTTTCGGGCTCGCGTCTAATCTAGACCACTAGATCTAGATCCAGTGGATCTAATCGTTTTGACTTTAAACCGACGGTGCAAATGGCCAGGACGGCGGCGACGGCTCTGCCGGCGATAGTGCGGCTAATCTAGCGAGGGCTGGGGGCAGTGGTGAAGCTTACCGGCGTCGCAAGGTTGCGATGAAGCTCCAGATGTGGTTGGCGTGGGCAGGGGCAAGCTGCTGTGGCCATGGGAGCTCTTCGGAGTCGGAGACAGCATCGGGCTTAGGTGGACGGTGACGTTGGCGACGATCTGATCCGCCCTAACATGAAAGGAAGGCATCAGTGTGTGTACATCGTTCAGGCGAACAAGATAGGGTCAAGTGGAAGGCACGGGGCGGTCGAACCTCACCAGAATTCCTTGTCGGAGTTGGAGACGGCGTCGGGAGTTTGCGGTGTTCGACGGAGTCGACGACCTGGGGCAATACAAGTCAAACCAAAGGTGTCAGAAGAAGCGCAAGACGATTGCAGAGCATCTCGTGTGAACCAGAGAGCAAGGCGTGCTTGGAACTCACCGTGATGGCTCGCCGGAGTGGTTCGGGACAGCGGCAGCGCGAGCTCGATTGTGGACAGCCTAGCCGCGCTCTGTGGTTGGTGAGTGAGGGGAATGGAGAGGAGAGGGGAGGGGATATTATAGCCGGAGCAGGGGTGGAGATCGCGCTCGCATTCATCATCAATTAAGCGGAGTAAAATCGTGGCAGTGATGGGGAAGAAACGGGCGGCGACGGTGTCTGTACGCGGGATTTGGGGAAGAAGGAGCCGACATGGAGAGGGACCACCAGTCAGCGACGTGTGGGTTGGTTCGGTGGGGGTGAGAGATGAAGCAGAGAGGAGATGGCCTGGGTGGGCTTTTGGGCTGGTTCTGGTTCTGGGCTTGATTAGAAGTGCCGGCCTTTTTCTAATTCTTTCTCCTTTTCTATTTCTGTTTTTGATTATCTGGATTCATTTTCAAATAAATTCCAATGCAATTTGAATTCAAATCTTTTCTGGATTTTTGTAGAGTGTAACACTCATATTTTTGGGCATAAAACCTTGTGGTCTCTCTGTACTAGCTTGGTCCCTTTGATTAAACAAAATAAACAGTGTCATAGCACTTGATTTGAATAAGTTTTGAAAATGGTTTTAAAACCATTTTTGTTTTCTAAATTTTGGTTTAAGCACTAGCATTCAAGCAAAACAATCTGAGAGCAACAAGGCTTGGTTTTAAAACAATTATACTCTCATTTGAGAGTGGCATTTGATTAGTGTTTGCTCACATAAAATAATGGCACCAAGTGCTACTGTTTTCTTGAAAGGAGTTGGAAATTTGATTCCCTAAATGATATGCATGCATGGATGATATGCAATCTTTGAAAACATGATTTTTGGGATGTTACACATTCTTTAATACTTGTACAAGCTTACTGCAAGTAAACCTAAGTATTTTTATATATTTAGAAAGATCTGATCAAATGTGATTTTTGAGAGTTGGAATCAACTGAAAAGCTTTTATGGTTGATTTTTGAAAATATTTGAATGTAGAAAGTCTCTGTCTTGTTATTTTTGGTATAGGTGATCTATAGTTCCAAATGGTTTGAATCCAACGGGCTTGGATTAATAATTTCAATACCTTTCTAACAAAATAGGTTTCATGCAATTTGGTTCAATATAA
Source organism: Avena atlantica (assembly GCA_910589765.1). Lineage (NCBI taxonomy): Eukaryota > Viridiplantae > Streptophyta > Magnoliopsida > Poales > Poaceae > Avena > Avena atlantica. Next base: position 392,365,890 of record OU342735.1, read on the forward strand.
CTCTCTGAATTGATTTTTGAATCTACTGACAAAACTAGGTTCGAACTATATTGGAAAATCTATATTTCAATTACTGGGCTGAGAGCGGGAACTAAACTGGGATGGCCCAACTGCACAGCATTCGTGCAGTGGGCTACTCATAGAGAGGTCCCACTAGTCAGTGACTCTGTCTACACGAAGGGGTATCTTTCAATCTGAGCCTTACGATTAGAATGTGATCTAACGACTGCGGTTCATCATCGATGACGAACAGCTCCGGCGAGGTCTAAACCATAACGTGATAGTGGGGGTCGTGTGAGGCTCACCAGGGCTCTAGCTAGGGTCGGCATTAGGGGCGAACGACGTTGTCGATGACGGCGGTTCGATCGGTGGTCGCGGCGGCTCCTGGGGCGGCTCCAATAGACGACACCTTTCTTCTTCTGCAGCGGTGGACTCTGGTGAAATTCTGGCGGTGCGGAGCTCGCCTTGCTCCAGGGAGGTTCTGGCGGTGTGGGAGGTTCTGTGAGGAGTGGGGAGTGAGGTGGTGTGCAGAATTGAGGCGGGGGTGGCATCCTTTTTTAGCCGAGCGAGAGGGGTAGTGCGACATGGTCAGAGCTTGACGGGGTCGACGACACAACGAGCTATTGGCATGGCAGAGGGCGTAGGCCGGTGTGGTGTCTCTTGGCGATCCTCAAGGACTAAATGGGGCGGCAAGGGGTAGTCGAGAATGGTCCATGCTTTGCGCATCACCGACGACGGTTTTGACGATGCACGGGTGCTACGGGTCGTGCCGGCTAACGGGGGTGTCTAGGGGGTAGCTGGTGTCGCGGTGAGTGCAGGAAAGGGCGGCGAGGGCGAGGTGCAGCATGTACGCGTGTGTCGGGCGCGGTGCTCTGGCGCGCTCTCGGCACGGCGCAGAGAAAGTGTGCGCGGTTGCGCTAGGGTGGTCCATGGCCTAGCTATGGGCAAGGGCTGGACAGGGGGTGGTAGTGGATGGTAGCCTGTCTTCTGGACATCATGGGAGAGGGTGGCGTTGCCTCCTGCTAGCTAGCCATGGTCGGTCGGCAAGGGGGGGCTCGGGTGGCACTGCACCGGTGCAAGGGGTAGCTTGCTAGCTTGTGTCAATGTAGTGTGGTCACTAGGGGTACAAGGGTAGAGATTTAGGGACAAGAATTGGACAAAGCTTTGATCACAAACTGTGATAGTTAGGCAGGGTTTAATGTGCTCACCAAGTGTTTGACAAAATGGTCGCATGAAATTTAGTTTGAAAATTTTGGATGAAATTTGGTGAGTGCTTTGGTCACATGCTTGGTAGTCTCTGGTTGCTTGGGTTTTTCAAGGTGAACTGGTTTTAGTGGTTTTTGAGAAATGGTGATCTTAGTACCTATTGAGGATTCAATTTTGAAATGTCATTTGAATAGATTTGCAATATGTTTCTGTGGGTTTGAAAAGTGGGATTGGGTTCACTTTTACTTTGTCTAGCAAGGGGTGAAAAGAATTGGATTTGGTTCTGTGAGAAATCTTGGACTAGGAACACTCAAAGTGGTCTAGTGGTTAACTTTGGGCAAAATGACCATTTGCTTATATGTCTTGTTTTCAATTTTCTCTTCATTTGATTCTGCTTGGAAATGGGTTAGATGATGTTGTTTTCATCTTTAAACCAATCCTTGCCATTCATAACAATCAAACATGGCATTGCAAGCATTCAAGCATTCATATTAATTTTAATAACAAAAGTTTTTGTTAACCCTAAACTTGGGTGATTGGAACTTGATAATCTTGATTAATATTTTTGGGATGTTACAGGTAGAAACTATTTGAGGAGGCGGTTTCGGCGCCAACTAAACGGCGGGAAGTATATGGCCGGAAAAGTCCCTCCCGTCGTATAGTTGGTCATTAAACCCACTGTATCCTCCAATTGCTTTGGGTTTTCTTCTGGTGTTATTGATATTTCCCAAATAAGCTATTTACGTTGTTTTTTACTCCTTTTCACTCCAATACAACTGGTCCAAGAATTGTGTCCATCATATCCTAATCATGATGCAAATATGCACGCGAACACCGTAAAATATCAAGATCCTACAACTATAATGAAAAATAATAATATATATCATGATGCAAATATGCACTCATCAGTAGTCCTGAAACTCAAGAGATGCAACTTTCTTCTCTTCAGAATAGTTGTGGACTCAGAAGATCTTATCAACTTTGAGCTCCCATTCAAGATATGCATCGACATTTTCTTCTCCTTTGAACTTGGGCATAACAAATTTTAGCTTCCCAAACTTGCCATCATCATGTTCATGGTGGTTGTTTCGACGTTCATGGCGAATACTTGATTCACTTGGTGGGCATGGAGGCGGAGGAGGAGGATCTTCATTGCCTACAGGCAGAGGTGGGGGAGGATCTTGATGATGCTCGAAGTCCCTTTGTTGACTTTGCTATACATCATTGGCATTTATAGCTTGTTAGTGTGGGTGGTGGTGTTGTGCATGCCTGTTGTTGTGTCTAGCTTGACGCACATCCTCATCATCATCGCTTGTATCCCATGCCAGTCCTTGATTTTTTGGAAGAGGCATATAGTGGTCATTAGTGTTGGGGATATGCTATATGGGTATCCTCATAGCATGTCTCCTATCCGGATAACCCTGGTGGCCATAGTTGGTAGCATGGCCCATGGCCTGCTGGGCGGCCCAGTTAGATGGATCCAGAAGGGAGGCCCATGCCGGATAAAGGAAGGCTACGGTTGGAGTCACCGACGTACCCGGAGCCTTGGAGTGCAAGATACACAAGACTAGTAATAGATAGTGTAGGACTCTGTGACCTGTCCGGCTAGGACTTTTCCCTATAAGCCTAGGACCTGGCGACTATATAAGTCGGGCCTATGGGAGCCTTTAGGGCATCGATTCATACAACCTCGCACAACGAACCAATCCCTGTAACTCGGCGTATTTCCCTTATAGTGATTTATAGAAGGAGTAGGATTCTGCCACCGTCGTGGGATATGAACCTGGGTAAGTTGTGTTACCTCGTACCCGTCAACCGTCCGCCTTCCCCCACGTCTCTAAACACGCACTATGAGGACCCCTCCATGGCGTACTCGTCGGCAATACCACGACAGTTGGCGCCCACCGTGGGGCAAGAGGCGCTTCAGGCTCTTCAGCGGGCGAGGACCAAGATCTTCGCGGGAATCGGCGAAACCGTAGCCATCGGCCGTGTTTTCTTCTCTGGCAATGTTCCGATCGTCCCTCCCGACGAATTCTGGATCTCGGCAAAGACAAACCCTACGAGATGCTTGATCGTTCCTATCAGAGACATCCACCTCTTCATTGGCGAAACCGACTCGGGCACTAGTTCCCTGGGAGTCGGAGGAGCATCAAGGCCCACACGGACCGCCTACGGGCAGGATACGTTCGCGGAAGGATCGATGTCGGATCTCTCTTCAGAGTTTTCCAGCAAAGATCAGAAAAATTCAAGGCCGACCCAAACCGCCCCTGTGCAGGATATAAAGGTGGAAGATCACTGCAAGTCCGTCGGCTTCGCTCGTACGTCAGGACAACAGAGATCCAAGTTCATCGGCGTGGTTACCATCTTCGATCTGGCGCGTTACATTCAGAGAGAGGGCGAAAACCCCCGCGATTACCTGGACAGGAGGCTCCGCATACGAGCCGATCTGGCCCACTACCCCAATGATGATGCTATGTATCACTTTGTGGAAGGATTGGACCATGGCACGCTTCCCCGACATTCTCTAAGACGGCAGCAGGAGTCAGGACGCCTTACCTTTGAAGGCATGGTGAACACTGTCAACAACTACGCGGAGGCTGAAGCGGCAGCTCAGACAGCGCTTGCGCTCATTGACGGAGCCCCTCCGATTCAGCCACCGCCTCCGGCCGCCATCGTCGCAGCTGCGGCGCCACCTCCAGTCATCATCGCTGCTGTTGCACCTCCACCACCCGTCATCGAGGAAGTCCTGGCACCCTCCGACTCTATTATTGACGCGCTTTATGCTGACTTAAGTGCAGATTCAGAAGAGATAGATTTCAGTCCAGAGGAACTAGACTCCGCCATGCAGGAGATGGAGGAGGAGTACACGCGCGACGAGCAAGCCAACAATGCCGTCACGTCTCGAGAGGTGTTCGTCACCATTGGGACGGGGATGGATGAAGATCAACCCGGACGAGCTCCGCCTGTGGCGCTGGAAAAGGGGAAGGGGCCACTTATTGCTGTTGACGATGATCGCACAAAGGTCATGCCTCCTCCGCCTAACCCAGTGCAGCAGCTGCAGGAACTCGGCACCGGCCCGAGCAACAACAACACCGCAAACTTGCCGCCTCCGGCATCTACGTCTGCTGCTTCCCAAGTTACTCCAGCTGATAGAGTGATGTACGAAAATCTCCTCGTTGAGCCACTAACCGTAGCTCATATCCGGAACGTGACTCGGCTTGGCGAGAAGCGCCAGCAGCTGCTGGAGGAAGCGCAGGCCATCGCGGAGCAAGGCGCTAAGCTAGACCGAGATCTGGTCAACACGCAGAAGTCCATAGAGAAAGCTAGAGCAATGGAGGCCGAGTACAAGACTTTGCTGCAGCAGCAGAAGGCCAAGAAAACTCCGGCTCGCATCATCAATGATCCTGGTGTATGGCGAAACCTAGGATGGGCTCCCTCGAAGCCGGCACAGGACAAGCCATACATTGACAGTGAAAGCAAACCGGTGATGCCCACCCCACTCCTTAACCTCGCCGTCACCAAGACCCTTCTGGAGTAGGATAGATCGCCCGAGGTAGTGGAACAGGTCTATGACCTAGTGGCCAAGGCGTTGAAGCAGTAGGAAAAGGCCATCTCTCAGAGGCTTGAGTCTGACCCAGCGCTTTGCCAGTCTAGCCAACATAAGCCGCCAAGGTACAAATCTCCTCTTGATGTCGGGTCCCAGACGGGTTCATCAGAAGGAAGACAGAGGGATGTGCGCAACAGGAAGGATGATATCCCCGTATCCTCCGACCACGGAGAAAAGGCCCGACCTCGTCGCCCATCGCCACCGCCCCGATCCCCCCGACATCGCGAAGACCCCAAGGCTCACCATCGTACGGATATGCCCCCGCCAAGGCAGTGCGGCATCGTCATACACGACAACACGGAGCAGACCCGTCATGACGGAGAGCGCAACAAGGACAAAAGAGCAGGTCACGCCATGACCCTCCGTGTCCGACAAGCAACCGTGACAGGCGTGAGGCATCGTAGGAGGGTAACAACAAGAAGGCTAACCTACCGCCACCTCCGCCTCCGTCACCACCTAGCAGTCACCATGGCGGAGGAGGCCCGCATCGTTCACGCAGCCCATCCCCTGTTGGCAAGAAGAAGAAGAAGAACCCGGAGCCATATGACGCACGTTCGCGGATCGATAAGATCCACGAGGCCCGAGAAGGACCATACTTGGGGCCACGTTGTTTTGGACCCGCAATACGGTCCGCAACTTACCCCAAAGGTTTCCGGATTGACAAGACCATCAAGCCCTATGACGGCACCGCCAAGCCAGCCACATGGTTGCAGGATTACGACAACACGGTGGAGATTGCCGAAGGCAACCCCAACGTCGTTGTCAAGTACCTCCCGTTAATGTTGGCGGGCATGGCCCGTCAATGAATGGACGACTTACCAGAGAAATTAATCTGCAATTGGTTGGACATGCAAGAAGTGTTCACCAAGAACTTTGAGGGCACGTACAAGCATCCCTACACTGTTGGCGATCTACAGCGGTGCGTGCAAGAGAAAGACGAGACATCTCGCGCCTACCTCTCCAGCTGGCTGGACATGAAGAATTCATGCGCAGGAGTGCACGCTCAGACCGCCATGGCCGCCTTCATCGATGGGTTGGAAAGGGGCATGTTGCTCCGACATAAACTGAAGCGCTTGCAGGACAATCACCAGCTTGACCTGAACCAGATGATTCAGTTGGCTAGTGAGTTCGCAGCTGCCGATGACGATGCTCGCGGATCCTTGCCGGCAACGGCCGTTCCAACTCAAGCTCGGAGGAACAATCGTACAAAGCGGAAAACCGCTCCAGAAGAAAAGCAATATACCGACATGGTCGCTATAACTTTTGCAGGACGAGGTGATGGCGGACAACGTGGCCGAGGAAGGGGAGTTGGTCGTGGGCAGCAACGAGGAAGCGAAACTACCTCGGTGCCGCTCTGCGTTCCCCAAACCTAAGAGGAATACCGTAATATGTCGTTCCTCATACACCTCGATGTCAACGGCAAGGCCACCGATACCAATCGACACTGCAAGTTTGTCAACGACCTCCAGTCTACCACACTTTCCTTGGCAACCCCACCGTCCGACAATAGAATACCTCTATGAGGATCCTGATGGATACTCTACCCCCAGTTCCCCAGTACCTGTGCTGGTCGGAGGTTCCAATTACTTGGGACAGGACGGACCACCCAGACCTTGTTCCTACAGAGAACCAATACGCCATGGTCATCAACCCCTTGATTGACGGTGTGGAGTTCACCAAGTGTATGGTGGATAGTGGAAGCAGCATCAACATCATGTACCTGGATACACTGCAGAAGATGAACTTGATGGAGGCAAACCTAAGGCGAACCAACACCATCTTCCACGGCGTAGTTCCTGGTCGGGAGGCTCATTCCCTTGGGTGCATTACACTTCAGGTTGCCTTTGGCGATGTTAACAATTACCGCCAAGAGCGCATGACCTTTGAGGTGGTCCCCTTCAAGAGCGTGTACCACGTCATATTCGGCCGCGACATATTCCACACGTTTATGGTCAAGCCATGCTTCGTCTACAACAAACTCAAGATACCCGGACCAAACGGTGTCATGACCGTATCCGGAAGCTTTACCAAGGCAAGGGATTGCGAGATTAATGAAGCAGCCTTGACGGAAGCTGTCCTCTACAGCGAAGAATTCAAAGAGATCCAGAGCAAGGTCGATGACTCAGACATTCCCGCGTCGAAGAAACAGATCTCCGACTCCGCTCCTGCATTCAAGGCCTCCATAGAGACCAAGCCGGTGTAACTTGTGGTAGGCGATGCCTTCAAGGTCACCGCCATTGGGACGAACCTGGATCCCAAATAGGAAATCATGCTCGTCGAGTTCCTCCGTGAGAATAGGGACATCTTTGCCTGGCAACCTGCCGACATGAAAGGTGTACCTAGGGAACTTTCCAAGCACAACTTAAACATTGATTAAAATGCAAACCAGTGAAACAACCTCTACGACGCTTCGGAGACGAGAAGAGACGCGCCATTGGCAAAGATATAGCTAGGTTACTTAAGGCTAGATTTATCCGAGAAGTCCTTCACACCCGATGGGTGGCCAATCCTGTACTTCTCCCAAAAAGGGAACCAAAGAATTAAGAATGTGCGTTGATTACACCGGCTTGAACAAAGCGTGTCCCAAAGATCTGTTTGCTTTGCCTCGCATTGACCAAGTCATTGACTCGACAGTTGGCTCGGAACTTTTGTGTTTTCTCGATGCATACTCAGGATACCACCAGATCAAGATGAGGAAGTCGGACCAATTGGCCACTTCGTTCACTACCCCATACGGCATGTTTTGTTATCTTATGATGCCCTTTGGGCTGAAAAATGCAGGTGCTACGTACCAGCGGACAATGCAATGTTGCCTTCACGACCAAATTGGTTGGAACATTCACGCTTATGTGGACGATATAGCGGTGATGTCTAAAAAGTCAAATGACTTAATCTCCGACTTAAAAGAAACCTTTGATAATCTCTGGAAATACAACATGATGCTTAACCCTAAGAAGTGCGTCTTCGGGGTTCCAGCCGGCAAATTGTTGGGTTTCATCGTTTCCGAGCGCGGAATCGAGGTGAACCCGGAGAAAATCAAGGCCATCTTAAACATAAACTGTCCGACATGCCTAAAGGACATTCAACGACTAACAGGTTGTGTTGCAGCAGTTAGTCGGTTCGTCAGCCGACTTGGAGAGAAGGCTCTGCCGCTGTACAAGTTACTGAAGAAGGCAGACAAATTCACTTAGACGGACGAAGCAGATGCAGCATTGAAGCAGCTCAAGGAGATTCTTTCCTCAGCGCCCATCCTTGCAGCGCCCAAGCCTGGCGAGCCCCTGTTAATCTACATGGCGGCAACCAACCGGGTAATCAGCATCATCGTCGTGGTAGAGCGGAAGGAACCAGGCTATGAGCATGGAGTTGAATGACCAGTTTACTATGTAAGCGAGGTCTTGATAGAGTCCAAGCAGCGTTACCCGCACTACCAGAAGATACCTTATGGAGTATTCCTTGCTTCTCAGAAGCTGGGGTATTACTTTCAGGAGCACCAAATCACAGTGGTGAGCAAGACTCCACTGTCCGACATTATCAACAACAGCGACACTACGGGAAGGGTCGCGAAGTGGGTCATTGAACTTGCCGCCTTCAAGATCACCTACAAGAGACGCGACGCTATCAAGTCACAAGCCTTGGCGGATTTTGTTGCAGATTGGACGGAGATGCCAGATGCTACTCCGTTGCCGGAACTAGAGTACTGGGTGATGCACTTTGACGGATCAAAGCTGCTCAACGGATCGGGGGCTGGTGTATTGCTACAGTCACCAACAGGAGACAAGCTACACTATGTTCTGCAGATCTACTTCGAGGCTACAAACAACATGGCGGAGTATGAAGCACTCATTCACAAACTACGTGTAGCCAAGGATATTGGCATCAAGCGCATAGTTTTCTGTGGAGATTCCGACTTTGTTGCCCAGCAGGTGGCTGGCACCTGGAATGCGCGGAACCCTATGATGGCGACATATCGAGACGAAGTGGATGAGATAGCCAAGAGCTTCTTGGGCTACAAAGTTAAGTATGTACCTAGGGAGCAAAACGGGGCGGCTGATCTGCTTTCTAAGCTTGGATCAGGGCGCAAACGAATTCTGCCAGGAATTTTTCTAGAGCATCTGCGCACGCCATCCGTGAAGGGATCCGACATCGACAACCCGGATAGAGATGACTCTTTCGTCAACATAGTGACAAAGGTTCCTCCGGCTTGGACAAAACCGTTCATGGAATATCTCAAACACGAAACTTTGCCCGACGACGAAGTCGAAAGACGACAAATAGTACGACGAGAAAAGGGTTATACCATCATAAATGGAGAACTCTACAAAATGAGCACTACTGGTGTATACCTAAAGTGTGTTTCACAGATAGAAGGTATGGAAATCCTATGCGAAATCCATCTCGGAGATTGCGGGCATCACGCCGCTCCTCGATCGTTGGTCACAAAAGCTTTCCAGCAAGGATTCTACTGGCTAACCGCGAAGGCGGACGCCGGCAAGCTGGTTGAGACGTGCATAGGTTGCCAGTATTATGCCCGACAACCACATGTTCCTGCTGAAGAATTGCGAACAATACCAATTACTTGGTCGTTTGCAGTCTGGGGGATAGACATGGTGGGACCGTTACAGACGGCACCATGTGGGTGTACACATCTGCTTGTAGCAGTTGATAAATTCACTAAATGGATAGAAGCTAATCCCATTAGAAAGCTTGATGGGGCAACTGCCCTCAGGTTTGTCTGAGATCTAGTGGTGAGATTTGGTCTCCCACATAGCATTATCATCGACAACAGCAGCAACTTGTCACTCGGAGAAGTGGAGGATTATTGTTGGGAGAAGGGCATCCGACTTGATCTGGCATCTGTGGCACATCTACAATCCAATGGTCAGGTTGAGCGAGCCAATGGATTAATTCTGCAGGGAATCAAGCCACGTCTTGAGGCACCGCTACATAGAGTAGCTGGAGCCTGGGCGAAATAATTGCCATCTATGTCGTGGATTTTACGAACTACACCCAACAGATCCACCGACTACACCCCTTACTTCATGGTATATGGAGCAGAAGCCATCCTGCCTTCCGACATACTTCACGATGCACCAAGAGTTGCCGCCTACGACGAAGATGACGCTGAAGAATTCAGACGCCTAGATGTGGACCTTCTCGAGGAGGAGCGCGTTTTGGCATGCCAAAGATCCGCCATCTACCAGCAGAAGCTACATAGCTACCATAGTCGCCGCGTTCGGCATCGCTCGTTTAAAGATGGGGATTTGGTGCTCTGACTTAAGCAGAAGAAGTCACACAAATTATCCCCGCCATGGGAAGGACCATTCATCATAAGCAAGGCGTTGCTTAATGGGTCATACTACCTCGTTGACAATCGTGAACTGAAGGATAGACCCAACAAGGATCATAAGCGTAAGCGAAGTGACCCGGATGATGACTACCCGGAGCTTGATCGGCCATGGAACATAGCACAGCTACGTCCTTTTTACACTTAGCATTTTTTATCTAATTGTGTACCTCTTATATGATCAATGAAATAAAGATCTTTGGTTCACTCATATTTCTGAGTCTTTTACCTCCTTTAGTGTTCATTTTTGGATCATGTAAAACCTTTATGCACAAGCTTTGCAATAGCACTTGTGAAAATTTCGTCTACGGGCGTTAGCTTAAGTTTTCTGGTCTACACGTTCTTTGTTGTTTTTATGTGGATTCTGGAGTAGTGACTTTCGGCACTTGTTGTCGGTGATTTTGTGCTTAGGTTTTTGACGCTGCCATTGGGCATCATCACCTGAGCGCATGGTTCCGACAACGATTCTTCCGACTCACGAAAAGTCAAGCATAAGAACCAAAGTAATGTATAAACCAGCACTTGCTTAAAAATATATATACATGCTGGAAACTGGTTCTTAAGTAGCAGGACATACAACATTGTTTTCCGCCTTAAATTAAATACATATTTTTTTCGCATACACATCAAAGATGAAACAAATATTACAAGATTGTTTTTCATTGGTTTGGCGCAGGCGACTTGGAAGCAGCGTCATCAGCAGCAGCAGGAGAACCACCCTCAAAGTCGGCGGTGTGAAGAGACTCGGAGGAGCTTTGGTTGCCGCCATCGATGGTGTTCATTGGCACGAAGACGTTGACGTCGACTAACTCGGTAACTCTAGTGTCATAGCCCGCGAGTGATGACAAGATGGATTCGTGATTAATCTCTTTGCGATCATCATCTACGTCGGGAATGCCAGAGGTCACCGTGTCGATGTCGGCATCTTCATAGTGTGCCTTCACCATTGACAGCGCCATCCTTGCGCCAGCCCGTGCACATGAAGCTTTCCAGCTTGTGATATGCTCGGGGGCTCGGCGCACGATCTCCGAGTACTTCGCCATAGAGTATGATGCCTTGATGTTGATTTGGAGGGGCTTGGCGATCTCTTTTGCTTGCGTGATGGCGGTGTTGATGAAGTTGCCAGCAAGAACCATGCATTCCTTGGCTGGAGGAGGTGACCGTGTTAAGCCCATAGGATCTGCACATTCCTACAAGGAACACATGAGTTCAAAAAATTCAGAGTATCTAGACTACAGAAATCCAAGACGGAGAATCACTACTGAAGATGCTGGTCTCAGCCTGCCAGAGGGTATCCGCCAAGGAGTCCCATTCTTGTTGGAGGAGTTTGTACGCCTCGTGATGGCGTTGATTCTGTTGGAATTATGCCCTAGAGGCAATAATAAAGATGTTATTATTATAATTCTTGTTCATGATAAAGTTTATATTCCATGCTAGAATTGTATTAAGCGGAAACTTTGATACTTGTGTGGTTTATGAACAACACCGTGTCCCTAGTATGCCTCTATGGACTAGCTCATTGATTAATGATGGTTAAGGTTTCCTAAGCATGGACATGAGTTGTCGATTAATCATGAGATCATATCATTGGGAGAATGATATGATGGACAGACCCAAATCAAGCAGAGTAATTAGATCGTGTCATCGTGTTCATCTTTGCGAAGCTTTTTCTTATGTCAAATATTGTATTCCTTAGACCATGAGATAATGCAACTCCCTGGTATCGGAAGAAAGCTTTGAGGTCATCAAACGTCATCCTATGAGAGGGTGATCATAAAGGTGTCTCTCAGGTGATCGGAAAGTACTTGTTGGGTTGTATGTATCGCGATGGGATTTGTCCCTCCCATGTCAGAGAGATATACTACGGGCCCACTCGGTAATCGATATCAACAACGCTTGCAAGAAAGTGGTTAAGGAGTTAATCACAAAGTGATATCGGATTACGGAACGAGTAAAGTAATTGCTGTGAACGAGATTAAACTAGGTAAGCCGATACCGACGATCGAATCTCGGGCAAATAAAATATCGCGTGACGAAGGGAATATATATATGGGATTAATTGAATCCTGGCATTGTGGTTCATCCGATATGATCGTCGATGAGTATGTGGGAGTCAATATGGGTTTCCAGACCCCGCTGTTGATTATTGATAGAAGATCATGTCTGCATATTCTTGAACCCGCAGGGTCACACACTTAACGTGTCTCGAAGCTAGGATAGAATGGATACTTGGTTTATGAGTTTTTGTTCGGAGTCTCGGATTGTATCCAGGACATCACGAGAGGTTCCGGAATGGTCCGAAGAATAAGATTCATAAAAGGCAAAGCAGTTTTTGGAGTTCGGAATTATTTTGGATTGTTTGGTATTGTACCAGAAGCTTCTAGAACCTTCCGGAGTGGGACCAACGTGGCCCCACTTATAGGGAGGGGGCGTGGGACTACGAGGGAATGCCCTGGCCGCATTGGGCCATGGGCACAAGGACCCATAGGCCCAGCCGGCCAAGCCCTAGGGGAAACCCTAGGGAGAGCTTCTAGAAGGAGGGGGAAACTTGCCCCCCCCACTCCTCCCTCTTGGCCGCGGGCCCTAGGCTTGGACGAGGGGCAAGGGGCAGCCGCCCACCCCTATATATAAAGAGGTCTAGGGGCGCACCCTCCCTCCACACCTCCTCAAGCCCTAGCCGCCCTGCTGCCCTCCTCTCTCTCCCTCCCGACTGCGCGTAGGCGAAGCCCTGCCGCAGAAACTCTCCACCGTTTGCACCACGCCGTCGTGTTGTAGATCCAACCTATCTCTCCACCCCACTTTCTGGACCGAGGAAGGAGGAGACGTCGAGGTGCCGTACATGTGCATCTCTCGGAGGCATCGCCACTTGTGGTGTTGGATCGGATCGGATCTCGAGGAGGAGAAGCTAGTACGACTACATAAACCACGTTCTGTTGAACGTTCCGCTATGCGAATCTTCAAGGGTATGAAGATGTCATCTATCCCCCCTCGTTGTTTGCATGAGATAATGCAACTCCCTGGTATCGGAAGAAAGCTTTGAGGTCATCAAACGTCATCCTATGAGAGGGTGATCATAAAGGTGTCTCTCAGGTGATCGGAAAGTACTTGTTGGGTTGTATGTATCAAGATGGGACTTGTCCCTCCCAAGTCGGAGAGATATACTTTGGGCCCACTCGGTAATCGATATCAACACCGCTTGCAAGCAAGTGGTTAAGGAGTTAATCAAAAAGTGATATCGGATTACGGAACGAGTAAAGTACTTGCTGTGAACGAGATTAAACTAGGTATGCCGATACCGACGATCGAATCTCGGGCAAGTAAAATATTGCATGACGAAGGGAATATATATATGGGATTAATTGAATCCTGGCATCGTGGTTCATCCGATATGATCATCGATGAGTATGTGGGAGTCAATATGGGTTTTCAGACCCCGCTGTTGATTATTGATAGAAGATCATGTCTGCATATTCTCGAACCCGCAGGGTCACACACTTAACGTGTCTTGACGCTAGGATAGAATGGATAATTGGTTTATGAGTTTTTGTTCGGAGTCTTGGATTCGATCTAGGACATCACGAGAGGTTCCAGAATGGTCCGGAGAATAAGATTCATATAAGGCAAAGCAGTTTTTGGAGTTCGGAATTGTTTCGGATTGTTCGGTATTGTACCGGAAGCTTCTAGAACCTTCTGGAGTGGGACCAACGTTGCCCCACTTGTCGGGAGGGGGCGTGGGCCTACGAGGGAGTGCCTTGGCCGCATTGAGCCAGGGGTACAAGGCCCCATAGGCCCAGCCGGCCAAGCCCTAGGGGACACCCTAGGGAGAGCTTCTAGAAGGAGGGGGGAAACTTGCCGCCACTCCTCCCTCTTGGCCGCCGGCCCTAGGCTTGGAGGAGGGGCAAGGGGCAGCCGCCCACCCCTCTATATAAAGAGGGCTGGGTGCGCACCCTCCCTCCACACCTCCTCAAGCCCTAGCCGCCCTGCTGCCCTCCTCTCTCTCTCCCTCCCGACTGCGCGTAGGCGAAGCCCTGTCGCAGAAACTCTCCACCGTTTGCACCACGCCATCGTGTTGTAGATCCAACCTATCTCTCCACCCCACTTGCTGGACCGAGGAAGGAGGAGACATCGAGGTGCCATACGTGTGCATCTCTCGGAGGCATCGCCACTTGCGGTGTTGGATCGGCTCAGGTCGCGAGGAGGAGAAGCTAGTACGACTACATCAACCACGTTCCGTTGAATGTTCCGTTGTGCGAATCTTCAAGGTTATGAAGATCTTATCTATCCCCCCTTGTTTTTTACATCTCCTAGATTAGATCTTGGCTTCCCCGTTCGCATCCGTAGAATTTTTTTGATTTACTATGCTGCGAAACCCTTTAGATTCTGCTCATCGGCAGCTTTCTTCTGATCTCTCAAGATCAGGATATCCTCCTTCAAGCGGTTGATATCCTCGATGGCGGAGTCCTACAGGGCTTTCATGGATTCCTCGTGCATCTTCAGCATGTCCTTTCTCTCCTGCTTAAGGATCTTGTTCTCGCTATCCAGCTCCTGAATGTGCTTGGATTGCTCGACAATGTCCTTGGCCTTGGCAATGGTTTCTGCAAGTCGGAGAAAGCAAAGTACATAGTGAGTACTCGGAGAATGTGGGCACAAAACCAAGTCAGAATGCGAAAAAGAAAACAGACGCTTGCTCTTGGTGATCCGTTCCTTCAAGAAGGCAGTTTTACCCTTTTCAGCTTCCAAGTCTGCACGCATCTTCTGATACTTGTCGTTGGCCATGCCCCTCCGAGATTTCTCGTTCTGTGGAAAAAAGGAAAAAATTAAAACGTTGTTTTGTCTACTTGGAGCATCTAGTCAGAAAATATCTACCTAGACGCTCAGGGGCTACAGCGAGAGTTTTTAACTTGGCAATATGCTTATCTTTTGTTTAAGCATCTAGTCAGAACTAAGTCAGTTTTTGATTAGAAGCTTGGGGGCTACAGTATAAAGTTTTTAACTCTGATGTATGCTTAGCTTTTCTTTAAGCATCTAGTCGGAACTAATTCAGTTACAACTAGAGGCTTGGGGCTACAGTATTGAAATTTATAAACACTATGTATGCTACTCTTAAAGCAGCTAGTCGGAATAATTCATTCCACCTGTATGCTTGGGGGCTACAGTGAGAAGTTTTCTAGCTTAGTCACTTTTAGAGCATCTAGACGCAAAGACCTATGGTTTTCCGTCTACATCCTCGGGGGCTACAGTGGGATACTCATATGAAATGCAAAAGGCAAATAAAACTTACAAGTGAAATGATCTTGAGGTTGGCAGCACTCTCAGCCAGCAGCTTGCAAAAGGATGAGTTATTTCCTTGCAAGATCTCTGCTTGTCGGAGGAGCACCTCTAGACCGCACGTCGGAGATGTCGGCGCTGCACCAGGGACCAGAGCAGTGCTACCCGGTGTAAGTACCGGATAGACTATCTTTGGATAAGCTATGGTTTTCTTTGGTGCAGAGACGCCGCCTACGGCAGAAGTACCAGCTTCCACCATCGCCTTACCGATATCGATGGCATCATTAGCCGGAGCTTCAGCCATTGGGTGTGAGGCACTCTCCTGCCTTGCCTGCTCGCCGACAATAGCGACCTCAGTAGAGGCACCTGAATCCACTTCCATGGCGGAAGGGCCAGATGCCTCCTTAGCTTGTGAGCTTGTCAGGGAAGACGAAGGCTTGACGGAGGGAGTGACAGGGGCGATGGCGGGATATGTGTCGCGATGCAGCATATCTTTGATGGTTCTAGAAGCCCCCAATGTTTTGGAGGTCTTCTTCAAGCTAGTCGTGGCTTTCTTCCTGAAACGTGCAAAATGCATAAGTACAGGAGCGAGATATATAAATAGATAATGTCGGAGAGAAAGAAGCTTACACAAGTGGGGGTGCTTTGGTAAAGGGGATCCTGGTAACTTTTCTCTTCTCCGCCTCCAGGGCGGCGGTAGTCTTCTTGGAGGCTCCACCCTCCGTCTTATTCTTCTTGCCTCCGTCGGCAGCGTCAGAGGTGGAGCTCTTCCGCTTTCGCGCCAATGGAGCATCGTCGTCGGACACGACGGTGACTTCCTTCATCTTTGGATCATAGATTTGAGGATCCATGTTGTCCTCATCTATGTGGCTAAGCTGTAAGGTGAAGAATCACCGTGTTAGACGGGATGACATTTGCTAGACGGAAGAACTGGAGTATACGTCATACACGGAAAATAAACAACTACCTTTGGGCACTTGCCGTCTACGAACATGTCGTAGGTGCTGGTGAAGCCATGCTTCTTGTCCTTCACCTTGACGATGTCCTTGATGCGGAGCTTGATGGAGTCACTCGAGAAATTGTCCATGGAGATGCGGAGGCTATCCCTTCTATCGCTGGTATACTCGTGCATGAGCTTCACGCGGTGCTGCAGAGGTTGGATTCGCCTAATGAACCAGCACATGGCTAGGTCCAAGCCGGTCAAACCCGTCTCCACGAACCATTCTATCCGTCTTATGGCGCGGGAAGCATCGAGGTTGGAGGGAAGGGAGGCCTGGGATCTCCATGACGAGGCTTCAGCAGCGGCTCCGTCGACAAAGTCCGGGTACGTTACTTCTCGGCCGGCCAGAGGGATGTCGGGGCCGTAGAAGTAAGTGCGCTGCCAGTTTTTGCAGGACTCGTGGCCGATGATGTCGGGGAACTGCCGGCCAGGACGGATCTTGAAGCTTATGGTGCCGCAATTTCTAAGTTCCTCCTTACTGGCTCCGGCTTCACGCTTGACGGTGAAGAAATACACGAAGAGATATAGCCTAGGTTTAATCCCTAAGTAACCCTCGCAGAGCGCCGCGTAATTGCTAAGCGCTAAGATGCTATTGGGAGAGAGGTTTTGGGGCTGGACTCTATAGCGATTCAAGACGGAAGGAAGAAGTTAGAGATGGGCAGGGAGATGCCGCGTACCAATTGGGCTTTGAGGTACACCTTTTCTCTGTCTTGGGGAGAAGGTGTCACCTCGCCGGCCGGCGCCGGCCGCTAGGCAAGCCCCTCCGTCGCAGGGAGGTAGCCTTCGGCGATCAGTTCCTTGATGTCGCGATCTGTGATGTCCGAACCGCGCCAATCGCCTTTGTGTGAGTCCAGCTCCTCCTCTAGCGGCTTCAGCGCCGCTGGATTATGGTCGCCGCCGGTGGACTCAACCACCGCCGAGACAGGGATGACCAGACCCTCTGGGGGCACAACGATGGAGCTCGCCAGCTTCGCCCGACGCCGCCATGGAAGGGGTAGAGCTGCTATTGGCCATTGGGTGAGTTTGGAGGTGACTGGCGAGAATTGGAGCTAGGATATTTCACAAAGATTGCACGGAGATCTCGACGGGGCGCTCGTTGGAGGAAGAAGATGATGCGAGGAGAGAATGAGGTGAAAAGTAAAAAGTTCCACCATAGTTACTATTTATGATCTCCAGCATCAAGATTCGTGTATCTTGATCGGACGGTTGCCGCATAGACGTCGTGTGTGCGAACGTGCACGGAAATTTCGCCACGTCCCAACCGTCATGACCAACGGTTTGTATCGCTCGCGCGGGAAAATCGGACATGATTGTGTTCTCTGCATGTGTGAGTTACGAGGCGTCGCTGACCTACGCCTACGTCGCCCTAGCTGACATAGGCAGATGAGTCGTCACATCGGAAGATTCCGGTATGGACGGATCCAGTCCGGCTACGGAAGAGTACGATGGAAGATGCAGCATTTCTCTGACTTACAAGTTGAAGATGAAGAAAACCTTGCAGGGTTCTTTGGGAGGACTACAAGATATTGCTTGACGATTTTCCGACATCCATCTAGACGGAGCATTCCACGTGAAGAGGCAAGACGGCGCAAGATCTCGGAGTTCTCCGGGGGCTACTGTTGGGGATATGCTATATGGGTATCCTCATAGCATGTCTCCTATCCGGATAACTCAGGTGGCCCACAGTTGGTAGCATGGCCCATGGCCTGCTGGGCGGCCCAGTTAGATGGA
The DNA here is from genome assembly GCA_910589765.1 of Avena atlantica. Lineage (NCBI taxonomy): Eukaryota > Viridiplantae > Streptophyta > Magnoliopsida > Poales > Poaceae > Avena > Avena atlantica. Next base: position 392,384,046 of record OU342735.1, read on the forward strand.
TCCAGAAGGTAGGCCCATGCCGGATAAAGGAAGGCTACGGTTGGAGTCACCGACGTACCCGGAGCCTTGGAGTGCAAGATACACAAGACTAGTAATAGACAGTGTAGGACTCTGTGACCTGTCCGGCTAGGACTTTTCCCTGTAACCCTAGGACCTGGCGACTATATAAGTTGGGCCTATGGGAGCCTTTAGGTCATCGATTCATACACCCTCGCACAGCGAACCAATCCATATAACTCGGCGTATTGCCCTTATAGTGATTTATAGCAGGAGTAGGATTCCGCCATCGTCGTGGGATCTGAACCTGGGTAAGCTGTGCTACCTCGTACCCGTCAACCGTCCGCCTTCCCCCACGTCTCTAAACACGCACTATGAGTACCCATCCATGGCGTACTCGTCAGCAATACCACGACAATGAGGAGGACGAAAACGCCTATCATTGTGGTTGTCTTCATCATGATTTTCTTGTTGGCATTTCACTTTGATGATTGCTTGTTGTGGTGGTGGACCATGCTCATGGCATTGTTTTTGAGGTTGAGGAGCATTTGGGTCCATCGCTTGAGCATGACGATGAAGAGCTTGTTGGTCCCTATTATGGTGGTGGGGTTCTCCATGGCGGGAGTTGGACCTTGAGTACTCGCCATGTTGACTTGAGGAACGCGTGCGAGACGAAACTGACGAGCTTGAGTGGTGACCATGTCGGTTGCCAAGATTGGCAATAGCTTGGTGAAGATCTTGGAATTGCGCCTGGTTCTCTGCTTGATGTTGCCGCTCACGGTACTCAAATTCTCGAAAACTATTATCGAGATGGTGCTCAAGTCGCTCAAATTGAGTATTGAATTGTTGGTGTTGCGCCCATGAGTTGTGACGCATGGCAAAACTGTCTTGGTTGTTGAAGTTTCTATCTGCAATAAATCCGCTTCCCCTATACATTGTGCAAAAACACACGTGAAAGAGAGGGTGATATCGGTGGAATGGTAATTTCTACCTTGCCTCGCCGGAGTCAAAAATTGGAAATATTGTGCCGAGAGAAAAGCGAATAGTGGGTATACAAGACACACACACACACACACACAAAGGACTATGGTGGTAGGTGATGGCTCTGAAATTTTCCATCCTTATCTACGTTTAAACATTATTTTTATTCAAGCAATTGACAAGAAACTCTCAATCCTTGCCACTAATGACTAATAATTGGAAAGATTTGCAAAACCTTGCTTTGAATTATGTTGTGCAGGAAATCACGGGTTTTAATGCGAAATCAGGAGTCATAATGATGGAATTTGAGGAAGTCCACACGACCAAGTAATTGGGAAGCAAATTTCAGGCATCAGTACGCGTAACGACCTACGGTACGAGCGGAGCCCGCCCGTATGGGGTGCCAACTGCTTAGCCTCGTTAAACCCTACTGACGAGGGTTTGATTCGTCAATGCCTATTGTTATGGACTTGGGTTTGGAGAATATGGGGATGCTGGAGATCGCGAGACGGTTAACAGAAACGAAGCAAGGGGACACAAGGTTTACCCAGGTTCTGGCCCCTGGAGGGAAAACCCTACTCCTGCTTGCCTGTTCTTGATTACGGCAGAACTGAAGGTTACAAGTGGTGCGCAGATGCGATCTGGCATGAGGTGTGTGTATGATTTGTCTAAGTCTTCCTCATCGTGCCCTCTTGGCCTTTATATAGATAGGCCAGGCCCCGGGGTTAGGTCGATTCGGTTACAAGTTAGGGTTTCGCCCTTGAATATTCTATCTACAGAATGGCCATGTTCTCCAAGGAGTCGAACTTCTACCGGGCTTGGGACACCTAGAGTCTCCTTGATCATCAAGTCTTTTATGTGGGCCTTACCTGGGATGGACCGGGTACACCAATGTGAGGCACCCGTAGGTTATATCCATGTCAGTATCCCCCGAGTGTTCATTTGAATCGTAGATTCGACTGGAGACTATACAATCTTTCGGGTGCTTCTCATTCGAACCTGTTGTCGAGTGAATATATTAGTTCATAGGGATTGTTGATACATAAGCCTGACTCGCCCGACATAATAGGGTCAGTTAACCATCTTTGGACAAAACAACACGATCTACTTCAAATTCGAGTCCCCGGACTCGAATTCAGAATGATGCTGGTGTAATTCGACTCAGGCTATTTAGGTCTCACAGGAGTCGAAATCCAGTGTTTTTGAGTTAGGTACCAAACGCATCCGTCTGGAGTTTTCATCGTGCCTATTGTCACGGTATTTTACTGGCAGAGTGCAGTCTGGTGCATTACTAGGCCATCATATGATATCTGTACGGCTTATCTTTGCGTCCTAGACACAACGTCCGGAAGTTTATCACCGCGGAGGTGTTTCGGGTGACCAAGGAGAAAGCTTCTCACTCAGTGTTAATTTGGGAAAAGTTGCCAACAAGAATTTTGTCATGCGTGATCTGAAGAATCTCATTCGAATAATTCATAGGGTGCGCGACTAGCGCTCCCTATGGGAGTAGCCCCCGAGTGTCTATTCGAGTTGTAGACTCGAGCGGAGACTTTAATTCCACGGATGTCATCCATGCTAGAGTTTTTTTCGAATACGCAACCTGAGTCCATAGTGGAGTCGTAGACTCGACATAGGACTGGAAGATTTCTTCGGGGCATTTGCAGTATTGTAATTTCTCAGGTGCGCGGCCAGTGCTCATGATAGGAGTAGCCCCCGAGTAGTTGGTTGAGTCGTAGACTCGAGTAAGTACTTTTGTTCAGTCGAATGATTCGAGATATTGCTGGTTTTGCTTTGATGACATCATTGCTGACGCCTGATGAGCTCAAACATCTTCAGCAGTAGAGACGATGCGACGTGATGATCATGGGTCCCACCTTCTGACGCGGATTTGACTAGTCACATGTAACTTTGGCGAGAATTATGGCGCCTCCTCGATTCCTGTGCATAGTGGGCAGCGTGTTCACGATGGTTCGGGCGGCTGTTGACACGTGTATAGTGGAATTTAAGGCACGCATTAGGGCTTCTGCATCAATGACTTCGCTTCATATTATTCGCCCTTTTGTACTGTGGGGAAAACAGAGGAACGTTTACCCCTTCGCCATTTGCTTTCATCTTCTCCACTGCTGCCATTTCCAGAGCTCGTGCTTGTGCTGCACACAGTGCATCCTCCGTGTTTTCCCCTTGCTGTTTCTCCACTGACATCGCCGCGCTCGCTGCACCAGCAATATGGGCAAGTCGAAGAAGAGCTCCTCCTCTGCAGCGGGTTCGAGCGCCGCCGGCGCCGCTAAGAAGGTTGCTGCTCCCAACCGCACCACCGATAGTGGATGGCGGCGTCCTCAGATGAGGGACGTAGACTTGCGCAAGATGCGTGAGGACGGTCAGATCTCCAAGAAAAAGGCGACGCTCTTCTTCCTGATCAGGAGGTAATACCACGCCCACCCGAATGGTTTCGGGTCATGTTCTATGCCTTTATTGTTCGCGGCCTTTCTCTCCCCTCCGATGAATTTCTTCGTGGGATTCTTTTTCTATACGGACTTCAACTCCATCACTTGTATCCCAAATATCTTCTCCACATTGTGTGCTTCATCACGCTTTGCGAGTGCTGGCTCAGTATCAAGCCACACTACGGCCTCTTCCGGAGACTCTACTCTATGAAGAGGCAATCTGGCACCGGTGGAATCTATCCACTGGGTGGGTGCGGGATTTTCATCCGCCCCATTATCTAGTTTTTCTCCTTCTATATCTGTGAGTCCGTCTAGTAGTGGCAGAACAAATGGTTCTACATCCGCGAAGTCAAGCTGGACAGCCAATATTACAGGCTCGCCCCCATCGACTCCACCCAGAAGATCACCCGAAAGCGTTCATGATCAAATAACATCATGGAGGGTGAATCTGAAGAGGTGGAGAAGCTGTTGTCATCGGATTTTTGACATGTACGACATAGGGGGTACTAGTGGCGTTGGAAATATGGGGTGTGAGACGTCAGATGTTCCATGAGCGGTGAGCACAAGTTTACCCAGGTTCAGATCCGACTGCGGTGGTCGGATCCTACTCCTACTAGCAACCTAGTAATATATCAGCGTAAGCCGGTTGTTACAGCGGATTACAAGAAAGGTTCGCTTGTGCGAGGTGTGATTGTGGTTGTAACATTGGTTGTGCCCTAAAGGCTCCCATAGGGATGGTTTATATAGTCACCAGGACCTAGGATTACAGGAGATACCTATCCGGCTACATTATAGAGTCGGTAACTAGATATATCTTGGACTACAAGTAATACTACATGCCTAAGTCGGTAACTCTTCTGGGCCTTGTCGTAGCCGGAACTGGCTTCTCCTCTTTCTCAGACTGGGCCGCCTGTGAAGCAAGGCTCTAACCCGTTGGTGGGACACCCTGGTCAGCGAGTCCTGTGGGTATACCCGGAAAGTATATCCCAACAGTAGCCCCCGAAAGTCTCCGAGATACAAAGTCGGATAAATTGTCTAGCTTGATGGTTTCTTCATCTTGAGAATCTTGAAGGGTTCCTGAAAAATTCTTTTATTAACGTAGGATTCCGAGTCAAGCGAGTCGGATATGTTCTGTTCTGACCTTAGTCTTTTCCTTGCTCAGTTTGAAACATGAGCCGGATTTCATAGCGGCGTGCGGGTTGACAACTTTTCAGGCCAGGTCCTGTCACTGACAGGAGTCTCATCAACATGACCTTTGGTGGGCCCGTTCCCTATGGTATGGAGAACCGTTTTAATGTTCATGCGAGAATCGAGGGGGCGGAAGCGTCGTGAGGAAGCTACCACCCTCTCCCCTATACGTGTGGCGCTAATCGCGTGATTGATGCACGAATCTTGGCGCAAAGATAAATAAAAGAGAGGAGAAAACCCTTCTCCCAGATTCATTCATTGTATCCTCATACTCCTCGAGCCCTCCGCAGCCGTTCCCATCTACACACCGCGAGAAAAAATATCTCTTCCTCACCAATCTTTCTTCTCCAAGAGCGATGGCGTCTACATCTGGGCGGCGGGTACATCGGCGGCGGATGAGAAGAAGATGCGGGGCCTATGGGTCCCAAGCGTCATGGGCGATGTCGAGCTCCAGGTCATGGAGGATGAGGGATTCATTGTCACCGGCGCATGGTGGAGCGCCTCACGACACGCCACTCCCGCCCCGCGCGATGATGAGTGGGTGCTATTCGGCACACACGTTGACCGCGACCTCAGCCTGCCACGTCGTACTTTTTCATCGAGGCCCACAAATACTACGGTGTGCAGCTCCATAATCTCCCTCCCAACTCTCTGCTTGATCTTAGTACTCACGCAGCTCTATGCGAGGGGTTTCTTGGCATTAGGCCAAGTCTCACCCTTTTCTGGTACTACTATGGTACCCAGAAGAACTCCATCAGTGTCGGTGTACCTTACACCACTGGCACCCTTAGATTAGTCCTTAGGAGAAACAGAGATTATCCTAGGATTAACGCTAGCGAATCCGTCAAACGCTGGGCCGGAACCTTTTTTTATCATAAGGATATTTCGGCTCTTGGAAAGGCGGAAGGTCTTCCGGCCTTCATCGATGGTGTCGCTCCCCACCAAAAGTCATGGGACGCGGAGGCGCTAGAACTGTCGGATATCTTGACCCTCGCCACGAGGCGGATTGAGTTTCTAATGAAGCACATGGGGCTCCGTGAATCCGACTTGATCCACTGCTGGCTGGAGCGCTGGATTCAGCCTCTGCAGCACCATGGAGACTGCCTCATGTACCAGATCACCGACAACAAGAAGGACAGCATGCGGGTTAGCCCGAACCGGATTTCGGCAAAGGATTACAAGACCCTCATGTGGTACTTGATCAAGGAGAGGGTGGAACGAAAAGTTCTGGATGTCTCCATGAAGATGTTTACGTCCAACCGTCCTATGACTCCGGTAAATATTTCGACTCTGCTTCCGCGTTTTGTCGTTCTTTTCTATTTCTTTCTCCGACTCTATTTTCACCGATGACTTTGTTAGCTCGAGAAACTCTCCGAGTCTGAGCTAGCTCCATTAGAGGGCTATCTCTCAGACGATCCGGAGGCGACGGAGGATGATGAGGTGCAGGAAGTTTCCGCCTCCGCCTCCAAGAAGCGTAAGGCAAAGGAAGTTGTTATCACTGCTGGTAGCCAAGTGCTGCCAGTAGTTAAAAAGTAAGCATCATGTCTTTGTTTTCAGTATATTGTACCTTTCTTTCTTTCCAAAGCACACCTGATATTCGGATTTTTGTGCTTTAGAGCTAAAGCAGTTTTGAAGAGTAAAGCGAATCCAGGCAAGCAACTGCGTCAGTAGAAAATTGTCATCTCCCCTGCCATGCCGCCACCGACTCCATCCAGTACTCCATCAGCACCAGAGGCTTCCTCCTCTCCTGATTCCGGCAATATCTCGAAAGCCCTGGTCACCATTGGTGATCAGGCAACTAATAAGGGTGAACCCGTCAAGGGTAATGATCCCATGGTAATGTCTATAAGAGCATTAGATAAAGTGGTTGGCTTTGCTGCCTCCGGCCTAAAACGGAATAAGAAAGAGGAGATCCTCAAGCTGGCTCAATCCAGTCTTGAGAAGCAAACCCTCACTCTAGAGGCAGCGAGCCAGGAGGTGGAGGACGTGAAGCTGGTCAGCCTCCTGGACCAAATTTTGATCCGGGATGCAAAGGTAGAGTCTGGCGAACTCCCAGCAACGGACGTTCCCTTCCTCTCCCTTGCCGAGAAAGTGTTTCACAACACTAAACTCATTGAGAAGTTGCACCTGGAACACATTCTAAGTTTCCGATTCTTATTTGCAGTTATTTATTATTATATCCTCTAGCCCCCAAGCATAAAGTCGGATAAACATAATTGAATCCGAGTTGATGCTTATAGGATGCAAAAGAACGATGTAGTGTATCCCCCAAGACTCGTGCTGTATTTTTACTTAGTTAAATTTGCAGCTCGAGTCTTAGTATTTGTCTGACGGTATTCCGTCTTCTAAACTTATAGAAAATTGCATCTTCCAACCAGGAATTGCTCAAGAACATATGCAATAAACGCAAGGAAATCAAAGACATGCGCCTTGAGAATTCAAAGTTAAAAGTTGAAAAAGATGAAGAAGAAGGTAAAATTTTCCGACTTCCTCTTTATCATTTAGCTATTGTCATAGTAAAACTTATTCTGTCTGACTGGTATTTTTCCCTTTGCATAACTATTGTGTGAGTCTAGAAAGATCGTGGAGCAATCCGAGAACTTCAAGGTCTTGGAATTGGAGAATGCTGAACTTCGGGACAAGCTTGAAAATCTTACTATTGAATCAGAGAAATCTGTAGCTGCTGTCCTGGAGTCCAGCAACCATGAGACCATGAGGCTCGAGAAGCTATTGTCCCTCCGAGACAAAGAATTGGATGACCTCAAGAAGGACTTTGATAGTCAGAGGGATCTGGCCTAGCCCTACACTCGGACTGCCGCGTAGACTGCTCTTACCATGGTGATGAGCCACCATAGCGAGATGGAAAGCTGGCATGTCATCAAGGGTATTGCCGAGGAGGACAATGAGGGTAACCCATAGGACATCAAGGCTATCCAAGATTCCTGTGCAGGTTACGCTTTCCGTGTGGCGGAGATGACCAATTACATGACGCCATTCTTCGAATCCGTCGTTGTGCCTCCCTTGCCTCAAGAGCCAGAAGATAGCATCATCGAAGCAGCTTCCGAGTCTGAGATCCAGGGCGACGATTGATACATCGGAAGCGTATCTATAATTTTTGATGTTCCATGCTTGTTTAGTATCTATTTTGCTTTGCTTTGTCTATACTTTGAGGTGTTTTTATATGTTTTCTGGTACTAATCTATTAACAAGATGCCATAGTGCCAGTTGCCTGTTTTCTTCTGTTTTGGTTCCAGAAAGGCAGAAAAACAATATTCTCAGAATTGGACGGGACAAAAGCCAAAGTCAATATTTTATCGTGGGGAACACGAAGCCAGAATACGAGACGGAGGAGAGTCACCAGGGGGCCACACCCCATGGCTGTGCGGGTGGGCCCACCCTGCGTATGGGGGGTGTAGCCGACGTGGCATCCCCCTTGACACGCCTCTTCGCCTATAAAGACCCCCGGATGCAGAAATCCTAAGGATCCGATCAATATTCCATGAAACAGTCTGTAGACGCCACCACCATCATCCCTAGATCGGGGGATCTGAATCTCTTCCCGGTACCCTGCTGGACGGGAGATCATCTCGGAGGCCTTCTTCTTCATCATGCCAGGCTTCAGTATGAAGAGTGAGTAGTTCCACCTTGGACTATGGGTCCATGTAGTAGCTAGATGGTTGTATCTCCTCCTTTGTTCTACCATGTTTAGATCTTGTGAGATTCGTTCATGATCAAGATCATCTATTTGTAATCATGCATGTTGTGTTTGCAGGGATCCGATGGATATTGAGATTACTATGTCAGATTGATTAATGGTTTTGTCTATTTGATTCTATCATGTCTGTGTTGTTTGTGATCTTGCATTCTCTCCGTTTCTAGTAGCTATCTTGGCCAAATAGATGCTAGTGATTCCAAGAGGGGGTATTTATGCTAGATAGTGGGTTCATGCCTCTATTTAATCTAAGGGAAGTGACAGAAATATCTAAGGTTGTAGATGTGTTGTTGCCACTAGGGAGAAAACAACGGTCTCTTGTTCATGGAACAAGTGGATTGTTTACCTTACACACTTTGCTTAAAGCAGTTATCTATTGCTTGCAACTTAATACTGGAGGGGGTTCGGATGATAATCTGAAGGTGGATTTCTAGTTATAGATGCAGTTGGATGGCGGTCTATGTATCTTGTTGTATTGCCCAATCAAATCTCATAGGATCATGAATGTCTAGTATTGCATTGTTATGCCTTGCTCAGTCTTGTCAATTGCCCTGCTGTAATTTGTTTACCCAGCATGCCATGCTTGTTTATCTTAAGGAGAACACCTCTAGTGAACTATGGACCCCAGTCCAATATTTACCATTGACACACATTTCATTGTTACTATTTATTTGCTGCAATTCACCATTACCTTCCACACCATACAGTTAATCCTTTGTTACAGCAAACCGGTGAGATTGACAACCTCACTATTCATTGGGGCAAAGTATTGAGTTTGTGTTGTGCAGGTCTCCAAGTTGCTAGCAACACCTTTGTGTCGTTTCCTTCCTCCTACTGGTTCGATAACCTCGGTTTCTTATTGAGGGAAAACTTGCTGCTCTGCTCATCACACCTTGCTCTTGGGGTCTCCCAACAAGGCGTCATTAACACGCCAACAAGCTCTTTTCTAGCGCAGTTCCCGGGGAGGCTAAGGACGTCTTCACAAGGGGAGTCGTTTACAACCTTTCTCTTTACTTTGTTTTTGTTTTTCTTAGTTTGTTTTGCTTGGTTTTCTTTGCCTCTTTTTATCAAAAACTCCAAATAAATAGTTTAGTTTGGTTTGCTTTATCTTATCAAAAACAAAAAAAATAGTTCCTGCTCTAGTTGTTGCTGTTGTTGGCTTGCTCCATTTTTGCCAAAATGAACTCTGCTAAGAACACCAAGTTGTGTGACTTCACTAGCACAAACAACAATGATTTCCTAAGTACTCCTATTGCTCCTCCTGCTCCTGATGCTACCTTTTATGAAATTAAGCCTGCTTTGTTGAATCTTCTGATGAGAGAGAAATTTTCTGGTGCTAGTTCTGATGATGTTGATGCCCACCTCAATAACTTTTTTGAACTTTGATGCTACTCATGCCATACAAGTTACTATTGAGGAAAATGTTAGACGGTTAGCCCAACTTCATGCTAAGTGGGAAAGAGAAGCTGAAATTGCTAGAAACAATAGTGTGTGGACTATCACGACCACCAATATGGATGTCACTAAACAACAAGAAGTACCTATTCCTCCAACCACAATTCCTAAACCCAATGAGCCTAGTACAAGTGATGCTAAGTTTGATTTTGATCTTGATGGTTGCAATATTTCTGAAGTGATTATGTTCCTAAAAAATCTTGCTAGAAGTCCTTATGCTAGTGATATGAATGTAGCTTTCACCAAACACATTACAGATGCTCTTATTAAAATTAAGGAAGAGAAGTTGAAACATAAAGCCTCTATTCCTATGAAAGTAGAAGATAGTTGGGAACCCATTATTAATATGCAAGTGAATGGCTTTGATCTCAAAGCTTCATGTGACTTTGGTTCTAGTGTCTCTATTATGCCTAGAAAGATTTATGAAATGCTTGATTTGCCACCTTTGGAAGATTGCTATTTGGATATCCCACTTAATGATAATGCTAAAGATAAACTCATGGGTAGTGTTAATGATGTTCTTATTATGGTTAACAATGCTTATGTCCTTGTTGATTTCTATGTTTTGGATGTTGAATACAATGCTTCTTGTCCTATTACTTTGGGAAGACCTTTTCTTAGAACTGTTGGTGCCATCATTGACATGAAAGAAGGCACCATTAAATATCAATTTCCATTCAAGAAAGGTATTGAACACTTCCCTATGAGGAGATAGAAGTTTCTTTTTGCTCCTCCTTTGAAAGCAAGGTTTAATGTTAATGCTTCTACATTTGAAAATACTTGATTCTTGCTTCTTGTGCCTAACTTAAAGACGTTAAAGAAAAGTACTTGTTGGGAGATAACCCAAGAGTTTTCTTGATTCTTGGAAGTTATTACTTCAGTAATGACCTCTTCTTATCCTTTTTGTTTGCTTTTTATGCCAAGAATAACCTCTAATGAGAGGGAAGTAAGATTTGGGGTGTTGCTGTCCCGAAACAGATTTTTGTGCTCCACCGTAAAAATTCGTGAGGTATCTCTGTAAGTCGGATTGAGATGATATTTTGTGAATAAATCCCCCATTATGTTATCTAACTTTAGTTAGTTTGACACTTTTTTATTTGAGCAACATAAGGTCTTCGAAAAAATAGGTTTCTACCAGTTGGTCTGTTTTGACAGATTTCTGCCATTATTTGCATTTGCTTCTTATTGATTCCTTTTTGGGTTCTTTTGGGGGAATTGAGATTTTTTAGGGAATTTATACAGTAAGTTGTGTATTTAGTGAAAGTTTTGCTGTTCTAAAGCTAAACCCAAAGGTCTATGATCTATTGCTTGCAACTTAATACTAGAGGGGGTTCGGATGATAATCTGAAGGTGGATTTCTAGTTATAGATGCAGTTGGATGGCGGTATATGTATCTTGTTGTATTTCCCAATCGAATCTCATAGGATCATGAATGCCTAGTATTGCATTGTTATGCCTTGCTCAGTCCTGTCAATTGTCTCGCTGTAATTTGTTTACCCAGCATGCTATGTTTGTTTATCTTAAGGAGAACACCTCTAGTGAACTATGGACCCCGTTCCAATCATTACCATTGATACACCTTTCACTGTTATTGTTTACTTTCTACAAACCACCATTACCTTCCACACGATACAGTTAATCCTTTGTTACAGCAAATCGGTGAGATTGACAACCTCACTGTTCGTTGGGGCAAAGTCTTGAGTTTGTGTTGTGCATGTCTCCAAGTTGCTAGCAACACCTTTTATTCGTTTCCTTCATCCTACTGGTTCGATAAACTTGGTTTCTTACTGAGGGAAATTTGTTGCTGTGCTCATCACACCTTGCTCTTGGGGTCTTCCAACAAGGCGTCATTAACACGCCAACAATGATGTTGTCGACTCCATTGCTCCACGCTCTTCATCACCACCACCTGATTCTGCAGTATAAACAGTTTATATGCATTATGCTGAACTTGGTCATGTAATGATGGAAAAACTATTTTGATTATGTTGGTCTATAAGAACTAATGCTTTTACTATCATAGCACTTTTGTTTGTATATAATTTATGTGTGTGCTTGAATTTTTTTCTGAAGCACTAGTTTTTTATGCTTATACTTGTCGTTTTATCTGGCTCTCTGCCTCGTCCCTTTCATGAGCCGGCCAACCTTTAGCACGGAAACTTTTCCGAGCAACGGAGCTCAATTGCTAAACCAATTTAAACTTGGAAAAAAAGCAGGCTTCCAGTACGAACAATTCATTACTCAGAAGATACCCGCATCTAAGCAATCAGATATAAAACCAAAGTACAAACAATAAATTGAATTCTTACCCTAAGGTAACATTTTTTTTAGATATTCAAAAATCATAACCAGAACGAACATAAGCATAAAGTACTTTCAAGCATTCTGGGATTTTTGAAAATGACATGCTCTTTTGGAAATAAGATGGTAAAAAACTTCTCAAAGATAACATATGAGGAAACCAATACTTTATTTCACTTTGAACATGTACATATATGATTACAAGGAAACATAACTAAGAATAGAAGGGACGTAGTTGTGCAATATTCCATGGATGGTCTATCTCATCATGGTCTGTACTACCGACAGCTCTCTTTCTCTTTAGAGTATCTGGTCTTCCTTGACTGGTCTCATATCGGTTAAATAATACGACCCATTATGCAGAACTCTATTAACCATAAAAGGTCCTTCCCAAATCGGGGAAAGTTTGTGCTTTCTTTTTTGCACAAGTCGGAGAACCAAATCGCCCTTTATGAAAGAACATTTATGTACTCTCAGACTATGATACTTGCCCAACTTCTGCTGATAGGCTGTAGATCTCTGCTCAACAATGACGCGTACTTCTTTGATTATATCGAGATCATCTTGTCGAGAAACTTCTGCATCTTCTTCGATATATGCTTTGACTCTAGGAGACTGATGGATTATGTCACTTGGAAGAACTGCTTCTGCACCATAGACCAAGAAGAAAGGAGTCTATCCGTTTGATTTGTTAGGAGTTGTACTTAAGCTCCATATCATAGACGGTAATTATTCCGCCCAAGCCCCCGCGGAACGACGAAGTGGTGCCTCGAGACGAGGTCAGAGTCCTCGTAAAATAAGACCGTTAGTTCTTTCGACTTGTCCATTAGCTTGTGGATGCGTGATACGTTGGAAACGTATCTATAATTTGTGATGTTCCATGCTTGTTTAGTATCTACTTTGCTTTGCTTTGTCTACACTTTGAGGTGTTTTTATATGTTTTCTGGTACTAACCTATTAACAAGATTCCATAGTGCTAGTTGCATGTTTTCTTCTGTTTTTGGTTCCAGAAAGACAGAATATCAATATTCTCGGAATTGGATGGGACAAAAGCCAAAGTCAATATTTTACCATGGGGAACACGAAGCCGGAGTACGTGATGGAGGAGAGTCACCGGGGGGCACACCCCCTGGCCACGCGGGTGGGCCCACCCCGCTACTGGGAGGGTGTAGTCGCCCTGGCAGCCCCCTGCCTCGCCTCTTCGCCTATAAAGATCCCCCGATGCAAAAACCCTAAGGACCTAATCAATATTCCATGAAACCGTCTATAGCCGCCGCCACCATCGTCCCTAGATCGAGGAGATCTGAAGCTCTTCCCAGCACCCTGCCAGAGGGGAGATCATCCCGGAGGCCTTCTTCTTCATCATGCCAGCCTCCGGTATGAAGCGTAAGTAGTTCCACCTTGGACTACGGGTACATGTAGTAGCTAGATGGTTGTATCTCTTCCTTTGTGCTACCATGTTTAGATCTTGTGAGCTCCGTTCATGATCAAGATCATCTATTTGTAATCATTCATGTTGTGTTTGCGGGGATCTTTGTTGAATCTTTGTAATCATGCATGTTGTGTTTAGATCTTTGTTGAATCTTGTGATGAAAGAGCAATTTTCTAGTGCTAGTTCTGATGATGCTTCCCACCTCAATAACTTTGTTGAACTTTGTGATATGCAGAAGTATAAGGATGTAGATGGAGATATTATTAAGCTCAAGTTGTTTCTTTTCTCCTTGAGAGGAAAAGCTAAAGAATGGTTGCTATCCTTGCCTAGAAATAGTATTGATTCTTGGATTAAGTGCAAAGATGCTTTTGTTGGAAAGTACTACCCTCCTGCTAAGATTATATCTATGAGAAGTGATATTATGAAATTTAAACAACTTGATAATGAACATGTTGCTCAGGCTTGGAAAAGAATGAAATCTTTGGCTAAAAATTGTCCCACTCATGGACTGGCTGCTTGGATGATTATCCAGACTTTTTATGCAGGTTTAAACTTCTCCTCAAGAAACCTGTTGGATTCAGATGCTGGAGGTACCTTTATGACCATCACCTTGGGTGCTGCAACAAAACTCCTTGATAATATGATGGTTAATTATTCTGAATGGCACACTGAGAGAGCTCCACATGGTAAGAAGGTAAATTCTGTTGAAGAAACATCCTCTTTGAGTGATAAGATTGATGTTATCATGGCTATGCTTGTTAATGGGAAAGCTCCTTTAAATCCTAATAATGTTCCCTTAGCCTTTTTGGTTGCTCAAGAAGAGAAAGTTGATGTGAACTTCATTAGAAACAACAACTTCAACAACAATGCCTATAGGAATAATTTTGGTAGTAACAACAATTATAGGCCTTATCCTCCTAATAATGGCAATACCTATGGAAACTCCTACAACAATACTAGAAGTGCTCCCTCTGAACTTGAAGTCATGCTGAAATACTTTATTAGTAAACAAACCACTTTCAACAAGACAGTCGAGGAAAAGCTTTTAAATGTTGAGAAAAATATTTCCTCTTTGTCTGAAGCACAGTCCTCCTTGATTAATAAAATGGCTGCTAAACCTGAAACCTTGGAAAGTACCATTGCTGCTACCCATGCCATACAAGTTACTATTGATGAAAATGTTAGACAGTTAGCCCAACTTCATGCTATGTGGGAAAGACAAACTGAAACTTCTAGAAACAATAGTGTGTGCACTATCACCACCACCAATATGGATGTCACCAGACCACAAGAAGTCCATATTCCTCCGACCACAATGCCTAAACCAAATGAGCCTACTACAAGTGATGATAAGTTTGATTCTGATCTTGATGGTTGCAATATTTCTGAAGTGATTATGTTCCTACAAAAGCTTGCTAGAAGTCCTGATGCTAGTGATATGAATGTAGCTTTCACCAAACACATTACATATGCTCTTATTAAAATTAAGGAAGATAAGTTGAAACACAAAGCCTCTATTCCTAGGAAAGTAGAATATAGTTGGGAACCCATTATTAATATGTAATTGAATGACTTTGATCTCAAAGCTTCATGTGACTTTGGTTCTAGTGTCTCTATTATGCCTAGAAAGATTTATGAAATGCTTGATTTGCCACCTTTGGAAGATTGCTATTTGGATATCCCACTTAATGATAATGATAAGAAGAAACTCATGGGGAGTGTTAATGATGTTCTTATTATGGTTAAAAATGCTTATGTCCCTGTTGATTTCTATGTTTTGGATGTTGAATACAATGCTTCTTGTCCTATTACTTTGGGAAGACCTTTTCTTAGAACTGTTGGTGCCATCATTGACATGAAAGAAGGCACCATTAAATATCAATTTCCATTCAAGAAAGGTATTGAACACTTCCCTATGAGGATAGATAAATTTCTTTTTGCTCCTCCTTTGAAAGCAAGGTTTGATGTTAATGCTTCTTCATTTGAAAATACTTGATTTTTGCTTCTTGTGCCTAACTTAAAGGCGTTAAAGAAAATTACTTGTTGGTAGATAACCCAAGAGTTTTATTGAGTCTTGGAAGTTATTACTTCAGTAATTACCTCTCCTTATTTTTTTTGTTTTCTTTTTGTTCCAAGAATAACCTCTAATGAGAGGGAAGTAAGATTTGGGGAGTTGCTGTCCTGAAACAGATTTTTCTGCTCCACCGTAAAAATTCGTGAGGAATCTTTGTAAGTCTGATTGTGCTGATATTTCGTGAATAAATCCCCTAGTATGTTAGCTAACTTTCGTTAGTTCAACACTTTTTTATTTGAGCAACAGAAGGTCTTCGAAAAAATCGGTTTCTACCTATTGCTCTGTTTTGACAGATTTGTACCATTATTTGCATTTGGTTCTTATTGATTCCTTTTGGGGTTCTTTTTGGGAAATTGAGCTTTTTGAGGGAATTGATATAGTATATCGTGTCTTTAGTGAAATTTTTTCTGTTCTAAAGCTAAACCCAAAGGTCTATGATCTTTTGAATACACTAATGTTGCTAATGAAGATTGTGTGAAGTTTTGTATGAAGGAAAATTTTTAGGTGTAGAGAGAGAATGATGTAATGAGATGAAGAATGGACAAAAGCTCAAGATTGGGGATGCCACCCCATGTCACTCCTAGAAATATTCAAGAGGTACAAGCGTTAAAGCTTGGGGATGCCCAAGGCATCCCCTTTTTCATCAATAAAAAGCTCAGGTCTTTCTAGACACTTCGTTTTTATTGTTTTATGCACAAGTTGTGTTGTTATTGGAGCATCTTAGTTTTTGTTTGGTTTGCTTAGTTTGCTTGAATAAAGTAGTTTTGGGCCCCCGTTCTCGTTGTGTTGTTTCAAATAAGTTGATTGGTGTTGGAGAGGAGTACAAGAGGAGCTTGCTTTGACTATGACTTAGACTTTATCATTTCATGCTATGTGTTGTTTTGACCTTATGCTTAGTGATTATTGGTGTAGCATGAATTGTTCCAAACAATTAGTATTGCTTAGTGTGCCTTGAAGAAATCATGTGTTGTTTTAGCATACAAAAGCATAGTATTGTGGTATTCTCCTTTGATGCATTGTTTGGGTTGACTTGGCACATGATCACACCATGTTATGACTATGATCAAGTCACCATAGCCTCTATGATCATTTAGTCTTTGACTTATAGTACCATTTTATGCTTTGATTAGTAATGTTTTGTCGTTCTGCATGATTATGTCCATTATTGCTCTCTTAGTTGGTCGCTCCTAGTCTTTTGCTAGCGTTCACTTGTATGAGTAAGCTCTACTCATGCGTCCAACTCCCACGAAACCAAGTTATTCCAAAGTGTCCACTATAAATTCCTATGCATGGTGTGTTACATCATTCCAAGTATATTCTTGTTTTCATCTATCTTCCAATTAAAAAGTATTTTGTTATGTGAAAACTTAGTGATTAAAGCTCTCACATACTTGATGGCACACTTTATTTTTTCTTGCCCCTAATAAACTTGAACCATTTGTCATCTATGTTGTACATGATTGCACTTATACGTTGGAATTAGCAGAACCGTGTTTTCATGGGGAACGTTTTCAACATTGCACTTGTACTTTGTACACAGTTGATATCATGCTCTTTTGTCTATGAATGTCGTTGGTGTGAAATGAAAGGGTAGCTTGTAAGTCCATGGATTTATGTATGTGTGTTAGAGAAACGCCTGGGCCACTAGCCTAATCCATGCCTAATCATGGTGGAAACTTGCAGCATCACCATAATGACATCTATGAAGCTTTCTTCTTATAAAAAAAGAGAGACATATTGAAAAGAGGAAGAGATAAAAAAGCACCATATTCTCATGGTAAATAAGAAGATTGTTGAGATGCTCATTGTCTACTTGCCTTATCATTTTGATTATGGGATAGCTCATGTATCATGTGCAAGGGGTACGATGTTGGAGGTTCTCTATAATACACATGTACTTACTATGACAAGAACTTACATGTGACTAAAGTTTAGTAGCATGAGGAGCGGCCCTCGTAATCAAGGGACATGAGATATCCAACTTATACTTTGTCAAGCATATACTCCATAGTTTGTTCATTTTAACCTTAATCACTTCAATATGCTTATGATAGGGGCAATGAGAGCTGAAAGCTAACAAGTACCATAATTTTTGGAAGCTCTTTTTGAGACTTGAAATCCCTGCTTCCATTTATGAAGGGCCTTCCTTCCACCATTATATAGAGTCTCCACCTTCCACTTTTAGGCACCAGTTAAGAGAGCATAGTTGCCATTCTTAGATCTATGTGCGTTGTCCCAAAACTTATTGATTGATGCATAATGTTAATATTATTTGTTCTTATGCTATTTGTATCTAGTCACTCTTATGATCTTTGAAGGTGTCATATGCATCTATTTGCTACTCCATGAGGTACAAGTTGAATTTCATTATGCCATGTTTTCTGTATGTGAAGAAAACAAACGTTTTTCAATGCATGTTATTCATGATCTTTGTTTGTAGCCTTTCACATTGCATGCTTATATACTTTGTCTTACTGTTAGAACTCCATCTTTCATGCTCATGTTTAGATTTCTTTGATCCCAGATTTCAATGCTTGCAAATGGTTTGATCTTTATTTTGATGATGCATGTCACCTCAAAAGTTATTCTTTTTATCACTTACCTACTCGAGGACGAGCAAAAGTTAAGCTTGGGGATGCTTCATACGTCGGAAATGTATCTATAATTTTTTATGTTCCATGCTTGTTTAGTATCTACTTTGTTTTTCTTTGTCTAGACTTTGAGGTGTTTTTATATGTTTTCTAGTACTAACCTATTAACAAGATGCCACAGTGCCAGTTACCTGTTTTCTTCTGTTTTTGGTTCTAGAAAGGCAGAAAATCAATATTCTCGGAATTGGACGGGGAAAAAGCCAAAGTCAATATTTTATCGTGGGAACATGAAGCTGGAGTACGAGACGGAGGAGAGTCACCAGGGGGCCACACCCCCTGGCCGCGCGGGTGGGCCCACCTCGCGCCTGGGGGGTGTAGCCGCCCTGGAGGCCCCCTGCCTCGCTTCTTCGCCTATAAATACCCCGCGATGCAGAAACCCTAAGTACCCAATCAATATTCCACGAAACCGTCTGTAGCCGCCGCCACCATCGTCCCTAGATCGGGGGATATGAAGCTCTTCCTGGCACCCTGCCAGAGAGGAGATCATCCCGGAGGCCTTATTCTTCATCATGCCAGCCTCCGGTAAGAAGCGTGAGTAGTTCCACCTTGGACTACGGGTCCATGTAGTAGCTAGATGGTTGTATCTCCTCCTTTGTGCTACCATGTTTAGATCTTGTGAGCTCCGTTCATGATCAAGATCATCTATTTGTAATCATGCATGTTGTGTTTGCGGAGATCCGATGGATATTGAGATTACTATGTCATATTGGTTAATAGTTTTGTCTATTTGATTCTATCATGTATGTCTTGTTTTTGATCTTGCATGCTCTCCGTTTATAGTAGCTGTCTTGGCCAAGTAGATGCTAGGGACTCCAAGAGGGGGTATTTATGCTAGATAGTGGGTTCATGCCTCTATTTAATATAAGGAAAGTGACAGAAATATCTAAGGTTGTAGATGTGTTGTTGCCACTAGGGAGAAAACAACGGTCTCTTGTTCATGGAACAAGTGGATTGTTTACCTTACACACTTTGCTTAAAGCAGTTATCTTTTGCTTGCAACTTAATACTGGAGGGGGTTCAGATGATAACCTGAGGGTGGATTTCTAGTCATAGATGCAGTTGGATGGCGGTCTATGTATCTTGTTGTATTGCCCAATCGAATCTCATAGGATCATGAATGCCTAGTATTGCATTGTTATGCCTTGCTCAGTCCTGTCAATTGCCCCGCTGTAATTTGTCTACCCAGCATGCCATGTTTGTTTATCTTAAGGAGAACACCTCTAGTGAATTATGGACCCTAGTCCAATCTTTACCATTGATACACGTTTCACTTTTACTATTTACTTGCTACAAACCACCATTACCTTCCACACCATACAGTTAATCCTTTGTTACAGCAAACCGGTGAGATTGACAACCTCATTGTTCGTTGGGGCAAAGTCTTGAGTTTGTGTTGTGTAGGTCTCCAAGTTGCTAGCAACACCTTTGAGTCGTTTCCTTCCTCCTACAGGTTTGATAACCTCGGTTTCTTACTGAGGGAAAACTTGCTGTTGTGCTCATCACACCTTGATCTTGGGGTCTCCCAACAATGCTTCATTAACACGCCAACAATGCACGACTGATGCAATATCGAGTTGGATCCCTTGTTCTTCGAAGAATCCGGCAAGTTCTCCCATGGAAAATTTGCTTCCGTTGTTAGTAATTATACTATGCGAATATCCAAATCGGATGATCACGGCCTTGATGAACTTTTGGGCTATGGCTCCATCGCAACTTGTTACAGGTTTAGCCTCAATCCACTTTGTAAATTTATCCACCATCACTATTAGGTGAGTAAATCCACATTTTTTCGTGCGAAATGGCCCTACCATATCAAGCCCCTAGACTGCAAATGGCCATGTAATAGGAATTGTTCACAGTTGTTCAGCCGGAATGTGTGCTTGATGGGCGTACTTTTGGCAGCCTTTGCACATTTTGACCAGTTTATCGGCGTCCTCCTTAGCTGTAAGCCAAAAGAATCCATGTCTAAAATATTTTGCCACTAAGGATCTAGCTGCAGCGTGGTGACCACACTCGCCTTCGTGGATTTCTCGTAAGATTTCCACTCCTTCTTCCAGAGAAATACATCGCTGAAAAACCCTAGAAACACTCTGCTTATAGAGCTCTCCATTTATTATTGTGTAGGCTTTCGCTCGTCGGACGATCTGTCGGCTCAGGACTTCATCTTCGGGTAATTTTTTGTCTATCAAGAAATCCAGATAGGGTTTTGTCCAGCTGAGAATTACAGCCAGAACTGCTATTAAAGGTGAGTCGGATTTCGTTAGATAGTCCTCATCAACTCCGGTTATGGAGGGGACTGTTAAATTCTCTAAAAAGCGCCATCTGGTACTTGTTTCCGCGCAGAGCCTATCCTTGATAGAGCGTATGCTTCCTCATTTTCTGCTCGAAGTATGTGTTGAACCTCAAAATCCTCGAACGATTTAGATAATTCATCCATGACAGATTTGTAGGCTACCATGTGCTTGTTTGCATTGCAGATGTCGGATACTTGCTGAGCAACTAAATCCGAGTCTCCGTAACACATGAGTCTTGTAACGCCATTGTTTTTGGCCATGCATATTCCATGTAACAATGCTTCATACTCGGGAATATTATTTGTCTTCGTGAAGTGTATTTGTAACACAAAGAACAACTTATATCCTTGGGGTGATTTGAGCATCACGCCAGCCCCCGAGCCTCCTCGTGATTTTGATCCGTCGAAGTGAAGGGTCCAAAATTCCGAGTCTGGAGGACTTATGTTTTCTGCCGTCTATGTCCAGTCGACAACAAAATCTTCAAGTATTTGGGACTTGATCGTTGTACGAGACTTGTGCTCAATGTCGAAAGCTGCAAGCTCTATTACCCACTTTGCGACACGTCTTGTGGCATCGTGATTATTGATTATATCTCGCAGGGGAGCAGTGCTCACCACTGTGATCTTGTGTTCTCGAAAATAGTGGCGTAGCTTTCTGGATGCAAAGAAAACTCCATAGGCTAGCTTTTGGTGGTGTGGATACTATTGTTTCGACTCTGTCAAGACCTCACTCGGGTAATAAGTTAGATGTTGCACCTTATGATCGTGGACTTATTCCTCGCGCTACACAACTGTTACCACACTTATGACCTTGTTGGTCGCTGCAATGTAAAGTAACATAGGCTCCTGAGGTTCTGGAGCTGCGAGAACTGGTGGGTTTGAAAGTAGGTCTTGCAAACTTTTTAGGACGGTCTTAGCTTCCTGGGTCTAGACAAATTTGTCGTTTTTCTTCAAGACTTTGTATAAGGGTGCGGCTCTTTCTTCGAGCCGGTTGACGAACCGACTCATTGCTGCGATGCAACCAGTGAGACGTTGCACGTCCTTCAGGTGAGTTGGCCTAGTAATGTTAAGTATAGCCTTAATTTTGTCTCGGTTCACCTCTATGCCTCGCTCAGAGACGATGAAGCCTAACAATTTTCCGGCTGGAATTCCAAAGAAACACTTCTTCGGATTTAGCATCATATTGAATTTTCGTAGGCTAGCAAATGTTTCATGTAAGTCGGAAATTAAAGTTTCCTTCTTTTTGGACATAACTGCTATGTCATCTACGTATGCATGGACGTTGCGTCTGATTTGGTCGTTAAGACAAAGTTGCATAGTACATTGATATGTTGCTCCTGCATTTTTTATGCCAAAAGGCATAGTTTTATAGCAGAAGGTTCCAAAAGGAGTGATGAAAGACGTCTTAATTTGATCCGACTCTTTCATCGGTATTTTGTGATATCCAGAATATGCATCGAGAAACCAGAGTAATTCTGACCCTATCGTTGAGTCGATAACTTGATCGATTCTTGGCAAAGGGAACGGGTCTTTTGGTCATGCCTTGTTTAAAGCGGAATAATCAACACACATCCTTAAATCAATAATGTCCTTTTTAGGGACGAGTACAGGATTTGCCACCCAATCTGTGTGGATGAGCTCTGTTATAAATCTGGCTAGTTCTAGTCGGGCTAATTACTTAGCTATTGCTTTGCGATTTTCATCACCAAACTGTCGTAAGGACTGTTTGACGGGTTTAGCGTCACGGTACACATTAAGAGAGTGCTTGGAAAGTTCCCTAGGTACTCCGGTCATGTCAAAAGGCTGCCATGCGAAGATGTCATAGCTTTGAGGAACTCGACGAGCGCGTTTTCCTATGTGTGGTCTAAGCCTACCCCTATGTTCATCGTCTTGGACGGATCATCTTCCTTCAGTGATGTTTTCTTCGTCTCTTCCGATGCCTTGAATTGTATGCTTGGCTTCAACAACTCGTTCTTCGTAGCGGGCATCTCGGACGGGTTGATGGTCTTCTTGATCTCCTGGGCGTGTAGCACGGCTTTGGCAAAGGCAGCAGATCCTTTGTCTCACTCTCGCGCCTTCCTCGGATTTCTCCGAATGGTGATGACGCCGTTTAGACCTGGAAGTTTAATCAAGTTGTAGATGTAACAGGGGCGAGCCATGAACGCCCAGTAAGCCGGATGCCCGAAGATGGCATGGTAAGCACATTTGAACGGTACCACCTCAAAAGAGAGTGGATCGGTCCGGTAATTGTCTCGGGTTCCGAATGTCACATCCAGAGTAATCTCACCCAGACAATCTGCATGTCTCCCTGGTACAATGCCATGGAAAGTTACACTGCTATAACTCAACTGGATTTCGTGTAGCTTCATGCGGTGGAGCGTCTCGATGTAGAGGATGTTAATGCTGCTTCCACCTTCCATGAGGGTTTTAGAGAACTCATAGCCATCAATAAGAGGATTGACGACCAGAGGGTAGTTTCCCCGACGATGTGTTTTCCTCAGGTGATCTGAGCGATCAAAGGTGATGGTTACATCCGACCAATCCAGAAATTGTGGAACAGTCGGAACCGTGGCATTGAGCTCACGGAGAACCGCCTTCTTGTCTTTAGCTAGTTGGGATCCAAGGACGCATATTGTCAGAAAATCCTTCTTTCCATCCGACTTGGGCTGTGCGGCATTCGCTTCTTCCATGTCGAAATCTTCCTTGGGCTCCTTTCCTTTCTGGGGATTTTTCTTTCCTTTTTGTCGCTTGGCTCTATACACAGCGGATTCGTCTTTCTTGATGTCGTCATTAAAACGACACTCGGCATTTGTGTCGGTAGATCCTCCGTTACTATCCAAGTGGTGGACACAGGGATTGTTGGCAATTTCGGCCCAGGTATAGGTTCTTCTGGGTTGATGATCTCCTCTTCCCTGGATTCGGGAAGTTCCACGGCCTCTACCCCGGCAGCCTCCGCGCCTTCCTCGTCCTCTAGATCCGAACATTGCGTTGATAGCTACGTTGTCCAGAGCCGGTTTATATTTCGAGGTGTTCTTGCGCTTCTGATCTTGTTGTTTTTGGCTGTTTGGCCGCATTGGGATTGGCCAGAATATTTAGTAGCCCTTCTGAATCATCATCGACATTAGCATATTTTCTTTCCGTCTCTATCATCTTTCCCAAATTTGTGACGTGGTCACGCTTCAGTCTGTGATGCAAAAGTCCGACTGGGAGTCCTGCAATGAAAGCTTCTATCGCAGTTTGCTCGTTTACTCCCTCACAGGAGTTCTTCGTGTCCATCCAGCATCCGAGGTAATCCCGACAAGTTTCTCCAGGTCTTTGGGTGCAATGCTACAAGTCTCCGACTATGCAGGGACTCATGTATGTTCCCTCGAAGTTTGAAAAGAACGCACTTTGCATATCATACTAGTTATGAATTGAGTTCTCTGGCAGTTCATTGAGC
This sequence comes from Avena atlantica, assembly GCA_910589765.1. Taxonomy (NCBI): domain Eukaryota; kingdom Viridiplantae; phylum Streptophyta; class Magnoliopsida; order Poales; family Poaceae; genus Avena; species Avena atlantica. Next base: position 392,408,013 of record OU342735.1, read on the forward strand.
CATGATCGAGCCGTCTTCCTCAGCATAAGCGGGAGATATCGGACTGCAACCAGGCTGTTTCCTCGTTTGGCGATGCAACATGCCTGGAAAAAATCCTGGAGATAGGTATCTAGCCGAGCTGCGCTATCATAGGGCTAAATATGTTTGGAGATACCAAAATCAACCGGAAATCTTATCCGACGTATGAGTGGGCCAAAACACTTGGGTCCCACGTACACATCTTCTTCCTCTTACAGCCGCGCCTCTATGTTTGACTCAATGCGGTGGCGAGCGTCGTTTGGCGAGAGAGATCTGTGCCTTGGAGGTTCGTGGCTTATGTGCGGGGGATTCGGATTTCTGCTTCTCCTCTCACCATTGCCGCCTCCGCCCCTGTGGCTTCCATGGCTACGTCGGGATCCTTCATGGTCGTTGTCTGGGGCGATGGTGGCCCTGGTTGATTATTTCCGGCTAGGTTACGTGGTGGTGGTGGTGTTGGAGCCTCATTATGCTAACTCCAATGCTGATTTCTTCGGGCTCTGTCCCGACTTGATTTAGGAAGATTCGGATCATCTCTTCATCTGGCGTTACCAGCTGGACGGCTCGGTGGTGTCATCCTTAGCTGATCTTGCTCTTGCTGGCGGCGCACTTCCGGGTCTTCTCTATAGCGGTTGATTTGCCGATGATGGCCCCGATGAGGAACCATTGCCCTGATGGCATCTTTAGAGATAGCCAGAATAACTGTTGCCCAGTCACGTGCCGGCCTACGAGAGTGGCCATTTGAACCGGTTCTTGAATTCTCTTCTTCTCCACGGGGATGATAGTGTTGATCCATATCCCTGCGAAGTCTTCCGTCAGCGCTTTGGTCAGCGCTAGTGTGGCAAAATTCCGACTTTGAGGCCAGCTTGCCACTAAATGACACGGCCGTTTTCTGCTGCTTTAATACTTTGTCCAACAATGCAACACACTGCTGGACTTTCTCTAGAGATGGATTATTGGCGAGGATAGCCCGAGCTGCTGCAGCGTTTTCCAGAGGCATGTTGTAGACTTGGTTCTTCTCTCCAGTTCTTCCATCGAATAGATCTCTATGGATATCCGGGTTCTTACTGGCAAGAATTGGACCTCCTCTTGTTTTGTTTGATAGTCGCTTGAAATATGACTGATATTTGGCAGGATCACTGTCTAACTGTTGCTTAAGCTCGACGATGCGTGCGGCTTATTCGAGTAAAAATAGACGGTGCTTTTCCAGGTCCTCAGCCCTTTTCTCCAGTGCCTCCGGAGTAAGATCCTAAGTCGTTGGGATTGGAATTGTGAGAGCATCTCCGTAAATTTCGCATGCACCCTTGGTGACAACGTGTCCATCCACGGGAGGATCGATCGGCGTGGTATTAATCGGATCTCCATCCTGATTATCCATCTCAATGTCTATCTCTGCCAGTGTCGGTTTCTTCTTCTTCTTTGACCGCCCAGTAGCCTTGACGTGCGTACTGGTGGCAAAGACGACTTTTGGTCCGATACCGACGGATAAGCTTTCGTCGGTACTTTCCGTAGTGGTTGGCTTGTAGACCCCGGAGGAGTCTCCGGTGTCCATGTCATCCTGCGAGGTGTAGCTTTCATCCATGCTATCATATGTACTAGGGGGATTTTCTGTCTCACCTTGCATTGGCTTGGAGGCATGTTCTTCTACGCACTCCTCCATCCCCTTTCTCGAAGTCCCGAAGTTCCTGCGACATTATTGACTCCTGAGGGGAACCAGGTAAGTCGGTGTTTTCTTCGATCGCATCGAGGACTAAATCTTTGTCGGCTCCAGCATCGACAGAGTCGAATCTAGAGCTTATGCGGTACACGAAACAATGCTTCTTCTTGTTCATATTCTTGAGGTAGTGGTACAACTTGGTTTCCGCCTCTGCCATCTCAAAGCTTTCCTTGATATCGGCAATTGCTTGATAATCGATGTAGGGCGCTTAATCATCTTCTTTATCTTGCTCCTCAAGAGTGCTTTTTCTGCTACGACATCGGCAGGGCCGGATCTGTAACGGATATATTCTTCATCCATATATCCGATCTCGTCCGGGAGATCAGATCTGGATTTTTCCTCCACCGCTTATTCCACTATAGGAGTGGGCTAGGTGGGTTCGATTTTTTCCGGGATCTTGAACTCTTCTACCTCTGTGGACAGAGTAGATCTAGATTTTTCTTCTGCCATGGTCATCACTTATGTCTACACACTTCTATTATTGTAGACAGTTGTTGGGCCTCCAAGTGCAGAGGTTTGTAAAACAGCAGCAAGTTTCCCTTAAGTGGATTGCCCAAGGTTTATCGAACTCATGGAGGAAGTGGTCAAAGGTATCCCTCTCAAGCAACCCTGCAATCAAGATACAAGAAGTCTCTTGTGTCCCCAACACACCCAATACACTTGTCAGATGTATAGGTGCACTAGTTCGGCGAAGAGATAGTAAAATACAAGTGATATGGATGATTATAAGTGGTAACGGTGCCAGAAAAGAGCTTCTGACGGGGAGGAAAATACTGGAAGAAAGCAAACATGCAACATATCTAGTTGTGAACGGTGTTTCAATGCTTAGAAACAAGGCCTGGGGATCATACTTTCACTAGTGAACACTCTCATATAAATATCTTCTCTTAATGATACTACTCTTAACTACTCTCCGGTTGGACACTTTAATCCATGGTAGGGCTATAACAGCACACCTCAAAGTCTGCCTTACCCAATCTAGATAACCCCACACTGTCACCTTGAGCGCTAGATGGTTCCAACAAACACCACTATTTCATAAAGACAACCAACTCCAAATATAACTCATGACAAATATATATGTAATCTAGCCTAAGTGCCACACACGATGTTCACGCGGTCGCTTTCACACACATGGGGAAAAGCATAGATCTATTAAAGCACGATGAGTATTTATGTAGACTCTACTAAGTGCCACCACGGTATGCACGCTGTCACTTTCATACACGTGGGGAGAGCCGGAGATCTATTAAAGCACTTGAGTATCAAGGTAGATCTACTTGATTACAAAGCTCATGACCACAACAAGATCATGCATAGAGAGAGAGATGAACACATAGCTACCGGTAGAGCCCTTAGCCTCGAGGAAAAACTACTCCCTCCTCATCATGGGAATCAGCAACATCGATGAATATGGTGGTGGAGATCGATGGAGATGGCTCCGGGGGCACTTCCCTGTCCTGGCAGGGTGCCGAAACAAAGACTTTCTGTCCCCCGAATCTCCCCTTTGGTGGCGGTGGCGCTGCGGAACTTTTCGTGGCTTTTTTGTCTATCCTCTAGGGTTTTTGGGTCGGAGGCTTCTTATAGGCGTAGGATGCAACGCCGATGGAGAGCCAGGGGGCCCACACACCCTGTGGGCGCGGCCAGGGTGGGCCCAGCGCCCACCTAGGGTGTGGCCACCCTGGTGTCCTCATCTGTCTCGTCTTCGATTTTTCGTATCGTTTAGGGAAAAATATGAACTTTGGCTTTTGTCCCGTCCAATTCCGAGAATATCCATTTTTTAGCTTTCTGAAACCAAAAACAGCAGAAAACAGGCAACTGACACTGTGGCATCTTGTCAATAGGTTAGTTCTAGAAAGTGTATAAAAATACCTCAAAGTGTAGACAAAGCAAAGCAAAGTAGATACTAAACAAGCATGGAACATCAAAAATTATAGATACGTTTACGACGTATCAAGCATCCCCAAGCTTAACTCATGCTCGTCCTCGAGTAGGTAAGTGATAAAAAGAATAATTTTTGAGGTGACATGCACCATCAAAACCAATACCAAACCATTTGCAAGCATTGGAAGCTGGGATCAAAGAACTCTAAACATGATCATGAAAGATGGAGTTCTAATAGTAAGACAAAGTAACTATGCATGCAACATGAAAAGATATAAACAAAGATCATGAATAACAATGCATTGAAAGACGTTTGTTTGTTTCACATACAGAAAACATGGCATAGTGGCATTCATCTTGTCCCTCATAGAGTAGCAAATAGATGCGTAGGACACCTTCAAATTTCAGAAGGGTGACTAGATACAAATAGCACAAGAACAAGTAATATCAATAATATGTATCAATCAATAAGTTTTGGTACAATGCACATAGAACTAAGAATGGCAACTATGCTCTCTTAACTGGTGCCTAAGGATAGAAGGTGAAGACTCAACATAATAGTGGAAGAAAGGCCCTTCATAAGGGAAGAAGGGATTTCAAGTTTCAAAAAGAGCTTCCAAAAATTATGGTACTTGTTAGCTTTCATCTCTCATTGCCCCTATCATAAGCATCTTGAAGTGATTAAGGTTTAAAGTGAACAAACTATGGAGTATATGCTTGAAAAAGTATAAGTTGGAAATCTCATGTCCCTTGAATACGAGGGTCGCACCTCATGCTACTCAACTTTAGTCACCTGTAAGTTCTTGTCATAGTAAGTACATGTGTATCATAGAGAATCGCCAATGGGGTACCCCTTGCACATGATACAGGAGCTATCCCATGATCAAAATGACAAGGCAAGCAGATAATGAGCATCTCAGCAATCTTCTTATTTACCATGGGAAAATGGTTCTTTTTTCTCTCTTTCCCCTTTTCAATATGTCTCTTTTTTTATAAGAAGAAAGCTTCATAGATTGCTCACTATGGTGATGCTACAAGTTTCCACCATGATTAGGCATGGCTTAGGCTAGCGTCCCAGGCGTTTCTCTAACACACATACATAACTCCATGGACTTACAAGCTCCCCTTTCATTTCACACCGACGACATCCAAAGACAAAAGAGCATGATATCAACTGTGTACAAAGTACAAGTGCAATGTTGAAAGCGTTCCCCATGACAGCATGGTTCTGCTAATTCCAACGTATAAGTGCAAGCATATACAACATATATGGTACAATGGTTCAAGTTTATTAGGGGCAAGAAAATAAAGTGTGCCATCAAGTCTGTGAGAGCTTTAATCACTAAGTTTTCACATAACAAAATACTTTTTAATTGGAAGATAGATGAAAACAAGAATATACTTGGAATGGTGTAACACAGCATGCATAGGAATTTATAGTGGACACTTTGGAATAACTTGGTTTATTGGGAGTTGGATGTGTGAGTAGAGCTTACTCATACAAGTGGAGGCTATCAAAAGACTGGGAGCAACCAACTAAGAGAGCAATAATGGCCATAATCATGCAGGGCGACAAAACATTACTAATCAAAGCATAAAGTGGTACTAAAAGTCAAGGACTAAATTATTAGAGAGGCTATGGTGACTTTTATAGTAATAACATGGTGTGAGCATGTGCCAAGTCAACCCAAACAAAGCACCAAAGGATAATACCACAATATTATGCTTTCGTATGCTAAAATAACGCATGATTCTTTCAAGGCACATTAAGCAATCCTAATTGTTTGGAACAAGTCATGCTACAGCAATAATCACTAAGCATAAGGTCAAAGCAACACCTAGCATGACATGATAAATTCTAAGTCACAGTCAAAACAAGCTACCTTTTGTACCACTATAAGCATGAAACTTTCTACTCTTTTCCAACACCAAACAACTTATTTGAAACAACTCACAAATATAATAATCAATAAAGATCAGTGAGCATGTCTCACAAATCCACAAAGAAGAACTAAAAAGTTCTAAGCTGAAAGCACAAGAAAACTAAGGCTAAACATAGTGCTAGCAAAAGTGAACACTCACAAAACAATAAGAGTGAAAACTAGAGTGTTCTAGGCAATGAAAACAGAGTGTGTTTGTGTTGTGATCCAACCAACTTTAATCAAGCAAACTAAGCAAACAAAAACCAAAAACAAAAACTAAGACGCTCCAGGAACAACACAACTGTGCATGAAGCAATAAAAACGAAGTGTCTAGAAAGACCTAAGATTTTTATTGATGAAGAAGGGGATGCCTTGGGCATCCCCAAGCTTTGACGCTTGTATCTCTTGAATATTTCTTGGGGTGACACGGGGTGGCATCCCCAAGCTTGAGCTTTTTTCAATTCTTCAGCTCATTACATCATTCTTTCTCTACACCTGAAAATTTTCCTTCATACAAAACTTCACACAATCTTCATTAGCAACATTTGTAAGACCCCGCCTTTATAAAGGTAAAGGTCCCTGTGATTGCAATGCTAGTCCCTGGATCAAATGCTAGCATCCCCAGTTTAAGATGAAGTACATAGAAACAAAGGTCATTATTACATCGTCATTCCAGAGATAACATAGTCTTTTACAACTCCATAGCCATAGGCTAGTACAAGAGTTTAACTTAAAAATATAAATAAAAGTCTTCATATTCACGTGCCACAGGCAAGCATGTTGAGTGTAGACTCATAACCCTAATCCTCATCGGAGTAACCTGCTACATCACAAGTTATAGCCACAGTGGGTCAATACATTGGAATAGTATTGGCAAGTGATACCTTACTAGAATAATAGTTTCTAGCTTCTACATGAATTTGGCTAAGTGTAGCTTAGGCTTGCTTTGCTCAAAATAGGTTTTACCTATCAGTTGAAAACACTAACTTTTGTTTGGCAAAAACTCCCAAGGAACGACCAATAGACATTGGTGAACCTTTTTACCCTTGTTCAACCACAAATTTTTAACTTAGAAAATTGGGATGAGGAGATTCTTGATAGCTTCCATGTCTTGATGCTCAGATTGTCCATTTCCGAGGACACGGCTAAGTACTTAGATTTTTCCTTCTCAAGAGGTGGTGCACTTTCCCCACAAGACTCGACATGCATCGAGACAAGATATTTCAGAAGCCTTCCCTTAGACCAAAATGGACGTGTTCCCAAACCTATCACCCCCTACCACCAACTGTCCATTTGGCTAAGTTATTGCAACCTATGTGATCCAGGAAGAGCCCATAATGCCATGTGGCTGCACTAGAAGCTTCTTAACATATGGCATCTCAAATCCCTTTGTTCCTGGGTGGCTTTCCACAAGTGTGATACACAAGGTAGACCATAGGTATGGGCCTTGTGTAACCACTCAACATAACCCAAACATACCATGCCACCCAGGTGTTTCATTCACTTAGTTGTTTTATTAAGCAAAACACAAATCAAAGACTTAGCAATATTTTCCATAGAACGTATATAATTCACCCTTGGTTACTACTAGCTAGGCTATGCATGGCAATATATCAAGTATCTTAACTTAGAAAAAATTCTAACAATTCTACAACTACTAGGATTTCCCAAGCATAGCTTATAGATACTGAGCAAAAATTATCATGCAAGCTCTATATAAAATATCACTAATGCATAGTCATAATATTGGCACAAAAATATGAAGCACTACTTGCCTTGATAGTTGGGGGATTAACAACAATCCTCACAGTCACAATCACCACTAGCACTAAAATCTACACATAAAATGATAGCACCAAATTCATATTTCAAATAATCAAGAAAAAATATATGAATGCATGCAAATGCCATGTGATGATTTTTATAAACTAAACAATACAAGTAAAATAGTACTAAACAATAAACTAAACATTTCTACACCAATTAAACTTAATTTGGCTTTTAAAACATTTTCCAAATAATTTTTATACACAAAATAGGCCTACAAATGTCTCTGCATAAAATTATATTTGAACAGTAGCAAATCACAAAACCAAGCCTACATATGGGTAGGATTTATTTTTGTGATTCCAATGATATATTATTTGTATTTTTTGGATAAACAAAACAAAAGTTATTGAATTTACAAGTTTAAATAACTAATAGATTCAAAAACAGATTTTAATTTAAAAACCCACACACGTGGGCGTATCTGATTGGCCCGTACCGGTTCGGCTTGATCAATCAACAAGAGCCGCAGGATTTAAATGAAATCGCACGGGCCATATCTACTTGTATAAGTGATCTAAACTAACGCGCTAGATTCAGATCCAACGGCCCACGACGGCTTGGCCAAGAACTGGCGGAGCGCGTGGTTGCAGCGGCGGCGGCGCTACTGGCGGTGACGATCCGGCGAATACAGGAGGGGCTGGGGGTTGTGGTGTGGCTTACCAGACTCGCAAGAACACGAGGAAGCTCAACGTGATGCTGGCGTGGACAGGGGCGGGCTGGAGCTCCTCGGAGTTGCGGGCGGCGTCAGGTTCATGCAGACGGTGAAGTTGACGACGTTCTGGATCACCCTAGCACAAGCCAAGAGCATCAGTGTGTGCACAAGGATCAGGCGAACACGATAGGGTCAGGAAGAAGGCAAGGGGCGCTCGGGTTTTACCTAGATTGCTTGACGGAGTTAAGCGGCGGCTCGGTCATTTGTAGAGGTGGACGGGGACGGCGACCTGGGTCACGCGCAGACAAACCAAAGACATCAGAAGATGCACAAAGACATCAGGATCACGCTCGTTTGAACCAGGAGCGAAGGGGCGGTCGGGGCTCATCGTAATCGGTTGCCGGAGCTCGTCGGACAGCGGCGGTGTGGTTCAAAATGCGAGCAGCCTGGTGGCTGAGCGAGTGAGTTGAGTGAGGGGAAATGACCGTGGGGTGCAGAGGTTTAAGTAGGCGGCAGCGTGACAGGAAACGCTTGCAGAATCAAGGCTAATTACGCCGTGCCATTATCGGCAGCAACGACAGGGCGACGTGGTCCGCGGGGCGAGATTTGGGGACGATGATGACGGGGCACGTGGGACCAACGCGTTAGTGAGGAAAGGGTGTGCGTGCGGGTGAGAAACAGAGAGGAGAGGGGAACCCGGGTGGGCTGGCTTTTGGATCGTTTCTGCTGTTGGTCTAGAATGGTGGCGCCGGCCCTTTTCTATTTCTTTTGTCCTTTTCTATTTCTTATTTGATTTTCTTAAATCATTTTCAAATGCTATTCAAATGATTTTGAATTCAAACTTCCTCTGGACTTTTGTAAAATAATTCAAGCATATATTTGTGTATAAAACATTGTTGTTTGATCATAAAGTTGGTCCATTAAAAATAGAATTAAAACCATGCCTTAATTAAATATTTATAATAGGCATATAAATGGTTTTAAATTTAGATTCTTGTTTTGAAACTTTGAACAAGCTTTGAAATCAACATTCAAACCTTTTCTAGTTGAAACAAAGTATTCTCATGATTTAAAAATGGAGATGAAGCCTTTGCCTTTCCTACATAAAATAATAGGCAAACAATTTGGCTTCTATTTTTGCAATCTTATTTGAACATAATTTAAAGTGCATGAGGATGCATGAATGATGTGCAACTTTATAAATCATGATTTTTGGGTTGTTACAAATCTAACCCCCTTAAGGTGAATCTCGCCCTCGATATTCGGATTGGCAAGCAAATAGGTGAGGGTGGTCTTTTCGAAGATCATCTTCTCTTTCCCATGTTGCTTCTTCTTCGGAATGGTGGTTCCACTGAACTTTACAGAATTTGATAGTATTAGTCCGAGTAACTCTTTCTGCAGTCTCAAGAATCTTGATAGGCTTCTCCTCATAGGTGAGATCACTTTCCAATTGGACCTCTTCCAAAGGTATAGTATCCTTCAAAGAAGTCTCTTCCATCTCCGGATGGCATTTCTTTAGCTGACTTACGTGAAACACATTGTGAACGGCAGACAGTGATTCAGGCAATTCAATCTCATATGCTACTTCTCCTTTGTGGCTCAAAATTTTGAATTGTCCAACATATCTTGGTGCCAATTATCCTTTGACTCCAAATATCTTCACTCCACGAAGTGGTGATACTCTAAGATAATCTCTATCACCTACCTCATAGGTGACTTCTCTATGCTTTGGATCTACGTAGCTCTTTTGTCGGGACTGTGCTATCTTCAGTTTGTCCTTTACCAACTTGACTTTCACTTCAGCTTCCTTGATTAGTTCTGGTCCGAACAAGTTTCTTTCTCCAACACCATTCCATAACAATGGTGTAGTACATTTTCTCCCATAGAGAAATTCAAATGGTGCCATCTCGATACTGGATTGATAGCTGTTGTTGTAAGAGAATTCTGTGTATGGCAAACTTTCATCCCAACTAGCTCCATAGTCTAGGGCACATGCCCTCAACATATCCTCTAGAATCTGGTTGGTCCTTTCTGTCTGTCCATCAATCTGGGGATGAAAGGCAGTGCTTAATTCCAATCTCATTCCCAATGACTCATGTAGTTGTCTCCAAAAATGGGAAGTGAATTGGTTTCCCCTATCAGACACAATACTCTTGGGTACTCCATGCAGACACACAACCCTATTCATATAAATCTTGGCTAACTTAGCACTTGTATAGGTTGTCTTCACGGGTATGAAATGAGCCACTTTAGTTAGGCGATCTACCACGACCCAGATAGAATCATATCCTGATCTAGTCCTTGGTAGTCCAGTGATGACATCCATACCAATCTTATCCCACTTCCAATCAGGAATAGGTAGTGGTTGTAACAATCCTGCTGGTTTCTGATGTTCCGCTTTCACTCTACTACATACATCACGCAAAGCAATATGTTCGGCGATGTCCTTCTTAAGATTATTCCACCAAAATCTTTCCTTCACATCCATGTACATTTTGGTGTTACCCGGATGAATGGAATATGGTGAGTTGTGTGCTTCTTGTAAAATCAGTTTCCAAAGCTCCGGATCTTGCGGAATGCAGATACATTTTCCATACCATAAAGTACCATGTTCGTCTTCATGGAATCCCTTGGCTTTCCCTTTGCTAATTTTTTTCCTTAATATCTTCAATTTCCTTGTCCATCTTTTGGGCTTCCTTGATTTTTTCCAACAAGGTGGGTTGAACATCCAATGACATGAGATGTCCTTCAGGCACAATCTCCAATCTGAGATCTTTGAATTGGGCACACAGATCTTCTGGAAATTCTCCCTTAGTAAGGCCATTCACATAAACCTTACGGTTTAGTGCATCCGCTACAACATTTGCTTTACCGGGGTGGTATTGCAAACTCAAGTCATAGTCCTTGATGAGTTCCATTCATCTTCTTTGCTACATAACCTTTGACTTCTATCTTTATTTTCCACAAACAAGAATGGTGCTACCCAAGATGAACAACTTGGTTGAATAAATTCCCCAAGCTGTTTCTTGAGTTCCTTCAACTCATCAACTGACATTTTGTAAGGTCTCTTTGCTATTGGTCCAGATCCTGGCAGCAAGTCTATCAGAAACTCAACATCTCTATCTGGTGACATTCCAGGTAATTCCTCTGGAAACACATCCGGATACTCTCTCACAATTAGCACATTGTCTATGCTAACCCCCTTAAGAGAATTTAGCTTACTCCCTTTTGATTCAAAGTTAGACTTGAATCTAATATGTTTCTTATCTGGGGTCGTGAGTGTGACAGTACGATTGGCACAATCTAGTACTCCTTCATACTTAGTCATCCAATCCATTCCCAAAATGACATCCAATCCTTGGGAATCTAGGATTATCAAACTAACGGGAAACTTATACCTTCCAAATTCTATCATTAGGTCATGACATCCGAGTTCACTATCATTCCTCCACCAGGAGAACTTACTTTTATAGGACACCCAATAGTTTCAACTAGAAGTCCATTTCTATCAACAAATGCTCTTGATATGAATGAAAGCGATACGCCAGTATCAAAAAGAACAAGTGCTGGAACAGAATTGAGTTTGAACTTACCAGCCACAGCATCAGATTCTTCATAGATTTTTTCCACATTGATGTGGTTCACTTGTCCCTTTTGGAAGGGATTGGGCTTGTTGGCACCTTCAACTTTCTTTTCTGGGCACTCATTAGCATAGTGACCCATCTTCTTACACTTGAAGCATTCAACCCGACTGAGATCTTTCTTTATAGGCTGACTTCCACCTCCACTATGGTGGCTCTTGTGTCCACTCTTGTGGTTCTTATACTTGTCATTATCATGACTGCGATGGTGCTTGTTGTCATGATGACGGTTGTGGTTGTGGTGATTGTTATACTTCCCATGTTTGTGGGATCCAGAACTCCCACTACCATATTGATGGGAATGCTTGTAAGACGATCCTGAGTTGTGCTTATCAAAGCTATGCTTCCTCTTCCTCCTCTCAACCTGTTTCATCTTGTTTTCCAAGATGGTAGCCTTGTCACAAAGTGATTGGTAGGTTGGAACATAGGCAACAGACAGCTGCAGGTTCAACTCATCATTCAGTCCTTCGACGAATTTCTCCTTCCTCTTTGCATCAGTATCAACTTCATCTGGTGCATAACGCACCATATTGTTGAATTCCTCAATGTACTCAGCCACACTGCGGTGACGCTGCTTTAGATTGTGGAACTCCTTCTTCTTCAAATTCATCACTCCGGATGAGATGTGAGCTGTACGGAATCCATCCTAAAATATAGCCCAAGTCACATCCTCAATGGGAGTGGTGATCTAGAAGTTATCCCACCATGTTGTTGCTGGCCCTTCAAGCAGATGTGCTGCGAACCTGACCTTTTCCTCGTCGATGCAGCCAACAGTCACCAAGTCCTTGTTCACTGAATGTAACCAGTCATTGGTTATCATTGGATCAGTGGTTCCCGAGAACTTTGCAGGCCTTAGTCTCAAAAATTTGGTGAGCATGTCAAATCCCGGAGGATTATTCTGATTGTTGTTATTATTGTTGTCGTTATTCTGGTTCTGGTTCTGCATGAACGGTGTCATCATCTGCATCAATTGAGCTTGTGCTATCATCAACTGTTGCATCTCGGGAGTGACGTTGTTATTTTGGTTGGGGTTGGCACGTCGAGGAGGCATCTGTGGTTTTAATAAGGATAAGAATGAGATACACATAGATGCTTAACATGCACAATCCATCACATAGAACAATCACAATAACCAAGCATCAAAATAATATAGAGTTTGAACGACATAAACAACAAGTTTTGAAAATGCAAAGACACCATAGCAAGCCATCCACATGTTGGATGGTCATTACGACTCAATAATCAAAGTACGGTAGATGAAAGATAATCGAGTAGTCAACACTACTCCTCCGCATAAATCTCCACATCAACAAGGGTAAGACCTGCATTCTCCATGGCGGTCTTATACTCATCAACACTAGTGGTCAAGGCCTCAATCTTGGCCCTAAGAGCCCTCTTCTGTGAGCGAAGCCTCTCGATCACTCCCTGCTGGTGATCAAGCTCGAAGTCCTTGGCCTCTAACTCTTCCTTCATCTCCCGGATCTTCTTGTTCCTGTCTTGGACTCTTTTCTCCTGGCTCTTGAACTTCTTGTCCTGGCTTTCAAATTTGGCCTCCATTTCCTTGACGATCTCGTCTTGCTCCACGAAGAGCTTGTCCTTCTCTCGTAGCTGAACCTGGAGCTCGTCATTGCTAAGCATGACGTTGGTCCTATCAGTATCAAGGTGTCTAATAAGACCCTCTAGGTCCTGAAGGTACAGACGAATCGGCTCCATCGTCTCTCTAGTAGCATCATCGTACTTTATAGCCTCGCCCTCCTTGTTGCGTCTCCCGAAGGGGTGAAAATAAAGACCTCTAAGCTCGATGGAGTGCCTCCCTACCAGGCGTCCAAGTAACTCATGCATGACTACATCTAAGCCTCTCTCCTTGTCATCATGCATCAGCTTGAAAGTGATAGCCTCCATGGGTGGCTCTGTCTGGTGTCCCGGCTGCGTGACTCTGAAGCCATCCTTCCTCTCAAACTTGGTGAGCTGAAGTGTCGTGATGCTAGGAAGTGCAAGGTTGAGCACGCTAGTGAGCTCAATGAGACGAGTACCAAAACGAGTTCCCTTGAACTCCTCGGCTATGCTGATAACAACGTTAGGCATCTATTTTTATAAGATAGAGAAAAGTTAGAACCAACACAAGTAGAGAAAATTTACAAGACAAAATATCTCAAGCACATCTTTTTGCAACAAACACACAAGTCATGGCATACACAAATTCATCAAAAACACCAAAGGTTCAACATAACTTAGACAAACTTTTTGGAAGTAAAAACAATAAGTGTGGTGGTCCAACTAACGAAGTACGTTACAATTCTCACTCACTAGACAAAATAGCTATCAGGGCATCCTTAGTGGCAATTTGTCTATCTTGTTCACAAGACTCCCATATTAAGTCTATGATGTATCCCCTTAGTTGTTGGTTGGTAGTCTCTAATTCTTGGGTATGCTTCTTTTCTTCTCTAAGGTCATTTTGGGTGTTGAGCATACTGCACTTGAGTCTATCACCTAGCTCCTTGATGGCATTCCAAGCTGCATTTCTTGCAGAGTAAAAGAATGTTGCGTGCATTTCGGAGTTGGTGACCATGCAAAATCCTAACTCCTTGTGGTTGTCTTCCTTGTTTTTGTACAAGTGAAGTTGCACCCACCAATACTCTTCTCCTTCATCCATCACAGGGAATCCCTTGTACATAGCTGCACCATGTATCCCCATGGTAACCATAAGGTTCTTGAGTGCCTTGGGAAATTCAGTCTCACACTCCAAAGTCATGGTCATGAGTGGTCCCTTCCTGACGGCTTCGTTGATAGAGTTCATCTACAAATAGAGATGAGAAAGAATATTAGAAAAGTTTACGAGAAGAAAAAGACAAGTGTGGAATTTTTTTCAAAGTGTTGAAATTTTCCTTAGTGGTTTCTTAGTCTAATCCAATCCTAGGGTCATAATCCTACAGGCAACACAGTGCTCTGATACCATCTGAAAGACCCCACCTTTATAAAGGTAAAGGTCCCTGTGATCGCAATGCTAGTCCCTGGATCAAATGCTAGCATCCATAGTTTAAGATGAAGTACACAGAAACAAAGGTCATTATTACATCGTCATTCCAGAGATAACATAGTCTTTTACAACTCCATAGCCATAGGCTAGTACAATAGTTTAACTTAAAAATATAAATAAAAGTCTTCATCTTCATGTGCCACAGGCAAGCATGTTGAGTGTAGACTCATAACCCTAATCCTTATCAGAGTAACCTGAAACATCACAAGTTATAGCCACAGTGGGTCAATACATTGGAATAGTATTGGCAAGTGATACCTTAGTAGAATAATAGTTTCTAGCTTCTACATGAATTTGGCTAAGTGTCGCTTAGGCTTGCTTTGCTCAAAATAGGTTTTACCTATTAGTTGAAAACACTAAGTTTTTGTTTGGCAAAAACTCCCAAGGAACCACCAATAGACATTGGTGAACCTTTACCCTTGTTCAACCACAAGTTTTTAACTTAGAAAATTGGGATGAGGAGATTCTTGATAGCTTCCATGTCTTGATGCTCAGATTGTCCATTGCCGGGGACACGGCTAAGTACTAGATTTTTCCTTCTCGAGAGGTGGTGCACTTTCCCCACAAGACTCGACATGCATCGAGACAAGATCTTTCAGAAGCCTTCCCTTAGACCAAAATGGACGTGTTCCCAAACCTATCACCCCCTACCACCAACTGTCCATTTGGCTAAGTTATTGCAACCTATGTGATCCAGGAAGAGCCCATAATGCCATGTGGCTGCACTAGAAGCTTCTTAACATATGGCATCTCAAATCCCTTTGTTCCTGGGTGGCTTTCCACAAGTGTGATACACAAGGTAGACCATAGGTATGGGCCTTGTGTAACCACTCAACATAACCCAAACATACCATTCCACCCAGGTGTTTCACTCACTTAGTTGTTTTATTAAGCAAAACACAAGTCCAAAGACTTAGCAATATTTTCCATAGCATGTATATAATTCACCCTTGGTTGCTACTAGCTAGGCTAAGCATGGCAATATAGCAAGTATCTTAACTTAGAGAAAATGCTAACAATTCTACAACTACTAGGATTTCCCAAGCATAGCATATAGATACTTAGCAAAAATTATCATGCAAGATCTATACAAAATATCACTAATGCATAGTCAAAATATTGGGACAAAAATATGAAGCACCACTTGCCTTGATAGTTGGGGGAGTAACAACAATCCTCATAGTCATAATCACCACTAGCACTAAAATATACACATAAAATGATACCACCAAATTGATATTTCAAATAATCAAGCAAAAATATATGAATGCATGCAAATGTCATGTGATGATTTTTCTAAACTAAACCAGACAAGTAAAACAGTACTGAACAATAAACTAAACCTTTATACACCAATTAGACTTAATTTGTCTTTTAAAACATTTTCCAAATAATTTTTATACACAAAATAGGCCTACAAATGTCTCTGCATAAAATTCTATTTAAACAGAAGCAAATCACAAAAGCAAGCCTACAGATGGGTAGGATTTATTTTTGTGATTCCAATGATATATTATTTGTATTTTTTGGATAAACAGAACAAAAGTTATTGAATTTACAAGTTTAAATAACTAATAGATTCAAAAACAGATTTTAATTTAAAAACCTAGACACGTGGGCGTATTTGATTGGCCCGTACCGGTTCGACTGGATCGATCAACGAGAGCCACATGATTTAAATGAATCGCATGGGCCAGATCTACTCGTACCCCTTCAATAAGTGATCTAATCTAACGCGCTAGATTCAGATCCAACGGCTTACGACGGCTTTGCCAAGAACTGGCGGCACGCGTGGTTGCAGCGGCGGCGGCGCTACTGGCAGCGACGATCCGACGAATACAGGAGGGGATGGGGGTTGTAGTGTGGCTTACCAGACTCGCAAGAACATGAGGAAGCTTAACGTGCTGCTGGCGTGGACAAGGGCGGGCTATAGCAGTGGCTGGCGCTCGTCGGAGTTGCGGGCGGCGCCGGGTTCGTGCGAACGGGGACGTTGATGGCGTTCTGGATCGCCCTAGCACAAGCCAACAACATCAGTGTGTGCACAAGGATCAGTCGAACACGATAGGGTCAGGAAGAAGGCAAGGGGCGCTCGGGTTTTACCTAGATTGCTCAACAGAGTTGAGCGGCGGCTCGGTCGTGTGCAGAGGTGGACGGGGACGGCGACCTGGGTCACGCGCAGGCAAACCAAAGACATCAGAAGATGCACAAATACATAAGGATCACGCTCGTTTGAACCACGAGCGAAGGGGCGGTCGGAGCTCATCGTAATCGCTTGCCGGAGCTCGTCGGGCAGCGGCGGTGCGATTCAAAATGCGAGCAGCATGGTGGCGGAGCGAGTGAGTTGAGTGAGGGGAAATGACAGTGGGGTGCAGAGGTTTAAGTAGGCGGCAGCGCGACAGGAAACGCTTGCTGAATCAAGGCTAATTACGTCGCGCCATTATCGGCAGCAATGGCTGGGCGACGTGGTCCGCGAGGCGAGATTTGGGGACGATGATGACGGGGCACGTGGGACCAATGCGTCAGTGAGGAAAGGGTGTGCGCGCGGGTGAGAAACAGAGAGGAGAGGGGAACCCGGGTGGCTTGGCTTTTGGGCCGTTTCTGCTGTTGGGCTGGAATGGTAGCGCCGGCCCTTTTCTATTTCTTTTCTCCTTTTCTATTTCTTATTTGATTTTCTGAAATCATTTTCAAATGCTATTCAAATGAGTTTGAATTCAAACTTCCTCTGGACTTTTGTAAAATAATTCAAGCATATTTTTGTGTATAAAACATTGTTGTTTGATCATAAACACTTTGGTCCATTAAAAATATAATTAAAACCATGCCTTAATTTAATATTTATAATAGACATATAAATGGTTTTAAATTTAGATTCTTGTTTTGAAACTTTGAACAAGCTTTGAAATCAACATTCAAACCTTTTCTAGTTGAAACAAATTATTCTCATGATTTAAAAATGGAGATGAAGCCTTTGCCTTTCCTACATAAAATAATAGGCAAATTATTTGGCATCTGGTTTTGCAATATTATTTGAACATAATTTAAAGTGCATGAGGATGCATGAATGATGTGCAACTTTATAAATCATGATTTTTGGGATGTTAAAACATTAGTGTATTCAAAAGATAATATACCTTTGGGTTTAGCTTTAGAACAGAAAAACTTCCACTAAAAACATAAGATACTGTAGCAATTCCCTTAAAAATCTCAATTTCCCAAAAAGAGCCCAAAAATGAATCAATAAGAAGCAAATGCAAATAATGGCAGAAATTTGTCAAAACAGACCAGCAGGTAGAAACCAATTTTTTTGAAGACTTTCTGTTGCTCAAATCAAAAAGTGTTGAACTAATGAAAGTTAGCTAACATACTGGGGGATTTATTCAGAAAATATCATCTCAATCCGACTTACAGAGATTCCTCATGAATTTTTACGGTTGAGCACAAAAATCTGTTTCGGGACAGCAACTCCCCAAATCTTACTTCCCTCTCGTTAGAGGTTATTCTTGGCACAAAAAGCAAACAAAAAGGATAAGGAGATATTATTATAGAAGTAATAACTTCCAAGACTCAATAAAACTTTCGAGTTATCTCCTAATGAGTACTTTTCTTTAACGCCTTTAAGTTAGGCTTGATAGTTTGAGAAGATGCTCACATAAGAAACATGAATTGAAGTAAAAGAGAGCATCAAGAAGCAAATATAAAACAAATTTAAGTCTAACCCACTTCCTATGCATAATAATCTTGTCAAGAAACTAGTCATGAAAGAACCAATCATAGGAAAGCAAAACAAGTGCAATTTCAAGATTTTCAACATAAAGAGGGGAAACTTAATATTTTGGGATGCATAAGACCATGTTTCCCTCTCTCATAATAACTTTCAGTAGCAACATGAATAAAATTAACAATATAACTATCACATAAAACATTCTTATCATGAGCCACATGCATATAATAATTATTACTCTCCACATAAGCATAGTCATCTTTATTAATCATAGTGGGAGCAAATTCAACAAAATAGCTATCATTACTATTCTCATCACCATAATCATCAAATATAGGAGGCATATTGTAATCACAATTAATTTTCTCCTCAATAGTGGACTGAAAATATCATATTCATCATTGTGATCATCATATATTGGAGGTTTGGTATCATCATAAGCAATAGAATAGCTATCTTCCAAAGTTGGGGAACTAAAAAGATCATTTTCATAAAAACTAGCTTCCCCAAGCTTAGACGTTTCCATAGCATTAGCAATAATGGTGTTCAAATAATTCATACTAATAACATTGTTATTAGCATGCAAATAAAGTTCCATAGGTTTTTTAATTTTCTCTTCAAACACTTCATGTCCTAACTCAAGATAGATACTATAAAGCTCTCTAATTTTTTTGTTGTTTTCCATTAAGCCTAAAAACAAAACAAAAAGACAAAATTGCAGAATCTAAAGGAAATAACTTTGACCACTCACACCGGAGTATGTGAGTACCTTTTACCTTACCTCCCCGGCAACGACGCCATAAAATATCTTGATGTCTACACACTTCTATTCTTGTAGATAGTTGTTGGGCCTTCAAGTGCTGAGGTTTACAGAACAGCAGCAAGTTTCCCTTAAGTGGATTACCCAAGGTTTATCGAACTCAGGGAGGAAGTGGTCAAAGGTATCCCTCTCAAGCAACCCTGCAATCAAGATACAAGAAGTCTCTTGTGTCCCCAACACACCCAATACACTTGTCAGATGTATAGGTTCACTAGTTCGGCAAATAGATAGTAAAATACAAGTGATATGGATGATTATAAGTGGTAACGGTGCTAGAAAAGAGCTTCTGACGGGGAGGAAAAGACTGGAAGCAAGCAAACATGCAACAGATCTAGTTGTGAATTGTGTTTCAATGCTTAGAAACAAGGCCTAGGGATCATACTTTCACTAGTGAACACTCTCATATAAATATCTTCTCTTAATGATACTACTCTTAAATACTCTCCGGTTGGACACTCTAATCCATTATAGGGCTATAACAGCACACCTCAAAGTCTGCCTTCCCCAATCTAGATAACCCCACACTGTCACCTTAAGCGCTAGATGGTTCCAAAAAACACCACAATTTCATAAAGACATCCAACTCCAAATATAACTCATGACAAATATATATGTAATCTAGCCTAAGTGCCATACACGGTGTGCACGCTGTCACTTTCACACACATGGGGAAAATCATAGATCTATTAAAGCACGATGAGTATTTATGTAGACTCTAGCCTAAGTGCCACCACGGTATGCACGTTGTCACTTTCATACACGTGGGGTGAGCCGGAGATCTATTAAAGCACTTGAGTAGCAAGGTAGATCTACTTGATTACAAAGCTCATGACCACAACAAGATCATGCATAGAGAGAGATGAACACATAGCTACTGGTAGAGCCCTTAGCCTCGAGGAAGAACTACTCCCTCCTCATCATGGGAATCAGCAACGACGATGAAGATGGTGGTGGCGATCGATAGAGATGGCTTCGGGGCACTTCCTCGTCCCGGTAGGGTGCCGGAACAGAGACTTTCTATCCCCCGAATCTCCCCTTCGGTGGCGGCGGCGCTGCGGAACTTTTCGTGGCTTTTTGGTCTATTCTCTAGGGTTTTTGGGTCGGAGGCTTCTTATAGGAGAAGGATGCAACGTCGGTGGAGAGCCAGGGGCCCACACCCCTTGTGGGCGCGGCCAAGGTGGGCCCCATTCCCACCTAGGGTGTAGCCACCCTGGTGTCTTCTTCCGTATCGTCTTCGATTTTCCGTATCGTTCAGGGGAAAATATGAACTTTGGCTTTTGTCTCGTCCAATTTCGAGAATATTCATTTTTTAGCTTTCTGAAACCAAAAACAGCAGAAAATAGGCAACTAGCACTATGGCATCTTGTCAATAGGTTAGTTCCAGAAAGTTTATAAAAATACCTCAAAGTGTATACAAAGCAAAGAAAACTAGATACTAAAAAAGTATGGAACATCAAAAATTATAGATACGTTTATGATGTATCAATCACCTCAAGGGTGGGTTGGGCGGGTTCAGTGAAACCGAGATGAATATTGATCTCGCCGATATACATGATCGTGTAGGTTGTCACGGGTTTGCTATTCGGAATCCAGATCCCGTCGAGGAGGACGAGAGGGACATCAGTGGCATAGACCACGTGACCCATGGCGATAGTTTTGCCGATTCCTGCACGTGCAGATTCCGCCTGGAACGAAGCTCCAAAGGTCACCTGCCCCACGATGGGAGCCGACTATCGTCGGATTGTCGAAAAGTACGCCATAGGGGGTCCTAGTGGCGTTGGAAAGGTGGGGTGTGAGATGTCGGATGTTCCAGGAGCAGTGAGCACAAGTTTACCCAGGTTAAGATTCGACTGCGTTGATCAGATCCTACTCCTTCTAGCAACCTAGTAATATATCGGCGTAAGCCGGATGTTACAGCGGATAACAAGAGAGGTTTGCCTGTGCGAGTTGTGATTGTGGTTGTAAGATTGGTTGTGCCCTAAAGGCTCCCATAGGGCTGGTTTATATAGTCACCAGGACCTATGGTTACAGGGGAGACCTATCGGGCTATGTTACAGAGTCGGTAACTAGATATAGCTTGGACTACAAGTAATACTACAGGCCTAAGTCGGTAACTTTTCTAGGCCTTGTCATAGCCGGAACTAGCTCCTCCTCTTTCCCTAACTAGGCCGCCCGTGAAGCAAAGCTCTAACCCATTGGTTGGCCACCCTGGTCAGCGAGTCCTATGGGTATACCCGGAAAGTATATGCCCAACAACTGTATCAGTGGGTGGAGGAGCTCCAGCTGATTGTGGGCAAGGAGGTTAATGGTGTTGATATTATTCGCACCATCCTCAAGCGTCGGGTGCAGCCGCTCTAAGCGAGGGCGCACCCGATGTTTTTGTACTCTGGACCCAATGACCCAACGAGAGTTTTGTCAGAGGAAATGTCCTCGACTGACCTCGACCAGGCGCTTCGGCCTCTGCTGAAGCACAAGGCTGAGGAGGATCTACCGGGGAAGTCTCTGACTTCCCCCTTTCATGCCAAGAAAGAGGTCCCTCAGGTAAAACCTATAGTTGCATGTAATGCCGTTTCGAAAGTTTCTTGCTTGCTAGTTTTTGTTTGACTGAACTTCTGCTTTGGCCTTCAACTCGCAGAACTTCTAGGTGAAGGGCATGATGCCGCCTCTGCCTGAAAAGTTCGATGATGCACCAGATGGTGGGGATGCAGAGTCTGAGTCCGACCTCCCCCTACTCAATTGCCTACCGCCGAAGCCCCCGACCGCAGTAAAGGGTTGTCTTGAAAGAGGTCCCAGAGCGAGAGTTCAGATGGGGCGATGCCACCAACGCCAAGGGGTCCTGGTAGGGATGAGGGTGTAGAATCCCCATTCCTGCCATGCATGTTCGAGCCATGGCTCCTCGGCCGCCGTCCAAGAAGAAGAAGAAGAAGAAGAAGAAGAACAAGAAGAAGAAGAAGAAGAAGGAGCATAAGGATGCACCGGTCTTCGACTTATCTGACATTCCCTAATGAGTTTCTGATCCCTCTTGTTTTTTTGTTATGCTAAGTATGAGCTTACTATTTTACTTGGCTCGTCAAATGTGGTAGGACGAACTCCTCAGAAAAATCCTTCGAGGAGGAACTCGAAGAGATGCATGGGGAGTCAAAAGCTGTTTAGATGTTCCCGAAGATGGTGGACGACTCCGAGGACGACAACTCGAGCTCCCTGGTGCCAAGGGATTGCGCAGTTGTTACTCGGAAGACGCAAATAAAACCTTTAGAGTCTTTGGGTGACCATGTAAGTAGTCTATCTTCTCATGCGGGGGAGCCCACGAGCCCTTTATTCGTCTGATGTGATGTTGACTTTGCATCCCTTTATCCGTGACGTCAACCGCCTGGGCCAGCAGAACCTTGGTTTGAAGGGCAATCTCAAGAAGCTGCAAGGTGCGTAGGTTCCTTCTGTTTGATTGTAAATTTTACTGGGACCTGTTTGTTTTGATATTTCCTTGTTGAGTTTGGCAGATGAAAACAATGATGCCCTCCACAACCTGAACGCACTCCAAAAGAGTCTCGGACAGGTGGAGACCAAGGCGAAGGATGTTGCGGAGGCCCTCCAGCGCCAGCAACAAGAGGCCGAAGACCGTGAGCAGCAACTCGTGGCTGCCACGGCATCGCGGGAGAAGTCCATGGCGGAAAAGCTTCTGGCTGCTGCCAAAGCGATATCCGGAAAGCCACCATGTTCTTCCTTTTGGGTGTGCTCTTTATCGGGTGTTGTTCCTTTGTCTCATCCAAAGATTTTGCTGTGTTTTGCAGATGCCACTGGCATTGTGTTTGATCGCGTCATCTTGGAGCATGGGGATCCCCGGGCGGATGTTGTTGCGGTGATCGAAGATTGCTGCACCTCTATTGTGGAGTCGCTGGGCAAGGCCAAGGAGGTCCTCGCCCGCTTCTACAAGGAGATCAACCCGAAGGGCACCATACTTGACGATGTCGAATCTCTCGCAGAAGCCTTGGCGGGTGATTCTCCTACGAGCTACAAGCGGACGCAGAAAGGGATGGGTGCCGCTATGGGGCTGAAGATGGCGATGGCATCGGGCGCACAGCTAGATCTTCAGCAGATCACCTCCACGATGCCGACAGCAGCAGATGGCTCTGAGGTAGCGTTTGCTCCCTTAGCCTCCCACTACAAGAACTTTTGTCCAAAGATGATTGATCTCCTGGCCGCATATGCTCTGGAGAAACAGCGGGCCACCAAGGCTAGATATTCTGAGTTTGAGGCTGCTCCAAATGATGCCGCCTAGGTCTTCTGCCTCGTAGCTTGTAGTAGAATTTGTTTTTTTAGCCCTTGCGCTTGTAATGCTTTATGTTGGACAAGCTCACTCTACCACGTGGTGGTTAACTTATGTAAATATAAGTGCATCTTTTGACTATTGTCAAATGTCGTGATTTTGATGCTCTGTTGCTTGTATACCCTTAGGGTCCTTTGAGTGTTGAGCCAGTGGTTAAGTCTCCTCCTATGTTTGGTGCCCGTCCACCACTGAGTGAGGCCTCACAATTGTCGTTTCTGCATGATCGCCTCCGAAGCTTGGAGAAGGACGTTCTCATGATCCGTGGTCATGCGGATGTTTGGAAGTCCAAGGCCGAAAGGAACACTGCTAGGGAAGAATTTCTCCTTAAGGAATTTCGGCAGGTTGGCGAGCAACTCCAGTGTAAGTCACCCTGAGCCTTTATCTTTTCATCTGTGTCAGAGGTTTATTTCATCCCACCTGCTACTTTTGTGCAGTTGTTAATCTTCTTCCCAAGGAAGAGGAAGAGCGTGTTGCGATTCGGATGAATTGCTTGACGCAACAGGAGTTGGAGGCCGGCGGCTCCTTCTGGATGGATCGCGACCGAGCGGTTGTTCTTGCAACAGTGCAAGACTATGTCCATCAAGTGCTTCGGGTGCTGAATCGAGCAAGGTCGTCACTCGCGGCGATTTGGGCCACGATGTTCCCTCTAGATTCGGCTCCCTCTAGCTTCTTGGGCTTGCTTGGAAATTTTCGCGATACAAGCCACGAGAAGAATCTTGTGTGTCATCAGCTGGTAGCTGGTGTGAAGGCAGCCCTATCACTTGTTTGGTTGCATTGTCGTGTTGTCAACCTTGCGAAGATATCAGCTGGACCACCTCCTCCTCTAGATGTTATGGCATGGGACATCCGTCCGCACTATGCAGTAGTGGCACAACATGCTGAAGAAATTGTAGATGCGTTCGAGGAGCGGACGAACGTCCTGCTCCAACATGGTTGAGTCCTGTAAGTAGAAAACGAAACAATGTAAAGTCTATATATTGTTGAGTGGGATTTTGATGCCCTTGTAAAGTTGTATGTATTGGCACGCGTTGCATTGTTTTGACTATAGATTGTGCATGTCCTTTTCGTTAGGCTGACGTGGTCAACTACTCAGGTGGTATGTGTTGTTGTCAATCGACGAAGTCGTAAGGTGAGGCGTAGCCCCGGGCGTAATTTAGTGATAAAATGTAAGAGTGAAGATTTTGGGCCAAGGAACTTTTCTTTTATTCATCGTAATGTAGGAGGTACAATGTTTGGCTGAATAGCCTTATTGAAAGTAAAAGGCAACTAAGGGTAGAAGCATCATAGATTTGCGACATTGCAGGGGTTAGAGTATTCGACTCCGGACTCGACCTCCTTTAGGCGGTAGGTGCCACCTGGGGTTACTTTAGTGATAGCGTAAGCTCCTTCCCAGGGTGATTTGAGCTTTAGGTGCCCTTCCTGCTTGAGTCGCAAAATGAGGTGTCCTTCGACGAAGGACCTTGGGCATAGCCGATGGTTGTGGTAGTTGCGGAGACTTTGTTGGTACATTGCTGAGTGACTGCGGCGATGTCACGAGCTTCGTCCAGCGTGTCGACGACGTCTTCGAGTGCGGCCGATGATTCGGCCTCGCTGTAGGCGACGACCCATGGGGCCTTATAGCATAACTTAGTAGGCAACATGGCTTTAGCTCCATGCACCATGAAGAAGGGCATGTAGCCGGTTGAGTTGTTTGGCGTTGTGTGCAAGATCCATAGAACGGAGGGTAGCTCGTTTGCCCAGGCTCCCGTAAGCCTTTCGAGTGGGTGTAGCAATATTTTTTTATGCCACTGCCGATGAGACCGTTGGCCTTTTCGACCAGCCCGTTGGTCTGCGGATGCGCCACGGAGGCGTATGTGAGGTTGATCCCGAGGTTTTCGTAGAAGCCTCGGAACTCCTTTGAGGTGAAGTTTGAGCCATTTTCGGTGATGATGCTGTGGGGCACTCCGAACCTGTAGACAGTGGACTTGGAGAACTTGACGGCGGCGGCACTAGACTGGTTAGTAACGGGCATGGCCTCGATCCACTTTGAGAATTTGTCGACTGCCACCAGGAGGTAGACGTGCCCTCCTGGCGAGGACTTTGGTAATTTGTCGATCATGTCGAGCCCCAACTGGGCGAATGGCCATGCTAATGATATTGGCCGCAACTCTGATCCTAGCGCATGTGGCTTGTTGGCGTACCTCTGGTAGGCGTTGCATCTATGTACGATGTCCTTGGCATCGCGAGTCGCAGTTGGCCAGTAAAAGCCAGCTCGTAGAGCTTTGGCAACGAGGGAACGGCTACCTACGTGGTGGTCGCAGATACCTTCATGGATGTCAATCAGGATTCTTTTCCCGTCACTGCTGGTGATGCATCGTTGGAGCACACCCGAAATGCTGAGTTTGTACAGCTCACCATTAATGATGGTGAAGGCCTTCGATCGGCGAGCTAAGCGTCGGGCATCCGTCGGGTCCTCAGGCAGCTGCTTGCTTATCAGGTAGCGAAGGTACGATTGGGTCCACGTCTGCTCGACCACCATGACCGGCATGAGGCTCACCAGTTCGACCTCTGTGTCGAGCTCTTTGGGTCCCCCGGCTTTCTCAGGTAGTGCAGCCCCCGAGTGTCCTGCGGCTTTGGTTGTGTCCTTCAGGAATTTTCGCTTGATGGAGGGCACATAGATTTGTTCTAGGAACACACCTGTGGCACCGGGGAGCAGGTGGAGCCGATGTTGGCGAGCTTGTCGGCCTATTTATTGCTTTACCTGCCTACGTGTAGAAGTTCACAACCGTCAAAGTCCCCTTCGAGTGAGTTGTAGAGCACATGATATGTGATCATGTTGGCGCTATGAGCGTCACACTCATTCATCGTCTGCTGGATGACAAGGTTGGAGTCACCATAGATGATGAGGCATGTGGCACCGCACACCTTGGACATCCTCATATCATGTATGAGTGCCTCGTATTTGGCATCATTGTTGGATGTGCAGAACTTCATCCGAAGGACGTATTTCATCTTGTCCCCTTGAGGGGATGTTAGAATCATGCCGGCTCCTGCGCCAGCCTCGCGTTTGGATTCGTCGAAATGCATTGTCTAGGACTAGTACATGTTCGGAGTGTCCAGCAGCTGGAGTTCCATCTAGTGGACGAAGAAGTCAGGAAGGACGTGAGACTTGATGGCGGTCCGTCGCTCGTAGTTGATGTCTTGAGGAGACAGCTCGATGCCCGACGAGGCTACTCGCCCAGTAGCTTCGGGGTTGTTCAGGATGTTTGATAGTGGTGCGTCATTGACGACTATGATCTGATGCTCTTGGAAATAGTGTCTTAATCGATGCGCCGTCATGAATACGTCGTAGGCGAGCTTCTGGTAGTGGGGATACCTT
The DNA here is from genome assembly GCA_910589765.1 of Avena atlantica. NCBI lineage: Eukaryota > Viridiplantae > Streptophyta > Magnoliopsida > Poales > Poaceae > Avena > Avena atlantica. Next base: position 392,434,934 of record OU342735.1, read on the forward strand.
TGCTTTCTTGGGATCAGTACCTCGATGAGGTAGTATACTGGGCGTTGTACCCCGTGGGTCTTGCCATCTTCGGGTCGCTCGACCACGAGGGCGGTGCTGACCACCTGGTGTATGGCTGCAATGTATAGCAGCAAAAGCTCCGTCGCCTTTGGCGTTACCGGTATAGGAGATGTGGAGAGCAGGCGCTTGAGGTCTTCAAATGCTTCGTCGGCCTTAGTCGACCACTCGAATTTTTCGGCCTTGTGCAGCAGCTGGTAGAAAGGGAGGGCCTTCTTACCCCTGCGGCTGATGAACCTGCTGAGTGTCGCGATTCGCCCGGCCAATTGTTGGACTCCTTTGACGTTCTTGGGCTTTTCCATGGCTAGTATAGCCCTGATTTTCTTCGGGTTAGCCTCGATGCCACGCTGAGAGATGAAGTACCCGAGTAATTGGCCAGACAGGACGCCGAAGGCGTACTTGTCTAGGTTCAACTTGATCTTGTAGCGATCTAGGTTGTCGAACGTCTCGCGGAGATCGTCGATGAGTGTTCCGGCCTCCTTGGTGTTGACTAGTCAACATAGACTTGCACGTTGTGACTGATCTGGCTCTTCAGGCATGCATGCATGCATCCTTGATATGTGGCGCCCGTGTTCTTAAGCCCGAAAGGTATAGTGTTGTAGCAGTACACCCCAAACGGCATGATGAACGCCGTTTTCTCCTGATCCTCCACCTTCATTCGAATTTGGTTTTAACCTGAGTAGGCATCAAGGAAGGAGAGTTTCTCACAACCTGCAGTCGAATCGATGATTTTGTTGATCCGTGGTAGGGGAAGTGGTCCTTAGGGCAGTGCTTGTTGAGCGACGTGAAGTCCACACACATCTGTAGGATGTCTATGTCCTTTTTGGTGACCAACACAGGGTTATCTACCCATGTGCTTTCTTTTATCTCCCTTATGAAGTTGGCGTCGAGGAGTCTGTTGACTTTGGTACCAACGGCTTTGGCCCTTGGCTCGGACAGTCGATGTATCAACTGCTTGACTGACTTTGCATCAGGAAACACATTGAGTGCATGCTCAGCGAATTCCATGGCAACTCCTGGCATGTCCGCAGGACACCAGGCGAAGATTTCCCAGCGCTCACGGAGGAATTTGACGAGCACGCTTTCCTATGCGGGACTCAGGTCGTTGGCGATTAACGCCATCTTGGAGGGGTCCGTCGGGTGGACCTGCACCTTTTTTGTGTTGATTGTGGAGTCGAATGATATATTAGGTGTGTTTTGCCTAGTGACTGGGGGTAGACTGTTGTCTATGACCTCCTTCAACCTTGTGAGATCCTCCTACATGCCGAACGATTGGGAGATTTTGTTGAAGTCTCTATCGCATCTGTTCGATCTGGTGAAGCTTCCTGGGACGATGATGACATTGTTGGGTCCTGGCATCTTCAATAGAAGGTACGCATAGTGCAGTATTACCAGGAACTGTGCGAATGCCACACGCCCGAGGATGGCATGGTACTATGAGGGCCAGTCCACCACTTCGAACTCCAGTCGCTCATGCCTGAAGTTGTTAGGCTTTCCGAAGATGACGTCGATCCATATTTTTCCTAGGGGGTATGTGCCCTTCCCTGGGATGATACCGTGGAACGTCGTGTCCGACGCCTCTAGGCTTCATAACAGGATCCGCATAGCTGCGAGTGTGCTGGAAAACATCAGGTTGATGCCGCTGCCGTCATCCATGAAGACACGGCTTATCTCGAACCCTCCGATCTGGGCCTCAAGCACAAAGGCAGAATGACCTGGGCGAGGTATCTGGCGCGGCTGATCTGAATGGTCGAATATGATGCATGACTCTGAGCCGCTGAGGTACTCAGGTATGTCTGGCGGAGAGGTGACGGCCAAGTTGACCTAGCGGGTGATCTTCTTCTGCACCCTGTTGGTTGGGTGCCCCTTCTGTATCATCATACACCCCAACGGAGGCCGGTATGCATCTGCCCTGTTATTCTGTGTTGGGGCAGCCGCAGGTTGCGCGGGTGCCCCAGGTGGTGGAGTCGGAGCGCCATGTGTGATTGCTCCTGGAGCTGGGACGAATCCTGGGTTCACCGCCTGGTGACGCATCTGGGCAAAGCCTTCGTCAAGTGTAAGGTTCCCAACCTTTGATAAGGTATAGATCCCTGTGTTTACAATGCTAGTCCCTAGATCAATAGCTAGCATCCACAGTTAAGATGTAATATCGAGAAAAAAAGGTTATAATACAACTTTATAACCAGGAATAACATAATTTATTACATCTTACATAGCTCATTTGGCTATTACATTACAATGCAGCAGAATATAATAATAGCATGGGGTCCTTCATCTTCAAAGTGCCCCAGGCAGACATGTTGGTTGTAGACTTGTAATCCTAATCATTAAACTTCACTAATATCAAACAAACCTGCAACATAACAAGTTACAGCCACAAGGGTCAATACATTTGAATTGTATTGGCAAGTCATACTATGGTAGTATAGTGGAGTCTATCAACTATATGCATTTGGCTAAGTGGAGCTTAGGCTTGCTTTGCTCAAAATAGATTTTCCTTATCATTTGAAAACACTAAGTTTTTGCTTTGACAAAATCACCCAAGGAACCACCAATAGAAATTGGTGAACCTTAAACCCTTGTTCAACCACAAGTTTTTAACTTAGAAAATTTGGATGATGAGATTCTTGATAGCTTCCATGTCTTGATGCTCAAATTGTCCTTTTCCAGGGACATGGCTAAGTACTTAGATTTTACACTCTGCAGAGGTGGTGCACTTTCCCCACAAGACTTGGTTTCACCAAGACAAGATCTATGAGAAGCCTTCCCTTAGACCAGAATGGACGCGTTCCAACCTATCAATCCCCTACCACCAACTGTCCATTTGGCTAAGTTCTTGCAACCTATATGATCCAGGCAGAGCCCATAATGCCAAGTGGCTGCACTTGAAGCTTCTCAACATTTGACATCTCAAATCTCTTTGTTCTTGGGTGGCCATCCACAAGTGAGATACACAAGGTAAACCATAGAAATGGGCCTTGTGAACCACTCAACACAAACCATTCCTTCCATTCCACCCAGGTGATTCATTCACTTAGTTGTTTTATTAAACAAAACATAAGTCCTCAGACTTAGAAATTTTTCCATAGCATGAATATATATTCCACCCTTGTCTTCTATTAGCTGAGCTAAGCATGATGGTAATAGGAATCTTAACTTAGGAAATTTCTACTAAGGTTTCATCTACTAGGTTTTCCCATAGCATAGTTTATACTTAGCAAAAATTCCATGCAAGTCCTACTTATAAACATCACTAATGCATAGTGAAAATAGTGGGACAAAAGTATGAGCATCACTTTCCTTTTTTGGTAGAGAGTATAGGTTCACTTCTTGGTCTTTGCAATGTTCACTCACTACAATTCAATCAAGCAAACAATATTTCAATCTACCCTCCAAGCAATTCATCACATAAAATAATAATAACAAAACAATGCATGCAAGCATGCTAAAGGTTGTTTTATTTGTCAAAGTGGTTTCGAATGGTTCATAAACATTTGAAAACACCTAATGGTCATTTTATAAAGTGGCAAAATCATTTGTATAAGATTTTACTTCATAAACCATTTTTAGATCAAGTTATTATTTATGTGGTATAGAAATGCTTTTAATAAGGCAAAATTCTATAGGTTTCACAAAATATGTTTTCAAACCATATAACCTTGTGTTTAGGGTCAGAGAGTTTATTTCCAAAACATTTCTCAAAGGTTTTTCTTCCAAAACCATTTTTAATAATCAAACCATATTTCTATTTGACTAGAAATGATTTAAATCAAGAGTTTATTCTTTTGCTTCACCAAATACATTTTTGAAACCACAAAGTGATTCCTACGGTCAGTAGGTTCAAAACACACCATTTGCCAAAGATTTTATCCTCAAAATCATTTTAGAACAATTTCTATACTCTAAACATGCATACACAAGTTTCTGCAAAAACAAACATTTTACCTGAAGCTTTTTACTAAACAAAGTGCATGGTGTGCTAGGGCTTGTCTTGCTGAATCCATTGATATAAATTTTGCAAAATTTGGACGTGTAGATTAAAAGTTATGGAATTTACAAAATCACATATCTAATAGATTCAATCTGTTTTTAAAACCAGAGTCTGGCCACGCGTCTTATTTCTATTGGTCGAAAACGTTTCGCGGGGATCAAGCGATGCAGGCCGTTGGATTTTAGTGGGATCACACGGCTCAGAAGCGCGCGTACCCATTCGCTCACGTTCTATCCTAATCGTCAGATCCAAATCCTACGGTCCTAACTACTTTGACCAATACTCAGCGGCGCTGGTGGCGGCGCTCTGGCGGCAGCGCTCAGACGAGGTCGTCGCCGGTCATACAGGACGCAAGGGAGAGGGGGAGAAGGCTCACCGGGTTCGCAGTGGCGTGGGGAAGCTCAACGTGGTCTTCGGGTAGCAGGGGGCGCACGGGGTCGATGAGAATCCCTCGTTGGAGTTGAGCCATGCCTCGGGTGCGGTCAGTCGTCGACGGGGGCGAGTCTCTGGGACGCAAACGAGAAAAACAATGCATCAGGAAGGTGCGCACGAGTTCAAGGGTCGCTAGAATACTCACCTGTGAGCAAGGGGCGCAAGGGTTGGGCGCCAGTAGCTCGCCGGAGAGGTAGCAGGCGGCGGCGCTTGCTCGGTGATGGTGTTGTTGACGATTTACTGCACGCGCGGATGAATGGAAGGTGATAGGAGGTGCGCCAGAGGTTGGGGAAGATGCTCGTGTGCTCGAGGAGGCGAGGGGTGGCGCGGGGCTGCCGGAATCGACGCCGGAGAGTCGTCGGACAGAGGACGGTGTAGAGAAGAATTGGGCGGCCTGGGGGCATGCTAAGGTGGGGCGACAGAGGGGAAAGAGAGAGGAGGGAGAGGCGCTTTAACTATCATGGTCACGGCGAGGGATTAACGCGGTGTTAAGGCGAATTCAATTAGAGGAATCAACGGCATGAAACGGCCAGGCGTGTTCATCGCGGGGAGGAAGAAGGTGACGTGGGCGTGGGGTCGTGGCATCAGTGAGTGAGAGAGAGGGGAGGTGGGGGTCCATCTGTCAGTGCCTCTGCTGGTGAGTTTCTGAGTGTGAGGCGTTTTTCTGCGGGAGAGGAGCAGCGGGCTAGGTTGGGCTTAGTGGTCAGTTGGGCTGGCTTTATTTCCTTTTTTTGTTCTGAATGCTTTTCTATTTCTCTTTCTTTTATTCTGATTTGATTTTGTTTGGCCAATTCAAACATTCATTTAAATTCAAAACCTTGCAAAAATTGTGTGGGTTTAAATACTTGTTAGTAAAACATTCTGGAGTCATTTTTAGGATAATTTATTCCTTCTTTTTGGGGTCTTTTAATTAATAAAAAGGGCCCTTGTTTTAAATCAAATAGGTTTTAATAATATTTCTAAACACCATTTAAAATCTTTTAAACCTTCCAAATCTTTTCAGTAGGTTTGGATTACTTAAAAGGGTGTAAAATAATTCATCTTGAATTATTTGGAAAAGCTTTTAATAAGGTTTATTAATCATTTAAAATTTAGATTTGTCTTTATTCCAATAGGATTTGGTTTATGCCATTTATTTTATTTTGGAAATTCTTTATTCTTTTATTTTATTTGGATTTGGATTATATTCATTTCATTTGCTTCATAGATTTGGCCAAGATTTGATTTGGTCTTTAAATATTCTTTATTTAATATTTCTTTCTTCATCTTATAAAATCCATATCTTTTTATTTAAAGATCCAAACTTGGTGATTCCAATTTGTAAAATCTTATTTGAGATTTATTTATCCTTTTTAATATCTTCTAGGATTATTTGCTCACCATTTGGGATGGATTTTTGATAAGTGCTTTATTAGCTTTGGAAATTACTTTTCCTTATCTTATTTAAATTCATAAGATTTTATTTATGGTTCCAATTTAAGTGAAACCAATTTATATGGTTTTGATATATTTCTATCTGTCATTCTTGATCATTTGTAAATGTTTTTTTAGAAGATTTTATATGGATCAAATCCATAGGTTTGGAGATAACTTGGAAATGATTTTATTCCATTAGGGTTTAGGGTTTGGATTTATTTTCCAAGTGTTAAATTTCCAGATACATTTTAAGAGGAATGCATTTCCCTTGATTTGGATTTTGTTGAATTCAAACTTTATTTAAAGTTTGTTCAAGATGGGATTTTAAGTTTTCATTTAGAAACAAAAGTTTCTTTTCACCCTGTTTTTCAACAAAAATTTTATTTTGTTTATTTATTTTCACATTACAAGATTTGGAAAATCTTGGGATGTGACATCAAGTTTCTGGAACTCCCTGTAGTCCTTTAGCATGTGGTTGGCCTTCTTCTTTCCATCCTATTTATCAATGTAAAAGTGGATGGTGCAGGGACCCGAGTGTTTTTTGAATGCAGATGGCTCGTCATCACAGTTGAGGCGCTACCATGTTTGGGTGGTCCTTCCGCTATCGCGATAGTTGCCACCACGGTACCCGCTATTGCGGTTGCCATCATCGTGACGATCAGTGTAGCCGGCTGCAATGTAGCCGGCCGCAACCATGTCGACCTCTTCGTGGTCATGGTAGAAGCATGATATTCTCTTACCGCGGCGATCACGCCTGCGGCCGAAGTCATCTTTGTCATTCGAACATGCTCGGTTGATGGCATACTCGCCATCGGCTCAGCGATTAGCGATGTCCATCAGGTGATCAATGGTTTTGGGCTTTACGTACCCGAGCTCCTCCTTGAATTCATGGCTCTTGATGCCATCATTGAAGGCGTCAATTTCCCTCTCCTCAGAGATGTTTGTGGTGGAGTTTTCAATGATGGACTAGCGCAGTATGTACGAGCGGATGGACTCGTTGGACTGCTGGTAGTAGGCCCGTAGATCCTCGATTGAAGCTAGTCTTTTGCTGGTGCCCTTGAAGTTGCGTATGAAGCTGTACGCCAGCTCTTCCAAGCTGCGGATGGAGCCAGAGGGGAGACTGTTGAGCCAGGCCCTGGATGCGCCTGTCAGCTGCATCTGAAGGCACTGAATGGCTGTGTTTTTACTCCCACCGTGGAGCTTGACTTACGACAGGTGATCGTCGAGCCAAATCTTCGACTCCTGCATGCCGTCGAATTTCTCGTAGTCCGAAGGGAGCTTGAAGCTTTTTGGCATCCGTGATTGCCGTATGGACCTACTGAATCACCTGGCACCGCACAACTCCCCGTCGTCGTCTTCGGACTCAGTCGAGCATGCATGCTTGGCGCGTGACTTTTCGATCTTGTGTTGTGTGAGCTCGCTGCGAGCATCATAGTTGCTACCCATGCGCCGTGGGCTACGATGGCATGGCGGTAGGTCATGATCTTCCTCCTCTGATGAGGGTGTGCGGCTTCGAGTGAATTTACCGTGGCCTTCTTCTTTGGCTCTGCAAGTGTTTCGTCGTGGAGCACAGCTCTGACGAGCCCGAGTCCTGCAAGCGCAGATTTGTGGATTGCATTCCTTGGATCTCCCACTGGTGGTGGGTTCGATGCGAGGTAGGTGGTGGCCGCCATGACCATGGCACGCGGCGTCTTGGGCATGACGTTACCCTATGAGTCCATCATCATGAAGTACATGATAAGTGCCTTGGTGGCCTTGCGTCGTGCCACAGGATCCATGCGCTCTAGGCGAGAGCGATACTTTCCACCGCCGTTGCCTTTCGAGGTACAGCCGCCAGCGGAGAGCGCAGCTCGCCGCATGATCAACTCGTCAGCCGCTCGCCTGCGCTGGTCGGGCTCATTTTGCTGCTTGATCTGGCGATTGTGCTCCTCGATGGGAGCTAGTGATAGCCCACCAGTATGTCACGAGGGGCGTTGACAGGTAGAGAGTGAGTGCCTCACACAACGGCGCGCACCTTCTCCTAGTCCTCATTGGAGAGGTGGATCTGGACGCGGTTTGTACCTTCATTGCCTCGAGGTGCCCTATTCCTGTTGGGATCTAGCGAGGGTGCCCCGTTTCCTTCATTCTCGACCTGGGGGTTGGGAGGAGGATTCATAGGAGGCTTCAGTGGCGGCTCGTTTTCATCGTCGACGTTGGCATTATGGATGGCCGCGCACATGTAGCACGGGGAGAGATTGTTACTCCCATAGCTCTCAGATCCAGAACCATAGGTTCCTTCCTCCGTAGGAGGGTTGCAGAGGTCAGAGTTGCAGCTGCCGCTGTCATCCCAATCGTCCTTCAGCGACGACATGCGTAGGGCATCGATCGGTGGGACCCATGAGGCGGGCCTGATTGATGGAAGTGGCACCCGCTCTGGAAGGCATAGGGTATCGGTTTTGCCCACCTAGAAGCGGAAGCTCCCGAACAGCATCTCAAATCCGTCGCCTATGAATTCGAAATCTTTGCGGGTGGCCGGTGAGTGGGCGGTGAATTCAAAAGCGCCGAAGAGAAGGTGATTCTCCATCGCCGAGGAATCGTAGATCGCTCCGGATGGAACCGTCACGACCACACGATCAGTGTCCCCAGTTTCCCACAGACGGCACCAATTGATGAGGGTTTGATTCGTCAATGCCCATTGTTATGGACTTGGGTTTGGAGAAGATGGGGATGCTGGAGATAGCGAGATGGTTAACAAACACCTAGCAAGGGGACATGAGGTTCACCTAGGTTTAGGCCCCCAGAGGGAAAACTCTACTCCTGCTTGGCTGTTCTTGATGACGGCGGAACCGAAGGTTACAAGGGGTGCACAGATGCGATTTGACATGAGGTTTGTGTATGAGTTGTCTAGGTCTTCCTCGTCGTGCCCTCTGGCCTTTATGTAGATAGGACAGGTCCTGGGGGTAGGTCGAGTCGGTTACAAGTTAGGGTTTCACCCTTGAATATTCTATCTACAGCGTGGCCGTGTTCTCCAAGGAGTCAAACTTCTACCGGGCTTGGGCCACCCGGAGTCTCCTTGGTCATCAAGTATTTTACGTGGGCATTCCCTGGGCTGGACCGGGTACACCAATGTGAGGCACCCGTATGGTATATTCATGTCACCTACAACCTTTGTGAAGACGCCTATATATTTTGAGGCTCCAGCTGCCGCCTAGAGAGCCGCCATTCTTAGATTTCATCACAACACCACCAAAGGAGATCCATGCCATGTTCATCCATTGTCCATCCACTCCACCATCCATCCCTCCACTAGCCATAGCCAATGCTTTGTACTTTAGATCTCCTTGTGATTTTGCGACCATTGTAAGAATATTCGATTTCAATCTAAGTATTTTGCACATTGTTTTCTATCCTTGATCTATTTGTTATGAGTGAGTAGTCCTCATGGGCCGCGGGTTGGGGATCAACCTCGCAACAACTATGTGCATCTAATCATGGGAGTATTGTATTTTGTTTGCAATTGAGATTTGTATCTTTTGTTTCTTTGTCTCTTGTCTCGATCTGTGGACTTGTAGGTACCCAAGATCCCATAGATTGATAAAGGATTGAGGTGAGATACTTGGCTAGCGGTGATTTCATAGGAACCCTAGTGACAGAAAGGGTAGTACGGTCTTCTCTTAGTGACCCATTCGGGATCACAACAACATCACCACTTAATGTTTTAATCTATGTTCTTCACTTAATAATCGTTTGTAACTCGTGGCTTCGGTGTGCACTCGGCTGGATTAAAAGACTATTGCTATGCGCGTTGTATCATGGGGGCTCTAGTATATTAGGATGTGTTTCCGACAAGAGATTACATTCAAATATTACACATGACTATGCTTATTATTATCTTTTATCCCATGTGATGTGCAGCTGTAGGTGGATCTTCAACCCTGGCCTATCCTCATCCATTGATTCAACCCACAATAAAAAGTAAACTAGATTGGTCCAGTAAACTAAGGTAAAATAAAGAAACAAATTCTTGTAGATGTGTCCTTATTTATTTCCTTTTAGCATTGCTTTCCAAGGTTTGATTAAACCTAGGTATTCTAGGGAAAAGCTATTAACTAAATCCATGAATTCGGATAGAAGGTATCAACCCTTTTTCTAGTGTCGTTGTCGGGGAAGCAATTTCGCTATCCTGGTGAGGTCACTATAGACCTTGTTTTTAGTTTTATTATTAGTTTGTAGTTTTATTTTTGTTATTACTTTACTTTCTTGTTATCTATTTGAAAACCTAAAAAATTAGTTACTTGTTATTTGTTTTCATTACTTGAAAAATACCAAAAATAATACCAAAATTATAAGAGCCATGGCTCAAAAGAGACTTGGGGAGTATGCTACTCCCACTGATGACTTTATTCTTGCACCTATCACTCAGCCCGCTGTTGATGCGGAAACTTATAAAATTAAGCCTAAACTTTTAAGCTTGGTTCCACAAAACCAATTTGGGGGCTCATCCTTTGAGGATTCGGGTTTGCACTTAAAACTTTTACTGAAATTTGCGACATGATGCATATTAAGGATGTAGATCCAAATGTTGTTGAATTAAGATTGTTTCCTTTATCTCTTAGAGGAAAGGCTAAGGATTGGTTGCTAGATCTACCAAAGGGCACTATTAAATCTTGGGAGGAATGTACTAATTTCTTTATGAATAATTTTTTCCCTGCTAAGACTATGCAGCTAAGATCCAACATTACAAGCTTTAGACAAGAAGACCGTGAGCCACTAGCGCTTGCGTGGGAGAGGATGGAAGAAGCTATAATGAAATGTCCTAGTCATGGAATGGAAGAATGGCTTATATTACATTTGTTTTATAATAGTCTTAACCCAATGTCTAAGTCTATGCTAGATACTACAACAAGAGGAACAATCATGGGAAAGCAAGTGAGTGTTGCAAACAAACTTCTTGATGATATGCAAAATAACAATGCCCAATGGAATGTGGAAAGAACCTCAAAGAGAGTAAGTTCAATCACCGAGGTAAATAATGAAGAGCTTACATCTAAGGTAGACGAGCTGCTAAGCATAGTAAAAGGTAAAAATGATACCCAAGTTAATGATATCGCTACTGATGTTAATGATGTTAATTTTATAGCTCGCACTCCTTTTAATCATGCATGGAAAAATCATTATGCTTCTAATTCTAAAAACATTATTCAAATCCTACAGGATCTCCTTATAATAGTTATGATAATAATGGAGAAAATCGTGGCAATCTCTCGTTGGAACAAACTGTTAGAATATTTATACAAGCTCAAACCGAGCAAAATAATATGCTTATTAAAATCACGAAGAATCATGAAAGTATTATAGGAAAATTATCTAAATAGGCCGTTGCAATTAGAAATGATGTGCAGGCTCTATGGGAAAGGACAAAGACTGTGGAGTCTCAACTGGGTAAAGTTGCTGAGAGACAAGCTCTCGTACTAGCAAATTTTGCTGGAAAACCCGAGCCAAATCCGGTAGAAGACCTGAAGATGATGAGGGTTGCAACCAATAAAGAAAAACCTGAAGAGCTAGATTATAACAATGCGCCAATATACCATGGAAGATCTATTGAAGATGATCACCGTAAAGAATCCCGGTATAGAACAAGGTAACGATGCTATGTACCAACAATTTATACAACAAGTAGCATCTAAAGTTCGTGATCTAGAGTTGGAGTACAAAAGACTAGCTAATAAGCTTCCTGCTAAGCTAGATGATATATTTGAGCCTACTATTAAAGTTAAGTTGGGAGTCAATGAGATATCCACACTTCGTGATCTTGGTGCGAGCATCTCAACAATTTCCAAAAGCTTATTTGATAAACTAAACTTGGGGCCATTTATTACTACTGAATTAAGACTCCACCTAGCGAATTCAACCTATAAACAAGTTGTTCGGATAAAATAAAATATAGTTGTCGAAATAAAAGGTAGTTCCACACTTATTGATCTTGTTATTATGGATATGCCTGAAGATCCCATCGCACCTATAATTTTGGGTAGGCCATTCCTAAGAACTATTAAAGCTTTGATTAATTTACATGAAGGGAATGTGAGAATTGGGCTACCATCTAGAGATCCTTTTATAGTCCACTTTCCTAGGAAAAATAAGGCCAAGCCTAATGATAATGATGGTATAATTAATTACTTTGAAAGCCAACTATTTTGGAGTGGGTATTCCACTCCTCAAACCTAAATGATTGCCATCAGGGTCAAGCTAGTTGACCTTAACTAGAATCAATTCATGGGAGGCAATCCATGTGAAATAAAATTTTAATTTTGTGTTAGTCTTGTTAGTTTTAGTTTTTATTTTGTTTTATTTTAAATAAAGATTGTTCAAGAAGACCTTTGGAGAGAGGAGAAGAATTAAGGTAATCCTCGATCTTTTATTTTTACTAACAGAAGGCCTAAAGTATTGCTAAATTTTTATATAGTATGTTTACTGTTTTTTAGTTATGATGAGATGTGCAAAGGCGCACGGAGCTACTAATCAAATTCTTAAAGTTTTTACATCTCATAGTCTACTTAACGACCTATGGTATGGTTAGAAGGGACCGTACCGTATGCCCGTACAATCTCAAGTCGAAGAAAAATAGAAAGTTTGATTTTTTATGCAGTGAACAGTGTTGATAATGACATGTGGTACATTCGGAGGCGCCCATACCGTACACTCGAGAAAACATCAGTTTTAAATAAAATCATACCACACCAATAACGACCAGCAGTACGGGCATGCACGACCGTACCGCGTGCCCGTACCGAGTGCTTCGCCTAGGAGCAGTCGTCGCCCCCAAGTTAAGTCACCCGGTATGGGCGGGATCCGGCTGTACCGCCTGTCTGTACCATGTACGCGGTTAACATAAACATAACCAAGGAAGGTAGCCTAAAATCTTCAAATATCAATGTTCCTCCAAACTCCAAAGCACCTCTATTGGATCTTCAAATTTACTTAATATTTCTTCGATTCCTCACACTCAATCGATGTAATGTATGATTCTCCTCTGGTCCTCGACTAATTTTTGCAAAAGCTTCACTCAATCATTCACCATTGTCAATCTAGACTTAGGTCTTGATTTTGATTCAATCTTGATATTAAGCATGTTTAGTATTGTTTTAGAGGAGAATTATTTTGTAACTAGTGTAGATGATCATATATGCTATGTTTCTATTAGATCAAAATTTATTATTAGCAAATTTTATTCTTTCTTATTTATTCTATCTTACTATTTTTAGATGAACATGAGGAGCCATACACGTGCGGTGGCTGCGGCATCTTCCGCACCACCCATTGATACATTAACCTCTGAGTCACTTGGTATTGAGTTCACTGAGGATTTCCAGCTGAGCCGTTTCAACCGTCTCAAGCTTCGGGAAATCAAGTCCACCAAGTGGGCATGTCCCTACATCCAACCACCTTGGCATTTGTGTTGATTTCGATTTACTTTGCAACAATGTTGGTTTGTATGACTTTGTCTTTCAAGATGTTGCCACGTATCGCCGCTTAACACTTGAGTTCTTCAGCACCTTGACGCATACGGTGGATCATTACTATTGTACCAAGGAAGAAAGGCCCGGAGTTGATCGCGTCAAATTCCGCTTTATGAATCGTGAGTACATCATAACACTCGATCAATGGGCTCAATGTTTTGGGTTTTCCAACAACGCCACCGATGTACGCACAACTACTTTTATTTTAGATCCTGCACCTTGGTAGTACTTCAACTTAATGAGAATCCATGGAAACACACCTAAGGTAAACCAAATTGATCACCCTATTATTCTCTATTTATTTTATGTGATTGCTAACACCTTGCAGGCACATGGTGAGTTTACTAGAGTTAATGAGGAGGACATGTTGATCCTCGCTAAAGCTGTTATTGTTAATTGTAATTTAATGCCAAATTTGGGCACTTTGCTTGTGTTTTACCTTAAGCAACATGCTCTTCAATCTCATGGACCCATATGCAGAGGGGGAGTTGTGACCGTCCTTGAACATGCACTTCACATCAACCTAGGTAATATCCAACCGTTGGTAGAAAGTCACCATCTTGGTGTCCCTACTCTAAGAGCATGTGGTATGGTCTCCAAAACTCATGGTAGATATTTCCTCGATATACCTAGAGTAGATCACTTGATCCCAGCTCCTTTGCCTAATGGTATTTTCTCTATCGAGGAGGGGCGTTTGTGTTATGACACGCAGGTTGAGGCTAATCTACCCCCAACAAGAGATACCCATGTGAGGAGGAGGATAAGATGAAGAAGTAGAACAAGAAGAACCCGAATAATATGATCAGCAACCAAACTACTACACCACATATAAAGACATCTACGCACTCGAAGGAAATATCCAAAACATGAACAACCTCTCCATCAACCTTTGAGATGCTACTGCAAGCATCAACACCCAGTTCCAAAATTAGCACGGCCAATGGAACATGGGGAATTATCCACCGCCACCACAATGAGCAACAAAGGGGCTTACAAAAGCCTGATTTTGGGGATGTGTTCCCCTTGCAAATTTATTCGTGTAATAATGAGATTGTACTCCAGCTCCTTGAGAGCTTTGAAACACTCGTGTTGGCTTGTTCCAACACTTGCTTTTTTCCTTTGCTTTTTAGTTTGCATTTGTTTTATTTGTTTGTTTTCCTTTTCTTAGAACACTTGCTTGGTCGTAAGATCTTTTCTATTATTTAATCCCTTTCCTCAAAAATACAAAAAGATTTTTCCGTTTTTTCCTTTTTTCGGAAATGTGGATTCACACTTTGCCTCTTTGCTTTTATATTATTATGAGAGTAATCGTGTTTGAGTTTTTGAAGGAACACATCCTTATAAGGAAGAGAATCATGAAGTCGCTTATGATAGGTATGTCCTATGTCTCCCACCTTTTAAGTTTGAGTTGTTTATCTTAGTTAGTCGATGTGCTAAGATGCTATGCTTGTTGGAGTAATTCAATTTAGTTAAAGTAAAGCTTTTTATTAGTATGATGGTTAGTTGTTGAAGCTCTTGGTCTAGTTCTTTTAGCTAACCGAGTCTTGCCTTGGAAATAATATTGCCAAACAAGTACAATAAGAAAAGGTCTGAAATTTACGACTTGTTTGATGAATGATTGTCTTGAGAGTATACCCTTGAAGATACTTAACCCCAAAGATATTTTGATAGTCTTAATGACACTCTTGAAAGGAGTTATTTGATTGAAATAAAGTCTAGTGGTAATTGTGATGCATGCCAAAGCTAACTTTGTGGATCAAACCGTGGTACTAGCTCATAAAAATTGAGAGAAAGAAAATATTCTGCTATTTATGTTCCTAGTGCACACCTTTGGGATGCCAACAACTCCGCCAGCTTTTGAATGATCTATGGTATAACCCAAGATTTAGGCTATGAGTTGATGACATGATTGGCATCAGTATCATTGTATGGGATAAATTATTGGTATTCTCAAAGGTTGTGCAAGAACTTGCAAAAGAAACAGCCAGCAATCCTTGAAATGAATGAAAAGAAAAAGATATCTTTGAAGATCCACATAACAAGTCCTTGGCATGGTCTCATTACTACTCTATGATTTTTTCTTGAAAAACAATGATTGGTTAGAAGTGTTTTTTATAGACTTGATTTATTGATGTGGGTGTAAATAAGACACTTCATTGTTATATTACTTAGGACATGAAACTCTCTTACTCAATCATGCTATTTAAACATCCTAGTGTTCCTTGGCAAGATGAGAGCTAACTAGAAAAATTGGATTGATTGCTACACTTCTAGTTATTCATATAGATATTAAACTCTACTTTGATTATCTTGAATTGTCGAAGCTTGTATAGTACTCTTGTCATCTATCTAACTTTGATAAGCCTCACAAATGAATGATGTGTTATGCATATATGACTACCAACCGTAAGTGAATTTTTATTCTCGTTGTTTCAAGTTTAAACACTGAATTCCTTATAGTTCTCTTGTTTCTTCTTGCTCGAGGGCGATCAAGGTTTGAGCTTTGGGGAAGTTGATGGCTCTAAAATTTGCCATCTTTCTCTGTGTTTAAACATTGCTTTTAGTCAATCAATTGACAAGAAACTCTCAATCCTTGCCACTAATGACTAACAATTGCAAAGATATGCAAAACCTTGCTTTGAATTATGTTGTGTAGGAAATCACGGGATTTAATGCGAAATCAGGAGTCATAATGAAGGAATTTGAGGAAGTCCACACAGCCAAGTAATTGGAAAGCAAATTCCAGGCGTCAGTATGCGTAATGACCTATGGTAAGGGCAGAGCCCGCCCGTACGGCCCGCCCGTACGGCCCGCCCGTACGGGATGTCGACGGCTTTGTCTCGTAAAACTTTACAACCTTTGTGAAAACGCCTATATATTTTGAGGCTCCAACCGCCGTTTAGAGAGCCGTCATTCTCAGATTTCATCACAATGCCACCAAAGGAGATCCACGCCATTGTTCACCCATTGTCCATCCACTCCACCATCCATCCATCCATATACTATCCATAGCCATTGCTTTGTAATTTAGATCTCCTTGTAATTTGGTGACCATTGTAAGAATATTCGATTTCAATCTAAGTATTTTGCATAATGTTTTCTATCCTTGATCTATTTTTTATGAGTGAGTAGTACTCATAGGCTGCGGTTTAGGAAGAAACTTCGCAACAACTATGTGCATCTAATCATGGGAGTATTGTATTTTGTTTGCAATCGATGTTTGTATCTTTTGATTCTTTCTCTCTTGTCTCGATCTGTGGACTTGTAGGTACCCAAGATCCCATAGATTGATAAATTCTTGAGGTGAGATACTTGGCTAGTTTCAATCTCATAGGAGCCCCAGTGACAGAAAGGGTAGTACGATCTTCGCTTACCGACCCATTCAGGATCACAACAACATCACCACTTAATGCTTTAATATGTATTCTTCACTTAATAATCATTTGTAACCCGTCGCTTTGGTGTGCACTCGGTTGGATTAAAAGACTATTTCTATGCCTGCTGCATCACAGGGGCTCTAGTATATTAGGATGTGTTGCCCACAAGATATTATCTTCATTCAAACATTACATGTGACTATGCTTATTATTATCTTTTATACCATATGATGTGCAGCTGCAGGTGGATCTTCAACCCTGGCCTATCTCCATCCATTGATTCAACCCACTATAAAAAGTAAACTAGATTGGTCCGGTAAACTAAGGTAAAACAAATAAACAAAGTCTTGTAGACATATCATTATTTATTTCCTTTTAGCATTTCTTTCCAAGGTTCGATTAAATCTAGGTCTTCTAGGTAAAAAGCTATTATACTACATCCGTGAATCCGGATCGAAGGTATTAGTAGGTTAGGAAGGTGGATAGAAAATGGAACGACCAAATTAAAAGGTTATTCTCAAAAGTGGAAAAGATTCAAAACATCAAAATGTGAAAGGAAATTATCAAAAGAGCAAAGAAACATATGCTATACACACACGATGGAGTTAAATGGGGTTAGCACGACTATGGAAAATGAGCAACAAACAAAATGGTTCTAACGACGACTAAAGCTCGGTGTCGTGCCAACACAAGGAGAGACCATAGCTCGTTTGCAACAAGATTGAGAAGCAATAGATTTGCACGTTTGCCTTGCTCTAAATCGCACTCTTGCTTAGAAGCTTTGGACTCTCTATTGTATTAGTATCTTTATTTTTCTTTTTCTCTTATTTTATATATCTCTTTTCTTTCTATGCTATGGAGTCAACTTTTGATATTTCCTATGCACTATCACTTCACAAGGGTAAGCGCACAATGCTTCGGCAAACACAAAATGAGCTACTCTCGATAGGTTAGGTATCAAAAAAAGGAAGAAATGGGGCTATACAAGGGTGGTGCAAGTTATACCTTTTGGTGATGACAAACTTGCAACCATTGGCATAGGGGATGGTGTGAGGTCCATGGTGTTGAAGAGTGTGGAGAATTTTTTTAGAAGCTTGTTGTTAGTTTGCGACACACACAGAACACAACACACAAAAGGAAGAAAAACTGTCAAAATTGGGGGCAAAAGGCAAATTGGCAGTCAAACCGGTGGCGCTAGCCCTGGCGCTGAAGCGTTCGGTGGTGATTTCGGCAGCATCGAGTCCCACGCTGGACAGTTTTCCGGTTTGTCTGTCGGTCTGAGTTCGTGATGAACTCCAAAATTTTGATCCGCCGATTATGAGCAATTCATAAAAACAAATACAATTGATACGCTGGAAACGTATCTATAATTTTTTATGCTCCATGCTTGTTTAGTATCTACTTTGCTTTGCTTTGTCTACACTTTGAGGTGTTTTTATATGTTTTCTGGTACTAACCTATTAACAAGATGCCAAAGTGTGAGTTTCTTGTTTTCTTCTGTTTTTGGTTCTAGAAAGGCAGAAAATCAATATTCTCGGAATTGGACGGGACAAAAGCCAAAGTCATTATTTTTCTCGGAGCAACACGGAACCACGAAGCAGAGTTGGAGGAGGACACCAGGGTGGCCGCACACCCCTATGCGGGGGCCAGCCCTGGTGGCGCCCATAGGGGGTGTGGGCCCCCTATACTTCCACCGACCTTGCCTCATTCGCCTATAAAAATCCCCCGGGGAGAAAACCATAAATAATCCATCATACTTCTAGAAAAAGTTCCGCTACGCTACCGCCACCGAAGGGGAGATTCGGGGGATAGAAAGTCTCTATTCCGGCACCCTGTCGGGACGGGGAAGTGCCCCCGGAGCCATCTCCTTCGATCTCCACCACCATCTCCATCACCGTTGCAAATTCCCATGATGAGGAGGTAGTAGTTCTTCCTCAAGGCTAAGGGCTCTACCGGTAGCTATGTGTTCATCTCTCTCTATGTATGATCTTGTTGTGGCCATGAGGTTTGTAATCAAGTAGATCTACCTTGCTACTCAAGTGCTTCAATAGATCTCTGCTCTCCCCATGTGTGTGAAAGTGACAGTGTGCACGCCATGGTGGCACTTAGGCTAGAGTCTACATAAATACTCATCGTGCTTTAATAGATCTATGCTTTTCCCCACGTATGTGAAAGTGACAGCGTGCACACCGTGTGTGGCACTTAAGCTAGACTACATATATATTTGTCAAGAGTTATATTTTGAGTTGGTTTTATCTATGAAATTTTGGTGTTTGTTGGAACCATCTAGCGCTCAAGGTGACAGTGTGGGGTTATCTAGATTGGGAAAGGCGGACTTTGAGGAGTGCTGTTATAGCCCTACCATGGATTAGAGTGTCCAACCGGAGAGTAGTTCAGGGTAGTATCACAAAGAGAAGATATTTATGAGAGAGAGTGTTCACTAGTGAAAGTATGATCCCTAGGACTTGTTTCTAAACATTGAAACACCGTTTACAACTAGATATGTTGCATGTTTGCTTGCTTCCATCTTTTTGCTTTTAGTCTTTACCTCGTCGTTAAGCTATTTTCTGTAACATCCCAAAAATATGAAACAATGATCATCAAACTCTAATCACTAAAATTAGGGTTAACAAAAAACTTTGATTAAATAAAGACCAAATGAATGCATGTGTGTATGTGATGATTTGATAAATGCATGAAAGGACTTGTATGATTCAACTAAATAGTAAGGAATGGTTCAAAGATGAAAATAACATCATCTAAAACATTTCCAAGCAGAAACAAATCAAGAGAAAAACAAAAACAAATCAATTAAAGCAAATGGTCATTTTTTCCAATATTGCTCACTAGGTCACTTTGAGTGTTTCTAGTCCAAGATTTCAAACAGAAACTTTTCCAATTATTTTCAAACCTTGCTAGACCAAGTAAAAATGAATCAAAGCCCACCTTTCAAACTTGTAGAAACATTTGGCAACCTCATTCAAATCACAAGTAAAAATTGAATCTTTAACATATGTGAATATCACACATTTTCAAAACCCAACCAAACCAGTGCCCCTTGACTAATCCAACTAACCAGAGACTCCCTAGTATGTGCCTAGCAAACCCACCAAGTTTGAATCCAAAATTCAAATTTGAATATCTTTCGGCCATTTCATCAAACACCTTGTTAGCAACAAACAACAAAACATCAAACACTATTTGCAGCAGTAAATTTGGCCAACCTTGTTCCCTCTCTGGTTGCAACAAGCTCTTAGTAGATCATCTAGCCTCTTTAACAATCTTTAGCACCACTGTGAGCAAGCCTAGACATTAATAGTGAGCATGCCGAGAGCAAACTTGCCACCCACACATCAACAGCAAGCTAGGAGAAGCACCAAGACTAGCAAGCATGTCTGGAGCACTGACCACCATCCACCGCCACCCCTGTCCTAGCCCCGAGCGCAACCAGCCCCTGACCACATGGCAAGCTCATGCCAAATCTCTCTGCATGCGAGCCGAGAGCGCGCCAGTGCACCACCCTCGACCAGCACCCACAGATTGCGCGTCGCCCTCGCCGCTTGCGTGCATGATCGCCAACACTCCAGCACCCCGCCAGACAACCTCGTTTGCCACCGCGCGACCAGGATCACCCGTGCGCCATTAAAATCACCGTCGGACCCGCCCAGTGCGTCGACGCATTACGACCGATCAGCACCGCCCCACGCCTCGCCACCACGCCGTTGAGCTTCGCCAGGGAGAACCGCACCGTCCCCTACCGTCGCGTCGCCCATGCCAGTAGCACTCTGTGCCATCGACACCGATGACCTCAGCCCGCGCCATTTGGTCCCCTTCAGCCACTATAAAAGGAGGCCTCCCCCACTCGTTTTCTTCACGCCAGTTTACTCCCCACCTCTCACTGATACCACCCACTCACTCCCAGAGCAAGGAGAGCACCAGGTGGCCGGAATTTCATCGGAGTTCGCCGCTACAGAGGAGGAGAGGCGCCGTCGATTGGAGCCGCCTCAGGATGAGCTGATGGTACCAGGAGAACCGCCGTCGTCGACTTCGTCGTTTGCCCTCGTCGCCGACCATCGCCTGAGCCCCGGTGAGCCTCCCACTACCCCCACCTGCCATGCTAGGGTTCTGTCTCGCCTGCGTTGCCCGACGTGGACGATGAACTCGAGTCGTTCGATTAGAATTAGATCCCACGGTCCACATTGCCCAGTATTGCTTCTCCCCTCACTGTCTCACTGACGCATGGGGACAACCACTTAACCAGCCCGCGTTGCGATGTGCGTAGTGGGCCGGCCCAGTTAAACATCCCGCGTGACCCAACAATTCAAACTTAAGTTTATTCATTTAATTTTAAACACAGTTCTGTACCTAGATTCAAAAATCAACCCAGCTCTATGCAGTGAACACAAATGCATGAAACCAATTTTGTTAGAAAGGTATTGGAGTGCTTAATCCAAGCCCGTTGGATTCAAACCATTTAGAATTGTAGATCACCCATGGTAAAAATAACAAGGCAGAAGCTTATGTGCATTCAAACATTTTTCAAAATTCAACCATAAGAGCTTTTGAGTTGATTCCAACTCTCAAAAATCGCATTTGACCATACCTTTCAGAATATATAAAAATATATACGTTTACTTACAGAAATAATGATCAAGTAATAAAATATTGCCACATAGGAATTTCTAATCACTTTAATTAAATAAAATAAAAAAGGTTAAACCTTATTAAATTGTGACACCACTTTAAATCACATTCCCATGTGCTGAAATATGTGGTGATGACATGTGTCAACATGATCCCATGTTTGAGTTGGAGAATATTAAATCTTAAGTAGTTTTCAATAAGTAGAAATTACTTTTCTCAAAATAAAATAAATGGGACAAGTGCTTTAA
This sequence comes from Avena atlantica, assembly GCA_910589765.1. NCBI lineage: Eukaryota > Viridiplantae > Streptophyta > Magnoliopsida > Poales > Poaceae > Avena > Avena atlantica. The sequence continues at coordinate 392,456,598 of OU342735.1, forward strand.
TCTTGTAATGTTAGTGATGATGATAGATCATCTAGTGTGACCCTTTGTGTGATGATTGAAAATAGTTAAGTATTGTTTGGTGATTGTGTACCTCGTATTTATTTATAGACGCTAGTACCGACCAAGGATACGAGGAGGAAGGAGGATACTACGAGGAAGAAGCCGAGGAGAACTTCAACCACTGCTCTGCACAAGGCAAGCCTATACTTGCAACTTTGCAAGCTAACACTTGCAAGATACCCTACTTATGCAAGCTACTACTTGCATGTTACTATGACAACTATATGCCTTAAGCATATGTGATTATACCCACTTGACACACCATCCTAGTCTTATTTGCAAGCTTAGTATTTTATTTTCTTTATTAAAAGCTTTCTATCAAAAGTTTACTTAGTGACTTGTAGAATTTAGAAATATAATTGAAGGTAGCATAAAGAGCATAAAACTTGGCCTCAGTTAGAAAATCTTAATGTCATCCTGAGGCATGAGATTTACTTAGATAAGATACACTTGTTTATTACCCACCATTAGTATTTACCCCCACTTGTAGATGCTAGTGCTAAGAATATAACTTGATCAAGTTTAGATGGGAATACTTGGTGAAAATGGTTATGAAAACCTTAGAATGATGAGTCATTCTACTGAAATGTTTTGACATGTGTTTCTAAACACCAGATGATTTTGATGATGAAAATGTTGACGCATGAGCCTTGGCCCTTTATAAAACTGATGGTTGTCTGGATGCGATACCATTCCAATTTTACCGTACAACCACAATACCCGAAATTTGGGTAGGGCTTGATTGGAAATTTATATACCTTAGTATGGGTTCCCTTGCGTCCAAGGTTTGAGCTGAGGCTACCTTGTGAAGATTGTCCACCTATGCATTACCCAAGATGACAGTGGTCATGGTTGGGAGGCCAAACTCACAGGAGAGGTGCATATACTAGGGCGTGTAATTGAAAGGTTAGGATTGATTATCCGCATACTGAGTATGGTGAATTCAGGATTTGTTCCTAACAGATGTATCGAATGTTGTGGTGAAAGTGTACAATCTCTGCAGAGTGTCAAACTATTCGAATAGCCGTGTCTGCGGTTATGGACAGCTGGAGTGGCCATACTGTTCTATCGTCAGATGTTTTCAAAGTGACTTATAAAATGGTTTATGACTTTGACTTGACCACAACAAAGTTGTGATATGAAATTTAAGTTCCCACTTAGGTGTTATAAAATTTTCAAGTCGCTTTCTTTGCTTCTGAACTTAGTAGAGATAAATCTGGCTATTTTCAAAACAACCCTAGAGCTTAGTATCCTACTACACAAACCCCCTTCACTTATTAGTATTAGTTTGCGAGTACTTAAAGAGTACTCATGGCTTTGTCCCTGTCTATTCCCGTGGCCAGACTATGAAGAGGAGTATCAGGATGATGGACCGCGGGAAGGTTACGACAACTAGTATCATCTCCCATCGTCAGCATTGCCTGTGACCCCGAAGATGGAGCTTTGCCCATGCTATCATTATCTTTACGTTATTCTGCTGCTTGAGTTGTATTAAGAACTGGATCATGAGATCTTTATTTGTGTAAAACCTTATGTATGGTTTGTAATGGATGATGTACTGTGATATCCAAATCTGTTATGTCTCGCAAAAATGGTAATCCTGGGATTGTGATGTATGGGATAACAGGCATCTGGGATTAAAAATCCGGGTGTTGACAAGTTGGTATCAAAGCCATCTTGACCATAGGAGACCCTAGTTAGAATGGACGTATGAATCAAAAACTTAGTTTCAAAACCAAAAGAAGTGAGTATTTACAAAAACTTATTCTTATTCTTACCACTTAGACTTTTTCATGAAAATTCATGTTCCTCAAAAACTCTTGCAAACTTACATAAAATTTGACACACTTGATCACTCTACTAACTTACTCGTCCTATATTCTTGTAGATGGACGTGAAGTACATCAAGTTTTCTCAGTTGGGGAATGGAGGAGACCTCATCTTTGAGCGTGACTTGGACCAGCTGGCAGAAATGCTGGAGCGTCCACACCCCGAGTTCTTCGAAGCTCAGCTCAATGATCATGAAGGAGAAGATTTGTAGTGGCTAGTTATTGCAAGTCTCTGAGGAAAGATTGAACCTCCCACTGCAGAGGGAATTCAGTTCACCTTAAGAGAGAACAACTAGCTCGATGGACTTGCCAGGGTAATGCAGGAAGCTCTTTCCCGTCTGTGTGGGCAGAGTATCAATCAAATCAAGGGTGCCCGCTTTGAGTTCTACCCAAGGCGTGATGCTATGGGATAGACACTAGAGGCCCCATATCACCATGAGCTGAAGATTCAGTTGGACCACCTCAGCTTCATGATGTATGACCGTCAGAAGGAGTTGGACAATGCTCGTTCCTACGCCAACCACAAGTACGCCATCGCCAAGAAGAAGGATCAGACCATCGCCATGCTAGTGAAGGATCGCAAGTCTCGTCGCCTCGGCTCTACAAGAAGGAGAGCATCATTGTCCGTATTCGCCACCGGATCACGGATTTGGAGGAGACCATCCACAAGAGAGATGTGCAGTTGGAGGAAAGGGAGAATGCAGGGGAAGACCTTCGTGGAGACCCCTACTCCTATCTCAGCGATGATGATGACTTTCTGGAGGATCAGGCCATGGACTTCTTCACCAATGAGGATGACTTCGCCTTCATCGATGATTATGATGATGATGAGGATGATGAGGACACTAACTCCGAGGAGTAGTAGCACTTGAGCACTAGCGTTAGTGAGTTGTATTCGGTCCCACTGTATCATAGTTTCCTAGAATGGTTCTTAAAACCATCTGTTTTCCTTTGTTGTGGTGTGTGTTTGTATCGTGTGCTATGAATGAATGAATTAATGAATGAATGAGAAGCAAGTTGCTAGAAAAATCTGATTCAAACTTTAAAGACTTTTCAAAAAAACTGAACCTTAGAAATTTCCCTCTTTTCTCATGATCTACCTCAATCTTCAGATGCCTCGCGGAGGAAGCGGTTCATCCCCGGACCCGATGTTGCAGATCTTGCAAATGTTGGTTTCTGACCACGAAGCTGAAAGAGCAGAACGTCAAGCCAACCTAGCCACCCTTCAACAGATAGCTCAGATGGCCAACAAAAATCAAGGCCATGGAAATCAAGACAACCATGGATCTAAGCTCAAGAATTTCCAGAACACCAATCCACCTGTTTTCACCAAGTCAGAAGAGCCCCTAGATGCAGATGATTGGTTGCAAACCATGGAGAACAATCTGGAAGTTGTAGGAGTGGAAGCCAACGAGAAAGTTCTGTTCGCCACCCACTATCTGGCAGGAGATGCAAGAGCATGGTGGAACAGCATTCGCGCAATGACAGGAGGTCAGTTGATGACTTGGGAAGAGTTCAAAGTCAAGTTCAGTAGAACCCATGTGCCACTGGGTTTTATCAAGAGGATGAGAGATGAATTCAGGGAACTGAAGTAGGGAAGGATGACAGTAGTGGAATACCGTGACAAATTCTTGTCATTGTCTAGGTATGCACCGGATGAGATAGACACCAAAGCCAAGAAGAAGGAGAGATTCCTGAATGGTCTGCACGATGAAATGCGGATAGTGTTAGTCAATATCCCCTTTGCAGATATTGAAGCCTTAGTGAATGCTGCCATTCAGATGGAAGGAAAGATCAACCAAGCTAATGAGAACCGCCAGCGTCGCATGATGCATCAGCCAGGAACCCACCATACACCAAAGTATCGCTCCAACCCATCTCCAGGATTTGCCCCAAGAACCAACAGACCCCCGATGAACTGTCCGACCTATCCCAACCGTGGAAACCCAAGGCCCGGAGGAAACCACAACAACCCCGGCAACTCTAGCAATTTCAACCATGCACCACCCAAGTTCAACAACAACAATGTTGCCACCAACACCAACACTGCCCCAAGGACTGGAAGCAATGTTGTGCCTGTTGCAGCGAAGGACAAATCGCAAGTGACTTGTTATGAATGTGGAACCAAGGGTCACTATTCCAATGAGTGCCTGAGGAAGATTGCTGCATCACCCAATGCAAATGCCTCAGCTCAGCAGCAGCATCGTGTTCAGCCTGGAAGAAGGTTTTCCCCAGGGAACTCACTCAACCGCAACGGTCGCCTCTTTCTCATGCATGCTAAAGAAGCCCAGGAAGCGCCAGATGTCGTGATGGGTATGTTTTCCGTTAACTCAGTACTTGCAAGAGTGTTGTTTGATTCTGGAGCATCGCACTCATTTGTTACTGAAGAATTTGCATGCACTAGTAAGATTCAACCAACCAAATTGAAGCATGTTATGATTGTTCAAATACTTGGTTCAACCACCAAAGCTAGGCAAATTTGCAAAGCCGTCCCTATCCGAATACATGGCATAGAATTTTATGCTAATCAAATAGTACTTGGAACTAAAGGTTTGGAAGTAGTACTAGGAATGGATTGGATGTCCAAACACAAAGGATTAATTGACTGTGCCAAGAAAGCCATATCCATGACCAGTACAGCCGGAATATCAGTCGAGCATATATCTGAAACCTTGCCCCGTCAATTCAAGTGCAACAAGAGTATAGCCCAGCCAACCATTGACCAAGTCCGGATAGTCTGTGAATACCCCGATGTATTTCCAGATGTTTTGCCCGGTATGCCCCCGGATCGGGATATCGAGTTTATCATTGAACTAATACCTGGAACCTTACCCATAGCCCAGAGACCATATAGTATGAACCCGTCGGAACTAGCAGAACTGAAGAAGCAACTGGATGCCATGTTGGAAATTGGGCTGATTCAACCAAGTGTGTCGCCATGGAGATCACCTGTTTTGTCTGTAGACAAGAAAGATGGAGGTAACCGTTTGTGTATGGATTATCGGAAGTTGAATGATGTTACCATCAAGAACAAGTACCCATTGCCAAAGATAGAAGATTTGTTTGACCAGTTGACTGGTGCCAAAGTGTTTTCTAAGATTGATCTTAGAACTGGCTATCATCAACTCAAGATTCGCGCAGAGGATATTCCAAAGGCTGCCTTTACCACCCGATATGGATTATACGAGTATATTGTCATGTCTTTTGGATTAACCAATGCCCCGCTTATTTCATGAACCTCATGAATAAGATTTTTATGTACTTCCTAGATAAGTTTGTCGTTGTTTTCATCGATGACATTCTGATGTATTCCAAATCAGGAGAAGAACATGAGCTACACCTAAGGACCATTCTTGGAACCCTTAGAGAGCATCAGCTATATGCCAAGTTTAGCAAATGTGAATTCTGGTTACAGGAGGGAGGATTCCTCAGACATATTGTATTAGCCGGAGGAATTGCCGTTGACCCTACGAAGGTGAAGGATGTTGAAGATTGGCAAGCCCCAACCACTCAAACCCAAGTTCGTGCATTTCTCGGATTAGCGGGATACTACCGCAAGTTTGTAGAAGGATTTTCGAGTATTGCCAGACCCATGACCCAATTGCTGAAGGACAAGAAGTTTGAATGGACGAACAAATGTGAAGCGAGTTTTCAAGAACTCGAGAGAAGATTGATTTCATCCCCAATCTTGATCATGCCGGATATCACGAAGCCCTTTGATGTGTATTGTGACGCATCCAAGATCGGTCTCGGATGTGTGCTAATGCAAGAAGGCAAAGTTATATCATATCTATCCCGAGAACTGAAGCAGCATGAACAAAATTATCCAACCCATGACCTTGAACTCGCAGCCGTAGTTCTAGCCATGAAGACATGGAGGCATTACCTTATGGGTAACCGTTGTGATATTTATTCGGATCACAAGAGCCTGAAATATATATTCACTCAGAAGGAGCTGAATATGAGGCAGAGAAGATGGATTGAGATAATCAAGGACTATGATCTAGACATTCACTATCACCCCGGTAAAGCCAATGTGGTAGTAGATGCCCTTAGCAGATTGTCGTGCTGCTTGAACTCCATGATTTTGAAGGAGCAACCAAGTTTGCACAAAGAGATGGAAGGTTTCCAAATGGAATTAGTAAGTGAAGGATTTTTGGCTAGCATAGAACTTCAACCCACTTTGATCAGTCAGATCAAAGAGGCGCATAAAGGAAATGCTAGTATCGATGGAATTAAACGTCGTATCGGTATAGGCAAAGTACCTGGATTTACCAAAGACGAAGAAGGAGTTCTGTGGTACAAAGGACGTCTCTGTGTACCAGCAGATTTGGAATTGAAAGAAGTGATTTTGAAGGAAGCCCATGATACTCTTTATTCTATCCACCCCGGAGGAACGAAGATGTATCAGGATTTGAAGGAACAATTTTGGTGGCATAAGATGAAGAGAGAAATCAGAAGCTATATCGCCAAGTGTGATATCAGTCAGAGAGTCAAGGCGGGACATCAAAGACCCGCAGGACTGTTGCAACCCTTACAGATTTCGAAATGGAAATGGGATTCAGTTGGAATGGACTTTATCACCAGATTGCCTACTTCTAGTTGGGGGAAATGACTCTATCTGGGTCACAGTTGATAGATTGTCCAAAGTATCCCATTTCTTACAAGTCAAGACCACATACAAAAGTTCGAAGCTAGCAGAGTTGTACATCGCTAGAATCGTCAGTTTGCATGGAGTCCCCAAGAAAATCGTATCGGATAGAGGAACTCAGTTTACCTCGAGATTCTGGAAGAAAGTCCAAGAAGGTTTAGGAACACGACTGGATTTCAGCACAGTGTATCACCCTCAGACCGATGGACAAACGGAGCGAGTAAATCAAATACTCGAAGATATGTTGAGAGCATGCGTGCTAGAGTATGGATCTAAATGGGAAGACTGTCCGCCTTTCGCAAAATTTTCATACAACAACAGTTATCAAGCTAGTCTACAAATGGCCCCATTTGAATTCATGTATGGAAGGAAGTGTCGCACCCCTTTGAATTGGTCGGAAGTAGGAGAGAGTCAGATTTTCGGACCCGACATCCTATGGGAAGCAGAAGAGAAAGTTCACAAGATTCGTGAGCACCTCAAGACCGCCCAGTCAAGACAGAAGAGTTACGCCGACAAGAGACGTCGAGACCTCGCTTTCAATATCGGAGATTTTGTGTATCTCAAAGTGTCGCCTTTGAAGGGAATGCAGCGTTTCCAGCTCAAAGGAAAGTTAGCCCCCAGATATATCGGACCCTTCAAGATTCTAAATCGTCGAGGAGAAGTATCATATCAGTTGGAACTACCAGAAGAAATGCCAGCAGTACACAATGTGTTCCATATATCGTTACTTCGCAAATGCCTTGAAGTTCCGGAGAAGACTGAAGTTTTCAAGAACATTGATCACCGGACCATAGAGATCAACGATGACCTGAAGTATCCCGAAGTACCCATCTGTATTTTGGAAGAAGCTTTCCGAACCACCAGAACATGAAGCATCAAGTTTCTCAAGATTCAGTGGAGCAACCACACTAAAGAAGAAGCTACCTGGGAACGAGAAGATCACATCAGGACGGAGTTTCCCGATCTCTTTAAATCCTAGGTAATCTTTTTCTTCTTTTTCAAATCTCGGGACAAGATTTCGTTTAAGGAGGGAAGGTTTATAACATCCAAAAAATATGAAACAATGATCATCAAACTCTAATCACTAAAATTAGGGTTAACAAAAACTTTGATTAAATAAAGACCAAATGAATGCATGTGTGTATGTGATGATTTGATAAATGCATGAATGGACTTGTGTGATTCAACTAAATAGTAAGGAATGGTTCAAAGATGAAAATAACATCATCTAAAACATTTCCAAGCAGAAACAAATTAAGATAAAATCAAAAACAAATCAATTAAAGCAGATGGTCATTTTTGCCAATATTGCTCACTAGGTCACTTTGAGTGTTTCTAGTCCAAGATTTCAAACAGAAACTTTTCCAATTCTTTTCACCCCTTGCTAGACCAAGTAAAAAATGAATCAAAGCCCACCTTTCAAACTTGTAGAAACATTTGGCAACCTCATTCAAATCACAAGTAAAAATTGAATCTTTATCATATGTGAAGATCACACATTTTCAAAAACCAACCAAACCAGTGCCCCTTGACTAATCCAACTAACCAAAGACTCCCTAGTATGTGCCTAGCAAACCCACCAAGTTTGAATCCAAAATTCAAATTTGAATTTCTTTCGGCCATTTCATCAAACACCTTGTTAGCAACAAACAACAAAACATCAAACACTATTTGCAGCAGTAAATTTGGCCAACCTTGTTCCCTCTTTGGTTGCAACAAGATCTTAGTAGATCATTTAGCCTCTTTAACAGTCTTTAGCACCACCGTGAGCAAGCCTAGCCATTAATGGTGAGCATGCCGAGAGCAAACTTGCCACCCACACATCGACAGCGATCTAGGAGAAGCAACAAGCCTAGCAAGCATGTCTGGAGCACTGACCACCGTCCACCGCCACCCCTTGTCCCAGCCCCGAGCATAGCCAGCCCCTGGACCACACGGCAAGCTCATGCCAAACCTCTCTGCGTGCGAGCCTAGAGCGCGCCCGTGCGCCACCCTTGACCAGCACCCACAGACCGCGCGCCGCCCTCGCTGCTTGCGTTCGTCATCTCCAACACTCTAGCACCCCGCCAAACAACCTCGTTTGCCGCTGCGCGACCAGGAGTACCCGTGCGCCATTAAAATCACCGTCGGACCCGCCCAATGCGTCGACGCGTTCCGACCGATCAGCACCGCCCCACGCCTCGCCACCACACCGTTGAGCTTCGCCAGGGAGCACCGCACCGTCCCCTACCGTCGCCCATGCCAGTAGCACTCTATGCCGTCGACACCGACGAGCTCAGACCGCGCCATTCGGTCCCCTTCAGCCACTATAAAATGAGGCCTCCCCCGCTCATTTTCTTCACACCAGTTCACTCCCCACCTCTCACTGATACCACCCACTCACTCCCGGAGCAAAGCGAGCACCAGATGGACAGAATTTCACCAGAGTTCGCCGCTGCAGAGGAGGAGAGCCGCCATCGATTGGAGCCACCCCAGGAGAAGCTGTCCGTACCAGGAGAACCGTCGTCGTCGACTTCGTCATTTGCCCCCGTCGCCGACCATCGCATGAGCCACGGTGAGCCTCCCACGACCCCCACCTGTCATGCTAGGGTTCTGTCTCGCCGGTGTTGCCCGACATGGACGAGGAACTCGAGCCGTTTGATTAGAATAAGATCCCACGGTCCACATTGCCTCGTACCGCTTTGCCCCACACTATCTCACTGACGCATGGGGACAACTACTTAACCAGCTCGCGCGTGCGCTGTGCGTAGTGGGTCGGCCCAGTTAAACATCCCGCGCGACCCAACAATTCAAACTTAAGTTTATTCATTTAATTTCAAACACAGTTGTGTACCTAGATTCAAAAATCAACCCAGCTCGATGCACTGAACCAAAATGCATGAAACCAAATTTTTCAGAAAGGTATTAGAATGCTTAATCCAAGCCCGTTGGATTCAAACCATTTAGAATTGTAGATCACCCATGGTAAAAATAACAAGGCAGAAGCTTCTCTGCATTCAAACATTTTTCAAAATTCAACCATAAGAGCTTTTGGGTTGATTCCAACTCTCAAAAATGCATTTGACCATACCTTTCAGAATATATAAAAATATATAGGTTTACTTACAGAAATAATGATCAAGTAATAAAAGAATGCCACATAGGCATTTCTAATCACTTTAACTAAATAAAATAAAAAGGTTAAACCTTATTAAATTGTGACACCACTTTAAATCACATTCCCATGTGCTGAAATATGTGGTGATGACATGTGTCAACATGATCCCATGTTAGAGTTGGAGAATATTAAATCTTAAATAGTTTTCAATAAGTAGAAATTACTTTTCTCAGAATAAAATAAATGGTACAAGTGCTTTAATCTTGTAATGTTAGTGATGATGATAGATCATCTAGTGTGACCCTTTGTGTGATGATTAGAAATAGTTAAGTATTGTTTGGTGATTGTGTACCTCGTATTTATTTATAGACGCTAGTACCGACCAAGGATACGAGGAGGAAGGAGGATACTACGAGGAAGAAGCCGAGGAGAACTTCAACCACTGCTCTGCACAAGGCAAGCCTATACTTGCAACCTTGCAAGCTAACACTTGCAAGATACCCTACTTATGTAAGCTACTACTTGCCTGTTACTATGCCAACTATATACCTTAAGCATATGTGATTATACCCACTTGACACACCATCCTAGTCTTATTTGCGAGATTAGTATTTTATTTTCTTTATTAAAAGCTTTATATCAAAAGTTTACTTAGTGACTTGTAGAATTTAGAAAGATAATTGAAGGTAGCATAAAGAGCATAAAACTTGGCCTAAGTTAGAAAATCTTAATGTCATCCTGAGGCATGAGGTTTACTTAGATAAGATACACTTGTTTATTACCCACCATTAGTATTTACCCCCACTTGTAGATGCTAGTGCTAAGCATAAAACTTGATCAACTTTAGATGGGAATACTTGGTGAAAATGGTTATGAAAACCTTAGAATGATGAGTCATTCTACTGAAATGTTTGACATGTGTTTCTGAACACCAGATGATTTTGATGATGAAAATGTTGAGGCATGAGCCTTAGCCCTTTATAAAATTGATGGTTGTCTGGATGCGATACCATTCCAATTTTACCGTACAACCACAATACCCGAAATTTGGGTAGGGCTTGATTGGAAATTTATATACCTTAGTATGGGTTCCCTTGCGGCCAAGGTCTGAGCTGAGGCTACCTTGTGAAGATTGTCCACCTGTGGAGTACCCAAGATGACAGTGGTCATGGTTGGGAGGCCAAAATCACAGGAGAGGTGCCTATACTAGGGCGTGTAATTGAAAGGTTAGGATTGATTATCAGCATACTGAGTATGGTGATTTTAGGATTTGTTCCTGACGGATGTATCGAATGTTGTGGTGAAAGTGTACAATCTCTGCAGAGTGTCAAACTATTCGAATAGCCGCGTCCGCGGTTATGGACAGTTTGAGTGGCCATATTGTTCTATCGTCAGATGTTTCAAAGTGACTTATGAAATGGTTTATGACTTTGACTTGACCACAACGAAGTTGTGATATGAAATTTAAGTTCCCACTTAGGTGTTATAAAACTTTCAACTAGCTTTCTTTGCTTCTGAACTTAGTAGAGATAAATTTGGCTTTTTGCAAAACAACCCTAGAGCTTAGTATCCTACTACACAAACCCCCTTCACTTATTAGTATTAGTTTGCGAGTACTTAAAGAGTACTCATGGCTTTGTCCCTGGCTATTCCCGTGGCCAGACTATGAAGAGGAGTATCAGGATGACGGACCGCATGAAGGTTACGACAACTAGGATCATCTCTCATCGTCAGCATTGCCTGTGACCCCGAAGATGGAGCTTCGCCCATGCTATTGTTATCTTTAAGGTATTCCGCTTCTTGAGTTGTACTTAGAACTGGATCATGAGATCTTTATTTGTGTAAGACCTTATGTATGTTTTGTAATGGATGATGTATTGTGATATCCAAATCTGTTATGTCTCGCAAAAATGGTAATCCTAGGATTGCGATGTATGGCATAACAGGCATCTGGGATTAAAAATCCGGGTGTTGACATTTTCTGGCACCGTTACCACTTGTATTTCACTATCTCTTAGACAAACTAGTGCACCTATACACCTGACAAGTGTTTTGGGTGTGTTGGGGACACAAGAGACTTCTTGTATCTTAATTGTAGGGTTGCTTGAGAGGGATAGCTTTGACCAATTCATCCCTGAGTTTGATAAACCTTGGGTAATCCACTTACGGGAAACTTGCTGCTGTTCTACAAACCTCTGCACTTGGAGGCCCAACAACTGTCTATAAGAATAGAAGTGCGTAGACATCAATAATCACCTAAAGCACCATATCTATGGACCAAATCCACCAAAACCTCACCAAAACGAGATATCAATCCAAAAGAAATATGGGAAATATTTTTGGTATTTTTGAATTTCTGGTGGAAATTGATGAACAAAGTCAAATTTGTGGCAACCAAAAGCTCTGATACTAGTTGATATGGGATCCCTTGTAGGATTGACCCTAGGATGGCTCGATCTTCACGGATTTGAGGCGGGGAGTGTGGGGAACACGATAGACACGATGAACGCAACATAAACGCAAGGTAAAGATACAAACGCACATAAACACACCCGATTCAATTTTCTCCCTTTGGTTCGAACAACCAATCCAATAAAATCCTCAGCGAGAGACCGTGAGTTAGAATCACCAAACGAGAGATCGGCAAGCGGATGATAGAATCCCAACCAAGGAGAGAATAGCAACCAAGTAGAATCCCAAAGGGGGAGACCTAGCACTACTAGAATCCTTGATGGGGAGAGACCAAACACTTGATGAGGGCCTTGGAAACTTGGAGACGAATATCGAACTCCAAGGTCTTATACAACTCATAGATTAACTATAGAGAGGGGTTCCCATCTAGGGTTAGGCACAAGCCTCCATTCATCATCAACACCAAGTCAGATCTGATCCACAAGGGGGCTATTTATTGTACTAGGGGCAAAGGGGTTGGTATGAGGAATATTCTAGGTATCAAACCCAAAACGGTGTGTAGACTGGCATTTCGGCAGGCAGTTCGGCGGCTAAGTCGACGAGACGGGTCTGGCGCCGGTTGCTTCGGTGGCGCGCCGGTCGTTCGTGGGGTGTCGCATAGGTGTAGTGGGGAGCCTTTCGGCGGGGCGCCGGACTGCTTTTTCTTTCTCCTTTTTCGTGCTTCATGCTCGAGTGTCTTGTCTTCTGTGGTATCCTTGCCTTCTCCTCTTGGTGTCCTGGTCATAGCATTGGCACTTTTCTCAAGTAGAATCTCATTCACATGATAACTAGAGGAGGGCGAGATATGGAACGAATTCACCTTTGTGGGAATGGTTGGTGTAGCATCATGTGGACCAATGGTGAATGCCATGTGTTGGGCTACATCAAAATTAGTTTGGGCCGCTTCATCCCACTATGACACCAATATCCAAAATACACATAAGAAGCATTAACATGATCACCAGCACCCACATAACCATATGGGTTCCACTCGTGCAAAGAATCTACGCATAGATCAGGCTCTGATACCACTGTTGGATTCGCAGCATAGAAAACAAAAAATTTCCTACGATGTGAACAACTAAGAACCAAGATATATATACGTAGATACAATCAACGGGTGGATATACATCCATAGATAACTTACCCTCGAAGAGCGACAAAGCGTTATGAGATTTGATCTCGTGGATGATGTAGTTGTTCACTTACAGATCTCAAGATCATGATGAAGTCCTAGTACCACAAAGCGGTGGTGCATCCGCGATCGCACACACGTTCGGTACCCGATCACCTCTGAGTCCTTGCTCCAGCAAAGCAACAAATCCTTCTAGAAAAAGCCATCAGGAACATGTACCTTGCTAGTCCAAGGCCATGGGAACATTCTAGAGGGTAGAGAGATCCTTCACGAGGAGGTGTCAGAATGGAGAAGGAGGAGGGGCAGCCACTCCCATGGCCGGGGGGCAAGGTGGTGCTCCCACCTCTCCCCTTATTCATGTGGGTGGAGCTCGTACTCACATAAACACCCTTCCACTCACATGTCCACTCACATGCATTAATTTCCCACCAAAATTAATATATCTCTCATTTAATAAAACTATTTTATTGATTTTATTAAGAATTTTGTTAATTATTTTAATTAACAAACATTCATATAAAACCCTTGCAACATTTCAATATCACATGCAGAACCAATTTCAGCAATTTCACCCGAAACAATTCTGGTGTCTATTAAAATAATTCTAGCTCTTTCATATTCTTCTTATGGCTTCTTATTTGCTCAAAATGGTGTCTATATCCCTTATGTGTGTCACACTATGGTTCGTGAATAATACAGACATGATCAAGACCCCTCTCTGATCAATAATCATCAGCGAGATCTAGAGATATGTACTAATTCTCACTCATTCAACGATGAGTCCAGTGATCGTGTGAACCTTTAAAGTTGTAACTAAATCCCTTTGCCTCATGATATATTACATATCCGAGATTCGATCATTGGTATTCCATACCTAGTTTGATCTTGTTACCGACAAGTACTCTTTTCTTGTTCCCGTGATATAACATTCTAGTGATCTTATCACTTGCTTGCAAGCCATGTCAATATGATATCACCGAGAGGATCCAGAGTATATCTCTTTGTAATCTGAATGGACAAATTCTACGCTTGATCCATGAGCCTCTACATAACACTACCGGAGTATCTGAACTCATCTTTATTATCACCCTGTTATGGTGTAACGTTTGATGTTATCAAGTTACTCTTCCGGTGTTAGTGATTGACATGATCTTATGGTCCAAGGGACTAAAGTTACTTTTTATGATGTTATAGTAATTTAAACATAATGACTTTGATCGTATTACTATACTTTGGATGAATGTTTATCACATCATTCCACCAATGTTGTGACCTCGTTATTGAAAACATCCAATGTCCATAATCAGGAAACTTTGACCAGCTTGTCAATCAACGAGCTGGTTTATACGAGAGGCATAACTAGGAACTCTGTATTCATTTATTAAATACACATATATTAATGTTTCCAATTAACACAATTATAGCATGCAAAATAAACATATATTATATACTTGAAATAAGATAATAATAATTGTATTATTGCCTCTCGGGCATATTCCCTTCAGTCACCTCCTAGTCACTTCATCCAGCAGAAGTGCAATGACGCGGAGGCGGGGAGCTCACGCACCGATCGACGGTAGTCGTTACCATCTCCCTTCCTCGATCTCTCCGACTCTGATGAACTCGAGCTCTTCGACTCCGACACACCCCGTCCTCACTGGACACGTATGTGCCGTCGAGCAATGAGTAGGAGGGCAATCACGTCATGGAGGGGGATTACGTCAGCGGCAATGAGGAAGAGCGTCGAGCGCTAGAGACGATGGCACGTTGCCCCATGCGATCTGCACTGGCGGTGGAGAAGCGGGAGGCGAAAAACCTGCGCTGGGCATTCCTCATGGTGGACGGCGACATGTACGCGGAGCGGCAGTAGGCGGAGCTTCACGCGTAAGAGGCCTCCTGGCGCCGCACGAGACCAGCACTAGGCGTACGTTACCCGCACAGAGGGAGGCCATGGAGAGACAGCGCACCCGCGTCAAGCAGGAGAACGAGGTCATCAAGCTCTCCGACTCCGAGTGAGCTCGCCGCCGCGTCGCGGCCACACCCTAGGCTCTAGTTAGGTCACCTGGAGCCCGTTTTGGTCACAGTAGGGTAGGCAGCGGCGACGATCGTCTGTTTGAAGTTTATATGTAAATTAACCGTGTAATCACCAATGAACTCGTACCGTGAACAATGAGCTGCTTCACGATCTAGCTCTAATTTTGTGCTAACTTTTTAAAAAATCAGTTTCTATTTTGTCGAAACAGATTTTGTATTGAGAAAACGGTTTTCAAGGCACGAGAATACTGTTTTTAGGCCGCGGGTTTTCTGATGCTTGTTAGATTTGCTTTTACTACTACTCTAACCAATCCATATTAATTGTCGCTGAAATGAATATATCTAGACATATTTTAGTATTAGATACATCTAATTTAGTACTCTCTCCATACCGGTTTAAAGGGCTAGCACGTAGTCCAATAAAAAAGTTTGGTCACAAGTTTGATCAATAAAATTTAAATTATAAATTTTAAAAATTATACCATTGGATTTATATTCAAAATATCTTTTTAATGGTATAATTTTTATGACATATTATTCATATTTTATTGACTAAATATATGGTTAAACTTTTTTTTCAAACTACGTGATAACCCTTTAATCTGGTATGGGGAAGTAACAGTTAATATGGATCGGAGGGAAGTATCTTTTTAGTCGTGGTCAGCCAAATCCTCATCAGTGAAAATATTTTTTTCCGTTGGTATAACATGCTTTCACATGGCGTAGTGGTGCCTGTTGTAGTAGATCTCAGTGGGGTTGGGATGTTGAGGGCCAAAACTATTTTTTACAGTTGCATGTACGTCGATGTCCTATCTATTGCCCAGTTTTGTCTTAAGATTGGTGCGTTAGTTAGCTTTTTTCCGGTCCGCACATGAGTGATATTATGCTAACGTCACTAATTAAAACAGAAATAAAACGTAACTGAAACATTAAAAAAATTGTGAAACTGTACGTGAACAATACAAAATGTTTTATAAGTTTCAGTCAAGTTTCACAAGATTTTGTTTTTATTTCATAAAATTTCAAAAATTTAGCCAACACATGAGTGACGTCATCACCAACGTGACAGTATGTACCGTTAACTTTAGAAAATCGGCTTTTATGAGGCCATATTGTATCCTCACGCAGCACTTGAGAATTATAAAAGTGAACAGGTGCATGCGCTGAAGCGCAGGTGTGTTGCTAACCGAGCTTCTAGATAATTAGTCATAAATTCATTTGATCTCTACGTCCCCTTTGAATGGACAAACAAATTTATATTTGGTTTAAACAAGAGTTTATTTCGGATTTCATGACTTCAAGTCATTTGTTTGAGCCATAAGCATTTATCATTATTTCATATCTAGTAGATATTGTTGAAAATAAGAGCAATTTACCAAACGAATTATCCATAATAAACGCTAGATAAAACATGATTAGAATAATAGACAATATATTAATCATGTGAAATAGCGAATACATATTAAGGCATATAAGCAAACAAACTGCAAGGCATAACACTTTGAAAGGACTATATCTTCTCATGATGTTTTTGGTGTTAAAATGACAATCCCAACCGTGTTTTTAACTGTGCTCTTGAGTTTCAGGGGAAACGTCGTTGATGTCTCCTTCTATTGTGATGGATGCTCTCTTGCGATCTTTTGAAGACGGTGGCCTTTTAGTCTTCTCCTAGTTTCTTTCCGGTTGTTGTTTTTAGGTCACCGTACTATTAAGAGGGGGTCCATTTTGAAAGGCTGTGGGAAATCACTTGTTCTTGCACAAACCTATATGCACCGTCACAGCCATCCCATTATCCCGTGAGAGAGAGTGTGTTTCTGTTCTGTTGGGGCCTTTTGTGTCTCACCGGAACTTTCGGTCATAGGCCGGAAGTTCCGCTCAAACTTTTCTGCGGGCTGTTTTACAGTTTGTTCCGACGCTAGTTCCGCCCCAAGTTCCGGTGGCGGCTCAGTAACCTTCTGTTTTGAAGCGTGCTATTTGCCGGAACTTGGCCGGAACTTGCATCGGAACTTGTCTTGCCAAAAGTTCTTGAGCGGAACTTCCGCCTGAAAGCCGGAACTTCCGGTCAGACTCGCTTCGCAACCCAAAAGTTCCGCCCCTTGTTCCGCCCCAAGTTCCGGTGAAGGCTCAGTAACCTTCTGTTTTGAAGCGTGCTATTTGCCGGAACTTGCTCGGAAGTTCACCTGAACTTCCGGTCCGTTTTGATCGGAACTTCCGGTTGCGCTTCTGGAGAGGGCGTCAACGGTCTGATGACCGTTGGAGATAGGCTGGGCGGAACTTCCGGCCCCTCACCGGAACTTCCGATGAGGTCGCGGGGAGGCTGTAACGGTTCAGCGTGGGGGGGCCTATTTAAGGCACCCCCCTTCTTCCTCCCACTCTCTCTCGAATTTTTCTCTCTCCTCCATTAATGCTTGAGCTTCACCTCACTAGATCTCTCTCTCTAGCCACTCAAATGACTTGATCTTTTGAGAGGTGAGGGAGGTGACCTAGATCTACACTTCCACCAAAGAAGATTTGATTTCCCCCACCCATCCTTTGTGGATCTTGTTGCTCTTGGGTTTCTTGGAACCCTAGACGGTGTAGGGCATCCTCGGAGCTGAGGCGTGTGTTGTAAAGCTTCGAGGTGTCGTTGAGGGCCTCCAATTGAGTTGTGGAGCCTCCCCCTCAACCTTGGTGTAAAGGTTTTGGTTGGCGCCTTCAAGGTCACCGGTTAGTGGATTGTGAGGCCTCCTTTGTGGGGGAGCTCACCGGGGAAGAAGGTGAGGCCTTTGTGGCGCTCGGGTGACCTTGTGTGGCCCCGACACCTCTCCAACGTAGACGTAGCTCCTTGGGAGTGAACTACGGGAATTACATCTCTGTGTCCCCTTGCCGGCCACTTCGTTCCCTTCCTTTACTCCTTGCTATTTACTGTTTTTGTTGTTGGTGTTTGTTTTCTTGCTTTAGGTTGTTCACTTAGTTGCATCTCTAGATAACTTCCTTTCTTGTTGAGCCTAAAAGTGTGAAACAAATTAAAATTGGGTAGACGCCTATTCACCCCCCCCCCCCTCTAGTCGTATCAAGTCGGTACTTTCAATTGGTATCAGAGCACAGGCTCTTACTTCGGGCTTTACCGCCTAAGAGACTATGGCCGACGAAGTGGGTAGTGAAACTGAAAAATCCAAGAACTTGGCCACTATGGATGACCTCAAGCAATTGGAGTCATCCATGATGTCCAAGTTCGAGGAAATGATGACTCTCTTGCAGTCTCTCAAACCAAACCCCATGGTTGCTATTGACACACCCCAACCCAACGAGGTTCCTCCCACCGTTACGGTGTCCGCCCCCGGGGTAACTCCCGCGGCTGCCACCACTCACTTGGGACTTGGTTTTGTTGCTCAAACCTCTACCAAGGTTCCAAGTGAGAACATCGAGGAGCCCGAGAACCCAACTTCCAAAGGGGAAAATGGAGGAAAGGACTACTCGGCGGTACCCCCACCGCCGAAGTACACTCCGGATCCACCCATCCCCATGCCACACATTATACCTCAAGGAGCACCACCCATGCTAGATACGTCTAATTTCGCTAATTGGCAATATCTAATGCGCTCACATATTTCCAGCTCATCCATTGAGTTAATGAGGATTGTGGAGGATGGATTCTCTCCATTTGACCCAAAGAAGTTGACACGAGGTGAAGTGGTGGACAAGCAACTCAATGCTACAGCTTTGGGAATGATTCAAAAGGCCTTGACTCCAAAGGATTTTGCTCACATTCGCCAATTTGACACTGCCAAGGGAGCTTGGGATCAACTCACCGAGCTCTTTGTTGGGAATGCTAGCATCCAAAGCTCCAAGTTTGATGAGATCAACAACGAGTGCGATGGTTGCACAATGCAAGATGATGAGACCCCTGAAGACATGTATAGGCGCCTTAAGGTCCTTTGTTCCACTATGAGGGACCTTGGGGCACACTATGTTGATGAAAAGTTTATGAAGAGGAAGTTCATTCAAGCTCTTCTCCCATTTGAAGAACAAAATCTCAACTCTATCAAGGTAAGAACCAACTTTCACTTAATGACCTCCCAAGAAGTCTTGAGTGAAGTAATTGCCATGACTATTGCTAAGAAGAATGCGGAGTCCGCTCGAGCTAGAGCCATTGGATCAACAAAAGTGAACCTTGCTTTGAAGGCCAAGGCTATTGAAGTTGATGATGATGATACATCAAGTGAGTGGTCTCAAGGAGATCTCAAATGTGCCTTCAACGAACATCTTGCTCTCGCTTCAAGGGCCTTTTGGAACAAGTCCTAATTCAAGTCAAGATCAAGGGACAACTCAAGATTCAACTCATCCAACAAGTCTCCCAAAGCAAGGTCATGCTACAATTGCAACGATAAGAGTCACTTCGTGGCCAAGTGTCCCTTTGAGAACCGTGAAGACAATGGGGGTCGTCTCATTCGCAAGGTCAAGTCAAGACCTCCTCATCCCTTAAACAAGAACTACGCCATCAAGAACGCCACTAACAAGGAACAAGCAATTGTGGTCCATGAAGAATATCTTTCGGGCACGGATGAAGATGATGATGATGAAGTTCATGGTGGAGAGATTGTGGGGGTTGCTGCTATTGCCACTACCTCAACTCCACGTCTATCCCTCTTCGACTCGCCAAATGAAAATGTCATCTCCTCCAACCAAAAGTGCTTCATGGCCAAGTCCACCGAGGTATCACCAAAGCCCACTCCTCAACCTATCTCTAGTGAGCCTTCCTCTCTTGATCTTGTTGGTCTAGAGGTGAAGAAAGAGATGATTGACATGTGTGAATTTGTTGCTACCTTAGATGAAGAAACTAAAAACTGCTTTGAGTCCTTACTTGCACAACTTGAAAATGCTAGAGATGCCTTAGATGAAAAGGAAGAACTTCTTGACTTGCTAAGTAAAAATGAAAGAGATGCCGCCGATGAAATTGCATCTCTCACTCAAAGTCTTGAGGATGAACAAAATATGAGAATTAATCTCGAAGAAAACGTGTTAAGCTTGTAGATGATCATAACAACATTTTGACCTCTACAATTAAAGAACGTGACCATGCTCTTGCTTTGATTAAGGTTCTCAAGAAAGAAAATGCTGAGTTTGTGGGTGGTCATGATAGGACTCAAAAGGATCTTGAGAAACTCAAAGAGGAACACAAAGCCTTGGAGAGTAAATTCTCAAATCTTTTTGAGGCTCATGAACAGCTTCAAACTCAATTAACTTGTGATCTTTCTAAGTCTTCCGCTGTGCAAATTATAGACTTGTCTAGCTCTCCTAACCCTTGTTGCAAGCATGAGCATCTCATAGAGGAGGTCAAGGTTTTGAAGGATCAACTTTCCAAGACTGAGAAGAAGAAGAAGAAGAAGAAGAAGAAGAAGAACAAGAAGAAGAAAAAGAACAAGGGCATGGCCCAAGGAGTACCAAATGGCCTAACCCTCTTGCAAAGTGACAACTTTGCCGGAAAGAAAAATCCCTCTTA